>JAVUPR010000061.1:20415000-21615000 GCA_036785695.1 Gentiana straminea | reverse complement strand
CTAGCTTCCTGAGAGATGAACCAAAGTTATACTCACAAGAAGATGGAATATCACCATAGTATGATACTTTGAGAGATTCGAGATTTGTAAGAGCGCCGAGTACAGGAGATCGCTTGCATTCCACTGAATGATCATTCGATTTCACAAATATACATCTTAGCTTTTTGATATTTAGCAACCTTTTCATCAGTTTCTGTGCTACCTCTCCGCAAGAAAGAGAAGCTGAGGAAAGGGTGACCAAATTGCATGGCAGCTTAGATTCTCTTTCTTGAAGACTAAAGATTGCAATATCATTCACGTGAAGGTGTCTTAAGCTCTCCATGCTCAATATTGCATCAGGTATACCAACTCGTCCCTTTAATCCCTTCACGAACAACATTTCTAGATTCCATAGCTCGGCCAAAGTTGAGGGAACAGAATCTATATTCCCACTAAGTGCTAAGTATCTTAATCGTTTCAGCAATTCTATGCCAGAAGGAAATGAATCGCCCATATTAATGTTTTCCAAATCCAACACTCTAAGAAGCCTAAAGTTGTTGGAAATGAATGAAACATCATATGTGCACATAGGATTTGTGTCGGTGGTGGGAAAAAACAGTAGAGAACGGACCAGAGAACCGGAAGGTTTCACCATAGCTAAATGATTTCTTTGAGAACGAATGCTGAGTCGCTGTTGCTTATAGATGATTGATGGACTGGAGTAATCAGGGTCGACACCATAGTTTGAGTAGCCAGGAGACGATGAAAAATATTTCTCATATCCTTTTATTTGTAACAAAAAGTTGTCTTGTTCCGCTTTAGTTTCGCATAGTTTACGCAAGAGGTCATGAACTTGGCAAGCTTTGAACCCACCTTGTGATCTTTCTTTTGTAACAACAACCAAGCTTCTGCATATTAGGTCTTCCAAGTAATCCTCTGCAGCATCTTCTATTGATACATCTGGATCAACTTTTCTTACGAATCCTTCAGCGACCCACAGCCGTAGTAACTTCTGTACTAGGATTTCCTTGTTCCCCAAAAAAGCTCCAAAATAAAGGAAGCATGGCTTTAAGTGATCAGGCAAATGCTTGTAGCTAAGCCCAAGGATGCTCATGCAACGGCTTTCTGGATCTTCAGCAATATGCGTGTTAATGTCCTCAGCAACTTCCTTCCACCAACTTGAAGTCTTCTCGGTTCTTTCAAGCAGACCACCTATTGCAATAATTGCAACAGGAAGCCCTTCACAGCCAGTCGCGATTCTATTTCCGATTCCAACGAGTTCTTGAGGGCATTCTTTTTCATGGAATACCTTAGCCTCTAGCAATTTCCAACTTTCCGTTTCAGAGAGTCCACGTAGAGGATGAGGTTCGCTGGTGCCTCCTGCTTTTGAAACGACTTCACTGTCACGGCCGGTAAACAAAATCCTGCTTCCATTAGACTGTTCAGGGAATGACATCTGCATATCATTCCATGCCTGAATGTCCCACATGTCATCCATGACAATGAAATACTTCCTTCCCAGCAAGCGCTGGCGGAGTTTGCGAGCTATATCATCATCATCCGTATCCTTGTCAACTTCGTCAGTTTCCTCAGATACATAGCTCAGAATTTCCAGCAATAAATCCTTCTTTTTATATGTTTCAGAAACAGAACACCATGCACAAACATCAAAGTGCCCCTTAACCGCGTGATCATTGAAGACTTTCGTCGCCAGAGTCGTCTTACCGATTCCGCCCATGCCGACTATTGATATAATATCTCTTCTTTTTGACCCTCTAGTCAGTTGATCTATGATTATCTTTTCCTGGTCTTTCAGTGGGATGATTTTTTCCTTAATTATCGGGAAAGTCTTGTCCGTCAAAGTTTGAGCCACAGGTGCAGCTTCATTAGCATACGTCTTCTTCTCAAGAATCTCAACTATGTCCGCAACCTCTGCCTTAATGAGTTTAATATCTTCAATGACATCTGAAAGGCAGAGGGTATGATACCAAACATCCCCATTTCTAAGCACAATGGAGTCAATTATATAATCTGCTTCATATGCCATGTCAATGATACGCTTGTGAAGAATTTTCAATTCTTGATGCACCTTACATTGTTTTGCACTTGCAGCATCACAAATAAAGGATCTGAATGATTCCAGATCCTTTATTAGAACTGATTCGATTAGATGCTTCACGGGGCTGCTGAAATTAGTGTTAGAGTTTAGCAGCTTCCTCCAGTTTTCCAAACAAAAATCAAGAGATCCCAATCCATTGGTCATGGGGAAATCAAAACACGAAGAGCTACGAACACGGACATCAACATTTTCTTCCTCTGCTTTGGCAAGGCCAATCATATGCACCAGTTCAGAAATCCAGTTGTCCATTTCCACAACCAAGTTTTCTGCACCCTCCTTGGCATGAATAGAGTGATAAATGGACATTGCCTTACAAGCCACTTCATCAACATGGCTTAGGATCAGTTTGCCTCTTTGTGAATTTCCATTAGAATTGCCCGACACAAATTTTCTCAGACATTCAAGCCCCTTAAGAATGGCTTCAATGTTGTCCTTCAAGCTTGTGCTCATGTTTAACAACTCCAGCCAGAATACTTGTGCCTTTAGAAGCTTGATGTTCACAAGCAACTTAAGCACGTCTCTAATAGCATCCTCGTTGACTGGGTTTGCGTGGAATGTGTCGTAAAGAGATGCAGATCCATTCACCATTGCCTCAATATGTATCAAGATCAGCTTCCCCTTATCAGTAATTCCCCTAGGTGGATGTTTAGAGAAAGTTTGCAGTATTTTCACGCCTTTGAGAAGTGCTTCCGAAGATTTCACAGTAGCGGTTTGGTTTTTATTTTTTTACTTTTAGAACAGTAGTGGTTTGGTTTTCGAGGCTTTTGTTCATTAACCCCATTAAAACAGATTCTGCTTTGAGTATCTCAATCTTTCCAAGCAACAGATAAAATTCCCTTGGCCAAAGAACTAAGAGATACCGCCTTTGCAAGAACCGTTTGAATGTCTAACCATATAAATTTGACCTCATCTGAAAGCTCATCTGGTGCACAGATGAGAAACCGTATCAAGAAATTCAATCCCAAACGTACGTTTTCAGTCTGATCATTCACTGAAACCCACTCCTCCATAAATTCACTCACAGTTTCACCAACAAAGCGGGAGTTGATCGATCTGAATGCCTTGAAGAGTCCAAAATACACATTAATGGTCTCAGAGTTGCATGGTTTAATCTTCAAATGCAAATCAGAAACCAAAATGATTAAATCTTGGGATTTGATTGGATCCATTCCATCTACCCAACTCAGGTAAGAAAGTTGTGCACCACAAGTTGCCACACCTCCAAGATAAACCCAGAATTCCTTTAATGATGTCACAGTAGACAAATATGAAGTCAAAAACCGCATATACGAACGTAAGGATCCTAAATCTTCATTGAAACTCTCAACTTGTATCTTCAAAGAAGCAACTAATGTGACGGTTTCCAGGGATTTGTACACAGCACGAAAGATCCTGTTCCATAATTCGATATCATTCACAGGCGAGCGCGCATGAAAGAAGTACTGTGATAGATATGCATACGCATCTCGCATCTTCGGCCTAAACTGCGCAATTTTCCCTTCCAATTCAGAATACACCTCAATCAGCTTCTCCTCTGGAACAACTTGGTGTTCAGCATGTTCCATATCGAACCTTGCATCAGAAAATCCAACTTCAGCATCAGCCATTAGATCAGCTAGATGTTCACGAACAACGATATCTACATTGCTCCAACGTTCAACACACAGAAAGAATGTTCTGAGATATTTTAACTCCCTCTCAAGTTTCTTTCTCCTTGACAAAGTAATGCTGTGATTATCCATCATCTGAATTACAGAATCGATATAATAGAAATTAGTAGCCATTTTTTGTTCTACAATCAATCTTTCACTGCAAATTATTGTGAAGAATTGATCAACTAAAACCCACAAGCACTTCAAAACCACACAACGAGTGAACTTCTTTCTTTCGTTATCCGTTATATTTTGGGTTTATTGTCAAAAAAGGACAATTTGAACTATGCAAAAAGGACATTGGAATATATTTCTGGATAAAAATGACATATCCTTAATCCATTGTGATGATGAAACATTATATTTAGGTTCAGTTCCACTGCAACAAACAGTGGATTTGGGGTTATGAACAATAAATTTGTCCTTATAACTCAATTTATATTTCCACTATTCTGATTCTCATTTCCCTCTCTTTTTTTTTCATCCATTTAAACCATTCTCCCAAATAATTTTCGGGCCCCATTCTTAATCTGAAACAATAAAATAAAAGGAAAAAAAGTCTACTAATCTTCTTAAACAATAAAAAGTCTACTCATCTGTTCTCAAACGAAAAAAAGTCCACTAAATATGATACGTATTTGGGAAACAACAATTGGGCAACCCACTGGCCTAAACAATAATAATTGCAGTACAAAATAAATAAAGACAATGTTATAATAATATAATGAAATTACTAAACACAATAGAGAAAATTTCTTTTAAAAAGGCTTAATAATATTCATAAATTGAATTACAAAATAAAACATGGCAATTCAAATATTTTAAAAAAAAAATAGAGAAAAAAAAAAAACACGTTGAAATCAATTAACCCATTAAAAAAAAACCCCCCCCCCCCCCCCCCCCCCAAATTCCCCAATTAATAATAATAATTATTATTATTCAACTGTTTTTCCCTAATTAATTTATTCAATAAATTTAATTATTAGAATATAAAACACGCCAATCCTATAAAAAAACATTAGAATCGATTGAACCCTAAAAAAACCTTAGAAATAAACATGTCAATCCTCAACAAAAAAAAAAAAAAAAAAAAAAAACAAAAAAAAAAAAAAAAACGTTAAACCTTCCCAAAAAAACATTAAAAACACAAGTACAATTATCTTGTTTAATTTATTCTCCAAATTAATAATAATAATAATAATATCAACAACAATGACAGCAATAATAATGCTACTATAATTTTGGTATACGAGTAATTGATGGTTTCAAGTTTCTTTGATGGTAATTTTACGGTTTTCTCCGTTTACGTATTGCTCACCGCGATCTACATTGGAGGATAGCTTCCTTCTGCTCCTCACGCTACATGTTGGAGTTGCCATGGAGGCCGATTCTCCACGTGTTGGAGATGGTCCTCTCAACACTAAATCTTTCATGAGAGCAGTATAAGGGCTGTAAATTCCTGACGGTCTGCGTTTGCTGCCAGTTTATAAGGGAAAGCCTAATCTCACAGGAATCGATGCAACAAATTGCAAAGTCCTTTCAAAATTCTTTGATGACGAGGTTCTCGGTCTATTGGCCGAAACTTGAACATTTGTGTAAGTTTTATCTTCGTCTAGGGTTAAATCTTTTTGTCTTATGACATTGCTTGACAATAAGCATGTCTTGATTAAACCCGAGTTTTCTATTGACGTTTTAGGCCTGTTACTAAATATCCGATTTAATTATCTATTGAATGGATCCTATTGAATTATCTCTCCCTTTCTTTAACAAATATTGTCTAATTCCAAATTTCCCTTTGTTTAATAAAGATTATCTATGCCGAATTGCATTTTTGTTGGTCGGCCTCTTCAAATTGATTATGTTCCTATTGAACCAAGAAGGCCTTCTAATGCGGGTGTGATGGTTGAAGTTGATTTTCTTATTTCTTGAGGTATCCCCAGATAATTGTATGAGACCAATTCTCCTAGGTATTATTGGGCATCAAATGTGGGACATCTCCCAAGAAAATTTGTTGCATCCACAAGGACTCTAACTTGAGATCTTTTGCTTAAGCAACCAAAGCCCCTTCCACTCAGGCTCATGTGGTTTGTATTTGGATTGGGAATGAGGATTATGGGTTTCGGCAGATGAGTTTCAATGAATCATGGCCTTCATACTGTCATTTTTGCAGGTGTATTAAACATCATGAGCATGAGTGCCCCAAGAAGCATTATAATATGATGGTAAATACTAAGGAAACTCGAGCTAAGCCTCGACAAGAGTATAGTAGAAAAGATATTCAAGGACCATTTCATGGAGAATGAAGGGTAATTAATGTGAAAGGGGTTAATGATGGAGCAGGAGAACGATTTCGCAACTAGGACAAAGGTTTGAGGTCTTCTAGCAAAGAGCTGGAAATTCAGAAGGCTGTGTTGAGGACTAAAAGCACATTAGTTGGGGATCAACTGATAAATGGAGAGGTTTCAAATTGCATGGACAAAGGATATGAGACTTTACCAGTTTTTACATGTAATTCACATGAAATGCAATCGATTATAAACGTTTCATTACTTAAGGCTTAAGAATATCTGTCAGGAAATTCGAACTGACAAACTGCTACTTAACAATACCTGATCAACTTCTAAGACTACACAGGATGCTACGTAAACACATAACCTAAACCGAGTCAAAAACTCGGACAAACAGACCTCAGGATCTGTCCAAAACTTAAACTTTAATTCAGATGCCAAAAGAGATGAGCACAACCCTGCATTTTATTCAATGAAGCAGGATATTAACGTGCAGCAAAACAGATAGCTAGTTGGACAAAAACAGACTTAGTCCAAGCTCAACCAAGAGCTACAAACATGAGCCTAAACAAGCTTAAATCCATACTTCAGCAAGTAAACCCTTCACAGCTCATAATTCTCAGATTCCGTACTAATGATCATACAAAACAGTCTATTTCACAGACTAGCCACACAGACAGAATTGAGGAATATTGTGAAATAAACCCAAGCACAAAACATTCAAGGAATATTTATCAGAATCGGCAAATAAAATAAAAAAAACAGATGAGCAGAGAGTGAAAACCCAACAATGCAAAGGGCAAGACAAACACTATAGGCAAACACAGGCAGGGATTCTTCAAGATTTGGAACACGAAGCAAGTAAAATTACTTCTAATATGCATTTAAACCCATACCTGGCAAAGGAACAACTGATGTTGATATACTCTATGTCCCTGATTTGTAGCTTATACTTAAATATTATCAAACCTTCTCCATTATTAGTGCTATTACTATTATTTTCCTTGCTTTTTGCACCTTTCATCCTCTACGTTTTTTAAGGACAACTGTGTGGATTGTTTGATGCAATTTATTTCAACCAAATTTCATTCACCGAATAAAAAATTAACCCAAATAGTATATACATGTCCATGTACCTTGGTTGAACAATCAACAAGATGAAGAATAACGACTGAATTCAGATTCAGGGAATACAACCACCCCATTAATAGCATGCTTATTCAACTGCTTTCAATACACACACACACACACACACAAAAAAAAATCACTGAAAAATAATTGTACAATGACATTTTAAATTACACCGCACTACTAAATGAGCGACATACATGATATATATCACTTTACATCCAACAAGTCTGGTGCATCCAATATTATTTCTAATAGACACCGTTGTCTTTGTAACCTTCTTAGTTCTTACTTGCTTGTATTTCAAACCAGTAGTACAATATCACCTTTTGAATCTTTGATGATTTAATTGTCTTCCTGGAAAAATTCAGACAATAAAAGATGAAAAAAAAATCCTTAAACCTTCATCATCTAGCAATGCAGATACCACAAAAAAAGATAAAAACACATTAGCAGAAATGCAATTATATTCAAAGTGTTTTCTTTGAAAGCATATAAAATGATGAACATGGCCATAATGCAGCTTGTATCAGCAATACACAAGCTTCGTGGGAATAAATAGTAACAACTAACAACGACAGACCGACTTTGGAGTTTGGACTGACTAAGACTTAATATGCAACTCACTCTTGAATTGCAATAAGGAAAACGATTTTGACCACCACAAACAACGTAGATCATTGATCAATGAGCATAACCTGCATTCATCAATCGGTCCTAATATGTATGATCAATGGTATACAACACAGTATTGACAAAATAATGTTTAAAAAGTTCAATTTTTGGATACCTTCTACCCAACCATGTTTGGACTACACTCATTCATAAAGCTTCCAATCGATGTATGTTGTTATAACAAGGGTGAATCAAATGACCTACCCTACTTATCATAAAGCATCCACTAGATTTTTCTACATAAATGAACATGTAATGCATCCAGAAAGTCAGGTAGGTAGCAATTACTTACGTTATTATGGAATACCCAAACATTAGAAAGATAAGTGATCCCATTCCAGAAGATCGATAAACAGCCTGAACTTCTTATTTCCCGATTCATATTGTCCCTTTTGAATTTCCTTGACTGAACTCTCAGCAGATTGGCTGCACCACTGTAACTCAATAGTCTGCAGAGTAGCAGTTTCTTCAAAACTAGAAGGAACCTCTTCAAGTGTCTTACAGTTTCGCAAAACTAATCGGTTCAGAACAGGGAGGTGATCGCTGTCAGCATTCCACTCAGAAATGGCCAGATTCTCTAATTTCAAATATTTCAGTGAACCAAACACTTCCTGGCTCATGTCCAATGTCTGATCATCGAATGCAACGGATACCAATTTGAGAACTTCAAGATTGAGCAATTCGCCAATGACACATATGTGTTTCCTCAGCAAATGACAACGACTGATGGCCAACTTCCTGAGAGATGAACCAAAGTTATATTCACAAGACGATGGAATATCACCATAGTAAGATACTTTGAGCGACTCAAGCTTTGTAAGTAAGCTGAGCACAGGAGACCGCTTGCATTCCACTGAATGATCATGTGGTTTCACAAATATGCATCTTAGCTTTTTGATATTTAGCAACCTTCTCATCAACTTCTCCGCAACTTCTCCGCAAGAAAGAGAAGCAGAGGACAGAGTGACCAAATTACATAGCAGCTTAGATTCTCTTTTTGAAGACGGAAGATTGCAGTATCATTCACCTGAAGGTGCCTTAAACTCTCCATATCCAAAATAGCATCGGGTATAACAACTTGTCCCATTAATCCCTTCACAAACAACGTCTCTAGGTTCCAGAGCTCTGCCAAAGTTGAGGGAACAGAGTCTATATCCCCACTAAGTGCTAAGTATCTTAATCGTTTCAGCAATTCTATGCCAGAAGGAAACGATTGTGATCTTTCTTTAGTAACAATAACCAAGCTTCTGCATATAAGGTCTTCCAAGTAGGCTTCCGCAACATCTTCTATCAACACATCGGGATCAACTTTTCTTACAAATCCTTCAGAGATCCATAACCGTAGTAACTTCTGCACTAGGATTTCCTTGTTCCCCAAAAAAGCACCGAAATAAAGGAAGCATGGCTTTAAGTGATCAGGCAAATGCTTGTAGCTTAATCCAAGGATGCTTATGCAGCGACTTTCTGGATCTTCAGCGATATGTGCGTTGATGTCCTCAGCAACTTCCTTCCACCAACCTAAAGTCTTCTCTGTTCTTTCAAGCAGACCACCTATTGCAATAACTGCAATAGGTAGCCCTTCACAGCCAGTCGCGATTCTATTTCCGATTGCCACAAGTTCTTTAGGGCATTCTTTTCCATGGAATACCTTAGCCTCTAGCAATTTCCAACTTTCTGTTTTAGAGAGTCCACGTAGAGGATGAGGTTCACTGGTGCCTCCTGCTTTTGAAACGACTTCACTGTCACGGCTGGTAAACAAGATCCTGCTTCCGTTAGAATCTTCCGGGAACGACATCCGCATATCGTTATACGCCTGAATATCCCACATGTCGTCCATAACAATCAGATACTTCCTTCCCATCAAGCGCTGGCAGAGTTTGTGAGCTATATCATCATCCGTATCCTTGTCGAATTCGTCATTTTGCTCAGCCATAACTTTGTTAGAACCCTTGCCAACTAGGTCATTGAGCTTAGGTACATAACTCAGAATTTCCAGCAATAAATCCCTTTTCTTATATGTTTCAGAAACAGAACACCATGCACGAACATTAAAGTGCTCCTTAACCGTGTGATCATTGAAGACTTTCTTCGCCAAAGTCGTCTTACCGATTCCGCCCATGCCAACTATTGATATAGTATCTCTTCTTTGTGACCCCCTAGTCAGTTGATTTATGATTATCTCTTCCTGATCTTTCAGACTGACGATGGCTTCCTTAATTAACGGGCCACTGCCTTCAGAAGTCTTGTCCCTCAAAGTCTGAGTTATAGGAGCAGTCTCAATAGCATAAGTCTTCTTCTCAACTATCTCCGCAACCTCTGCCTTAATGATCTTAATCTCTTCAACGATATCAGAAAGGCAGAGGGTATGATACCAAACAGCTCCATTTCTAAGCACAATGGAGTCAATAGCATAATCTGCCTCATATGCCATGTCGATGATACGTTTGTGAAGAATTCCCAATCCTTGATGCACCTTACAATGTTCTGCAGTATCATAGAGAAATGATCTCAATGATTCCAGATCCTTTACAACTGGTTCTATTAGATGCTTCACGGAGCTGCCGAAACTCGTGTTAGAGTTCAGCAGCTTCCTCAAGTTTTCCAAACAAAAATCAAAAGATCCCAATCCATTGGTCTTGGGGAAATCAAAACATGAAGAGCTACGAACGCGGACATACACATTTTCTGCCTCCTCTTTGGCAAGGCCTATCATATGCATCAGTTCAGAAATAAAATTAATCATTTCCGCGACCAATTTTTTTGCACCCTCCTTGGCATGAATAGAGTGATAAATGGACATTGCCTTACAAGCCACTGCATCAACATGGCCGAGGATCAGTTTGCCACTTTCTGAATTTCCATTAGAATTTCCCGAGACAGTTTTTCTGAGGCATTCAATCCCCTCAAGAACGGCTTCAATGTTGTCCTTCAAGGTTGTGTTTTTGTTTATAAACTCCAGCCAAAATACTTCTGCCTTCAAAAGCTTGATGTTCACAAGCAACTTAAGCACGTCTCTGACAGCATCCTCGTTGACTGGGTTTGCGTGGAATGTGTCATAAAGAGATGCTGATCCAATGGCCACTGCTTCAATATGCGTCAAGATCAGCGTCCCCTTATCATTGATTCCCCTAGGTGGATGTTTAAGAAAAGTTTGCAGCATTTTGACACCTTTCAGGAGTGCTTCCGAAGATTTTACTTTAGAAGTTTTGTCTTTGAGGCTTTTGTTCATTAGCATCATTAAAACAGCTTCCGCTTTGAGTATCTCAATCTTTCCAAGCAACTGATATAATTCAGCGTCTCTTTCACTTTTTCTTCTAGCCAAAGAATTAAGAGATACCGCCTTTGCAAGAACCGATTCAATATCTAAACATATAAGTTTGAGCTCATCTGAAAACTCATCTGGTGCACAGATGAGAAACCGTATCAAGAAAATCAATCCCAATCGTGTGTTTTCACTCTGGTCTTTCAATGTAATCCACTCCTCAATAAATCTGGTCACAATTGAGACAACAGCGTATTGGCTGGTCGGTGCGAAGGCCTTGAAGAGTCCAAAGTACACGTTAATGGTCTCAGAGTTGCAAGGCTTAATCTTCCATTGCAAATCAGAAACCAAGATGATTAAATCTTGGGATTTGCTTGGATCCATTCCATCTACCCAGCTCAGGTAGGAAATTTGTGCAGAACAAGTTGCCACGCCTCCAAGATAAACCCAGAATTCCTTTAATGACGTCACAGAAGACAAGAAGGAAGATAAATATAGCATAAGTGAACGTAAGTACCCTAGATTTTCATTGAAAGTCTCAACTTGTCTCTTCAGAGGAGCAGCTACCGTTACGGTTTCCAGAGCATCGTGCACAGCACGAAAGATCCCGTTCAAGAAATTGATATCATTCATAGGCGAGCTCGCCTGAAAGCAGTACCGTGATAGATATGCGTACGCATCTCGCATCTTGGGTGTAAACTGTGAGATTTTCCCCTCTAATTCAGAGTACACCGCAATCAGCTTCTCCTTATCAACTTCTTGTTCAGCATCTTCCATATCAAAGCTTACATCAGCAAATTCATCTTCAGCATCAGCAAGTAGATCTCCTAGATGTTGACGAACATCATCGTCTATATTGCTCCAACGTTCAACACACAGAAAGAATGTTTTGAGATATGTTAAATCCCTCTTAAGATCCCTCCTCCTTGTATAATCAACAGTGTGCTTGTCCATCCTCTCAATTACAGAATCGATATAAGAGGAATTAGTAGCCATCTGATGTACTACAATCTTTCACTACAAATCTTTCTGAATAATCGATCAACTAAAACTAGAAGCACACAAGGAATAAAAGTCTCCCTACGATGGTGAGCTGTATCTGCTTCAAGATTCTTTCATTATTTAAAAATTTAGCGCCCCCAATTCTCATCTTAACTTATAAAAAGTCTACTAGTAGATCGAAACAACAATTCAACAACCCACGTGCATAAACAATAATAAATTACATCACAAAAATAAAGAACATGAATTCATTGTCAGCAAAATATTAGAATAATACCAGTACAGGCTGTAAAATAACAGAAATGCTTGCGCCATTATCCGTTTTACTGTAACGATTGTCTTACATAACAATGATCTTGGCGCCGTTGATGCATTGATAGGAGGATCTAGATGATCCATCTAGATCCTACACTGCATCAACGGTGAAGATCACCGCACAAGACACCGTCACAGAAAACTGATGCGCTTCTTAAAGACCACTCGTAAAATAATGCAAGTTCATGAATGTGACTAAACAATTGTTTTTTTCGACGATCAATAAAAAATAAAGTTGTTTCCCCTTGAAGGATAAAGAGAAACGGATTGGTGTTGTACCAATTTCGTTTTCAACAATTAATTTAAATTATTAATTCAATAGGAGGAAGAAATAGAAAAAGTTCCTAACTCAGTAGTGCTACTGCTCCAGGCCATGCTAATAACTGAGTTCATACCTTCTTTATTAGTTCGAACCGTGGCATGCATTATATGATGCCTACCATTGTGGTTGGTCTCCCAAAAAAGAAGAAAAAAAAAAAGAAGAAGAAGAAGAAGACAACAACGACAGTGATTTGGTGTTGGTTTGAAGTGTGGCTAGGAATCTCAGGCATTTTTTTTGCAGTGGTATGATGGTAGTCTGTAGAACGTACGTCCTGTAGAACGGGAGCGGATCCCCTGCCGTGCAAGGTGTACCGTGCACCGTTTCCGTCGGAATTTTTGACGGATCCGTTGAAATTTCAACAGAAGTACCATTTATATACGTATTATTTTTTTTTAATTTGCTCCACTCTCTTCCCGTCGAAATTTCAACGGATCCGTTAAAAATTGCGACGGAAACGGTGCATGGCACACCTTGCACGGCAGGGGATCCGCTCCCCTGTAGAACAGTGACAGACAAGAGTGACAAACCACGGCAAGGACGGACCCAGCTCATTGAGGGTGGGGTGCACGGCCCCCACTCAAATTTTCGGGCGAAGTTACTAATATACCCCTCTTATAATAATAAAATTGTGTATGTATATTATTACAGATAATTTGTACAACAATTATTTATTTAGTTCAACTGGTGAGAAGCTTTGTTAATTATCCTAAGGTCATGGGTTTGAGACTTGGTTGTTGAGTTTTTTTCCCACCTTTTTTTTTAAATTGGCCCCCACTGTAAAATTTTCCTGGGTCCGTCACTGAACCACAGTGACATGTCTTCCGTTTCTTCTCTGAAACATGCATTGTTTCATTCAATATGTTATTTCGTTTAAAGTTGACGACGAAAAGAAATGAATTTCCCATACTCAAATTTAATTCGAGGAGAACATTTTAGCACATGTAAAAAGAAAAAAAATAAAAGCCAAACAAATGAAACCGGAATTTACAATTATATTCATGATGAGAAAGTTTATATATAGAACAAAACGGGAAGTTTTACGATAGAGACTCCCTTGTATGGAGAGGCCTGCGTGGTATCATCTGGACCATACAGTTTCATTCTGCAACTTTATTGTGTGGTCCATATAATGCCACATAGGAGAGTCCCTACCTTAGAATTTCTCGAACAAAACAAAATGAAGCGAATGTTTATATATTGAAGTAGTAACACATAATTAAGTAGTAGTAGATGCTTATAGGTGACCGATGGACTGGAGTAATCAGGGTCGACACCATAGAAGACGAGGAAAAATAATTCCCATATCCTTTTATTTGTAGCAAGAAGTTGTCTTGTTCAGCTTTAGACACGCATAGAGTACGCAACATGTCATGAACTTGGCAAGCTTTGAACCCACCTTGTGATCTTTCTTTTGTAACAATAACCAAGCTTCTGCATATTAGGTCTTCCAAGTAGGCTTCTGCAACATCTTCTATCGACACATCGGGTTCAACTTTTCTTACAAACCCTTCAGCGATCCAAAGCCGTAGTAACTTCTGTACTAGAACTTCCTTGTTCCCCAAAAAAGCACTGAAAAATAGGAAGCATGGCTTTAAGTGATCAGGCAAATGCTTGTAGCTTAGTCCAAGGATGCTCATGCATCGGCTTTCTGGATCTTCAGCGATATGTGGTTGAAAAAACTAATGTTTGACAGAGAGTGGGGAGAAACTATTCGTGATGTAAGGTCGGTTTCGTATTACTTTCGGTTTATGATTGTCATGAATTCAATCATAATCAAATTGTTTTAGGTCGGTTACTAACATCGGTAATTGACGATTACACAATTTAAATTACTATATTATACTCTCTGCATCCATAAATATAAGTCATCATAGCTTTTTCATTTTGTCTCACACTATAAATCATTCACACTTATTAATATACTAGTAAAATGCACGTGCGTCCGCACGTATTTTAGTGAAATAAAACTTATGAGATTTTAAAAATGACAATATTAATTAATACATAATTTATTAAGTAGTTCTTCCTCATAAAATATAAGTATGCTATTAATGATAATTATACAAAATGATCTTATGTTTTTTTGTTAGTATTTTGAATGTATAAATGCATGTACTTGATAAATTTATCATCATTTTAATGAAAATTAGCAATCTGAATCTACGAATATATATATCTAATATATCAAGAACATGTCCTTCATAATTATCTAGTAAACCAGTGGACATTTACAATATTTTTTAAGCAACTTTTGCAAAGTTCTTACTCTAAACATAAACTCCTCCATTTGATAGAGTGCATGTAAAAAGTACAATATGTGAATTCATTTACATATTATTTTATATGCTTATTATATCTTACCTATGAATATAATTTAATGATTGTAAAGTAACTCTTATTAAACAAAGTAACATTTGAGATAATTATCAGTATATTTAAACAAAGTGACATTTGAGATAATGATCATTATATTAAAAAAATTGATGAAGGAATCTAAGATTCAATTTAATTAGTATGATAGGAAGAATGGTGAAACCATATAATTTTATTGTAGGTTGTAAAATGTTAAACATATACTTTAATCATTTAACTATCATTTAATTGTTTTCTAAATTATATTTTTATCGTTTCTATTTAACTAATTAAATTGCCAAACCATCCATACCAATCCAACATATCTCCCTACATAATGAATGTGTTCATATTTGACGGATGGATTATGCAGCCTGGAATTACTATATCCTCAATCTTATTTGTCATACTATCTTTGGATTAAACATATCAACTCATCTTATTTTTTCTCCTTCTCAAATTATCATTCCATTTATCACTCAGGCGAAGAATTCTTCATGAGGCATGGACTACTCTATATGATATGTATGCAAAGCCCCCCGTGGACGAATCAAACAAATTAAATAGTATCTCAAATCTATGCAACTAAAGATTAGTCTACAGCTCCAGATGATCTTATGAAACTTATTTCAGACAATTTGAGAGATGCCTATAAAGAGTTGGCTAGAGTTGTTCAAGCATGTGACACCCCTATTGATTTTGAAGAGCTCAGCGAAAAGCTACTTAATTATGAGACTCTTCCGTAAAAATTACAGCCAGTTGCTTTTGCTAGTCTTGCTACAGCTCATTCAGACATATGACATCTCTCTCAGAGTGCTGGTTCATTTTCACGTCTTAATATTCCTAATTCTTTGAAACAAACACAAAATACTTTCTCGCATGCAGTAGGCCCGATTTTTTTGCCCTGAAAACCCTCTTTGGGTATTTTCAGTGTGAAAATTGCAAGGACATTCAGAGAAATAGTGCAATTCTTACCAGGTTCAACCTCTTACGCTTTTTCACATTCGGTCCAAATTTCCTTCAACATTGTATCCTCTTAAGCACCTTTGGATGCTCCGTAATTTGGCATTACACACGCCTTATCCAATTAAGACATCATGGTTGGTGATGGAAATAACCTTGCCATCACACACATAGGCTCTGTTTTCTCTTCTCCTTCAAAACAATTTACATCGACTAATGCTTGACGATGTCTGAAATCGTCCGGGTTACAATTGAGTTGATATATGGGTAAATAAACATCTGAGTGATGATCCAAATAATTTTTTGGAGCAGATTTGAGAGTGGGCCTGCAAAACACAAAAGAATGTGAGGGGTGCTAGAACTTTCTCCGGGGGGACACTCTCATGCTCAAGACAATATTTGAATAGAGGAATTTATGTTAAGAGAGTAAGCTAGCTAGAATGTATATAAAGCATATTATGTGCATACATTGTAATTGGGTATGATGATCATTTATATACCTCTCCCTAAGCTTGTGAGGGAGTAGATTATGATGCATTGAAGTCGTGGTCAAGGGAGTTTCCCACATATTGATGTAATGGAGCGTGTTATGGAGCAGTTATGGCTCAAGCTATAATGGAACGTATATTTTAGAGCCATCAACATAGCAGTTACTATCATGAAGTAATGTCTGTGTGAAGTCCGGAACGATCATTGAAGACAATGTAACCATTGCTTGAGGCCGAGAATGACATGTATTGTATTGAGCATAAATGACCGTGGTGACCTACACAACGTCGGCAATAAGAGAATATAGGCGTCGTGTATCTTACCGGTTATGAGGGACAGAATGCGACATGCACCATGTCGGACAGAGGAAGACATACGTCATATCAGTTGAAGATATAAGGCGGCATGCATTGTACTAAAGATGGACCATGCTGGTTGAGGCTCGATATTCAGTTAAGCCCGTGTCGGCCCAAATGTTGATATGACCTTTATCACTCTATGTGAGTCTGAGGAGTACCACATGTAGGATGACCGATCTCACTCATTTCAATGTTCGTTGTGTTCCTAGAATGTCTCATAATTGTTTATTTATCTCTTAGCTTTGTCAATCTCATAATGTTTCTTTTGAATTCTTACCTCTTAATTTCTTTGAGGGGTCTTCAAACCACTACTCATATGATTCAATGAATGTTAAAAACAGATTGTATGAATGACCAAACCCCCTCTTTCCAACTTTCACAAAGAATAAAATATCAAAAAATGTTTGACATCATTGTCTTGTCCACACAACTACCTTCATTTTCAAGATATTCTTTATCAAAATGATCTAAGTGTTTCCACCACGTTTGTTTATTCTCATTGTTTTGCTTGTTTAGAGAATAAAAGTCACAAACCTTCTTTTGCTACTTCAATTTTATGTTTTCCCCCTCCCCTAGAGATTAATTTCACCGATGTTTGGACTCCGATTGTGTCGTGTGATGGTTTCAAATATTACATAATTTTACCAAGTATATATGATTCTGTCCATGAATTCGTATATATGATGTGACTGGTCATTGGTGTTTTTATGCGTTTTAAGGCTCTTTTTCAAAAATTCTTTGATACTACAATTAATATTATATTGATACCGAGGGTGAATACATAGCCTATAAAAAGTTATCCGGCACAAGAAGGTATAATTCATCAAACCACACCATGAACACAATTTGTTTTAGAGACTTCATCTTATCTTTATTACCACACATTTTATCTATGTTATTTAATATTTATATTTAAGGAGAAATTAATTATGGATACACTACTTTTTGACCGTAATATTTACGGAAAATACCCACCTACACTTCTATTATTTTTCTAATTTTCATTTTGACCCATTGCTTTAGAGTGGGTCCATGATTATGTTTTTATTTCCTTTGGCAATTGATTTTTGTTTTTTGGAAAGAGTTTTATTAAGAACGAATGAGAATAATATAGTTTGGTGATTATGGTTTTATTTTTTATTTGGTTATGTTTATATAGTTTTTATTTATATTTTTATATTTGGTGATGTTTATGTATACAATATAACTATATTGATAGTTTTTATTTATATTTTTTATATTTGGTGATGTTTATTTATACAATATAACTATATTGTCAAAGTGTTTTTTTTAAACGTGAAAGTGTCTTTTTCTTTACATTTAATGCTAATCAAACAAATTTTTTATAGTTTAGCAATTAAGGCATTAAATAACTCATTATATGGTTTAGGTTTATAATTGATTGAATAGATATATATGGAATTTAATTAATGCTTATGATTAATTGGATGTATATATGAAATACTAAATTAAATTCATAACAATTTTCAAGGATGGAAACACTTGAGGGAGGAAACACATCGGCTCTTTTATAATAGTAATGATTTCTTCGTCTTACCTTTAATTTATATTCATCCAACCACTTTACAATTGTTGCATTTATTATAGTCAAAGAGTGTATTAAGCATTTTAGTTATACATTAATGATATTTAACTACTTTTGCAGTAGAAATGCAATGCTTGCCAGTCAATCATCCATGTGAGTACACATGACTTTCATGCTTAACTTATGATCAAACCTTAGTTAACAGATCTTATATTATCATTCGTAGCTAATGGCGGATCCCCAACAAATTCAAATGGGGTCACCGGGGTAACTTTGAAGACCGACTTCCAAACAACATTATTTAATAACAAAAACACTTCATTTTAATACTAAAAATAAAATTCCAAATATCAGTGGGGTCAGGTGACCCTCTGGACATGCGTCTGCCCATTTTCGTATGGACTCTTTCTATCTTTACATCATTCTTATCAATGATCTCTCAAATCAAGTGATACCGCGTAAGACATGTTTGGATCTTTGATGAGACATTGATTCATTTGTGTGAGCAACTGTCCAATTGTTGTCACGTTAATGGAACTAGATCATCAATAGATAGAATGACACCAAACTCCGAAATGAACTTCTTCATCCAAACCGCGTTTTTGGCCCTCTTTGAGGCTACGATGTACTCGTTTCTGTTGTAGAGTCTGTGATATCCATACTTTGTCCTACCCGTGAAGAGTTTTTAAAAATCAAACCATACTCTTTTCAACCCTTAAAAATACCTTACTATGACAGGTACGGTGAACACCCATCAAGTCGGATTGAATTTTCACAATTGTAGTGTCCTGCTGAGCAAATACTTTACTACATCATACTTGTTTGAAACATAAATACAAATCCACACATAAATCCAAAATGCAGAAAGCTGAATTGTATCAAAGTCATACAAATAGTACAACAACATAATATCCATAAAATGTCTACAAATTGCCATGCCAACCAGAATAAAATTATTAACTATAATAGCAAGTTTCATGTGATTGATTCATCTGGGAGAAATTAAAGTAAAGAGGATGTACACAAATTCTCTCTGTAAAAGAAAAATACATACAAGTAAAGGCCTTGGAATGCCCTTTTCCAAGTGAATCATTATCCATATTCATTAGAGAGGTTGGAGGAGAACATGCTTGATTTGTGTCCTGTTGTATGTGTACGTTACGTGGACTCTATCATCGGTGTCTTGAATGACAGCCGGATAAGAGAACTCCATTCCTTCTGTGTCTTCAAGTGTTGCAACTTCATTCTATGTGTCTCCATCATCACATGAAACACCAACTTTAAGGACACCCCTTGAGATTGTATTGTAAGCCAACACGAGACGTCCGTCCCTCAGATTCACTCCATCGATCCCTGAATTCGGGTTTGGTAATTCAGTTGGCTTCGCGAAACTCCATGTATACCTACCATCAACTGATTCTGACATATAAACTCTACCGATACCAGATAATGATCTCATCAGCACACGGAAGGTCCCGTGTGCAGTGAGGTAAGGAACAGGTTTAATCACACCGAGAGTAGTGTTCTCAATATAAATCGGCCCATACTTGTTCCACGACCTGCCCCCATCTGCTGTGATTTCAATCCAAGCACCCCATGAATTCCAGCTCTCGACCGAAGATCCACAAATCAATTGTCCATTCTCAAGTAAGATAGGCTTATTCTTTATAGGACCTAAAATACCAGGAGGAAGTTGTTCTCTGTGTGACCATCTCAAACAGTTATCATAAGATCCCTTCATGCATCCGCTCCATTTCTGAACATCTTGCCCAATTCGATAAAACAAAAGCACTTCATTAGTGGTAGGAAGCTTAAATAGCACAGGATTCCACATTGGCACGTTGGCTTCTTCATCAGCAATAACCGGTTTCTCCCAAAGACCATCCTTAAGTGTCTGTTCCAGATTTTCACATCGGGTGCTCCTTCTACAGTTTCGCCAAAATACGCAACCAAAAGTGATCTTTACCAACCTCAACGATTGTGGAAGCATGACAACTATTAAAAGGAGTAGAGCTTGCAGCAAAGGTGTATTCTTGATTCAAGGGTACCCCAGGGCTATTACAATTGCTCTGCATCTTTGCTTCAAATCTGCATTCATTACCAGCAACAGTAAATGGAGTCATATACTAACATGGGAATATATTTAACTGTCGGTTTATGTATACAAAAAGGAATTTTTATTTACACCACAGTGATTTTACTAATGCAACACACTGAATCAGCATTGAGCCACTTTCGGAAGATCGATTTTCAACCTTTGGAAAGTCATTTCCTGTGTATCGTATGATAAATTCGGTTGGTGCAAATAAAGACTTCCTAAGAATGTGGAGTCAAAGTTAAGCGTATTTCGCTTTATAGGTAACATTTCTACGTTTACTAAAATCATGACACTTAGTTGAAGGCCCATCACTTGACAATGGGGCAGTGGTTCTGCTTCAGTATTCATTAAAATAAAAAGGTTGAGCCTCCACCCAAATGGCCCCACTGCCCTCCTAGAGCTTTCTAGAGAATGTAATCGAAGGTCATGCCTCAATGGTCTATTGTGCAAGGGGTTGTATGTACACCTCTTATTGTTGACAGAAGTCGAGCCTGAAGGCTCTACACCTCAACTCAAAGGCAAGGCTATCAATATACTATTTCCACATGTGATCAACATGGCTGGTTAGATTTCTGCACTTATCATAAAGTTTTAAGTAGATTTTGCATTTAGAAAGTCAGATCAGATGGAAATTACTTACGGTATGTGAATGTGATGCTTTCTTGCAGTTTCGCAACAGGTGATAAACAGCTTGAAATTCTCATTTCCCAATTCAAAGTGTCCCTTCTGAATTTCCTTGACCGAATTCTCAGCAGATTGGCACCACCATTGTAACTCAATAGAGTGCAGAGTAGCAGATTCTATAAAACTAGAAGAAACCTCTTCAAGTTCTTACAGTTTTGCAATACTAGTCGGTTCAGAACAGGGAGATTACCACTCTCTGCATTCCACACAGAAATGGCTAAATAATTTCAAATAGTTCAGTGAAACAAACTCTTCCTGGCTCATGTCCAATGTCTGATCATCGGATATCTGATCTTCGATTGTTAAAGATATCAGTTTGAGAACTTTGAGTTTAGGCAATTCGCCAATAGTACAGATATGTTCTCTCGGCAAATGACAGTGACTGATGGCTAGCTTCCTGAGAGATGAACCAAAGTTATATTCACAAGAAGATGGAATATCACCATAGTATGATGCTTTGAGAGATTCGAGGCTTGTAAGAGTGCCGAGTACAGGAGATCGCTTCCATTCAATTGAAAATAGCATATGATCTGCCAAGATCAAACATGCAAACAAACAACCACAGAACATATTCAGTCTATACACCGGACATTAAATCATATCCAAATCAACATAACGTCGTCCAAGATTATATGATTAGACATCTACAACAGCAAGTAGCAAAGTTATCCATACAGACAACAAAACTCAGTGATCATGAGAGGTATCTCCCTAAAGACGATTCCACTTTTAAAAGCTCATAATCAAGTTAGTTATCCGACATACCATAATCAAGGTAGTTATCCAACACATTGTGTTCAAGGAAATTGTCATAGATACCACCTTCATTTGAAAGGATATAACTGAGTTTTGAAAAGATATAACTGAGTTTTCTAACAATGAATGTTTTCATTAAAAAAAGTACTTTTCGATGATTTGAATGACATCGATAACATAACCTGTGGCAATGGACAGGTCGTTGAAATGACGATCTAGATTTAAAACGGTCGTTGAAATATTCCAACTCAGACTTTTGGGACACGTGCTATAAAATTGATGCTAAACAAGCTGATAAAAATCGCAATCATCTCTATAAGCCAAGAGAGTTGAAAGGGATAAACACACATCATTAGAAAGAACACTGCTTTGTTCATTCACAAAGCAAGAACTTAGCATTCAACAGTAACAAATACTTTTTTTCATTCTAAAATTGCAATGCAAAAATCACCCACATGGGCAGCATTCAACAGTAAAAAATACTTTTTTTCAATTCTAAAATTGCAGTGCAAAAATCACCCACATGGGCAGAATTAAAAGAGTGTGTCTGTGTTTAGTTAAAATTTCATGAGGCACCCAAAGTTGTCCGCTGATGAATTTGACAAAAGGGAAATTTTTTATTCTGCCTTTAAACATGGATCTAAAATTTTCGTATTTTCATGTACAGAGTGTGTTTCTCACGATTCAAAATCCCAAGCTCATGTCAAAAGGGATAAACACACACCAATGAACAAAGCAGTTCAAAAATCACAAACATGGGCAGAGTTTAAAGAGAGTGTGTTCGGTTAAAATCTCATGAGAAATTTAAACCGTGATAGAAATCCAGCCACCTAGATTCAATGCTGGCGTTGTTGAAAAGGCGCATCAGCAACAACACCCGCACAAAAAAACGCCTTTTGTAACTGTCAAAATCATTCAAGTACTGGAGAGCACAGCTATCTGCCAAAATCAGGCAAAGCACAGAACATATTCATGCTATACATGGACATATGAAAACAATATCCATATCAGCAGCACATATGGGTATACTTTTTTCCCTCCTCCTTTTACCGGGCTTGGGACCGGCCATGTGCATATGAGATCACATGGGCGGAGTTATAAAAGTTTTTCCAAATTAGCACTTCATATATATATTACAAGGTTAGCGAAGAAAAGTAAACACAAGCGCACTCGATATTTCCAGACTGGTTGGGAATCAACAAAACAAGAAAAGATGAGATGCGATGCTTGCCTTATTTCTTCATTTTCGTGAAGAGTTCTCTGTGAACACCTCTTTAAACCCAAAACAAATGGAGTCTCTGATACCACAACTAATACATCATTGAAATGAGAAAAAACAGACGGTAAACTACTAATAATCAAGACAAAGTTGTGCATACTTTTGAGGATACATTTTTTTAGGGATGGGGATGGGGTGCATAAAAATCTTATCTCAAAGAGGTACACTGCAGTTCTAACTAAAGATGAATTTGATGATGCCGATATCTCTCAGGTAGGAAAATAGGGTATTACTCAGAGATTAACTGACACCCTAACCAAGTATGATTCAAGATACATTACTGGTAGCAAGCTCTCGGTACAGATACAACAGTAGTCTTCAACTCAGTGCAAGGAGAAGAAAGCAGTTGGACAATGCTTTCAGCAACAATCAAATTTCACAAATGTCTTAATGGTCATCTCAAGAAGTAGTTCCTCTCTGTAATTATCAGCAATTTCAAATCACAAAGTTCAAAGTTTAAAAAATGTTCAATTGCCAAAACATACTATATGCATGTCATGCGCAGTCCTTGTCTGAAAATAGAAACAAGTATCAGTTTCATATTCAATATCACCATCTTCTTGCCCATGAGATTCCATATATAAGGCTATATTCTTTAGTAACAAGCAGAAAACATCAAGGCCATGCTTTATCATTGTATGAGAAACCAGTTGACGATGCTGGATTTCGTCTATGAATAAATCCGGGCCGTTTTAATCTAGGGATGATTGAATCAAGGATGATTTTGGGGGTGATTTTAGACTGAGCCTGAGAGTCTCTCTCAGGTTGCCTACGTATCCTGTTATGTTTCAGGAATCAAGTCACACGTAGTTCCTGAAAGTGTATATTTATAGGGAGTTCATTACCCTAACCCTAAACCATGTCGGTTTGGGTAAAATACCGTATTAGCCCTTTGGGCTTTTACTAGCTTATATGGGCTTTGCCCACTGCCCTAGTTATCCTATGGATAATGGGCCTCTTCAGCTGGTGCGGACTCTGTCCTCGAGGCCGACTTAATCGACTTGCGTCAGTCGAGCTCGGGACCCATTGTCCTACACTGCTAGCTGGTGCGGACTGATCGTCCTACACTGCTTGATAGTCGATCGCCGTAGCCTGGAGTCTACTAGATGGCCTTAGCCTCGAGCCTGGGCATCGACATGAATACCTTGACGTTTATTCAGATTATCGGGGACCAACTGTGAGGCCTGCGTGTTTAGAGTGGACTTTGTCCGCATCCCGAGCTTTCCGTCTTGCGGTATCGAGATGGGCCCATCGTCTCGGTTCTCTGATCATGTCGGTTGTCGATGTCTCATCTCGTAATTCGACCCTCGGGCTATCACTTACTCTTGTCCAGGAGGACTATCTCGTGACGCCACGTGGAGGTGCGATATTCGGTATCGTCATAAGCCCCCCAGATCTATCTGAGCTCTTGAGGTCAGGTCTGATCTGTCAAAGGTGTATCTCGGCCACCGTCATCCAATGCTCTGAATTTAAATCTGCCCTGCGGACTTACTATTTAAGCCTTAACATTCCTATCCCGTCGGACGTTGAAATGCCTTGACTTTATTATATAGTTGAGTATTATCCGACTGGCGGACTTAGCTTATTTGCCTTGACCTTTTTGTCCCGTCGGACTAAAAGGGCCTTGACATTGTTAGAAAATGAGCCTTGATCGTATCGATTTTAGTATTGTCCGACTTGCGGACTTAACTTATCCTATACTTAGGCATAGTATTTCCTCGAGTGTCGGCATGCCAATGTCGAGGAACCGTCGACCCGTCGTTCGACCTAGCAGAGAAGAACCCAATGGGAGAGCTTTAAGAGCCTGGTAGGGGCCTTCCCAGTCGGAATTCACGCAATTGTCTTCCTTGCCTTAGCATTTTTTGGACTTTTCTTTGTTGTTGCGTAGTAGAGGAGATGCCCCTGGCTGTCTCTTTTCGTTTGTCGAAATAGACGGCCTTTCGGCTGTCGATATATATTTCCGGCTACGATGTCCTAGTAATTACTGTCTAAAAGGACTGGTAATGCATGGCTGTCGCTCCGGATCTCGGCGTCGTGGTGTTTTTTTGTCATTCATGACTCCTAACACATGACTGCTGAGAGATTTGGACATGATCTGAACTCGATGCCTTAGCTTTTTGGTTCCATGGAACTTTTAGCTTTAGTGGCTGTCGATTGAAATGATCATGTTGCCCGACCTCGATGCCCTGGTAAATCCTCTCCTTTAGGAGTCAGATTACGTCGCTGTCGAAATAAGAAAGCTCGTCCCGCCAGGCACGGAGGTCTAGTATGTTGTAGCTCATTCATAATGTTGTAGCTTTAGTGGCTGTCGATTACGTCTATCGGTTGGTCATCACATTATGACAAATTGTGTCACCTTAATTATCCGGGTCCCAAGATGAATCTAGTGATGAATACACGAAACCCTAATGCCAAAAATGAATGAGGAGGTGGACGTTTATGTTTGCGGCTGAGTCTAAGATTCTCTCTTAGATTGCCTACGTATCCTGTTATGTTCCAGGAATCAAGCCTTACGTAGTTCCTGGACTGGGGGTATTTATAACGACAATACTTGCCTAAACCCTAGGGTTAAGTCGGCTTGTGTTATTGTCATCTTTACCCTTAAATGGGCCTGGACTCTTGCCCAAGCTATCGCTGTGGGTGGGCCTGGACAGCTGGCGCGGACTCTGTCCTCGGTGTCGATACTTCCGACTTGCGGTGATCGACCCTAGACTCATTGTCCTACACTGCTAGCTGGTGTGGACTCTATCCTTATGGACTTGTCATCTCACACTGCTCGGTAGTCGATAGTCGTAACCTGGAGCCGGTTAGATGGCCCTAGCCTCGGTCCTGGGTCTCGACATGAGTAAGTTGTAGCTCATTCATAATGTGATGACCAACCGATAGACGACACGTGGAGGGAGTGAAACCCTGTATCGTCACCAGTCAGTAACAAAACATGAAGAGACAACTTTGACACATTGAACCTGTAGACAAACGATACCGGTGGCTGATGACCCTCCATTTATACTATTGTGAAAAGCCAAGACACCCGGGAAAACAAAAGTAGCAGCTGCACATGTGCATCCCATATTATCAAAGCAACAATTCAACTGATAAAACAGAAATGCACAACACGCAATGAAGGTCCTTAACCAGATCATTTAGAAAGTCAAAGACACAGAACAAAGACATTTGCCAGGAAAGCAATCCGGTTATGAAGATGAGGCCACATGTAGCTTGACTGAAACATCAATAGAAACCCTTTTAAAATGAAACACTATCATGCTGGCTCTCATGCATAATTAGGTAAGTATGATAGTCTTGTTCAACAAAGACGCACCACACGATTCCATCGTAACTCTAGTTCATGAGATTAAAATTCCTCTGGCTAATGCCAGTCTCTAGATCATGTAATTAATTGTTGCATGATTAACCTCACTGACCTTTTTCCACGTACAAGCCATTAAGCTAAGCTCATAGGTTCTCTTGCAAAGGCAAACTGAAACATTCTGACCTTTCAAGACAATGATGACCTAGAATTTCCAGCAAGGAAGAAACCCAAAGAACTACGAAGTGTTATGAAATAAAAACAATAACAAAAAATCATAAACGAGATGGGAAAATTAAATCCAATTAAAGTAACAGATAAAGATGCACTAAAAGGACAAGTAAAGTTCGTCGGCTTCAATGACTGGACCGGGAGACAACTAAAGAAAGGACTTCATCCATGTCCAACATCTAGACGATGCATTCAAATCAACAGGTTCAGAGGTTCAACTTCAAGGTTTTCCAATGCATCTCTTCAAAGAACAATATAAGATGCTCTAATCCATGATAATCAGCAAGCCTGAAAAATCAGTCCATCTGATAGCTTTGACGACCAGTAACAAGGTAACCAATTAACTTATGTGTCTGTAAATAAAGCAAATATCAAGAAAGATATATTCCATGATCATGAAGAAGAGTAAGCAAGCCTGAAAACGCAGTCCTCATAACCTCCAAGAACAGTCGGTCACAAGGTGAACCACAACTCCCAGAACTGCAAACAAATAAAATCGGATTGAGCTTTTCCAGCAAAAGTCACAAGTATGAAGAATACTAGATGAAAAAAACCCTTCAAAGTCCCAAGGCTTCATATCTGAATCTTTAACAAGGATCATTCCAACAAACTAAAAAGAGGAGCCATCCTCCACCAGGGCTACCTAACATGTTTATCAGCATAACAAAAGATGTGAGATTACAAACCTAAAAGAAGACTAAGCAAGTCTGAAAATGAAAGATATGAGATGATATAATCTAAGATCATCAAGAAGACTAAGCAAGACTGAAAGAGCAGACTGAAAGAGCTGTCCTTCTGGCTTCCAAGACCAGTCACAAAGTCGGCCACTTAACTTATGTTGCTGCAAATAACACAAACTGGAACGAGTTTTTAGAAGAAGCCGAAAATATCAGCAAGAAAGATAAAATTTATGATCATCGAAAGACTAAGCAAGCCTAAAAAAACGGAGTCCTTCCCATAGCTTCCAAGGCCAGTCAGAAAGTCAACCCACTTAAACTTATACGGCTGTAAATAAAACAAATCGGAACGAGTTACCAAAAGAAGCCAGAAAAATCAAGAAAGATAAGATCTATGATCATGAGAAGACAAAGCAAGCCTGAAAACGCAGTCCTTCTCATAGCCTTTAACACCGGTCACAATGTCAACCACACAGCTCAAACTGCTGCAAATAAAGAAAACTGGACTGAGCTTCCTGAGAAAGTAACAAATACCAACAAAACTAGCCAAAAAAAACCCTTCAAAAAGCAAGGCTTCATGTCCGATTCTTTGCCAAGGATTATCCCAACCAACCAGAAAGAGGTACCACAACCTTCATCAGAGCTAGCTAATATTTTCAACTGCATAACGAAAGACATGAGATGGCGGCAAACATGAGACAACAAGTCAAATTGAGGTGATATCATCGAAGATCATCAAGAAAAATAGAAAAGAAGTCTGTAAGAGCAGTAAGATCATCAAGAAGACTACGCAAGCTGGGAAGAGAAGTCCTTATAGCTTCCAAGACCAATCACGAACTCAAGGACTTGTCTTATGCGGCTGCAATAGAGCAAATTGAATTTCCAGAGAAAGTCAAAAATATCAAGAAAGATATGGTTTATGATAATCAAGAAGACTAAGCAAGCCTGGAAATGCAGTCATTCAAATAGCGTCCAAGGCCAGTCATAAAGGTCAACCAGACAATGCACAAGTCTGCCAAAAAGAAACGGGGTTGAGCTTCAAGAAAACACGGCAAATATCAAGAGAACTAAACAAATGAAACCCTTCAAAGCACAAGGCTTCATGCCCAGTTCTTCACCAAGGATAATTCCAACAAACCAGAAAGATGAGGTACCACTCCCTACAACAAAACTACCTTAACATGAGATGACAAACCTAAAGAAGGCTAAACAAGTGTGAAAAGGAAAGATGCGAAAAGATATAATCAAAGGAAACTAAGCAAGCCTGAAAGAGCAATCCTCATAACTTCCATGATAAGCCACTAGGTCAACAACGTTTCACTTATGTTGCTGCATATAATGCAAAATGGATTAAGTTCCCAGAAGAAGTCGAAAACATCAAATTAAATAAATAAAAATAAATAAAACCCTTCTAGGTTCAAGGCTTCTTGTCTTGCGTCTTCACCAAAGGATCCTCCCAACAAACAGGAAAGAGGAGGAACTACAAACGACATGATGACAAATGAGATGACAAACCTAAAGAAGTCTAAGCAAATCAAATAAAGCTCAATATGACATGATATCAACAAGAACACCAAGCAACCCTTGAAAACAGTCATCCTAGCATCCAAGACCGATCACAATGTCAACCACAACTCTCACAACTAGCACATAAAACGAACTAAATTGAGCATCCAAAAAAGTCAAATTATCAAAGAAAAAACCAAACCAAAAAACCCTTGTAACTAACTCATAAGGCTTCATGTCTGATTCTTTGCCAAAGGATCATCCCAAGAAACCCGGTCACATTGTCAACCACTACACAATAATGTCAACCACAACAAAAAGCGGAATAAATTGAGCTTCAAGAAAATGTCAAATGTCAAGAAAAAATCCAAACCAAAAAATCTTCAAAATCACAAGGCATCATGTCTGATTTTCACCAAGGACCATCCTGACAAACCCGGAAGGGGAGGAACAACAACCTCCATCAGAGCTACCTAACATGTTCAACAGCATAACAAAGTATATGAGATGAACCTATAGCATACTAAGCAAGCCCAAGAGAGCAAAACAGTTTATTCTTTTGAGAAAAGAAGAAACAAGTCAAGTGACAATATAATCGAAGATCATCAAGAAGATGAAGCAAGCCTGAAAAGAAATCCTAATAGCCTCCAATACCGGTCGCAATGTCAACCATACAACCTACATGATAAGACATATTGGATTGAGTTTCCTGAAGAAGTTGAAAATGTAAAGGAAAACAACTAAACAAAAAGGAACCCCTTTGACAGACAAGGCTTCATATCAGATTCTTCACCGAAAGGAATCCCCAAGAAACGAGATGGAAGAGGAAGAGCACCCCCTCATAAAGGCATACCTAACATGTTCATCATAACGAAAAATAGTATGAGACGAAAAACCTAATGACAACTAAGAAAGTATGAAAAGGTAATACACGAAATGATATATCTAAGACGATCAAGAAGACAAAGCAAGCCTCTAAGTCGGCCTTCCATAGCTTCCAAGGCCACACACAACTCATGTGACTGTAAATAATGCCTTGAGCTTTCATGAAAATCACAACTGTCAAGAAAGAAAACTAAACGAAATAAGAAAAACCCTTTAAAGATAAAACTTATTGATTCTGCACCAAAGGATCATCCAACAAAAAGCCCTCTATGACTAAGAGGGCCCGAAAAAATACGACATGAGATTATATATCTAAGAAGATCAAGAGCGGATTAAGCGCAAGCCTGAAAAAGCAATCCTTATATAGCTTCCAAAATCAATCACAAGGTGGACACAACACGCGCAGCTGCAAATAAAGCTAACTGGATTGAGCACACTCCCAAGAAGACTAAAGAAGATTATGAGATGACAAAACTAAGTAAGAATATATATATCTAAGAGCATCAAGAAGACTGAGCAAGCCTGAAAGAGCAGTCCTTCTCATTGCTTCCAAGCCTCTAAGGCCATTAATTAAGTCAACCATACAACAACACTGCTGCAAACAAAGTAACTAGATTGAGCTGAGCTGAGCTTCCCAACGAAATCAGAAACATCAAGGAAACTGAACCAGAAGAAGAAAAAAATGAAAAAAAAAATCCTTCAAAGTCCACAGCTAATTGCCCCATTTTTCACCAAAGAAAATCTCGACTATTGATAAGAGCACCTATCATGTTCCACAAGGTAACAGAGATATCAGATGACAAACCTAAGGAAATATATAATCTAAAACAAAGTCATGAACAGTAAAAACTGCAACAAAGACATGACAGGGTTATCATCAAACTCACAAATATAGAAAACCCAGAAGACCTTCATATGCAAATACCGAAAAAACACACGTAAATCTTCGTAGACAAGGAGAAGAACCAATAGGCTATGAAAGTTCAGATAAAAAATAGCCAATCCCCAGTCGTGGCCCCCTCCTGTTTTCTAAATCCAGTCAAAAAGTTGTTTTCAAAATCCAGGAAGAAAGTTTCAAGAAAACCCAATCATGAAGGAACAGCTGAGATTCAAAACAATAATCACCGGAGAGAAACCCAACTAAAAAATTCTTGAATCTCATCGACTTAAAAAAAACCAGGAAGATGCAACCGTACGACCCGACGTCACACACGTAGCATTTAATGGGCTACATCATATCCTCTTAACATACGGGTCACAAAGTTCATCCTAATTTAGGGGCTTATACCCTAAATAACTTTGATGAGGATGTTTCAGTCTGATATGAAGTGTTTCCAACTCTCGTTCTTGCGATATGGTGCAGGATCACATCGGTCCTGAACTCCCAGCTCGGGGCAGATCATCATCGCTGACTTCAGGTTTATAAGATGACCGGTCAAGTCACTTAGCCGACTATAAGTGCCACAATAATGCCTTTATGATTCTCACTACATTATGGCACAAACTGTAAACCGTCACATGATTTCAGTCGTGTCCTTAATCATGTGCTCCAAGGCATCTTCTCCGGAAAGAGGATCATATAAAAATGATTCACTCCTCACAAATTCAAAACTCTATTAATACATTGATTCCAAATCCACTGGGTATGTATGCAGTCAATCACATTGGGTCATCTATAATTCATCACAAAATCCATCAGTCAAAGAATTGGATTATCCTTACAAAGCCTAATTACCCGCATAATGATCCAATTTCATCATTGAAGATTTCAGACATCGTCAGATACTATTATGGATTTCAAGATAAACATAAAAGTGTAAGAAGTTGAATATTTATATAAAATAAAACAACAACAATGTATGGAAATACACAAAACTACTTTGGAACTCAATGTTTAATGATGCAGTTGTCGATACCGAGTTCTCTCATTCTTCATGTGTCATCCTCTTCCATAGCATAAATAGGTCATCAATAAGCGTAAAAACTTTGTGTGCATTCATTCTTCATTAAGAAGGGATAATAAAGGAAAATAATATTTACGTACGTGGCAAACAAAAGTGTAGCAAAAAGGTATTTTTTTAGTAGTGAATATTTATGTACTTGACTATATAACTTGTTTATATACTATATTTTTTGTACATATGTGGGTGTTGTCTAGTTGATCTTTGGGTTTGATCAACACCTTAGTTGTTGATATTGAAGTTCCCCTTGAAAGTGCAACATATAGTTGTCTATGAGAGAACATCGGTCGAGGCAAATAAACTCTTACAAATGGTTTTGTTTGTCCTTGTGCGTTATTGATCGTCATTGCAAAGCAAAGACATATAGGATATTGCTTTCTTATAAAATGAAACATGCATCCTTCATTTTCTGCCGGTGAGAATGGAATATGTGGGATTAAAACTTGTTTTCCATAATGTTGCCCAACTGTGATTTCAGCATGAAACATGTTTAACTTGAACCATTTTCATATCATCCTTGTATCATTGCATAATTCTCCTGCTAGATCTAAGTTCCTTAACATTATTATTGGTGAATACTTTTTCAACACTAATTTGTGCGGAAACAATTCATTTGATGTCAAAGTGTAGAGAAATTTTTCTTGATAATAATCATTAATATCATCAATAGACCTTATCAAAGTCTGTTGAAACAATATCCATCCCCTGGAAAGGTCGATACCATTTTTTCATTCAACTTATCAACATGTTCATTAGTCGTGCCCCATATTGCTATTCTTGTAATGTATTCTACCAAGAATGCATTCTCATGCATAGATGGAAAGATAGAACTGATTATATGATTTTTGAAAACCTCATCATCATATTCAATGATCATTTTTTGGTAACTCTGTGTCTCATTTAGTGTTTGTTGGTTCTTATCCACACCCCACCCTCAATCAATATTACCCGAAGTGTAGATCTTCTCTTGCTCTCATATTTTTTGAAAGATATAATTTTTCCATCATTTTTTCACTAATATTACTTCACCAAGGTTGCTTCTATTGTTTATAGTATCGTTCATTTGGAGCATGAAGCACTTGTCTAAAATTACCTCCAAATACAACCATCTTTCTTTCAAATGTGTTAGAATTTCTCATGATGTCCTTTAAGCTTTTGTCAAGTGTCTCAATTACCCATTTCTTTGCCACTGGTGCTTGCTTTTCTTAGTAATTCTGTATTTCCACTCATGCATTGGAATATTGCACATATTTGTTTCATGCGCACTAATTGGAATTTTAAAACGTGAATAAGAAATTCGGCCTCTAGGCATAATTTCATCTGCAACTCCGGATGTGGTTGTTGCTATATCTATCTATTGTCTCGTTCTTAGATTTGCTATCAGAGCCTTATATAAATATGTTTTCTCTGTGCCACCAGGCCATCAAAAAAAAACTTGGCACTGTGGCCATTATAAACTTGATAGAGAAATTTTTGGAATATACTTTGTTGTTCATGATTAAGTATTTCTTTTAAAATGTAATCTTCTAGGGGAATCTCTATCAACAATTCATCACGAATCACTCTTAATATATTTTCTACAATGTTGTTGCACTCTTCATGAATACTTGACAAGTCGTAAGATATCAAGTCTTTACCCATGCTTTCTAGAAATAATTTATGAATTCCAAAATTTTGGTCATAATTGATTTGACTGACTTTGTACGATTCCGCATGAAATATTCCAACACTGGTTTCCAAAATGTATACATAGTTGTCGAATGTTTGTTGGTTGGCGGTAAACTAATAGAGTTGCAAACAATCTTCTTAACGCATTAGGAATTTGAATGACAATAGCTTTATTTAAGCATTCTGAGATGATCTGGTCAGATTCTAATAAACCTCTTTTCTTTGAAGCTTCTTTAAAGCTGGTGAAATAACATAATAGACTTGACTCACATATGTTTATGCAATTGATGCTGATAAAGGCGACGAGGTTATTGCATTTGACATCTTTGTTTCATTGCTATATTTTTTGTATTTCTTATTATTCTTGTTGTTTCTTTCTTTTGCTCAAGTCTTTATTTGTTGTGTAATGACACCGTCAACCATTACTTACATTGATATCCCATTTAAGAGCAACGGCAATAGCCTTGCTAACCACCTTGTGAATGGAAGAATATGTCAGAAGTGGGAAAAATTACTCCACTATAGCTTGTGTTCTTCCCCCCCGGTGAAGGTACCCAAGGTGATGGTGGAGAGGGTTATGTCCACTTTTTCTTCCAACTCCCTACACAAAGTCCAATGCACTTTTCAATTAATAAATATTTTTTAACTCAAAGTTTTGTTTGCAAATTCTGATATATATTATCTCTCATCAAAAATTGTACTGAAACTATTATTTTATTACTTTATTCCATTGGTGGCAAAGTGAGCCAGTGTAGGAGTAATGAAAAAAAATCAAAATTAATATCACAAATGGTGTCAGCCACCCCTTTTTTTTTGGTGTGGCCATTGTTGTTGCTCTAAATGGGGCGATGAGAATGTCATATGTTCTACTTTGTATTATATATTTACAAGAAATCTTCACATTTCATTGGGATTTAAAGCAGGTATCAACTCAACTTCTTTTTTCTTCTAGTTTCCACAACACTTCTAATCTTATTGCACAGTTCATCGTTGGTCAGTTGAGAATATTTTCTTCTTTTAACTTTTAGTTTGTGCACATCGTCTTCTTTACCTTCACAAAAAAGCCTTCACAGTATACCGATGAAAGCGATTAGTGAAGATGATAATAAAAAATAATAATATACTTTTCATTCTACTTGTGTATGATGCAAATTTCATCTTGTCTTTAACTATTTTGTAAAATTTACATTATATAATTTTCACATCATGGGTATTGATCGAAAAGAGATATAATGTGTTACATTTGCCTTTGGTGAATTATGTCTCTTTCACCATATTGTTCTTATGTTTTCGAATTTTCAATAACTATTGAGAGAGTTAAGTATGTACTTGTCTATCATTGCTCTATGCCTTACATGGAGTTTTTTCGGAGTTATCTTTGAACACATACTTCATATGATCTCTCTAATGTAGGAATCATTAGCGATTGCACCGTGTTGTTGTCTGTGACTTTTTTTCTTCTTCAAAAGAACCGGCAATGTGGCATCTCATCTCTTAGCTAGGGAAGATATTCATTTAGTTCAAGGCGTGTAATGAGGTTATATCCCATTCTCGTGTAAGTTGTGTTTGTATCTTTGATTGCTAATAATAATAATAATAATAATAATAATAATAATAACTTTACCCCTAAAAAGAAAAAGAAAAAGAAAGAGAAAGCACAAGGAGAAGTTTAAATTATTTTTTTGAGAAACCATCAATTTTATTTCACAGCTGGGAAATCAAATAAGCAAAGCAAGGAGGCTAGCCTATTGACAATTACAAATAACAATATTATAATAGGTGGTCTCTCTTCACATGTGTCATGTGTGTCGTGCAGTGCCATATGTTATATATATATATTGTTTGGCTTGATCCAATCTTCAATGGATGATTTAGAGAAGAATTATTTATGACTTGGCGTATACATGTGTGCAGGTTTGATTCCTCCTCCTCCTCATGGTGACATATGCAGCAAAGGGGAAGCTGCACACAAGTCGACGCCAAAGAATGGATAAAGAGTTGTGTTGTGTTTGCCGCAACAAAAACCTAAGTCTCCCAGGACCTTTCAATTGCCAAATAGCCGAGAAATTTATTTGTTTTGCTAAGTCTCCCAGGACATCCAATATTATTAACATATACTCCACCATATATTACTTACATTTTGGATGTCAATCATTCAACGAGTATGTCTCGGTAAAACATTATCGGGAGAAAAACTTAGCGGAAAAGAATTATAATAAAGAAAAGATTACACCATTCTTTGTGTATTATTATTTTCCCTGACCCGAGTATCAATTGACATCTTTTAGCCGCATATCAATCATCATCTTCATTAGTCTTTTAAATGTTTCAATCGTTAATATCTTAGTAAATAAATCTGCAAGTTTCGTATTACAAATGCAATGCTTGTCCATCAATCATCCGTCTAAGACCTTGTGAGTATACACATGACTTTCATGCTTAACTTGTGATAAAACTTTTAGTTAATGATCTGCTATGTTATCATCCGTAGCCAGTGGCGGATCCCGAATAAATTCCAATGGGGTCAACGAGGCGAATTTGAAGATCCACCGACGTCCAAACTACATTATTTAACAACAAAACGTAAATCATTTTAATACTAAAAATAAAATTTCAGATCTCAGTGTTATCACGTGAACCCTTAGACATACTGCGTCCGCCTCTGTCTGCAGGGACTCTTTCTATCTTTACATCTTTCCTATCAACGATCTCTCAAATCAAGTGATACCGCTGTAGAACATGTTTGGATCTTTGATGAGACAGATTCCTTTGTCTGAGCAATTGCCCTATCGTTGTCACGCTACAATGGAACTGGATCATCAATGGACATAACCACATGCACCAAGCTCAGAAATGAACGTCTTTATCCACACCGCGTTCTTTGCCACCTTTGAGGCTACGATGTACTCGGCTTCTGCCATAGAGTTTGTGATATCCATACTATGCCCTACCTGCGAAGAGTTTTTAAAAATCAAACCATACCCTTTTCAACCCTTAAAAATACCTTACGTTGACGGTACATACCCATCAAGTCGGATTGAATTTTCACAATAGTAGTTTCCTGCTGTACAAATACTTTACTATATCATACTTGTTTGAAACATATATACAAATCCACACATAAATCCAAAATGAAGAAAGCTGAATTGTATCAAAGCCATACAAATAGTACAACATAATATCCATAAAATGTCTACACATTGCCATGCCAACCAGAATAAAATTAACTATAATAACAAGTTTCATGTGATTGATTCATCTGGGAGAAATTAAAGTAAAGAGGATGTACACAAATTCTCTGTAAAGAAAAATACATACAAGGCATTTGAATGCCCTTTTTATGATGCTAAAGGTTCCAAGTGATTCATATCCATTTTGATTAGAGGGTTTGAAGGACAACATGCTTGATCTGTGTCCTGTTGTAAGTGTACGTTACGTGAACTCTATCATCGCTGTCTTGAATGACAGCCGGGTAAGAGAACTCCATTCCCTCTGTGTCTTCTAATGTTACCGCTTCATTCCATGTGTCTCCATCATCACATGAAACACCAACTTTAAGGACACCCCTTGAGATTGTATTGTAAGCCAACACGAGACGTCCGTCCCTCAGCTTCACTCCATCGATCCCTGAATTCGGGTTCGGTACTTCAGTTGGCTTCGCGAAACTCCATGTATACCCACCATCAACTGATTCTGACATATAAACTCTACCAATACCAGAAAATGATCTCATCAGCACACGTAAGGTCCCGTGTCCAGTGAGGTAAGGAACAGGTTGAATCACACCAAGAGTAGTGTTCTCGATATAAATTGGCCCATACTTGTTCCATGACCTGCCCCCATCTGATGTTATCTCAATCCAAGCACCCCATGAATTCCAGCTCTCGACCGAAGATCCACAAATCAATTGTCCGTTCTCAAGCAAGATAGGCTTATTCTTTATAGGACCTAAAATACCAGGAGGAAGTTGTTCTCTCTGTGACCAAGTCAAACCGCTGTCATTAGACCGCTTCATGCATCCGCTCCATTTCTGAACTTCTTGCCCAATTCGATAAAACAGAAGCACTTCATTAGTAGTAGGAAGCTTAAATAGCACAGGATTCCACATCGGCACGTTGATTTCTTCATCAGCAATAATCGGTTTCTCCCAAAGACCGTCCTTAAGTGTCTGTGTCCAGATTTTCACATCAGGTGCTCCTTCTACAGTTCCGCCAAAATACGCAACCAAAAAGTGATCTTTACCAAGCTCAACGATTGTGGAAGCATGACAACTATTAAAAGGAGTAGAATTTGCAGCAAAGGTGTATTCTTGATTCAAGGGTACCCAAGAGCTGTTATTATTGCTCTGCTGCATCTTTGCTTCAAATCTGCATTCATTTGTGGAGCTTATACGTAGTAAACATGATGATAGCAACGACTGCAATAGAATATATGAAAGAATGCTCAAAACGAATATTAACATGACAAACGAAAATTAGCAGTATGTACAAAATGTGCAGAATGAATCCCAGAAATGAATTCACTATAAATATTGCAAGAGATTGACCCAGAAATGAAGTACAGGCAGGGGATAGTACCATTAGTACATGCCGCTGTCATTCAAGGGTTGACTCCCAAGGAGATATGTAACCCAACCCACTTGGCCCCCTCCCAAGACAATGCCCCAAGCCCTTGTTTTGACTACCTATAACAAACCAATGGCATATCTTATTAATATTTCCACATGGAAGCATGTGAACACTTATCAATAAATAGATAGTAAATAAATAATTGATTATTATACCTAAACCACTCATTAAGAAACATTTCTGTGTTTACTAATAAAATAGTTGCGGACCCATGACTTGACAATGGGGAAGTGGTTGGTCTTTAGTGTTCATTTTGTCAGAAACATGGTACATTTGTGAAAGGACAAACACCTTTTTTAGAAAAATACTCATAAAATTGCACAACTGCTTAGTGCTTAGCACACTAAAAAATTTACTTCAAGGTACCAAAATTATTGTTTCACATAAAGAAACGGCATTGATATTGTCGTTACTACCCTTACAGAAATGTCATCCATAAGGGACGATGGTGGCTGACGTCAGTGATGTTTCTTGTATATAACAATCATCGTTGATGATGACACTGGTAAACACTGACGTTTTTGTATGTGATGTGCTAAAGTAACTTTTATTTTAATCAAACAATATAATGCCCGAAGCAATTATGTGGTGCCAACAGAACCACCTAATGTTGACTGATGATCTGCATTTTAAACGTGTGGTTATTGCCATTAACAAAATGATATACTCCCAGACCTAGATATGTATATGGCTTGTCAGTATTAATACGGCAAGCGAGATAATTCTGTATTTAACTATAATAATAATGTGCAAACCAATTTACAGACCCAAAACAAAGTATGGCTGAATGAAGGAAAATATTTGAAAGCCTGCAAAGTACACCTTCTGGGCCCAACTTCATCCATGTAAGCATCTGCTATTTTATGCACTTGTTCACCTCTTCCTGGCAACACAATACCAACACAAGTCACAACCGTAAAATTCAACAGAAAATGCTGCTGCTAAAATCGTTAAACTTGGCCACGAGGTTTTGAGGTAATCGTATCACTTTATGTAACAACTTACGTGCAGAAGTTACTCCGATATCAACACTATATCATCCATATCATAGCAAAGTACTAACTGCATCCAATCACTGAAAATCTGATCACAAATCCCGAATGACTCCTTCACACGACGTTTTATATGTATTTACATCTGAACTAATCATCCCAACACCATTTATCTGCAAGATAAACGCAGAGCAACACACAGATAACATTAACTGCATTCAAAATATACATACAGATACAAGAAAAAACATATTTAACACCTATCTTCTGGAACAGTGCCTCAACTCAACGCACTGCTTATGTTATGTACAATCTTTATTTCATGGATGTGTATATGGCGTATATACATGTACCACTCGTAAATAGACTATGTTCTAAAGTAAAGCATCCATCTAGCGGATAAAGACCATTGCATGTAAGATGAACCAGCTGACAAACCACGTCACCTGCCTTGGGCTCCGTATAGACAGTTATCTTGTAAAAAGACTCTTTATTGCACCGCACCATTGGATGAGTGACATATATCATGTATGTCCAACAGAATTGATGCATCCATATTCAAAAATCTTGAAGTGTACTCGATGAACGTATATAAAATACGCATAAATCGATGATCATGACCATAACACGGTTCGTATCAACAATACATTTGCAAATTCAGTTTTAATGGCCAATAAAATGAAAGCTCAACATTAGCAAACTGCATCTACAATCGTGCAAGTGACATAATACTGATAACAAAATTCAATACCTTTTGCATAGCTATTTTGTTACTATTTTCACCCAGTCATAAAGCTTCCAATCAATGTGCGTTGTAATAACAAGAGAGAAATAAATCATAACACTGTGCATCTATCTTTTCACCTACTTATCATAAAGCATCCACTAGATTTTGCTACATGAACATGTAATGCATCCAGAAAGTCAAGTAGGTAGCAATTACTTACGTTGTTATGGAATACCCATACATTAGGAAGATAAGTGATCCCATTCCAGAAGATCGATAAACAGCCTGAACTTCTTATTTCCCGATTCATATTGTCCCTTTTGAATTTCCTTGACTGAACTCTCAGCAGATTCGCTGCACCACTGTAACTCAATAGTCTGCAGAGTAGCAGTCTCTTCAAAACTACAAGGAACCTCTTCAAGATTCTTACAGTTTCGCAAAATTAATCGGTTCAGAACAGGGAGGTGATCGCTATCAGCATTCCACTCAGAAATGGCTAGATTCTCTAATTTCAAATATTTCAGTGAACCAAACACTTCCTGGCTCATGTCCAATGTCTGATCATCGAATGCAACGGATACCAATTTGAGAACTTCGAGTTTGGTCAATTCGCCAATGATACATATGTGTTTCCTCAGCAAATGACAACGACTGATGGCCAACTTCCTGAGAGATGAACCAAAGTTATATTCACAAGAAGATGGAATATCACCATAGTAAGATACTTTGAGCGACTCGAGCTTTGTAAGAAAGCTGAGCAGAGGAGATCGCTTGCATTCCACTGAATGATCATGTGGTTTCACAAAGATGCATCTTAGCTTTTTGATATTTAGCAACCTTCTCATCAACTTCTCCGCAACTTCACTGCAAGAAAGAGAAGCTGAGGAAAGAGTGACCAAATTACATAGCAGCTTAGATTCTCTTTTTTGAAGACGAAAGATTGCAGTATCATTCACATGAAGGTGCCTTAAACTCTCCATGTCCAATATAGCGTCGGGTATAACAACTTGTCCCATTAATCCCTTCACGAACAACGTCTCTAGGTTCCAGAGCTCTGCCAAAGTTGAGGGAACAGAGTCTATATCCCCACTAAGTGCCAAGTATCTTAATCGTTTCAGCAATTCTATGCCAGAAGGAAACGAAGTTCCCATATTAACGTTTTCCAAATCTAACACCCTAAGAAGCCTAAAGTTGTTGGAAACGAATGAAATATCATATGGACACCTAGGATATGTGTCAGTGGTGGGAAAAAACAGTAGAGAACGGACATGAGGGCCCGAAGGTTTCAACATAGCTAAATGGTTTCTTTTGGAACGAATGCTAAGCCGGTGTTGCTTATAGGTGACCGATGGACTGGAGTAATCAGGGTCGACACCATAGTCTGCGTAGCTAGAAGACGAGGAAAAATAATTCTCATATCCTTTTATTTGTAGCAAAAAGTTGTCTTGTTCAGCTTTAGACACGCATAGAGTACGCAACATGTCATGAACTTGGCAAGCTTTGAACCCACCTTGTGATCTTTCTTTTGTAACAATAACCAAGCTTCTGCATATTAGGTCTTCCAAGTAGGCTTCCGCAACATCTTCTATCGACACATTGGGATCAACTTTTCTTACAAATCCTTCAGAGATCCATAACCGTAGCAACTTCTGCACTAGGATTTCCTTGTTCCCCAAAAAAGCACCGAAATAAAGGAAGCATGGCTTTAAGTGATCAGGCAAATGCTTGTAGCTTAGTCCAAGGATGCTTATGCAGCGGCTTTCTGGATCTTCAGCGATATGCACGTTAATGTCCTCAGCAACTTCCTTCCACCAACCTAAAGTTTTCTCTGTTCTTTCAAGCAGACCACCTATTGCAATAACTGCAATAGGTAGCCCTTCACAGCCAGTCGCAATTCTTTTTCCGATTCCCTCGAGTTTTTGAGGGCAGTCTTTTCCATGGAATACCTTAGCCTCTAACAATTTCCAACTTTCTGTTTTAGAGAGTCCACGTAGAGGATGAGGTTCACTGGTGCCTCCTGCTTTTGAAACGACTTCACTGTCACGGCTGGTAAACAAGATCCTGCTTCTATTAGAATCTTCCGGGAATGACATCCGCAAAGCATTATACGCCTGAATGTCCCACATGTCGTCCATAACAATCAGATACTTCCTTCCCATCAAGCGCTGGCAGAGTTTGTGAGCTATATCATCATCCGTATCCTTGTCGAATTCGTCATTTTGCTCAGCCATAACTTTGTTAGAACCCTTGCCAACTAGGTCATTGAGCTTAGGTACATAACTCAGAATTTCCAGCAATAAATCCCTTTTCTTATATGTTTCAGAAACAGAACACCATGCACGAACATTAAAGTGCTCCTTAACCGTGTGATCGTTGAAGACTTTCTTCGCCAAAGTCGTCTTACCGATTCCGCCCATGCCAACTATGGATATAGTATCTCTTCTTTGTGACCCCCTAGTCAGTTGATTTATGATTATCTCTTCCTGATCTTTCAGACTGACAATGGCTTCCTTAATTAACGGGCCACTGCCTTCAGAAGTCTTGTCCCTCAAAGTCTGAGTTATAGGAGCAGTCTCAATAGCATAAGTCTTCTTCTCAACTATCTCCGCAACCTCTGCCTTAATGATCTTAATCTCTTCAACGATATCAGAAAGGCAGAGGGTATGATACCAAACAGCTCCATTTCTAAGCACAATGGAGTCAATAGCATAATCTGCCTCATATGCCATGTCGATGATACGTTTGTGAAGAATTCCCAATCCTTGATGCACCTTACATTGTTCTGCAGTATCATAAAGAAATGATCTCAATGATTCCAGATCCATTACAACTGGTTCTATTAGATGCTTCACAGAGCTGCCGAAACTCGTGTTAGAGTTCAGCAGCTTCCTCAAGTTTTCCAAACAAAAATCAAAAGATCCCAATCCATTGGTCTTGGGGAAATCAAAACATGAAGAGCTACGAAAGCGGACATACACATTTTCTGCCTCCTCTTTGGCAAGGCCAATCATATGCATCAGTTCAGAAATAAAATTAATCATTTCCTCGACCAAATTTTTTGCACCCTCCTTGGCATGAATAGAGTGATAAATGGACATTGCCTTACAAGCCACTGCATCAACATGGCTGAGGATCAGTTTGCCAATTTCTGAATTTCCATTAGAATTTCCCGAGACAATTTTTCTGAGGCATTCAAGCCCCTCAAAAACGGCTTCAATGTTGTCCTTCAAGGTTGTGTTTTTGTTTATAAACTCCAGCCAAAATACTTCTGCCTTCAAAAGCTTGATGTTCACAAGCAACTTAAGCACGTCTCTGACAGCATCCTCGTTGACTGGGTTTGCATGGAATGTGTCATAAAGAGATGCTGATCCAATTGCCACTGCTTCAATATGCGTCAAGATCAGCTTCCCCTTATCATTGATTCCCCTAGGTGGATGTTTAAGAAAAGTTTGCAGCATTTTGACACCTTTGAGAAGTGCTTCCGAAGATTTTACTTTAGAAGTTTTGTCTTTGAGGCTTTTGTTCATTAGCATCATTAAAACAGCTTCCGCTTTGAGTATCTCAATCTTTCCAAGCAACTGATATAATTCAGCGTCTCTTTCACTTTTTCTTCTAGCCAAAGAATTAAGAGATACCGCCTTTGCAAGAACCGATTCAATATCTAAACATATAAGTTTGAGCTCATCTGAAAACTCATCTGGTGCACAGATGAGAAACCGTATCAAGAAAATCAATCCCAATCGTGTGTTTTCACTCTGGTCTTTCAATGTAATCCACTCCTCAATAAATCTGGTCACAATTGAGACAACAGCGTATTGGCTGGTCGGTGCGAAGGCCTTGAAGAGTCCAAAGTACACGTTAATGGTCTCAGAGTTGCAAGGCTTAATCTTCCATTGCAAATCAGAAACCAAGATGATTAAATTTTGTGATTTGATTGGATCCATTCCATCTACCCAGCTCAGGTAGGAAAGTTGTGCGGCACAGGTTGCCACGCCTCCAAGATAAACCCAGAATTCCTTTAATGATGTCACAGTAGACAAAAAAGAAGATAAATATAGCATAAGTGAGCGTAAGTACCCTAGATTTTCATTGAAAGTCTCAACTTGTCTCTTCAGAGGAGCAGCTACCGTTACGGTTTCCAGAGCATCGTGGACAGCACGAAAGATCCCGTTCAAGAAATTGATATCATTCACAGGCGAGCTCGCATGAAAGCAGTACTGTGACAGATATGCGTACGCATCTCGCATCTTTGGCGTAAACTGTGAATTTTCCCCTCTAATTCAGAGTACACCTCAATCAGCTTCTCCTTGTCATCTTCTTGTTCAGCATCTTCCATATCAAAGCTTACATCAGCAAATTCATCTTCAGCATCAGCAATTAGATCTCCTAGATGTTGACGAACATCATCGTCTATATTGCTCCAACGTTCAACACACAGAAAGAATGTTTTCAGATATGCTAAATCCCTCTTAAGATCCCTCCTCCTTGTATAATCAACAGTGTGCTTGTCCATCCTCTCAATTACAGAATCGATATAAGAGGAATTAGTAGCCATCTGATGTACTACAATCTTTCACTACAAATCTTTCTGAATAATCGATCAACTAAAACTAGAAGCACACAAGGAATAAAAGTCTCCCTACGATGGTGAGCTGTATCTGCTTCAAGATTCTTTCATTATTTAAAAATTTAGCGCCCCCAATTCTCATCTTAACTTATAAAAAGTCTACTAGTAGATCGAAACAACAATTCAACAACCCACGTGCATAAACAATAATAAATTACATCACAAAAATAAAGAACAGGAATTCATTGTCAGCAAAATAATAGAATAATACCAGTACAGGCTGTAAAATAATGCAAGTTCATGAATGTGACTAAACAATTGTTTTTTTTCGACGATCAATTAAAAATAAAATTGTTTTTCCTTGAAGGATTAAGAGAAACGGATTGGTGTTGTACCAATTTCGTTTTTTTTTAAATTATTAATTCAATAGGAGGAAGAAATAGAAAAAGTACCTCACTCAGAGGGTAATTTCGTTTTCAACAATTAATTTAAATTATTAATTCAATAGGAGGAAGAAATAGAAAAAGTACCTCACTCAGTAGTGCTACTGCTCCAGGCCATGCTAATAATTGAGTTCATACCTTTTTTTTCCAAGTATAGTTGACATTAAACGTAGAATCTCAACACTTGAACTGGTCTGAGTTTCGTCAAGTGGGAAATTTAAGGACTAAACTGTAATATTCTCACTTGACCGGGAACGAAAGTCTGGAAGTTATGGGCATTGCTTGCAAAAATCTAAAAAATATGAATAATAAATCCTCTGTTACTTCACTTTTTTTTTTTTTACGGTATCTTTTGATTTATATATCCAATAATCATAATTATTTCATATTTCCGTTGTCCTAACACAAACAACGAATTAGCAGTAGATCACAATGACTTCGATCTTGTTCTCATGCCATAGCAACAAGGTTTCACGGCAATTGTTTATAAACAAGTAATGGCACACCACAGTGAAAAATTATTAGTTCGAACCGTGGCATGCATTATATGATGCCTACCATTGTGGTCGGTCACGAAAAAACAAAAAAAAAAAAAAAAAAAAAAAAAAAAAAAAAAAAGAAGAAGAAGAAGAAGACGACGACGTCAACGACAACGACAGTGACATGGTGTTGGTTTGAAGTGTGGCTAGGAATCTCAAGCATTTTTTTTTGCAGTGGTATGATGGTTTCATGGTAGTCTGTAGAACGGGAGCGGATCCCCTGCCGTGCAAGGTGTGCCATGCACCGTTTCCGTCGGATTTTTTTACGTATCCATTGAAATTTCAACGGAAGTATCATTTTATATATATAATTTTTTTTTTAAATTTGCTCCATTCTCTTCCCGTCGAAATTTCAACGGATCCGTAAAAAATTCCGACAGAAACGGTGCACGGCACCTTGCATGGCACACCTTGCACGGCAGGGGATCCGCTCCCCGGTAGAACAGTGACAGACAAGAGTGACAAACCACGGTGACATGTCTTCCGTTTCTTCTCTGAAACATGCATTGTTTCATTCACTATGTTATTTTGTTTACAAACCACGGTGACATGTCTTCAAATTTCTTCTAGCACATGAAACATAAAAGCATTGTTTCATTCACTATGTTATTTCGTTTAAAGTTGACGACGAAAAGAAATGAATTTCCCACACTCAAATTTAATTCAAGGAAAACATTTTAGCACATGTAAAAAGAAAAAAAGAAAAAAAAGCCAAACAAATGAAACCGGAATTTACAATTATATTCATGATGAGAAAGTTTATATATAGAACAAAACGGGAAGTTCAACGATAGAGACTCCCTTGTAGGGAGAGGCCTGCGTGGTATCATTTGGACCACACAGTTTCATTCTCAACTTTATTGTGTGGTGCATATAATACCACATAGGGGAGTCCCTACCTTAGAATTTCCCGAACAAAACAAAATGAAGCAAATGTTTATTTATTGAAGTAGTAACACATAATTAAGTAGTAGTAGATGATCCAATAGCCTCCAAGAGTGCAAAAGTGAATTCCATTTGGGCAGCCTTATCAACTCTAGTAAAAGGAGGAACATGTACAAACAGAGATTTATGTCCTACTTTTTTTCCCTCTGCAAATCTAAGGGAATGGTAATACACATAATTGGATACAAAACTTCCTGCATCGTCTGATACTGTAACATCTTCATCATGCCCTTTATTCTTCAAGTACTGCAGTATTGCATCAACAGAGCAGGTGGTCTTCAAGAACAACAGAGAGGGATCATTTAGTTAGAGGGACTGAAATAAAAAAAAAACCGGGTTTGAATTGAAAGATGCAGAAACCGATAGGAAATGGCTGAAGGTTAGTAATCATAGTAAATAACTATAATGTTCATAACAAAGATGAGGCAGAAGCAGAAGAGAAAATGTATACTGGTACAAATAGACTAGCAATATTGGCAATATGAGATGATTAACTATGACAAAATAAAAGAAAGGAGGAAGGGGCCACAAGGACAAAAAGATTAATAAATTGATCTGTAAGGACAAAAGTAACATTTTCATTATTATAAAAGACAAAAATCACAATTGTTACTTTAAAATTGTTAGTTCACGTGTTAATGTTACTTTGTGTTTCACAATTGTTGCTTCATATTTACTCTATTCCACATTTGTTACTTCATATTTGTTACTTCTGTCCTTATTAAATTATAGTTTCTTCTATCCCGATTTTTTGATAATTGATAAAGAGAGAGCGGAGTCTATCGATGAACAGCGGATTGACGGATTTTATCCTTCTGGATAAAAATCTATAAAAGAAAAGGGGATAATGACACTCTCTGTCCATATCTTTTAACTCGTCGTTAAAGTTTTTGCGTAGTTTTACGTAGTACGTACACTACCACGTGCACACTACGTATTTCATTCTGTACTTACGATCGTGCACACTTCGTATCGTGCACAAAATTTCACGTTTAAACTAGCCAGCATCTTTCACAATGACACATTTCACCTCGAAGTATAAATATTTTTTTATTGTACTTTTAGGATGGTTGACGGATTTGACTCGTTGACTAATGTCAAACCCAACCCAGATGGTCTGATCTGCTAAAAGTAATATAAGTATAACGAAAATGTATAACTAGGGGCGAGTGGTACAAAAAATTTCACGTCGTTAAACTAGCCCGCTATCTTTCACAATTGTTGGATATTGTGCTGAGACATTAAGTGTTTATTTTCTGTTTTGTAATAATTTGACTCAGTCATAGTTTGTTAGAAATGTTGAGTCTAAATAGGAAGAAGTCTTCCACATTTCCCCTAGTTTTTAGGAGATAGTTGCAAGGATAAGGTTTATCCTATTATCATGTTAGGGTAATTCCGTTTCTTTGATGTAAGTTTATGGCTATATATAGCCTGCTGCAAATGAATAAAACAAGAACAAGTTCTCAGCATTCATTTTGTCCATTTACAAAGTATTATCAATTAAGTTCCAACAACAATGACACATTTCACCTCGAAGTATAAATTTTTTTTTATTGTACTTTTAGGATGGTTGACGGATTTGACTCGTTGACTAATGTCAAACCCAACCCAGATGGTCTGATCTGCTAAAAGTAATAAAAGTATAACGAAAATGTATAACTAGGAATGAAAACCGTCATTGTGAACAATGGAAAGTTATTGTATGGCGAGGGAATTTATGGTGAAGTGACGGATAAAACGATCAGAACCACACAGTTTTAATACAAAATGAAGGTGTGTGGTGTATGATGTGTCATACGGTGTCTCCGGGAGGCACCGTGTGGAGACACCACAATAATCTCCCGTGAACAATGTAATCAATAGTATATGGTGACACGTGACACAAACTGTAATAGTTGACTGTACACAGAGAAGTACCTTTCTAGCCAGAGTTATTCCTCCATCTGCAGAGACTATTCGAGTTTTCTGGAAACAGAAGAGAAATTACTTGGAATTTTCATATTAAAATGCAGCAAGAAAGACAAAGAAAACCCACATGAGGCTGCCATCCAAGCTCATCAGGGCAGCAGAAAGTTGCTTCATTTACTGCCTGTGTTTCGATTGCGAATTTGTATGCATCACCATCTACACCTAGGTGAAGCTGAAAATAAAATATTAGTACCAAATCTTGTGAATTTCTGACCATTTTGTTATGAAAGTAGCACTAGTCAGTTTAGAAGAAAGGTTCAAAATCGGGATTTTCAAGATTCAGAACACTTAAAAAATTAGTAATTAGCAGCATATATAAAAACTGACCCAAATGACACATGAAGATTCATCTTCATCATTCAAGCTGTTCATTGCAGCCAAACCAGACTCCATAACCTTGTAAAGCATAGGACGTGCACCTTCACCTGCTGTTTCAAGAACAAAGCATATTCCCAACTGAACACCAGCTGTGCCAATCCTCTCTTTTCAACATAATCTTTTAAGTCGTTAACAATAGACTCTGAAGGATTCAGGCCCACCCCCCTTGAAACTTCTTGAATCCTGTTACATTAATGGTCACACGCTTTCGTCCCTCAGATCCCATTTCCTTCTGGTTCTGAGACAAATAATATATAAAAAGGTATGTTCTCTTCTTGAAGGCTCTTATAGCTAGATTAAACCTGCGTCGTCTCATCAATTAGCTTATTAATTATATAAACTGGGCAGAAGAATATTTAATAATGTAAATCGTTCGGGTGATCGATGCTACTACCAACCAAACCATTGACACAATATCAATGAGTTATATATATAGTACATCAAAATCCATGGTGTAAAAATGTGTTGTATCCATCGTTAATTAATTACTTGCATATACATATATATGACAATTCATTTGGAAATTGAATTGTTACTCCATGTATGAGTGAACCATATATAATTTCAGCATCATACTTCATTTGAGCAAACATTCCATATGGAAGTTCATTTCTTTAACTTTTGCTACCCCAATTTAATTCATTCATCCTTTCAAATAGTGTGATGTGATTATATATTCTTTTAGCACAAGACCGACTAAAAGTACAACACTATAATCAATACATAAATTACCAATAAACACAGCAGCAAAATTACGACAATTAATAAATCAAAACAAAGGAGGAATTGAAGAAGAATGAAAGTATCGTTTTGGAAATAGGAATAATTAATACCTTCAAAGACTGATAGTTGTGTCCGGGCATGCAGATGGAAGTGAAGTTGGCGAGCCTATATATATATATATATATATATATATATATATATATATATATATATATATATGGACAGAAGAATAAGAAGAAAAAGAAAGACAGAGGACGAGGTGTGTATAAATTGAGGGGGGGGGCCTCACCCGATATTATACTAAAAAATATATGACGTCCATTAACTTGTCCCGATTAAAATCCTGGATTATAAATTTAGATTTCGGGAACGCAAGCTTTTAATTGTCGGTGATAATAATGGATGATGATGTTTCCGGTGACTACATCGAAAGGTTTTAGTTAGCAGATGGCAACATGCAACTTCGAAAACAACTACACAATTGTCATTGTTTTTTTTTTTTTTTATATTTATTTTAATTTAGATAATGCCATTGTCATTGTTGTCTTGTAGTAATCGTAAATAGACCAATGGCGGACCTAATTTTTTTTTTTTAATTAAGTGGGGCTAAATTAAAAAAAAAAATCAATTGTTTTGAACTTAATTAAGTCAGTGATAAAGTTTCTTCACCGGTTGAACTAAATAGATAATTACACTAAAGATTATCTGAAATATTTCCTTCGTTTCATAATAACTGAGGCAGTTATCAAAATGTTTTGTTTCATTTTATATGAGGCAGTATAATTTTCAATGCAACATTTATTGTATTTTACCCTTATTTATTACATTATGATATATAAAAAAAGGTCACATTAATTATATTCAAGGATGTTCTAGTCATTTAATTGTAAAAGTTAATGCATTAACTCAAATTCTTAATATACGTGATTTTGACAACTGCCTCAAATAAATTGAAACGGATATATGGAGTAATATATATACATAGTTTTTGACATTATTAGAAGGGCATATTAGTAAATTCGCACTGAATATAAGTGGGGTCCATCAACCCACCCTTGCCCATGTGGGTCCGCACTTCCTTTGTACGGAAAAAAGCATTACCACGACTCTACGGGAGTATCAAAGGAAAAAAGTCACAATACAATCGACCGTGTGAAACCGAATAATATATATAACCAGCATTCAACCTTTCCGGTGTCAATCCTTGTTCGACACTGATCCGGCCGTGGTAATATCTAGAGAATTTTCATGTTCGATTTCCTATGATGCGTCACTTTAAAAAAAGTTTTGAGTCATACGTTTATCTTGAGTAAGAATTAGCTAGACTTTGTATGCATCGTTTGAGCCGAACTTCAGAGTTCATATTAGTCAGGTCAGTCTGGTATTATATACGGAAAGCTTGACGGAAAAAATAATACTTATAATGATCATTGATCAACAAACTCAACCATACCATAAAAAGTAGGACTAAGAGGTGTTTGTCTACATCAAATTCGTTATTGTCGGTTTTTTTTTTTTTTTTTTACCTCATTTAGAAATTATCGAAATTACTCTCATTTATATCCGGTTTGTCGGGTGGGCTGGATTACTATCAAACTATCCATAGAATTTTTAGTGTGATATTTTTTTTTTCACGCACAACATTTCACATACCTCCGTCTTTGCATGCACACGCCGGGAGGCCTTAGCTTAATAGCTTTAACCACTTAAGCTAAGCCTCAATGGCTCGGTCATTTTTTCTTTCACTAATATGAAAAAACAGTTGATTGTTATGATTTTAGTCCTTCAAACATATTTTACCATATCTCCTAGGAAAAAAATGTCTTTAAATTTTAAATTTATCATTGTTCATACGGACATCTCAATATATGTCTTAATTAAACATTATTGTAGGGTCTCAAGTAGATTTAGTCTTTGCCCTTAAAAGTCTCAACAACAAAAAAAAAAATAATAATAATAATAATAATAATAATTGCTACTCCATAATTAGTCGACATAGTTGTAAAGCATATGGAGTACCATAATTATAATTTTTCTTTTTTTCACGGTAGAAACAAAGTAGTCGACATAGTTGTAAAGCTTCAAACGCGTTTCTAATGCATCTTCCTCTTGCATCACATTAGGCCCAGGTTTGAAAACTCTATAATATACAGTATCATTTTCAAACACGGAGAAACGGAGTCTTAATCCTCTTTGTTAATAATCAAATCAATAATTTTCTATTTTAATAGATGTAATAATGGATATTTTTCCTTTCATTACATTTTTCAGTCATAACTATAATAGATTGATGTGTAATGTAATGTAGCGACGTCTTATTATACCATTAACTTGATGCAAATTGTCTCCAGTACTACTTAATGCAAATCCTATTGACAATCACATTGTAAAAAAAAAAACCTGATGCAAATACTTTAATGATCACTAATTTTGCAATGACTTAAAAGGCTAATACACCAAGTAAGTAGATAAAATAAAAAGAAAAGATTTTTTGGAACCCAAATTCATGATTTTTTTACAAACACAAATAAATAAAAAAAAGGAATTTTATTTTATAGTCATATATGAAAGTAATAATAATTTATCTCTATTTTGTAATTAGTTTATAAACCATGTTAAGACAGGTACACTTGGACAGAATAGCTTGAGATCAAGTGACAAACAGGGCAAACATTGACTATTCCTTCACAATCTTTACACAAGCAAAGATGTCTACAAGGCATTAACAATATAGACACCTCCTTCATTTTGCAACTTCTGCATATCATATTCCCATTATTACCTGAACAAGATGATGATTTCTTGCTGCTTAAGTAGTTGTTTGGATCAATACATGATGCCGCATCGTCCGCTTCGTTGTCCCCGTATCCTTCTTCTTTACCTTGGCCACCACTAGCAGCACCTTTCATGGCTTCTTGTATGTTTGCTTTCAGAATGTTCACGACCGACTCGTTGTACTTGGCTTTGTAGAACCATTGTTGAGCTTCATTAGCTACTTGCTTCATTTTTTCAGATAGTTCTATGCTCTTTCGGTTTACGGTTTCTAACTCGAGGTCTTTCTCTTGCAACTTCTTGTTTACACTGGTCTCTATGGCATTTAAGAAAGAAGCCATCTGCCTTCTTTTCATGTCCTTTATCCCTTTGATGAGATTTTCTTCCTGTTTGTGTCATTATTTGTCACTCCTTTTCATGAATTTCACGATCAACACAATTTAAACAATGATGAAACGAACTAATAGTGTAAAATCTGTATACTTATAGTGTTTTGAAAGAATTTAGAGGTGTGCTGTAAAATCTGAGTTACTGGTCCAACGTCTAGAATCAATATTTGTACCTGTCCAGGGTTTTATCATCTTAAGTTGGATAATTATCTCGGGACATTCATAACATTCTCCCTTAATTGTTCATATCTATAAAATAGGGATAAAGGGCACTCGCAGCAGAAGCCTTATATGATGTCCTATCCCTAAAATGAAGATAAAAAATAGAGTTTGCCTCAAATAGCTTCCACAGCAGAGTCCCTATCCCTATTTATTTTTAGGGATATGAACAGTGCATCCCTACTTGTGGGGATGCACTATTCACGCCCTAAACATATTTAATTATTAAAATTTATAGGAATAGGGATAGGAATGCTGCTGGAGTGAATAATAAATATTTAATGTGTATAAATAGTGTTGTGAGGTAGAATAGATGTATTATTTAATATTATTTGAAATGTTATAGGGATAAGGATAAGGATGTTGTTGCGGAGATTTTTGAATTGAGATGTTGTAAAATATGGATATGTATTATTTTGGGAAATTAGGGATAAGGACACAATCTGGAATATTTTTAAGTAACAGGACAGATACATATTTTTTATAGGGAGAAGGACAACTGCATAATTTTTATAGCGAGAAGGACAAACAGTGAATCCTGAAAATCAGTGAATCTCCTCAGTGAATCTCGAAATCAGTGAATTTCGACACTGAATTTTGACAGTGAATCCCGAAAATCAGTGAATTTCGACAATGAATTTTGAAAATTAGTGAATTTCGAACACAAGTGAATTTTGATAGTGAATAAATAGTTTTGTCCTTTATGCAAAAGTTTCAAAAGACTGTCCTTCTACTCAATTGATGAAATATTTCTGTCATTCTCCCTCATTCCCCCGTATTATTTTATATTATTTTAGGGATAAAATTTAGGAATTCTGCTTGGAGTGCCCTAACGATATCTCTAAAATAGGGATAAAATCTAAGCATATCTCTAAAATAGGGTTAAAATCTAAGGATAGCCCAAAATAACAGTTCCGACAGCATCCTCGTCTCAGATAAATTTAGGGATGAGGAACACTCCCTCCGTATATTTGGGGATGCTTTATTCACATTCCTAAACGTATTTAAATGTTCAAATGTTGCAGGGATAACAATGGGGATGATGGTATAGCTAAAGAATGAATTTTCAGTGTATAAATAGGCATGTAAGATATCGAAATGCATTACTTTATCATATTTAGTAGTAGACTATTAATTTTGCATCCTTGTACTACCATTTTGTCTTATAGTGGTTTTTTTTTTTGGTTAGGTAAAACGAAATCGTATGATTTGGTACGGTGTTATCACATCAACGTGTTTATCACTAGGGTTTTTATTTGAAGCATTCAATTCTCTGATTCGAGTTTCGGAAATTTTAATTGTGTTATTATGTAGTTTCTATTGGTTCACTGAAACTCTGGTTTGACTTTTTGTGCACGAAATGTGCATTTCGATCTTCAGAATTTTTTGGTTAAGTAAAACGAAGTCGTATGATTTGGTACGGTGCCACAAAAACTACTAGAAAATAAAATATTGTAAAAATTAGACAATGAAGGAGAATGTTCATTCGATCTATGATACATAAAAGATACATAAAAATAAAAAACGAGATCCAACTCCCATTATCTTACTTATCCTTCGGTTAATTTACTTCGATAAAAGATAAGAATATGAAAATCTTCCGAACCTTTTCTTTTTTATTTCTTTTTATTAGTATTAGTTAGGGTTAAGTCAGACATGAATAATATTCTACGACTAACAATTCATTTATTCGAGTTTGGGAAATTTTAATTTTGTTATTATGTAGTTTTTATTGGTTCACAGAAACTCTGGTTTGACTTTTTTTGCACGAAGGTGTATTTTGATCTTCAGGATTTTTTCCCCACACGTAGCCTTTTTTGCTGCAAGACGCAGACATATTGTCACCTCTAGAGGATGGTTTAAATGCTTTTCTAAGCATTGAAGTAGGTTGATATCTTCTTTATTTTTGCTAAAGTAAATTTATTGCAGACATAAAAACTATAATCGGTGTATAAAAAAAGTGCGGGCACACCGTGCATCGCACGCTGGCCCCCACTAGTACTATTTAAATGTCGTAGGAATTAGAATTAGGATGAGGATGATGTTGAAGAAAATATTGTATAATGTGATTGTAAAAATTTTCTAGTGTTTTTAGGGGTAGAAAATGGTGATTTTGCCGTGAATGCCCTTAAATTGGCATAGTTCTTTGCTCTGTGAGGTGTGAGTTCTGCACATGTTGGATATCTTGCCCTTTCTGGAGATGGGGCATTCTGATTAGAGGCGTCTTTTGTGGCACCACAGAGCTGAGGTTTTACCATTACGCCACATCGGAAACAATAGACTTTTAAGAAGTTGATTCTAGAGCTGAGATTCGACTTTCACCCTGCCAATTCTGACAATCGACCGATGGAAAGTCAATTCACAGATCTAAAAATGGCCTATAAAAAAGTCTATCGTCACAGTGGTACCACCACAACAGTAGTTTAGTGTGGTGCCACTAAAGAGGACCTTTGATTTAGGGCAGGTCTGTAGGTGGTGGAAAATAATCTTCATGTACTAGTTAATTTGCTTACGTAAGATACAGTGATTTGCAAACACAAACTTCTTCATTTTCGAAAAAAACTTAAATGGACATCCAGAGTCAAGTGTTACCTGAGTCTTGAGGTACTGATCGATTTCATCCTTCTGCCGTTCCAGTTCAGATCTTAGGTTGTCCCTAGCCGCCAAGATAATGGAAGAAGCTGCTGTCATACTTCCACTGGCCGAAGTGACAGACGAATTACGTTCTTCATCATCATATGATAACTTTAAGCCAGTTGACACGGGATTCTGGTGATGAACACGTGTTGCATGATGAACTTCATTATCGTACATCTTATTGCTTAAGGAGATCTGAAGCTTCTGCTGACTTGCAATTATTTCTGCTTCCCTGCCTCCTTTATGATGAATAAGATTAGGATTGGTCTCTGTCCCAAAGTAATTTACATCATCTGCAAAGAAAATCAAATGATATTGTTGGATATATATCTCAAGCAACATATGAACAAGTAAATAATAACGTAGAAATTGAAAAAAGGGCATTGTAAAACCAAAGTGATGAAGCACAACAACCGGCTAATCAGATCCATTATCATTTGATGGTCTAATCAAGTGTAATACATACTAGTCGTAATTTAGTTGCCTTAACCCAAGTTCAAAAGTATTTAGTACTCGACACCAGAAAAGATTATTCACCGAATACCCCTGGATTGAATTGACATGAAGTAAAGCAAAAGATGATGTGTATAAACAATTACCAGGGAGCATTGATGATGATCTCATAAACGTTATACTTTTTGACAAGTTTGATCATAAAAAGAACAAAAGGGTCAGCAGAATATACAAGAAAAATAAATAAATAAATAAAGATCATCGGATTACTTACAGTCTTATTCCTGACATGGGAATGCTGAAATAGCGGTATCGCAAATACCATTAACATGAATGTGACTGCACTATTTACCAAAAAAAGTGGCTGCACTGGATTACATAGTCTACTATGAGGAAGGAGATGCACATTTAAAACGGCATGCAAGTTCTTAAAGTCTACTAAATACTAGCAAACAACCCTGTGTTAACGGACCGTCACTACATGATGACAACATATAGAAACTTATTAAACCAAAAGGAAACCGATGAACATTGCATCCATATTAGCTATTAAGGGTTGGACAATTGAGTCATAATTTACATCGCCAACTTAACACAACTGCTTAATAATATCTATGATGGCCAGCCAGTAAACTTTTGGCAAGTACGAAAGCAGCAAATTTGCCATCCGAATCTCAAAGGGAAATATTCCATTTATATAACCAAAACTAAAAATCCATGTCACCACTTTATATTAAGAGTGCATATAAAGAAAATTTGCTCATAAATTCGTCAATCAGCAAAGCAAATCCTATAAACAGGGACTCACTGACTCCAAACAGTTGTAGCTGGTTTGTAGAATAAGGCGGTGGGTAATGGAAAATGTTCTGGTTTGCAAAAGCTGGGAGTGGAATGTTGCCCTTGTTTTCTCCCATCATCTCTTTCACACTGAAGGCGATTCTCAATGAAGAAGTCTCTTTTTTATGCTAATGAAAATTTTGAAGACTGGATGCAATCCACCTGCAAGTAGGCGCAACGAGAAATCTGAAAAACCAAAACAAAAACGGACTTAGACTGAAACACGATTCAAACCCCTCAAAGTTGCAAATCCAGCTGTTTAGATATCGAAAGTCAGATTAGTTACACGCAATGAAAACTCTTTTATCATAAATTTGAGGACGACGAATGCAGATTCATAATAAATTACCATCTATGCGTCCATCATATCACAGTTCCTCTATCTCTACCATCATAACTCTCATATATACAAGACTAACAGAACAGTTGATTCAGATGAGTTTATATAGCAATAGTGCGTGTTCAAATCATACCAAAATTGGGTAAGAATGGAAAACTTTCAAGGAAGAAATAAACGTTATAAACGAGGTTATAATTGAATGCAACCATTAAAAAACACGGGAAAAATTATGTCATAGATGCAAGGATAAGATTTTAAAAAAAAAAAATTTATTGGGACCTTCATCAAGGGGATGCAACATGTACATCTTCTACAAGTGGCCCAAACATAATAGAAGAAGACAAAAAGAAAAATATGTGTATCAAACTAAAAATCCAATCAAATTTGCTGTCAAATGCAATCAGATTATCAGAGCCACCTAACCTGATCTTAAGCACAAGCAATCCAAGTTCCCCAAATGGATCAAATGAAACAGACATATAGCCAAACCAACAACAACAACACTGGATTGATGCAAAAGTAAAAGGGAAGAAAAGCATGTAAAATAATACCTTGAATGAAGATCGTTGAAGCAATCGGAGGATGAAGATGCAGGCAGATAAGTATATAAAAAGAATGAATGAGTAGTGAGTGAGGTGGATGTTTGTTTGGAGTGGAGAAATAGGAAAGTAGGGAGGAAGACCAAAACGGAGCCTAGGAAGGTGGGAAAATGTAGAATTTCGAGTTTAGTTTTTTCTTTTCATTTTTTTTTTTTTAAATTAAGAAAGTTTGTGTAAGTAGCGGTATGAGGGAATTTCCATATTTTGAAAGGTCGTTTTTGTGGAGTGGTTATCAAAGTTCACTTAATTCGTTCATATTAAGTGATGTGGACAAATGCCAATACGGCATTTCGCCCAATGATATTCGGAGACAAAAGTATGTATTTGTGTTTCTTTCGTATTCGTTAAAAAGTAAATGACTTTAATTTTAATATAATTATCTTTATTTTAATATTTCATTTTGAAATATTCAGATAATATCTGTTAGCGTCTTTTTAATTTGACTCGTTACGTAATTATTTATTAAATAATTTTTCAAACTTTACGATTACATTATTGCATTATTGATAGACAATAAGATATTCATTCACTTTCATTATACGGTTGAAATTTTAAAATAAAAAACTTTTCTAAGGACATATGGAGAGTTCATATAGAGTATTGTTTCTTCGAATAAACAAGGTAGCTGAATAAAATGAAATGACATAGGCACATTGAATTCATATAGACTCTCTTTTAAAAAAAAACATATAGACATAAAATGTTTTAATTTTATATTCCTATTTAATGAGGAAAACTATGTTTAGATTGAATTAGACGGTGCATGAACTAAATTAGTCATGGTGTACAATATATGTGTGTCTATACATACATAATAATGTGAATATATAGTACTTTATAGACAAATACATTGTTGATATCTTTAAAAATATCATTTAAAAAACATTTAAATTGAACCGGTAGTTAGGGACATCAGAGGTATCGTGTATGGCATGATGTTAAAAAACTCTGAATCGATATTGAAAAAAAAAAAAGTCAACTCTACTGACATTATCCGAATCAATTTCTAGATTAATCGGCCTTGTTGTTTCTAGACAATGGGGGTTAGAGAGAAGAAAAAAAACCATTTGAATTATCTCATACATTAAGAAGATTTCTACAGGATTGGTTTGGCGACGATCAGTATTAATGATCTTAATATCTTTAAGTGGGGAACGAGGAAAATAATTGTTATTATATTGGAGAACGAATGACAATTAAACCCTAATGTTTCAACCAAATTTTATTCTCTCCATACAAATCGATTTAAAAAAAAATTGTTACGTTCATAGCATAGTTATCAAACTCGGCCTGGCGGTTCAACCATTGGACCTGGTGACCCGGTCATGGAACCGGGCTGGTTCAAGTATCAACCCGTTTATGCAAGTGACCCGCTCAAACCCGGTGGTTCCGGTGACCCGATGGGCACTAGTTGAACCGGTGGGTCAAGTGAATTTAATGAAAAAAGTATGAAATATGTATCGAAGCGTTTTTATGCAAAAAATACTCAAATCTCTCTGATATGATGCAAATCATTATTTAATCTTTATGTGCACTTATTATTTGTTATAGATCTACATCAAAATCATATTTTATTTACTTAAAAAACTTGAATTATTTAGGAAAACGTTAAGTCATACTTTCCAACAAACAATATATTTAGTTTTTCTAATCTAATATTAACACTACGTGCATCAACATCAAATAATTAATACTTAAATGTATCGATAGAGTATTTAAGAGCTGATGATATATTTTACCCTTCTATTTTTCTACATATTTTCTTATGATAATCAGATAAATAATATTTTGAGTTTCCAAATGGTAGCTCATAAGGTGATAGATAGTTTCATCACACTATTTACTTGAATATTAATTATCAAAAAAAATATAGTTTTCATGATATTACATATAATTTACTACTATATACGTAAAGTCTCACATCGGTAAGTAAACCAATGTTCACTCCCATATAAGTGTAAGACATAAAAATCTTGTTGACTCGGGTTTAGCCATTTTAGACCAAGCGAGGACGGCGGTCTAAGCAGTTGACCGGACAATTTATGACACATTTAGAGCTACCAGGCCCCAGGTATAGGGGCGTTACAGAATGATATTCAGAGACGACTATCAAACGGAACTATGCGCTGCACCGTTACGGACATCGCTACTAGGCACAGGTCTAGGGGCGTTACAATAAAAGTTTTTTCAATTGAACCAGTGACCCAGTAGCTTTTCCGAAACAACGACCGGAGCGGGTCTGATAACTATGGTTCATAGTTGTGTGTGTGTGTGTGTGTGTGTTTGGGAAGCTTGAAAATATATGTCTGAAAAGTAAAAAAAATTTGTGTATATGCTCCGAATAATATGTTTTGAAAAATATTCTTTTGTTCACTAATGCGTAGCTCATGAGCCACGCATGAGTGGAAAAAAACATAAATTTCAAATTATTTCCTATGGAGTGTATACACCAAATTTTTTATTTTTCAAACATATATTTTCAAGTTTCCGTTTTTTTTTTTTTGTTGGATAGGTAGTGGGGCCATGACAACAAACACGCATTCTTTGATTCTCATAATTGATGAGTCCGAGTCAGCATTCAATGTATGCCGTTGGCCTTTTATCTGTTTCCATTGAACCAATTCTCAACTGCTTTTTCAAACCACTATCATTTCTATTTCGTTATTTTAGCTTATTTTAGGAAACTTTTCTATTTTCATCTCTTCCCATTTACCTTACCCAAAGAACCAAAATAGCCTACATTTTTTTTGAATTCAAATATCATATAAGATTAAAGGTCTGCAATTAATGCAGAGAGGTTAGAGTTAGGGGTTGGGTACCCCAGTTACAATAACCATAAAGGAAATTAGGAATACTGAATCCTAATTTTGCTAACCCATCTGCAGGGCAATTGCTATTCCGACTAATGAATTTGAAAAGACATTTGGAAAATAAACTCCTCAAATCCTTTATTCTTCCTACCATCGTTCCCATAGTGGACAAATCATCTTCATCGGAATTAATTCTTGCAATGCATAGAGAGGAATCCGATTCAACAATCAGGCCCCCACTCCACAGTCTTGCAGCTTCTTTAGTTCCCAGCAGGATTGCCGAAAGCTCAGCAAATTCAACCGATGCAACAGACCCTAAATCGACCGAGACAGCCGAAACTAGTTCTCCATCCTGGTTCTAATCGCAATTCCGTCCGCACCATAATCCCCCCGAAAACTAGCATCCACATTTACTTTTAAGAAGCCAGTCTTTGGCTTCACCCATCTCGAAGGAAGCATATCGTTGTAATGAGGTGAGGATTCAATTGAAGATGCCCGCTTAAACTCTTCCAAGAAGATCTTTGCTTGAAACGGAATTCTAAACGGCGAGGGAGAGCCATTGTTGAAAATCACGTTGTTCCTACCAAGCCAAATAAACCAGAGCATCATAAAGAAAAGATATGCATCCGGCAAAGGGTGGGTTACCAGATAGAAGCACAGATCCAGGAAGCTATCGAAGTCAATTGACGTTAAAAAGCGGAAGTCGGGTAAGAATTCCACACATTCTTAATCCATTCGCATTGAAAGAAGCAGTGCTTCCAATTTTCTGTAACAGTTTTGCATATCGAACATATACCATCAGAAAACTTTCTTTTTTTTCTAGATTTAAGCCTATAGGAAGAGACTCCGTTGCAATTCTCCAGGTAAAAGCTTTTACTTTTGGAGGTACACTAATCGACCAAATATAACTCCAGGCTTTGGAGTTTGCCTTCAATGTAGTTCCAATCCCTCTGTTAAACCCTTGTTGTTGTAGTGTCTAGGCTAGTCTGTATCCAGAATTAACTGAATACACCCCTTTCTTCTCATAGTGCCAGATGATCCGATCAGGGTTAGGGCTGTAAATGAACCTAAAAATTCGATTCGATCCGGAGTATTCGGCTCGAAAAAGCTCGATTCGGGCTCGTTTCGTGGGTTCGAACTTCGAGCCGAACCTTACAAATTAGATATTCGATGGTCGAGCCGAACATGTTCGAACATGTTCGGCTCGGATATCATAAATTCATATACAGTTCGAGCCGAACATATTTTTTAAAACCGAGCCGAACATGTTCTGATTTTTTTTTTTAAAACCCAATTCGAGCCGAACATGTTCGAACGGTTCGACATGTTCGAGCCGAACCGAGCCGAGCTTTTTTCCCCAAATACCAGACCGAACCCGAGCCGAATAATGAAAATATAAGGCTCGGCCATTTCGAGCCGAGCCGAGCCTAAGGTTCGAACACACCGAGCCGAGCCGAGCCTAAGGTTCGAACACACCGAGCCGAGCCGAGCCGAACCCTGCCAGGATTCGGTAGGGTTCGGCTCGTTTACAGGCCTAAGGGTTGGCTTGCTGACTGATTGGAATACTTTTGATTGCTTCGATTTCATGTGGTAGAAAGGTCTGTAGGATGATGTCCATGTTCCAACTGCCATTCTTTATCTGATTTACGGTAGTAATAGGGAGATTTTGCATCATTAAAACAAAAGAAAATTTATAAACCTATACTACCATGCAAAACTACCTCCTAACCGGCCGAATACCGGGTAGTTGCTAGTAAAGTTGGATAAGTACGGGTATCGATCCTCAGGGAATTGGGATGTTGAATCTAACTTCATTAATTCCTCTTTATTAACTAAACCTAAACCTAAACTAGAACGGAAAAATAACTGGACGGAGGATTGTTAATCCAAAGCCGGAAATATAGTTGCGGACAAAATAAATAAAACTACATCTACGAAAACAATAAAACTAACTATCAACCGACCAACCATAAACAAACCATGATCAACCTATTTCCAACAACCATCACCCCACCGAAGAAATAAGATAGACAAATATTTATTCACAAGTTATCTTGGATTATTATCTTATCTAAAGAAGCGTTTCCTCTTCCGATTTATCACGCCATTAATTAGTTTACCTTCCGGTCTTAACTAATATCGATACAAATCAAAGATATGGATTAAATCCTAATCTAACAACATTATCCCTCAACTTCCGTTTGTTGGAATAATAATTGTCAATCTCTCTCACGGCAATCTAACGAATCTATTAACTTCCGTTATCTAAATTCGATTAACATAAAGCATACAAAACATGAAAGAGAACAAGAACAACATAATGAATTAAACACATGAAAAATCTCATCTTTCCGGTAACGGTGACATCCCTCAACTTCAATCTAAGATAATCTTGCATCGAATTAATTAAATTGTGGTTCTCTCGTAAACCTAGATATTTAACCTACGAACTTCCGTTATGTATAGATTAAAAATCCAAACTTTCCTACGGTGATCTAAACTACACCGACTTCCGTCATACGGTAGCATCAAATCATGCAATCATCTTCCGATATAAATTGCACGATACAAATAAACAAAGGAAAAGAAACAATTTAATTAAAACTTACAAAACATCCATGAATTGACAATAAAGTGCAAACGTTGCAAAAAGCCTTCACCAAGCTTGTTTCATCCATGGCGAACTCATGGCGGCAACAAGAAGAAACGAAAAGAAAACGAAAAGAAAAAGAAACATCTAATCTAACCACCGGCCGGCCAAGCGAAGCTCGGCCGGCCGGGCCGCTCTCATGCTCGAATTTAGGTTTAGAGAAAAGGCTGCTGCGTATTTGATAATCCAATTAGGGTTCAACAATGCGCCGTATTTATAGCAAATTGAAGTCGGTTGCTACGATGGCCGGCCGGACGCCCGTTTGATCACAATGGACGCTCGTCCAAGCTAAACCGGACGGAAGGTGGACGTTCGTTTAAAGGCGTCGAACTCTCTGTATCAAAATTAAGCTCCGAACGCCGGGTTTGAGAATGGACTCAAACTTCTAAAATTCATATCTTGAGTTGTAGACCTCCAAAAATTATGATCCGAACGTCATAAAAAAGCTCTCGGAAAACTCTACAACTTTCATTAAGGACTCTTCTTCGAAAACGCCTTTTTGACTAGCCCGTCGTATTACGAGTCGTTTTCGGGATTTTCCCAAGCTTTATTTCATCTTCATCCTCTTGTATCTCTTTCTTTCCATTTTAATCTTCAATCAAACATCATTTAGACCTCTTCCATTCCACATTTGTGCACCTAAAAGATGACAAAACCGAGCAAAACGTAAAACCATACAAAATAGATAATAAAACCACGATATTTACTCGATTTTGCATTTTAACTATTCAAAACGTCATTTGCTCAATTAATCGATTATAAGCTCGAATTCTACGAAAAACATCCATATATGGGGAAAATTGATGTAAAATATATCCTTATAAAACGTATAAAATCACCCTTAACAACTCCCCCACACTTAAACCTTGCTCGTCCCGAGCAAGACAAAACAACAAACATACTATCAAAAACCCACATAACCTGACACGAGATGTAGTCATGCTCACGTCAAGCTAGTATTTAGCAAATCGAACTCACTCGGTGATTGTGTGTGCAAAACCCGCTAAACTTCCACCGATCCACTCTCGATGTATTAAATCAAGCACTAACATTCATCCGGTAAAATAAAAGAAAGTTTCGTCCCGTGTACAAAGACTTACCGTACAAAAACTAATTACCAAGAACACAAGTAACTAACTCACATTTAAAATCCTTTACTTGGTGCCAAGAAAATACCTTTCAGGTCTCTACTGGGTTTAGATCAACTTGACTTAGAGTTCCAAAAAGCAAAGATTTTGGTTTTCTATCGTTGCGTCTCAAAAGTATAACACTCTCCCCTATTTTAGAGGCAGTCACCCCGAGATCACTCAAACCCATACTGTCCAAGGTAAACCACACTCCCCAATTGGGCGCGTATCCAAATGGACTCGAGGTGATAGTCACAAACAAACTCAATTTATTATATATATATATATATAGTATTATATTTAATCCCAAACTCTTTGGAAACTCCCGGTCGATATTATTTCTAACACATTCAAGACTTTTAAGGTTCTCAAGAACACTAAGGTACTTAGATTCTAACTATGAGTATAGTACGAATTCTTAACTTTCATCAATGCTAAGTAAGTGTTGTCTGCATCGAGAGTTGGCTATCCTTTAACTAACCGGAGACTATTTAAATTTTGGTTCTTCATCTAACAGGTTCGTGTACTGAAGTTCAAGTGAGTATCAGATCTACCAAACCTATTCTTAGAACATGGTACGACTACTGATAACAACTAAAGGTGCAAAATTACAAAACTAGCATGCCATTGAAGTTACTCGGGACAAAACAAAAAATTGAAAATTTCGAAAAATTTAACTTTGAAAAATTTAGCACTTTTCATAGAAATATAACTAATATGGCAAATGAACGTAGATACCTATTCCCTCCCCCACACTTAAACTACAACATGTCCTCATGTTGTGCAGAATTAAAGAAAAGATAAAAGAACTTAGCTGATTTCGTGATGATCCGAAAATTGGCTGAAGAGAACAACAATGGTGATGTCATATGGAGTCCTTCCCAGCTTCAAATCCAAAGGTAGCTTGACAAAAACAGCTCTAAAAATACCTGCACCACTTGAAAAACATGGCAGTATCTCGAGGACACGGGGGAATATAACATGCAACAATAATGATATAAGCACATGATATAATGGCTTAGATGGAAAAATCACCAAACATGGAAAGTACAGGACACCTAAGCATCGAATAAGCCACAGAAGCATATAATACAAATATAGTCCAACATGTGCATACAGAAATAATGATACATGGAACATTACAAAATAGTAGGGCTAGGTGCACTAAATGAAATTATACTACAATGCAATCTACGTTATATGTAATCTACTAAAGATTCTATAGGCTCAGTATGAAGAAGTTGGCCACAACTCCAAACTCTACAGTGACTACGGCCCGTGCAGAATCAGAAAGAAAATATAAAGGGAATAAAATAAAAATGGTAGTGTACGGAAAACCGACAGTTACTACCCAAAAGAAATAACAAAAATAAAGAAAACAAAAGAGTGATGGTATATGGAAGGCCAACAGTAACCACACTTGAAAAACATGAGGTAGTATTACGGAAACCGACAGTTAACTACGCTCAAGAAAAATAAAAGAAAAATAGAAAAACAATGCAACTAGATGACATGCAACTAAATGATATGCAAAAATAAAAGAAAATAAAAGAAAGAAAACTAGCCCACTAATTAGCAACATGACATGTATATAATAGACGTCTACCAAATAATGACAGGTTACGATAAACGACAGTGATGTTCATTACATGTAGTGTAGACGCGCCTTAAGACTCATCAAAGGTGATAGCATTATGGAAAACCAACAGTAGCTATAATAAACGAGATATAACTCATATGGACCGGACGTAGCATACGGAAAACCGACGTAGCTACCCATATGAACTACAAAAACAACAAGGAAGCACGTAAGTCTCAAAGCTTAAAAGATTCATCACAAATGTATGTAGCATACGGAAACCGACATTAGCTACTAAATAACAATAAGACCGCTTATAGCGTACGAGAACCGACGGTGACTATAACTTGCATAGATGAATCATGCATATAAAAATTAATCATTATTTAACATGGATCGGTAGATGGAAAGATGTAAACATGCATGTTCAGATCATCTACGTAAAAACAATTAGCCACAGAAGCTCAAATTAAAGTATCCATATCAAATAAAGCATTAAAAATCAAGTTAAGAGGAATTCTGGAACCCGGACGTGCGTTCAACAAAGCGGACGGGCGTTCACCGACCGGATTTTTAGCCCCGGACGCTCGTTCGACAAGTCAAACGGGCGTTCACCGTCCCATATTATGAACCGGACGGGTGTTCACTTACCCGAACGCTCGTCCAAACAACGACTTTGCAACAAAAACGCAAAAAAAAAAAAAACACAACAAAAACCCTAACTAATCATCATCAACACACATACAACGCAGCGCATATAAAAATTTAGCACAGAGCACACAAGGTTAAGATTAGATTATACTTCACGTTTCACGAATCGAGTAAAAAACTTTTTGCACATTCTTAACCCAACGGTCATCGAAACATGGCAAAAATAAAAACTCTCGATTTGTTAAACGCTACTTTTATTGAAATAAAAAATAAAAACAAATAAAACGTAACAAAATAGAAAAATTAACGAAAGAAGATTCAACAAAAAACCGATTCCCCGGCAACGGCGCCAAAAACTTGTCACGGATTTTATTAACACAAAATAAACAAGTAATAATCCGTTAACCTCAAGTATAAGGATCGTAGTAATAGGGTTAGATTTTTTGCATCATTAAAACAAAAGAAAATTTATAAACCTATACTACCATGCAAAACTACCTCCTAACCGGCCGAATACCGGGTAGTTGCTAGTAAAGTTGGATAAGTACGGGTATCGATCCTCAGGGAATTGGGATGTTGAATCTAACTTCATTAATTCCTCTTTATTAACTAAACCTAAACCTAAACTAGAACGGAAAAATAACTGGACGGAGGATTGTTAATCCAAAGCCAGGAAATATAGTTGCGGACAAAATAAATAAAACTACATCTACGAAAACAGTAAAACTAACTATCAACTGACCAACCATAAACAAACCATGATCAACCTATTTCCAACAACCATCACCCCACCGAAGGAAATAAGATAGACAAATATTTATTCACAAGTTATCTTGGATTATTATCTTATCTAAAGAAGCGTTTCCTCTTCCGATTTATCACGCCATTAATTAGTTTACCTTCCGGTCTTAACTAATATCGATACAATCAAAGATATGGATTAAATCCTAATCTAACAACATTATCCCTCAACTTCCGTTTGTTGGAATAATAATTGTCAATCTCTCTCACGGCAATCTAACGAATCTATCAACTTCCGTTATCTAAATTCGATTAACATAAACCATACAAAACATGAAAGAGAACAAGAACAACGCAATGAAATAAACACATGAAAAATCTCATCTTTCCGGTAACGGTGACATCCCTCAACTTCAATCTAAGATAATCTTGCATCGAATTAATTAAATTGTGGTTCTCTCGTAAACCTAGATATTTAACCTACGAACTTCCGTTATGTATAGATTAAAAATCCAAACTTTCCTACGGTGATCTAAACTACACCGACTTCCGTCATACGGTAGCATCAACAAGCAATAATCTTCCGATATAAATTGCAAGATACGAATAAACAAAGGAAAGAAACAATTTGAATTAAAACTTACAAAATCATCCATGAATTGACATTAAAGTGCTGTTGCAAAAAGGTTTCACCAAGCTTGTTTCATGGTGAACCATGGCGGCAACAAGAAGAAACGAAAAAACGAAAAGAAAAGAAACATCTAATCTAACCACCGGCCGGCCAAGCATGAAGCTCAGCCGGCCGGGCTGCTCTCATGCTCTGAATTTAGGTTTAGAGAAAAGCTGCTGCGTATTTGATAATGAATTAGGGTTCAACAATGCGCTGTATTTATAGCAAATTGAAGTCGGTTGCTACAGTAAGCTGGCCGGACGCCCGTTTGATCACAATGGACGCTCGTCCAAGCTAAACCAGACGGAAGGTGGACGTTCGTTTAGCTGCATTCTGAACTCTCTGTATCAAAATTAAGCTCCTGAACGCTGGTTTGAGAATGGACTCAAACTTCTAAAATTCATATCTTGAGTTGTAGACCTCCAAAAATTATGATCCGAATGTCATAAAAAAGCTCTCGGAAAACTCTACAACTTTCATTAAGGAATCTTCTTCAGAAAACGCATTTTTGACTAGCCCGTCGTATTACGAGTCGTTTTCGGGATTTTCCCAAGCTTTATTTCATCTTCATCCTCTTGTATCTCTTTCTTTCCATTTTAATCTTCAATCAAACATCATTTAGACCTCTTCCATTCCACATTTGTGCACCTAAAAGATGACAAAACCGAGCAAAACGTAAAACCATACAAAATAGATAATAAAACCACGATATTTACTCGATTTTGCATTTTAACTATTCAAAACGTCATTTGCTCAATTAATCGATTATAAGCTCGAATTCTACGAAAAACATCCATATATGGGGAATATTGATATAAAATATATCCTTATAAAACGTATAAAATCACCCTTAACAAGTGACCCTCATTGATATTCTTCCCTCACCAAAACTTTCTGATCATTGCAAGAATTTCTTAGGTAGTAGAAAGCACTGCATTACATAGACTGGTATAGCTTGAAGAACTGCCTTTATAAGAATCTCCTTTCCTGCTGTAGTTAAATACCTTGCTCTCCATCCATTAAGCTTCTTATAGATCCTATCCTTAATGTATTTGAACACATCATATCTTGACCTGCCAACTGTAAAAGGTAATGCAAGGTAATTGGCCTTTGTGTGACTAATAGGAATCTCCAAAGCCTGTATAATAGGCAATCTTGATGCATCATCCAGCCTCTTGTTAAAATAGATGTTGGATTTCGAGAGATTAACTTTCTGTCCAGACAGCTGCTCATAAGTTCCCAGAATATCCATAATAGTAGTAGCATTCACCAAGTCAGCCTTAGCAAAGAGAATACTGTCATCTACAAAGAGTATGTGAGAAAGACAAGGACCATCTTTTCCAAACCTGAAAGGAATGAGAGAGCCATTGAGGATTGAATGCTTAATAAGAGTAGAGAAACCCTCAGAACATAGAATGAAGAGGAAAGGGGATAAAGGATCCCCTTGCCTAATACCCCTAGAAGGCCAAATCCTGGGTGAGGGGTGCCCATTTATTAGCACCTGAAAATAAGCTGAGGTGACACATTTCATAATAAGCCTGATAAAAGCCAGAGGATAGTTCATTTTGTTAAGCACGGATTCAAGATAACCTCATTCCACTCTGTCAAAAGCCTTCATCATGTCTAGCTTTATGGCCATATAATCTTTGCCATAGCAGTTGTTTTCACTCAGAGTGTGAACAACTTCAAAGGCTGCAATGGCATTATCAGTGATCAGTCTTCCTTTCTGAAAAGCACTCTGGGAAGGGTCAATGACCTCCTCCAAAGTCATCTTCAGCCTGTTGGCCAACACTTTGGAGATAACTTTATACACAGTATTACTCAAACTAATGGGCCTAAAATCTCTTAGAGTATCAGCCACCTGAATTTTTGGAACAAGAGCAATTAAAGTGTCATTCACATCTGAAAAATTCAAATCATGATTGAGTACATTCAAAAAGAAAGGTAACAAATCAACCTTATACAAATTCCAATGTTGGTGCAAGAAAATGGCCTGCATTCCATCTGGCCCTGGGCTTTTCCTCCCACACAAACTCTTGAGAGCTTTTATAATCTCAATCTCGGCATAAGGTTCCTGAAGTAGGTGTCTTTGCCTGCCAGATATCTTGTTGAAAGGAATATCATGAAGCAATCCCAAAATAGAGCTCCTGTCATGTGTACCCGTGCCTGAAGTAAAGAGATCAGCATAGAAATCCCTTGCATAAATCTGCATTTCTTGCTGCTCATTAATTTCTGTACCATCCTCCTTGACCAAGACCTCAATATTGTTGTTAGCGTGTCTTCTAGAAGCTTGCATATGAAAAAAGAAGTGTTCCTATCCCCTGAGGCTAGCCAGTTGCATCTGCCCCTCTGTTTCCAAAAATCCTCTTCCATGTTCAGCAGCAAATCAAGTTCTTTCATCAGTGCCCTTTCATCACAAACTTCATAGCTGTCCTGTTGTTGCAATTTGAGTAGCCTTTCCTGCAAAGAGCTGATCTTTTTTCTTAGCTTGCCATACTTTTTAAATCCCCAAGAGCTGAGGGCATCCCTGACATCAATAATGCCTTTAGTTACTTCAGAAGCCTGGACATGTTGATTCTTGTTCCAGGCTATTCTAGAGACATCCAAACACTCAAAATCCTGCAACCAGAAAAGGTCAAACCTTTTTATATTTCTCATATATCGTTTGTTCTTTCTGACATAAGGCCCATCAGAGATGAGAATAGGAATGTGATCGCTTCGTGAAGCTGTGAGATGAGTCACAGAAAAGTCAGGGAAAAGGCTAATCCAAGAATTATCAGCCACTGCTCTGTCAAGCCTTGCCTTGACATTCCCATTTGTCCTACCATTGTTCCAAGTAAATCTTTCACCTGAATAGCCTAAGTCTTGGAGGTCACAGTCATTTAACACCCTTCTGAAATTTTCCATGAGATACCTTTCCCTAGAGACTGCTCCAGTTTTTCCAGAGTAAAGTACTTCATTAAAGCCTCAAGCACAGATCCATGGCAGACATGAAGATGTGTGAAGTTTCCTTAGTAGATCCCAAGAGAAACGTCTCAAAGCATGTTCTGGATTTCCATAAAAAAGACAGTAAAGTTGAATATCTTGCTTTTGTAAGTTATGAAGGAATCAATATGACCCACGGAGAGCAAGTCATAATTTGAACTGAAAAGGATTCGTTCCATAAAAGAGAGAGTTCTCTTCTGGTTTCTTCACTACTAGCATGAAAACCAGAGGCAAACCCGAGCCTTATTCTAATAGAGTCCATTGTTGTAGCAGATAACTTTGTTTTTGAGAGAAAAAGAATGGAGGGAGAAGAGTCTTTTACTGGGCACTTTAGGTTTGGAACTGCCTCAGGGTTGCCCAAGCCCCTGCAGTTCCAACATAAGAGATTCATAGTTCCTAGTGGAGCTGCCTTGCAGCCTCCATCAGGTCTTCAGCGTAATGAATCTTGGTCTTTCTTGGAGATTCAGTCTCCTCCTCCTCATGTTTCCTTTTCCCAAGGTTGATTCCCAAGTTTGATATGTCTGTGAGAGGTCTGCGTCCTTCCTGTTTTTGCTTTTTTAAAGTTGATCTGACGGTGGGGTGAGAGTTGCAGGATGGTTGGTTGGAATTCCCAATGTGGTTTACTAGGTTCAATTTTGAGTTATGGGTATGATATGCTTGTTTTGAGAGGTTTTCTTGTTTCTGACAATCAAAAGGTGTTAAAACTGGGCTAATGGTGCTAGTTAATAAAACTGGGATAAGTGTGGGGTTCATAGACTGGGATATTGGAGTTGGGTTATTTGGTTTGTAAATGGTAAGAGATCTGTTAGGGTCCGTGATTGGGCTGATAGGTTTTGTGTTAATGTGTGGGTCCGTTTTTTGGTTCACCTATTGCTAGTATGGTTTTGTGGCTACGATTTTTGTGGTAGAGTCCAAGGTTGGCTTTTGGGGATGGGAATCTTTGTTAGTTGGGGCAGAGATAGGGGTTTATGAGAGGACATGGACAGGTGAGGCAGAGTCGACAGCTTTCCTTATCATGGTTTTGTTTTGTATGGTGCTTTGGTCAGTGTGCTTTTTAAGGTTTGGGGAGTTGTTGCTTTCAGAAAAGGGACTGGCTATTGACTTTTATGACACTGGCTGAGGTTGACTTCGACGTTTCTTGCGTTTGACCCAGAAGCATGTGACTTTTTGGCGGGAGATTTGAAATTTCCTGGGTTTGGGTTTGGGATGAAAGGGAAGCTGAGGATGTAGAATTTGGTCGGGAAGGTGCTGGATCCAGAGGTGGGTATGGTTGTAGCTCCATGTCCAGGAGCCTGAATTCTTTGACCAATTTAGTATTACATGTTGCGTGCAACCAAGTACCAAACTTAAATTTCTTTTCTTTTTCCAGGTTAAACTCCTCAGTGGTTAAAGGGCAAAGTTTGGCAGTGTGCCCGATGAAACCACATGAGAAGCAAGAAAAAGGTAGTCTTTCATATTGGAACAGAGCTGTAAAAGGTTCAACAGAAGGGTTGTCTTCCTCAATAGGAATGGTGAGGAGTTGGGGTATGGGTTTATTTAGATGCAGCTTGGCTCTGAATCTGAAGGATAGCAGGTTTGTTCCAATCTCTTCTCTTATTTGCATAAACAAACAATTTGAAAGTTCAAGGGCAATTTCTTACCAATATTTTCTGTATGCAGGTGCATTGGCAGGCCTTGTACTTGAATCTAGAACTGGGGCTCATAAAAAATGTCACTTTCATGAGTAAGGGATGGCTTCCATTGATGTAGAACCAAAAGAAAATTGTCAAAACACCAAGGACCATCAGCTAGCACCCTCCTTTGATCTTCAAGGTGTTCAAAGGAAAATTGATAAATTTTTTTGCTTAATTTCACTACCTTGAACTTATTTGCTTCCCAAGACTTCTCTATAGCTATTCTAAGGTTTTTTACTACTACATCTTTTGTGGTGATAAACTTCCCCAAAAGACTGGATTTGTTCTTTTGTAAACCTTCCGAGGTATCAAGGGCGGTGATTTTTCTTGCTACAGTGGGGGTTTCGTGTATTTTGAGGTTTGAAATGAGCTTGAGCAGGTTGTTCTTGTCCATTTTCTAACAGGAAGAGCCAAGAATGGCTAGGGAAAAACTCAAAAGAGTAAGGGAGGTTCTAGAAAGAGGGAGAGAGCACTCAAGAGAGAGAGAAAAGTTAAGTCTCTTTATGTCTTTGGAGAGTCTTTCATAATAGCAGGGCCGGCCCTATCACAAGCCAGGCGAGCCAGTCGGCTTGGCCCAATGAATCCCGATAGGCCCAATCGGTACATGTTTTGCTTATCCGAAATTTTTTTTTATAGAGTTAATCCGATCGATTTATAAAAAAAATCGTATATTAAAAAGCCCGATTTTGATAACAAATAGGCCCGATTCTTTAAAAAAAAAATACCCAACCCAATAAAAAAATTTATATATAGGCCCGATTCTTTAAAAAAAATATCCAACCCAATAAAACAATTTATATGTTACTAAATGTTACTTCATGAAGAAAGTAGCAGATAAAAAGAATTCGAAAAAAATTGAGCCAAATGCTTTATATATTGAAGACAAATAGGCTAGTCATAAAGGGAAAAAATTAAGGGAAATCGGCATAAATCAAAGGATAAACACACTTACGAATGGGCAACTTCGTAGCCTTTTTCTTTCCAAATACATATCGATATCCCATCATCGCCGGCGGCACACCACAGCGGTACGCGGGGGCGGTGGGCGGCGGCGCGCGTACTTCTTCTCCTTCCCCGGCTTCCTCCTCCACTCCAATCAATCCAATCCAATCCAAGCCTATTATTATTAGGTATGTTTTCAATTAATTTTTTTTAAATATTAGTACTAAATTAGTTGTTAATTTTAATAATTAGTTGTTAATTTGAATAATAAAATTTGCCATGGATATTTTGTTGATATACCTTTAGTGAGTCCTTTTGTTTTTGAATTTTGAGAAAGATGTGAAATTGTGAAAAGATTGAAATTGAGTAATGTGGTCTAATGTTGATGTTGGAATTTAAAAAGTTGAAAAGCTTCAATAGAGTGTTTCTTGTGTAGGAATTAGAATTTAGAACAATGGGTAAATGGCCATCTGGAAATGAGAAAAGAAAGAGGAAAAAAGTCATTGAAGAAGAAACTAACAAACTAAGGGGTTCCATTTACAAGTATGTCACAAAAGAATCGAGGAAAGATCCTAGTACTAATAATGAAGGGGAGGAAGGGGTAAATATGAATATTGATGGTTCCTCTAATGAACAAGTTGGTCAAGAACAACAAGAAGAAATGGAAATGGTCAATAATGATTTAGAAGAAGAATGTGTCAATGAATATGAAGGACGACTTTTTCAAAATTTTGATCCGGATCCAAGCACTTGGAAGTTGCCTAACCAAGATCTTGTTGACTTTCTTGTGAGAAAAGGACCCGTAAGAGTTCAAATGGATGATAGTGAATATCCTAAGGATACCTTAAGACAAAACCGGCGTTTTTTAAATGGGCATTACACTCGTGATGAAGAATGGAGAGAAACATGATAGAAAATGGCTTGTATATTCAAAATCCATTGATAGAGTATTTTGCTTTTGTTGTAAACTTTTCAAGGGTACAACAACAACTTGTGATTCCTCTTTGGAAAGTGTTGGCATGAATGATTGGCATAATCTTGCGCCGAGGCTTAAAAGTCATGAATCAAGCCCGAAGCACCTCAAATGTATGAATTCTTGGTATGAGTTGGAAACGAGATTGAAGCATGGAACAACAATTGACAAAAAGGCTCATGAACTAATTTCAAAAGAAAAAGAGCGTATGAAGCAAGTTATGTTGCGAATAGTTAATGGTATCAAATATCTTGCCACACATAATATGGCTTTTAGGGGTCTAGTGAGAGGTTACATGCGGAGGACAATGGAAACTTCTTAGGTTTTATTGAATGTGTTTCACGGTTTGATCATATCATGGAAGAGCACATACGGAGGATTAAGGGCAATGAAATTCGGCATCACTACTTGAGTCATAAAATTCAAAATGAATTGATTGAGATGTTTGCTAATGAGGTTAAATGTGCTATCATTGAAAAGATAAAAAAAGGCCAAGTATTTTTCAATTATACTTGATTGTACACCCGATGTAAGCCATCAAGAGCAACTAACTTTATTGATTCGTTGTGTGAATGTTGATGAGTCGCCCATTACGGTTGAAGAATATTTTCTTGGCTTTATAAAGGTTGTTGATACAAGTGGAATGGGTCTTTTCACGGAGCTTGAAAAAGAGATTGTAAAGCTTGGATTGAACATTGATGATATACGAGGCCAAGGCTATGATAACGGTGCTAACATGAAAGGCCATTACAAAGGCGTTCAAAGTAGATTGCTTGATAAAAATCCTGGAGCATTTTACACACCTTGTGCTTGTCATAGTTTGAATCTCACATTGAGTGATATGGCCGGTTCTTCTTCCAAGGCCGGAGACTTTTTTGGCTCGGTTCAACACATTTACAACTTTTTTGCATTGTCCATAAAGCGGTGGGACATACTCAAAAAGCATGCAACTTCTCTTACCCTTAAAAGGTTGAGTAATACTCGTTGGGAGAGTCACTTTGAAAGTGTAAGACCAATCGTACAACAATTCTCTCAAATTAGAGATGCTTTGTATGAGGTGATTGAAGAAAAGGAAGGTTACGATGCAACAAAACATGCCAAGAATCTAGCTTTTGGTGAATTTGAGAGTTTTGAGTTTTTGCTTAGCTCAATAATTTGGTATGATGTTCTCAAACTTATCAATATTGTGAGTAAGGATCTACAAACGGAGGACATGAATATTAACACCGCAATAAAAAATTTGAAAGGGCTTGTTAGCATGTTTGAAGATTATAGAGAGAACGGGTTCGATAAAGCTATGAAAAAAGCAAAAGAACTTGCTAATGAAGTGGGTATTGAGCCGGTGTTTCCAACAAGAAGAATCATTCATAGAAAAAAACATTTTGATGAGAGTTCAAGTCAACAAGTAATTTTTTCTCCCGAAGAGAGTTTTAGGGTGGAATATTTCATTTCTATTGTTGATCAAGCTCTTGCCTCACTTAAAGCTAGATTTGAAGCTTTTCACGAGTATGAAAAAAATTTTGGCTTCTTGTTTGATTTGAATGAAAGCGCAAAAGATGATGAAGGTTTGAAGAATTCTTGTAAGAATCTTGCAACAAAGTTGAAAAATGGTGAACATGAGGATGTTGATTGGGAAGAGTTGTATTATGAGTTACAACTTCTTGTACATGTTTTGCCCGAAGAAGCGGATGAACCTCTCCAAATTTTGAAATTCTTGAAAACATTTGATCTAAGTTATGTAAACACGGAGATTGTTTACCGAATATTGTTGACTATTCCGGTAACGGTTGCATCTGGTGAACGGAGTTTTTCGAAGTTGAAGCTAATAAAGAACCATCTTCGAAGCACGATGAGTCAAGAACGCTTGAATGGGTTAGCGATAATATCGATTGAGCGAAAATTGGTTGATGAAATTGATGATTATACATTGATTAGTGATTTCGCCTCCAAAATGTCTTCAAGAGCATTGTTGAATTAGTATTTAGTATTAATATATATGTATGTTTTGTGTTTGCATTATGAATTTGATGTTTGTATATGAATGTATTAGAAAAAAAATTGTATTTTCGGTCGATTTTTTTTTTTTTTGTGTACATAGGCGTACAATTTTTTTTAACGAGCCGGCTTAAAAAACGTAGGACCGGCCCTGCATAATAGCCTACATTTTAATTTGTATTATTTCCATTTTCAAAAGGTTTACATGATGATTAGCTAAGGGCATTTTTATCAGATGCCCTAAATTTTAAGGGCATTTTTATCAGATGCCCCAAATTTTATCCCTAAAATAATATAAAATAATACATATCCCTATTTTACAACATCTCAATTCAAAAACCTCCACAACAGCATCCATATCCTTATCCCTATAACATTTCAAATAATATTAAATAATACATATTCTACCTCACAACCCTATTTATACACATTAAATATTTATTATTTCACTCCAGCAGCATCCCTATCCCTAACCCTATAATTTTTAATAATTAAATATATTTAGGGCGTGAATAGTGCATTCCCACAAGTAGGGATGCACTGTTCATATCCCTAAAAATAAATAGGGATATGGACTCTGCTGTGGAAGCTATTTTGAGGTAAACTCTATTTTTTATCTTCATTTTAGGGATAGGGCACCATATAGGGCTTCTGCTACGAATGCCCTAATACCCACTATTGTGCCGTGACTTCATCACAGAAGTGTCCACTTCAAAACCGGAAATCACCTTGAAGTGTCCTTTTTAAATCGAAAACCAGCTGAATTTGGTGGTTTGGAAGTGTATCTAGAGTCTAGACCACCACAAATAACAGGTCAATTGGCTGTGTGCGGTGTGTCCTTTCTATAAATTGTAATCCCTTCATCAACGGTTTAAAGCCATGTGTATAGGGGTTTGGATTCTCTCATGTACATTTAAGGGTCAAGTTGTGTTCACACATTTGTTCTATGTGCAAGGAAAAAAATTCTTTCATATAGGATAAATGTGTGAACACAACTTGACCCTTAAGTTACATGAGAGGATCAAGTCCAGTGTATAGACGGTTCAAAATTGTTTGACTACCTGAACTAGTAATTAATGGTACTGTCATTCTCGTTGACACTTTGACAAATTGTTTTGAACTGCCAACCAACCGTGCTGAATGTTTGAACAAACATTCTGAATCGCCTACAAATTGCCAAACACAATATTCCATTAAAATGGTTAATTCTAACTTCTTTACTCGAATGACACTTTTTTATTATAAACAAAACAAATTTTATTGCGAAAAAGCAAAAGGTTAAATACAAAAGTGACTTCACTTACTCTATAATGATAATTGTTTTTTTTTTTTGAAGGGATATAATGATAATGTTAATTGATATATTTGATACATGATTTTTCAATAGTTTTGGTGATTGACATGAGAATTAGGTTCAATCTCCGTCGCTCTTCCGATATATTAAAACCTCATTATCCTTTTTCGCAATTCAAAAGAAAGCTAAAAAAAAATTGAATGAAAAAAGAGAGGAGAATGTCAATGTAGCATGTTTAAGAGCAGCACTAGTGGGGCTTGTGTGGAGAGGTTTTTGTTTAATTTTGTTAGAAGAGAATATTTCTATCTTCAAAAGTAAAATAATAGAGATGATATAGAGAGGAAATTTTTGAGATTGGCTACTCCATTATCTAGTTTTAGATAATGGCAGAGAGTATTCTCTAGACGGAAAAAAAACCTCCCAGCTTCTCCTCCTCTCCGTTTCTCTTTCTTTTGCTTCACTTTTATCTGTTCTTCTTCACCATGAACCTTTCCTTCTATGCCCATTAATCCACCTAATCCACCTGTTGTTTCCTTTTCTTCTTGTTTGAGCGGTGTTATTTGCGGGAGGTATTATTTTAGATTCATGTTTTTCATATCTTTTCTTGAGATCAGAAATGTAAAGTTTTTTTAGAAGAAATTTGATGGGTCTTTGGTAATATAATCAAGAAAGAAAGCAAATTTAGATCTTGAGAGTGGCAAAAGAAATGAATTTGATCTGTAATTGGGGGAGGGGAGGGGACAGAGGGCATTGGTGGCGTAGATTGGGAGCAATGGTGGAAGAGAAACAACTTTGATGGAGAAGAGCGGCGGTGGGAGTGGAGAAAAGTGGCGGTGGGAGTGGAGAAGAGGGCAGTAGTGTGGTGGTCCTGGTGGAGAAGAGGAGAGCTTATAATTTATGGATTTAATATTTTCAACACCATTACAACATCTTATCAATCACATATAATCTTAAAAATTCTTCTACAAATTTTATCCAATGTTCTCCTTCCACCTAAGCTAACATTGTCAGAACCAATTCTAAGATAGAATACAACTACTACGGTTGCTCTAAGTAATGTCTTACAACATAGATTTAGTGCAAACGATGCACCTCTGTAATGCGAAGTGATGCACCTCATGCCCGAAGTGCAGGGCCGACCCTGTAATTTTTAGTACTTCGACGACTTCGATTTTTTTTTCTCGAAAACATACTCACAAAATATTAATTCCAGATCACGCTTCAAAAATCTGTATATACAAATTCAAATTCATTGATTTTTGATATTTTTTCATATATTGTTACCGTGTGCATCTGGGTTGTCGTAACAAAACGGGGTTAGACCTTCGCGGTGGGTCGAGGGGGCAGTGCCCCTTCGCAGGGTCAAGGGGCAGTGCCTCTTCGCAGGTTCAAGGGGTAGCGCCAACTCATGGGCCCGTGGGGGCTCGGGGAAAACGCCCCTGAAAGCTAAACATCCCTAGCTGAACAAATTCGAATTGATGCATCTGAGTATTATAAATCCGGACCTATAAATTGGGCATTTTTCAATTCAAGTAATTTTTTAAACACATTATATTAGTGGACATATAATTTTTTTTTTCAAGAATGGGCATATAATTTGAGCATTTATCAATGAATGTAATTTTCTTAACACATTATATTAGTGGATCTACATGATTTTTTTAAGCAAAACATTTAATTGCGGGCCTGCCCAGACTGTGGGCCTTCGGCGGTCGCCTGATAGTGGGTTACTTCTACAGCATGCCCTTGTAAATGCTCAGGGCTCTCGGCTGAGTAGCAGTAGCAATTTTTAATTTATTATGAGCCCAAACGATGGATTCAACAAGTTCTTGCCAATAACCACCGACCACGTCCACTGAATATAAACATTAAACTAAGCGCCTAGGAAGAAAATGTCATATGTAGATAATTGTGAGCCATAAGACTGAATTACCTAGAATGCATGTGTCCATAAGAAATCGCAGAGCTATCCACTAATTGTAATAGAACTCTGCGCAAAGTTCCCTCCCGTTATATGAGTTATTACCCCTTGATCACTTACTGCCCCAAATATCTGATTGCATGCATTTTCCAACTGAAATGGAAGATTACTACCGAAATTGCATTGTACATCCAGAATAGTCTTAAGAAGACATGAGCCCAAGCCGATACTTGACATGTACCTCCTCTTCCAGGTCCATCACAAGGATAATGAAAACCAAGGTTTTCGTTATCCGGTATCAAATGGGAGCTACGAGCAAATAAAACACCTTTCAGTAGTGTAACGCCTCCAGACCCCGGGCCTGGTAGCGCTAAATGAGTCATAAATGTCCGGTCAACTGCTTAGACCGCCGTCCTCGCTTGGTCTAAAAGGGCTAACCCGAGTTGACAAGACCTTTATGTCTCACACTTATATGGGGGTGAGCATTCTCTTATTTTACCGATGTGGGACTTTACATTCTCCCCCCCCCCCTTATAAGGGACTGGCGTCCTCGCCAGGACGGCCGAGACTGTTCCCGGATCGTCCCTACCAGAGGTAACTAGAGGTCATCCTTACACCGTCTTCTTGTACGGTGCAGCGCATAGTTCCGTCTGATAGTCGGCTCTGCTACCATTCTGTAACGCCCCCAGACCCCGGGCCTGGTAGCACTAAATAAGTCATAAATGTCCAGTCAACTACTTAGACCGCCGTCCTCGCTTGGTCTAAAAGGGTTAACCCGAGTTGACAAGACCTTTTTATGTCTCACAGTTATATGGAGGTGATCATTCTACTACTTTTTCAATGTGGGACATTACAAGTAGTATCAATACCGTCACATGAAACGTAAATGCATGAATGTGATGGACCAAAAAATCTGCAGTTCCTAATGGAATATGTAACAAAGCTACTTTGCCCTCCGACTGCTACTAAATCACCATGATGCAGGCATGCAAAACACATTCGAAACACAACATCATCAGATTCATACCCGAGTGTCCTCTGGTTTGATCAGACTAGTCCCTGACTAAATCAAACATCTTCATTGTATCCTGAGAGAGATTTTCGTTTGATTTCTCGAGTGACATATATAAGAGACGAAACATGTTTTAAAAGACAACGCTGATCGATGATGGCGTGCTTTGGAGATTCATTATTATCAATTCAACGTTTTGTCTATTATTTTTCAACATATTTCATTGGATTCTCCAGTGACGGTATATTTTTTTCATGCTACCGTGTATCGTTTTGTTTTGAAACGTGTTTATTTTATTTATTTTTTAGAGAACGTTTTGAAATGTTCTAATCGGACATGATTAATGCATGTTTTTTTTTATATAAGAAAAAGTGCATGCTTAAGACAAAAAAACAGTAAGACCCAACTAATTGTTACTTCCTTCGTTTCGAAATAACTGAAGCAGTTGTTAAAAATATTTGTTTCAAAATAATCGAGGCAGTTATATTTCCAATACATCATTTATTATGTGTTTCCTAGCTCTACCTTTATTTATTAACGAGTGAGAGAATAAATACAATATTGCATTAATTATAGACTAAAAGTTTTTTAGTCATTTGATATTCAAATTAGAGTATTAACTCACATTCTTAATCTGTACGTTTTTTCTTATTTTTCTGTCGACCGTTAAGTAATACTCCCTAGCTAAAGGGAAAAAAAACAATGCCCACACGCTCCAACCCGTTATTATGGAAAAACCAGCCTTAACCATGTGGCTAAAGTTTAATCTCAGGAAATCATCTTACTTAATATTATAACCATGTTGAAATGAAAGAAAACATAATTATTTTCGACATATTTAGCTCTCATTTTAAACGAAAGAAAGCATGATTCAGGACCAATAAGATATTAGATGATTTGACGGATCTTCTATTTTATACATGATATATTTACATTATTAACTCTGTTTTAAAAAAAATTATTGGTTGAACATGTACGACATGACATACGTAGATCACCATAAAACTGATGTTCGCCGCAAATTTTAATATGGTCCTATGACTTGATGATTCAGGATCATCGTAAATTTTAATATGGTCCTATGACTTGCCCCGATTATGTGTACACGGTAATGGCAATCGTCTCCCAAGATACAACAGTCATACCTTCTTTGGATTGTTGCACTTCGATGAGAAGAAGACGGCGAACCGATCATGTTCTGAAAATCTCTTCTTGACTCAAATTTATGCAAAGTATTTGGATGAGTATTTAAAACAACTGGCCATAATTTTTTGTCTAAAGAAATTCATATAAAAATATGCATATTTTTTCATATAATTGATGGGAATTTATAGGAGAAACGTGTCCGGTCATTTAAAGGTTACGACCTTTAACCGAAAGGACACAGCCTCTTACGAGGTTGTAACTTTTCACCGAACCGACACTGCCCTCCATTAATTTTTTAATTCAAATTCTTTAACAATCCCCCACATGAATGAAAATTAATGCAAATGCAATGCAGACTCTAAAGAGATTACATGCGGAAATATTTTGCATCGGGCGAGGTGGTTTGTTGCCTTGAACCTTCCCTAGTAGAGTACCATCGGACATACTCGGCTAAGCAGTGAACTAGGTCTTGAACTGCTCGGGCTTTGGTGCATGCCTAGACAATGATGCCTACACAACAGATCTCCTTACATTCTTGAGGTTCTCATGGTTGTGTCCGTTTTGGCCTTGGACAACCTTGGTTTCAGAAAGTGTTTTAGAGAATTCAGCCACAAAATTCTCACAGAAACGATCCCACTTCCACTTACATAGGTGACCTCCTATAAAGAGTACTTTTCAATAACCCACTTGGCTTAACCAAGATATAGGAATGAGTAAGTGCTAACCTAACCCTTCAGCAGACAACACTTTTATTTTAACAGAATGAGTAAGTGCTAACTGTCCCTCATAACTTAGTTGTTCCTTTTGAACTATGATCTTGGGATCTCCAGTCACTATGGTTGGGTTGTCATTATAAGGGAACATGTGTAATAGGCTTAAGTCACATTCTGTTTGTCAAAAAATTGATACCCGATCTCTAGCTAAACCTTTTTATAAGCGGATCCGCAAGATTCTCCTTCGACTCTATATAATCGAGGATCAAACCATTAGAGATCAATTTTAATGGTATTGTGTCTACGATGTATATATCCAGACTTACCATTATACATACAACTTTTTTGCGTGTCCTATAGCCGACATACTATCACAATGTATGCTGATAGGAGGAATTAACTTTGGCAACACGGAATATACTCTAAGAAATCCGAAGCCACTTTGCTTCTTCTTTAGTTTTGTCCAATGCAATAAATTCAGATTCCATAGTAGATCGAGTTATGAATGTTTTCTTTGAGGATTTCCAGGACACTGCACCACCACCAATAGTGAATACATATCCACTAGTGGATTTTGAATCTTTACGGTTAGATATCCAGTTTGCATCACAGTATCCTTCCAATACTGTTGGATATCTTGTCTGTATTCTGAGGTTCATTGTAAATTTCAAATACCTCAACATCCGGTCAAGGGCTATAGATTGAACTTGAACATTTTTCTCCTTGTCTTTACAAGTAAAGATCTCCTCACTAAATACATCATTCCTTTAAACAATGATCACATTTAATGTACATTAGGAATGTTTGACTTGCACACCAGAAACCGATAGACACTACTATTATTTACATATCCAAAGAATATGAAATCTTTTGTTTCAGGCCCTTATCATGACTTGTTTTGGCTTAGGTATTACGACCTTTGCCAAACACTCCCACACTTCCAGGAATTTGTTGTTAGGCTTGTAGCCTTTCCACTATTCCATGGTAGCATTCCGTTAAGAATAATAATTGTTGAGAGAACTGTCTCCCCCACAGTTCTTGATACATGTGAACAAATCAACATGATACTCGTCATTTTTTTCAATGTTCTTGCGTTTAAGTAACACCCCCACACGATTAAGATGTGTATCGTGCAATGGTTTAATGAATGATGTTGGTACCAGAACAAAACTCATTAAACCGTGTATCCTACTCTCCACCTCGATCATTACGAATTGTCTTAATGCGTTTGCCAAATTGATTCTCAACATCAATTTTATAATTCTCGTATTCATCAAGGGACTTTTTTTTTTGCCGCCGGTAGACATAACTTTTTCAAAAACTCAATAGATAGACATAATCTTGTGTCATTGATGGCCTAAAACTGGGGTTCAATCTAATCGGCAGTGTACCGGGTCAAATTGTAGTCTAGTCTGGTGAATCAAGGTCGTCTCCTCAGGGAACACGATATAATTCAAAGTGTGGTTAAACACCAATTAGCTATTATTATCTTGATCTAAGTCGCAGTTTTATCATAAAAGTGATAGTTTACTTACTAATAAAATTAACAATTAATAATAAAGGTACTAGCCAAGACAATTTCATTGAACTACAGACTTTTTCAGTTTTAAGGATGTGATTAATTCGGCCTATTAAGGATATTCAATTGTGTGAAACGGTGTACTCTTTATTCTAACAATTTTCCCTCATACGAGTGTACGAAATTGTTCTATATCTCTTCCTTGGTTTAAGAGCCCTAAACCTAATGATTCGACATGATTAACTCTCGAGTACAATTAATCTTTCCCCGGATAAGAAATCGGATTCCGATAAACGGCCAATTTTACCTTCCGGTTTTTCTACCTCGTTCTCACACCTAATATCTCCGTTCGGTATCAATTAAGTGTGTGTGTGCTAATATTGGTTAATTACTCCAACACGAACAATAAATTCACCACAAGTAGAAAAAGCTTCAACACAATCGAAATTTAAATTTATAATACATAATCATCATCCTGTTAACTAAAAGATATCAAAATAGTTCACTTACATTGCCTTGGCCAGTTATAAATCTAGCCACTCATTATTACAAATACTAACATATTGAAATTAACATTCATAATAATCAAATTCATAATACAAAATAACATTAGAAAGTTACCAATACAACCGTTGAATTAGCATAAGGCTGCTTGCTTTTGTATCTGGTGTTCATCAACTGAGTTGTATTCAACAGCCTGATGAGAGATAAATTTATGATCATTATTACGACATTTTACCCCAATATTGATACCACTTTGAGCATTATTGTATCAAATCAAGTCAAAATTACTAAGTTTTATTCAAATGTATAAGTAGTAGTTATTATATAAATTATCGTATTTTTATTGTATTTTTATAAGTTTTGTACCGGTTTAGTAACCGGAGTGTCGTGTCGGATTTACGTTTGGTATTTTGGTGGTTCATTGCAGGATTATTCATTGACCAAGATCCTACGTAACGACATGTTTTGAGTCTAAAAGATGTGTTTTGAGGTTAGAAGAAGATGCCACAAGCTTCCGAGTTCAAACGGAGCAAATTTTCCTAAGTACTTAAACCGTAATTTATTTTCGATGGAGATTTGACCCAGCTTAGAGGCATTTTCAGGGGATGACTTCTTAATGAAAGTTGTAGATCTGCACATAAGCTTTCCAACGCACTTTGAATTACGTCAATTGAGGTCTACAACTCAAGTTATGGTCAATTGACTAATCAATTCGGATTAGTAGAAATCCCGAAAACGACACGACATACGAATGGCTTATCAAAACGACATTTTCTGAAGAAGTTTCCTTCATAAAAGTTGTATATCTTCAAGAAAGATTTCCAATGGATTTTGAATCAAGTCAATCGGACTTCTACAACTCAAATGGTGGTCAAGTGGCTAATTGATTTGTATTAAGGAAAATGTCGCAAAACGTTCGGAGTATGAAATGACTCGTCAAAAAGGCGTTTTCTGAAGAAGAGTCCTTCATGAAAGTTGAAGAATTTTCCGAGAGCTTAATTTTGACGTTTGAATCATAATTTTTGGAGGTCTACAACTCAAGATATGAATTTTATAAGTTTTAGAAGGATCTAGAATTATCACCACCGGATCGATCCGGCCCTTTCCCGGATCGATCCGGCACTTCAATTTGGCTATATAAACAGAGCATCAGCAGCAGGGAGCTCTGCCCCTTTTCTTCTTTCTTTCTCCTTTCTTTTCTTCACCTCGTCTTTCTTTCTTTTTTTTTATTTTATTTTTTATTTTGCTTTGAAGATCATATATATATATATATATACATATATGATATATATATATATACAAACACCCTTCATGTATATATATATATTCTATATATGAATATATGTGTGATAGATCTATCTATATATATATATATATAGATCTAGATCTAGATTTCTATTTCATCTCGTTTCTTCTTTTATTTTTATTTCGGGGCGTATATACATATGTCATGTATGTATATATGTTTTGATAAATAATAGTAGTAATGTTGTAATGCTCGAGAAAATTATCGAAGGAAAATGCTTTTGGAAAGGTTCTTATTTTCGAGAATACAACTTAGATCGAAGTAAACGGGTAATTTTATTGAGTTTTACTTTTTGTTGTTCTATATAATTATATCTATCTATATATATATGTGAGAATTTGATAAGTGTTTGGATCGAAAGGCTAAATTTGGTTTTAATAGAGTTTTGTCATCTTGACAGAAGGCTATTATGTAAAACTTCCAGCCATTTAATCCATGACATTTTGACAGAATCTGATATATATATCTATGTTAAACTAAAAATATATCTAGCCAAGATATGAATCTGAATTAGTTAATCTTTTTGTAAAATGAATGATCGACTCTGGTAATAATGATTAAAATCAATTATAATGAATCTCTTTCTATTTACACTTAATTGTACGGATAGAAAGACCGGAGGGTAAAATTGGCCGAGTGAAAACGTGACAACGGAATCCGATTTCCTACCCGGGGGCAGATTTGTCCTGGAAAAATGAATCTTATTGAAATTTGTACTCAAGATCGTAATAATGTTAAAATCATCAGTTTAATTGAAGCTTAAACCGGAAAGTTGAATCGCCCGGCTTTGACAACCGGAGCCTTTTAAATAAAATTGACCGTTTGACGAACGGAATGACTCCTTTTTATCTAAAGGTAGATTTGTACTCGGGACGCATTCGGAAAAACCGTAACAGTTGTGGACCTTGGACTGATGACAATGGACATATGACAATTTCATACGCTCGTGTGAGGATGAGTTGTCTAGCTTAGGAGTACACCGGTTCATATATAATTGACCTCCTTGCAACAAGGAAAAGATCTGTCTCATTTATTTCTACTAAAAAGATATATTGATTCAGTGACATAATTCTTGGCTAGATTCCAAAAATATATATATTTATTAGTATTTATTTACTTATTTTACTTTGTGCACTACTAACATCTAACACTAACAATCTAACTACTAACATAATCTAACCCGAGGAAAATGATAAACCTGCGACTTAGATCGAGTTAATAATAGCTTCTTGGTGTTTAACCCCACTTAAAAGAATTACCATGTTTTCCCTGAGGAATACGACGACTCACCGGACTAGCACTACAATTTGACCCGGTACACGCCGGTTAGGATCTGTATAGCCCGGTAATGTCCGTCGGCTTTTCGGCGCGCCGTTTCCAAGGTTAGGTTTAGGTCTGTCAGCATTTTGGCGCCGTTGCCGGGGAAAACGTCGCTAATTTCTTTCTTTGTGTCAAGGGTTACTACTTGTATTAGCTCAAAATTCTCGAGGATAAGTCAACACTCTTCTTATCACATTTCTATTTTTATTTTCCGTTGGTATCTACCTTCTTTTAGTTACCAATTTTTTTTCTTCTACCAAATTCGAGTTATTTTCTATTTTCGATAGTAGAAAGTAAACGTGGTCATAACAGCCGAGGATAAGTCAATACATTTCTCAATCTCATTTGTATTTTTATTTTCATTGGTACCTACCTATTTGGTAAGATATCAATTTTTTTATAAAAATACTCGATAAATACCGAGTGGCTTCGGTAATTACCGAGAGAGAGAGAAAAAAAAAAAAAAAAAAAAAAAAAAAAAAAAACCGAAAAAAAAAAAAAAAAAAACTACTCGGTAAATATCGAGTGGATTCGGTAATTACCGAGGAGAAAAAAAATGTGGTTTTTTTATCGATTTCGTGTTATTTTCTATTCGATATTTTCGATTCCACAAGAATTGTCAAATCGAGTTACGAAAATGGCCGAAACCGTTGGTGAAACACCTGAACAAGGGATTGCTCATGCTCAAGGGTATGGCCAAAACCTTAATCAGAATTTACCTCAACCTAATAAACAGAATCAGAATAATAGAAATAATCAAAATCGGAATAAGCATAATCGTAATAATCGAAACCAGCCTAACCCGAGACCTATTTGTGATCAGACCGTAAGAAGGTACCAGATTAATAATCCAATTCGTTTACCCAATAAAGGAGCAAATAATTTCGAAATAAAATCTCATCTTTTTGGTTTAATTGACACAAGAGCCCAATTTCTAGGAGAAGATGATGAGGATCCACATCATCACCTCTATCTTTTCGAAGAATTGTGTAATACAGCCAAAAGTCATGGTGCTCATCGGGAATTAACGAGGATGTCTATGTTTCCTTTTTCTTTAAAAGGAAGAGCACGAGATTGGTTTTTGTCACTTCCACATCATTCATTGACTAGTTGGGAGGAGATTCAAACCGAGTTCTTAAAGCAATATTTTACTCCTGGTAGAAAATTGGAATTAATAGTCGAAATTGCCAACTTTAAACAAGGATCTGAAGAAACGTTTGAGAATTCTTGGGAAAGGTTTAAAAAACTGTTAAGAGCTTGTCCCGATCATGGTTATTCCTTAGATATGCAAATCCAACTTTTTCTGTCGTAAATTAAGGAGAGACTCACGTGCAGATGTAGATCATGCATGTGGTGGTTCGTTAATGATGAGTGAAGCCCAAATAGTTTACGATGCTATAGAAAAGATTTCCAAAAATAATCGTATGTGGGAAACCGGTTCTAGCACAAGAAAAGTAGCCTTTGCAGGAGAAAGTACATCGAATACAGAAGTCCTAGCACACTTGGAGAATTTGAGTTGGAAATTTGACGGCTTATTAGCCAGTAAAAATGTAAACTCAGAAAATATCTTACCAAATGAATACTCAAATCAGGATAATATGCCATTAGGGATGGAAGAACCAGAAGGCTATTCAAGGGAAAAGGTGAGTTTTTCAAAACAGCATAGGAATTTGAACGACGCGTATTCAAACTCGTTTGATGCTATTAAAAGAGATCACCCTACTTTTCATTGGTCTGAAACCCCTAGTAAGCAAGGACAACCACCGTATCCAATCCAATATAAGAATCCACATCTAGTTTATCAAGGAGATACCTCGAATCAGAATCTACAATCATTACCTAAACCATATCCACAACATACCACTCAAAGCATACCAGTAACTCAGAGTTCAACTCAACTTGAAGGAGTTGATAAATGGGAGAAATTAATCGAAAATCTGATAGGTATGATATCTACTCAAGCTCAAAATATGGAAACCATGATGACTTCTATAGGTACGATCCTAAGGATATGAGTACGTTGAAAACATCTATAAGTGGACATGATACCAGAATGAGAATTGTAGAAGCTTCATTGAGGAATCTGGAATATCACTTGAGTAGAGAAGTAGAACGTAAAAACAGTAAACCCTCAGAAGGATTGCCAAGTAATACCAAAAGAAACCCGGGAGAGGTAAATGCTGTTATTACTAGAAGTAGAAGGATCTGTGGAAGTAATGGATTAGAAAAATTCGGGAATAATGAAGTAGATGATGATTTAGATGGTAAATATAAGAAGAATATGGAATCTAAAGGGCCATTTCAAACCGAACCTTATCCGGCTCAACCTAAATTCACATCGGTTCAACCTGGAAGGGCATCACCACATCCACTGCATATTTTGAAGAAAAAGGTACTGAATGATGACACACTATGTCTTCAAAAGGCACAATCATTCAAGGAAGCTTTACCATCTTCGTCTAACGACACGGGTAAGGGAGGTATAAATTCTAACCCTACTGATCTTGAATTACTCCCCCATTCCCCAAGAAATGAAATGAAAAAGATGAAGTTGGATAATAAGTATGCATGTTTTCTTGACACTTTTCGGCACTTAACTATTAATATCCCTTTCATCGATGTTCGTAAGGGAGAGCTTAGTTTGGGAGTGAATGATGAGCGCGTTGTCTTCAACATTTACAATTCATTGAAATATCCATACATTACACTAGAATCTAGTTCTTGTGTAGACACTTTGTGTTCTCTTGTTGTGGATCGTACTAACACACAGGTAACTGAAGAAGATGACTCCAGTAATAATGTGAAAGCTCGTAAACCCAAAGCTCGAAAATCAAAGGAAAAGGTCAAGAACCGTTGGATTCGACGGCATTCGTCTAACATATGTTGGAAAGCAATATTGATAAAAAAGACGGATGCAGTGCGTGAGGATGACCCACCACCAGTGCCTTAAAAACTGAAGCACGGTAAAGTCTGGCTATAGACTATAAATGTAGTCAATGACGGGTACTATCCTTCCTTTTTACTCTTTAAGCATTTATTCTTAGTGGATTATGTGCTTAATTGTTAAGTGCTTTTGTGAGTAATTGTTAGAAGTATCCCGTTTTGTTTAGTATATTATATTAGTTAATTATTATCATTTTGGTCGAGCAAACGACGTTAACCAAAAGCGCTACCGGGAGGCAGCCCGTAAAAATGTTAAATATAATAATTACTCATACTTTGGATGATACTTTGCCAATACTTCGGATTGATTTTCATTTTGTTTTACCAAGTCTCAGGATGAATGCTTGAATGTCATTAACGGGAACGATTAGGTGGTTATCCGAAAATCCCGATGGAGAAAAAAGAGAAAAATTCAAATGCATCATTTCTTAGACTTAGGTTGTTAGAACGATTTGAAATAACCCTTGAGGATATGGGTATAAAAGACTCAGAGTTAATACTTTGTCACATATTTCATATCATGATCTAGTCTGTTTTAAATTTCAAAAATAATGTGTGACATGTATTAGTTCAACTACTGTGGAATATTGTGTGTTTTAAATCAATAAAAGTTTATGTGGTGTGTTTATCTACCCTTTTGCATTACACTGTCACACTCCACATACTTTTATTTTATTTGCACACACAACGGTCATAACTTTGACCCACCCACCCACCCTTTATTATCATCCGAGTATTTGTTTTGACTTGTTTTAGTGCACCATTGCTTTCCCAACAACTTATTTACACTCACTTTACATTGAGGACAATGTAAGTTCGTAAGTGGGGAGTGGAGTCGTTGGTCTAGCAATGGAATTAATGTTTATTTTGTATCAATAAATCCTTAGTTTTCGATTTTTTTCGAGCATTATTTAGTTGATTAAAATAAATTGTATAAGGTATATATTTCATGGATTTGAAGATATAATGATCAATTTGGATGTGTATAACCAATGTGAACCGTAAGTGCATTGTAATTCCAAATATATTTGTGTAACATGAATTCCTTCACGTAAGCCTTTGATATTGAAGCGAAAATTTTAAAGCTTGTATCCATTCGGTATCTAGTGGTTATTCTAGATAATAACGGTAACTTAGTACCTAACTTTTGAACGTGTCTTGTGAATATACGAAGGTTTGAATGTGATAGAAAGGATATAAGTTAAGTTTATGAAAAGAAAAATAAAAAAATAAATAAAGATGAACTATCTATATGTTGGTTGTAGCTACCAATGATTTGAGTGCGATGTAGGGCGTTATCACGAAACGTCCTATATCACTATGAGGTTTAAAAGCTCCCGGCTGCCTGATGATAGTAGTCCAGCTAGGGTGTTATCACGAAACGTCCTATTGCTGGGAATGAAGGCATATGCTACAAATGTGAAAAAATGAAAAAAAAAAAAAAAAAATGGAAATATGGTTGAAAACTTAGTTATCTTCTGACTATCCCCAGTATAAACTGAATGATATGCTTTAGGGATTATCCTAATAAGTACACGGAAGGACTTTGTGTGGAAATGTTACTGCATATACCTAGGAAAGTCATTAGGACTGTCTGAATGGATATTTGTGCGTTTGCTTGAATTATTCAAGAGAGGATAGTGGAAATGGAAAAGGCTTGTCACACACACACTCTGTTATACATTTATATTGAGGTTAACGCCTGGTTGTAATTCTAATGGTTGTATTATCTAGTTGTTCCATATACCTTCTATCTTCATGAATTTATCTCTTATTCATTTTGTTTTATCGCTTGTTTTGATCGAGGACGACCAAAAGCTAAGTAGGGGGTTGTGATGAGAGATAAATTTATGATCATTATTACGACATTTTACCCCAATATTGATACCACTTTGAGCATTATTGTATCAAATCAAGTCAAAATTACTAAGTTTTATTCAAATGTATAAGTAGTAGTTATTATATAAATTATCGTATTTTTATTGTATTTTTATAAGTTTTGTACCGGTTTAGTAACCGGAGTGTCGTGTCGGATTTACGTTTGGTATTTTGGTGGTTCATTGCAGGATTATTCATTGACCAAGATCCTACGTAACGACATGTTTTGAGTCTAAAAGATGTGTTTTGAGGTTAGAAGAAGATGCCACAAGCTTCCGAGTTCAAACGGAGCAAATTTTCCTAAGTACTTAAACCGTAATTTATTTTCGATGGAGATTTGACCCAGCTTAGAGGCATTTTCAGGGGATGACTTCTTAATGAAAGTTGTAGATCTGCACATAAGCTTTCCAACGCACTTTGAATTACGTCAATTGAAGGTCTACAACTCAAGTTATGGTCAATTGACTAATCAATTCGGATTAGTAGAAATCCCGAAAACGACACGACATACGAATGGCTTATCAAAACGACATTTTCTGAAGAAGTTTCCTTCATAAAAGTTGTATATCTTCAAGAAAGATTTCCAATGGATTTTGAATCAAGTCAATCGGACTTCTACAACTCAAATGGTGGTCAAGTGGCTAATTGATTTGTATTAAGGAAAATGTCGCAAAACGTTCGGAGTATGAAATGACTCGTCAAAAAGGCGTTTTCTGAAGAAGAGTCCTTCATGAAAGTTGAAGAATTTTCCGAGAGCTTAATTTTGACGTTTGAATCATAATTTTTGGAGGTCTACAACTCAAGATATGAATTTTATAAGTTTTAGAAGGATCTAGAATTATCACCACCGGATCGATCCGGCCCTTTCCCGGATCGATCCGGCACTTCAATTTGGCTATATAAACAGAGCATCAGCAGCAGGGAGCTCTGCCCCTTTTCTTCTTTCTTTCTCCTTTCTTTTCTTCACCTCGTCTTTCTTTCTTTTTTTTTTATTTTTTTATTTTGCTTTGAAGATCATATATATATATATATATACATATATGATATATATATATATACAAACACCCTTCATGTATATATATATATTCTATATATGAATATATGTGTGATAGATCTATCTATATATATATATATATAGATCTAGATCTGATTTCTATTTCATCTCGTTTCTTCTTTTATTTTTATTTCGGGGCCGTATATACGTATGTCTATGTATGTATATATGTTTTGATAAATAATAGTAGTAATGTTGTAATGCTCGAGAAAATTATCGAAGGAAAATGCTTTTGGAAAGGTTGCTATTTTCAAGAATACAACTTAGATCGAAGTAAACGGGTAATTTTATTGAGTTTTACTTTTTGTTGTTCTATATAATTATATCTATCTATATATATATGTGAGAATTTGATAAGTGTTTGGATCGAAAGGCTAAATTTGGTTTTAATAGAGTTTTGTCATCTTGACGAAGGCTATTATGTAAAACTTCCACCATTTAATCCATGACATTTTGACGAATCGATATATATATCTATGTTAAACTAAAAATATATCTAGCCAAGATATGAATCTGAATTAGTTAATCTTTTTGTAAAATGAATGATCGACTCTGGTAATAATGATTAAAATCAATTATAATGAATCTCTTTCTATTTACACTTAATTGTACGGATAGAAAGACCGGAGGGTAAAATTGGCCGAGTGAAAACGTGACAACGGAATCCGATTTCCTACCCGGGGGCGTTTGTCCTGGAAAAATGAATCTTATTGAAATTTGTACTCAAGATCGTAATAATGTTAAAATCATCAGTTTAATTGAAGCTTAAACCGGAAAGTTGAATCGCCCGGCTTTGACAACCGGAGCCTTTTAAATAAAATTGACCGTTTGACGAACGGAATGACTCCTTTTTATCTAAAGGTAGATTTGTACTCGGGACCTGTTCAGAAAAACCGTAACAGTTGTGGACCTTGGACTGATGCAATGGACATATGACAATTTCATACGCTCGTGTGAGGATGAGTTGTCTAGCTTAGGAGTACACCGGTTCATATATAATTGACCTCCTTGCAACAAGGAAAAGATGCATCTCATTTATTTCTACTAAAAAGATATATTGATTCAGTGACATAATTCTTGGCTAGATTCCAAAAATATATATATTTATTAGTATTTATTTACTTATTTTACTTTGTGCACTACTAACATCTAACACTAACAATCTAACTACTAACATAATCTAACCCGAGGAAAATGATAAACCTGCGACTTAGATCGAGTTAATAATAGCTTCTTGGTGTTTAACCCCACTTAAAAGAATTACCATGTTTTCCCTGAGGAATACGACCTGACTCACCAGACTAGCACTACAATTTGACCCGGTACACTGCCGGTTAGGATCTGTATAGCCCAGGTAATGTCCGTCAGCTTTCTGGCGCCGTTTCCAAGGTTAGGTTTAGGTCTGTCACAGCCTAGCATATACTTATCAATTATCATAACTTGATGCTGAATGTTAATTGTAATGAAAGTAGTTATAAGTGATATTACTAATTTTTGGCTATATAAGCCTTTATATTTTTGCCTGCAAGATAGAATGAAAGATTGGCTCCCTTTTGATTGTGTATGTGTAAATATATATAGGAATTCGCCTCTTTATGTGAATAGTACATAAATAATTCTGAGTGGGTCCTTTTTCCGGCGTACGGCGGTACTCCTCCGGTTTGCGCCGGAATCTTGGCATGTGAAGGGGTGTCAGACTCATTTAATGCGTATTAATTGCTCAATATTGTGCCAATCTTCAAATATTCCGGTGTAGACCGGTATACACCCGGTCTGCGCCGGGTCTTGTCAAATCATTTCCAATAATACTCGATCTTGGCCAGGGGAATAATAAGATCTTGATATTTATAAACCCGTTTTGTCGAGTCTTATGTTATACTTCAAGATTTCATCACATGGTACCTATACAAAACAAAACGAGAGAAACCACGAATAAATCTGATAACAAAAGGTAGGTAAATAAGTCCCAAATTATCTCTAAATAGTGGAAATTTATGACAACTATTTTTTTCGAGAATAAATTATATAACTATAGTATTTATTATTAATGTTGCTAAATATCTCGAAAATGGGATTTAAAAAAGAGTAAAATATATTATCTGGTTGACATACATCAGTCATCAGCGATGAAGGTGATCAAATACTCTTTACCACCCCTAGTTTGTTCAAACTATAAACCAGGCATATTTCTACTTACACTTTGTTCTAGTAACTAACTCATCTATCCTGTCAGAAAAGTGACTTAAACTCTGCATCTGGTAGAACTAATTTGGAAGTCAACTGAGTAGTAGTCAGCTGAGTGAAGTGTATCTAAGTCTGCGAAAGTCAGCTGAGGAGTCTGTTGAGTTTCTTCTGATGTCAGCAGCATGCTGAGTTCTTTGGATACAACTGAGTTCTACATCTGGATAAGGTCAGCAGGGGCAATGTCAGCAGGGGTAAGGTCAGCAGGGGCAATGTCAGCAGGTTATGACTGGTGGAGTCAGCTGAGCTGAGTTCATATCTGGGGTATTTTAGTCGATCTGCTAGCATGTTTTTATGTCGGCTATGTATAGGGTTTTGTGACTATAAATACTCATCTGTTGTAGCCTAAAATATTTGCAGTTAGCAGAAGCAGTTAACAGTAGCAATTGTCTAGGACAATTGCAAAGTCAATAAAATCTCTTCGATTCTGCCCGTGGATTAGTCGGCATAATGCCGAAAACCACGTTAAATTTTGTGTTATTGTTTCTTGTGTGATTTATGCATTCTCGTTTATTCTTGATATTGCAATCCGTTTTGGATCCCTGACGGTCATGTTATATGACGATGCTGGATTTCGTCTAATAGTTATCCGGGCCATTTAATCTGGGGTAATATGAACGATGATGGTTTTTTTGGGTGATTTTAGATTGAGCTTGAGAGTTATTTCTCTCAAGTTGCCTACGTATCCAATAGTTGAATTGGAACCAAGTCCTTCGTAGTTCCTTAGGGTTGTTTATATAGAGGACGTCTCATCCCTTTCCTTGTCCTGCAAGGAATTGTATTATTATTATTATTATTATTATTATTATTATTATTATTATTATTATTATTATTATTATTATTATTATTATTATTATTTTTATTATTTCCCCTAAGGATTAACACACATAAATCCCTATAATTTAGAGATAATTATGGACATATCTAATGTCAAGATCATAGTCATTATGACCTAGGATTCTTTCTCTGTTTATGTTCAGTTATCCCACACGTGGAATAATACCCAGGTTGTACTGAGCGTCCTGCGCTCAGCCCCCAAGACCACTATGGCCGATCTGGGCATCCCCTCTTCACCAAGCCTCAACCGACCTGCGGTGGCTAGAGGAGGAGTTCCTGCCGATCTCCTATCTTGGGTAAGGGACCTGCCCTTTGCTATGTCTGTAGGGCTCCTGGCCCTTAACGCCTTACTTTTAGAGGCTAGTCATTTATTGTACGATTTAAGAGGATGACATGTGGCGTAGTTCGGGTCGGGCATCATCATATAAGCCCCCAAGATTTGGCTGAACCACTCGTTGTGAGGTCGGATCTGTTAGAGGTGTTGGTCGGCCCCTGTCATCTAGACTTGTATAATTTCACAATGACCTACTCTGCCAGGTGGCAGACTTATTGTTATGCATGTTAGGTGTAATGCCCGAAAGACAATTTTGTAATTGTTTTATTTAATAAATGAAATGCTATTATTATTCATATTTATTATTCTCATATTCATCGATGTGACAATAGTATTTACACTACAGAAAACCCTAAAGTATATCGTTTTGTAATCACTTAACTCAGTGTATGGGATGTACACGGGAGGATTGAGTTAGTGAAGATGTACTTAAAATACAATTAGCCCGTAGTGAAGTTAATCGAGAGTATCGGGTCTCTCCTTTAACGTGCTATTAATGCGCCCAGCACACAATAGGTGTGATTGTCTTATCCGGACTTTCGGTTAAGAGAACCTAGTGGGGCATTTATATATGATAGATATATCATATAGGGCTGGACCGATTTGATTAGATTTCACGATATGATTCCGTAATCGAGAAGTCTTCTCGAATCAATCGATGATCATATTTATGGATATATCTTAATCCTGAGGTGATCACAGTCAACTGCTTGAATCAGTATGAGGTTTGACTTGACGGTTAAGGATTACACCGAGTCCGTGATCCGAATTACCCCATCTTGGCATTGTACTTGGATTGAGTGAGTAGTCGTGTTATCACAGATACGGAATCCATTCCTTCCATTTATGGAAGTAGATAGACAGTTTCTTTATTTGTTAATCCTAAAAACTGATCGATCGTACGAGTTCATATTACACTGATTAGCTACCAGTGAGTTGTATGAATTAATAGATCACTAGGGGTTAATGGTAAATAAGGATAAGAGGTTCTAAAAAGGGTTAACGGTAACTTCCCGATTTAGAATGAACAGTCTATGGAGGATTAATCCATATGTAATGATTATATCAATGAACGCTTATTATCATTCTCGTGAGGAGATAAATATAATCTCATAATCGGAGGAGTGCAGTCTCGGGATTATGGTGGCATATTCCTGTGATTAATTTATCGAATATAATTATTCTGTTCGTAAGATAATTATTTATTTGATTTATCGGAGCCGCTGATTATTAGTCCATGGTCCCCGACGCGCCTCCAATATAGCATAGCTATTCTCGGACGTCGAATCCTAATAATATTAATTTAGTTCTTATTAGAATTTAATTAAAACGATATGTGAATTAATTGTTTAGTGGACTATTAAATTAGTTGGGCTAAATAATTAAATATGTGAAAAAGACATTTTTCATAATCTTGGCCCAATTTGGTGTGTATGGCCGAAAATCATAGTATGACTAGGTCACAATGATAATTTTCGGCCAAGAGGTGTCTTAGGGAACAAGAAATTAGTTTTCTTGTGGATTAATAAGACATGTGCACAAAAACATTTATTGGATAAATATTTTATGGTAAAAATAAAGATAAAGATTATTCTAGATTTGTTCTGGAATATTCTAGGATTATCTTTTTTATTTATTGGATTTATTTATTTGGTAAAATAAAATCCTTGGAGGACAAGAAAAGCTCTCCTATATAAATAGGCCTTTCCCAACTCATACACACACACAAATTTTCGACTCTCTCTATAATTTAGAGAGAGATAAATTTTCAGCCAAGGCGGTAAGAGGGAAAATCTTGGAAGTTTTTCGGGTAGCATATCGGGAGGATTCGAGACGAGGATTTCCTTCCACCGAGAGTTGCTCGGATCACACGTGCGGAAGATCGTGGTGCTCTTCACACCATCTTTTGTTCTTCCTATTGCGGTTCTTCTACTTGGATTTTGAGTTCCAAGAGGTATGTTCTACAACCCCCTTGTAGAGTAGATCTAGTTATTTTGTTATGTGTAAATTATAGATCCAGATCCTTAAATCGATTCCGTTGCGGATGATATTACTAACAATGCAGACCTTATGTTTTTAGGACTTTAGGTCTGTTATGCAGACCTTATATTTTTTGGGTCTATTATGCTGACCTTATATTTTTGGGTCTGTTATGCAGTATTTAAGGCTGTTATGCAGACCTTATATTTTTTGTTCTTTTTGATGGGGGTATCTTGCCCCTCAGTATGCCATGCATTAACTAACAGAATTTGGATGGCATACTTGGCTCTCTGTATAATTTTTTATTGAGCCCGACCTGCAAAGGTTGGATAGTGCGTCTGTCCTGCAGACTTGGAAAGTTTGATTATTTCAAACTTTCCAAGTATTTAAAGTGTAGAGTACGCTTAAGCGCCGATCGTCTGTCTTGAAGACTATTTGAGTTTGTCCTGCAAACTTTTGCTGAGTCCGACCTGCGGATCAGTTCGTTGGGTCTGTCTTGCAGACTATTTGAGTTTGTCCTGCACACTTTTTCTAAGTTCGACCTGTGGCAGACTATTTGAGTTTGTCCTGCAAACTTTTTTTGAGTCCGACCTACGGATCAGTTCGTTGGGTCTGTCCTGCAGACTATTTGAGTTTGTCCTTTGCAACCTTTTTCTGAGTCCGACCTACGGATCAGTTCGTAGTCCGACTTGCGGATCAGTTCGTTGGGTCTGTCCTGCAGACTATTTGAGTTTGTCCTTTGCAAAAATTTTCTGAGTCCGACCTGCGGATCAGTTCGTTGGGTCTGTCCTGCAGACTATTTGAGTTTTTCCTGCAAACTTTTTCTGAGTCCGACCTGCGGATCAGTTCGTTGGGTCTGTCCTGCTGACTATTTGAGTTTGTCCTTTGCAATTTTTTTCTAAGTATTTGAGTTTGTCCTTTGCAAACTTTTTCTGAGTCCGACCTGCGGATCAGTTCGTTGGGTCTGTCCTGTAAACTATTTGAGGTTGTCCTTTGCAAACCGTTTCTGAGTCCGACCTGCGGATCAGTTCGTTGGGTCTGTCCTGCAGACTATTTGAGTTTGTCCTTTGCAAACTTTTCCGAGTCCGACTTGCAGTACTCTGTTCGTCAGTCCTGCTGACTTATGAAATTTTGCTGAGTCCGACCTACGGATCAGTTCGTTGGGTCTGTCTTGCAGACTATTTTAGTTCGTCCTTTGCAAACTTTTTCTGAGTCCGACATGCGGATCAGTTCGTTGGGTTTGTCCTGCAGACTATTTGAGTTTGTCCTGCAAACTTTTTCTGAGTCCGACCTGCGGATCAGTTCGTTGGGTCTGTCCTGCAGACTATTTGAGTTTGTCCTTTGCAAACTTTTTCTAAGTATTTGAGTTTGTCCTTTGCAAACTTTTTCTGAGTCCGACCTGCGGATCAGTTCGTTGGGTCTGTCCTGTAAACTATTTGAGTTTGTCCTTTGCAAATTGTTTCTGAGTCCGACCTGCGGATCAGTTCGCTGGGTCTGTCCTGCAGACTATTTGAGTTTGTCCTTTGCAAACTTTTCCGAGTCCGACCTGCAGTACTCTGTTCGTCAATCCTGCTGACTTATGAAATTTGCTGAGTCCGACCTGCGGAGATCAATTCGTCAGTCCTGCTGACTTATGAAATTTTGCTGAGTAGGTCCAGCTTTGTCTGACTTCTTGGACTTTATTTGAGCGAGCTGGGCCTGTTTGTACTGACTTCCCGCATATTGTTGATCGTGTGTTTGTCCTACAAACTCAATAAAGACCATGCATAATGGAAAACAAAATAATTAAATTAATGTACCGTTTGCTTATTTGGCGTAGTCTGCTGGTGCCGTGCTTAGATGGCGAGCGGACTTACATAAGATTTTTTAGGGTGCGAGCTCCAGGTATGATGCCGAACTGAAGTCGGTCTTATAAATGATTCGTTCGAAGGCGAGTTCTGAATATAATGCCTAGCCAACCTGCGGTCTTATAAAAGATGCGCTCAAATTGAGCTCCAAATATAATGCCGAGCTCGGTCTTAGCTCGACCCACCATGTTCGGTAGGGTGAGTTCCAAAAAAAGATAGCTCGACCCGCCAGGTCGGTAGGGCGAGTTCCAAAATAAGACAGCTCGACCCGCCAGTTCGGTAGGGCGAGTTCCAAAATAATATAGGTCATTTAAGTTGTAAAAACGTAAATAAATTTCCATGATGGCTCGTACCTAGATGGCTTGTAATGAGAGAGCTCGCTGATAGAGAGCTTGTAATTAGAGAGCTCATACTGGGGAGATTAAAAGCTCAGCTCGGATTTTGGAGCCTGTGAGCTCATCCATGAGCCCGACCTGCCGATCTCATGTTGAACTGTCTAACCTTTGCATCTTACCGGGGACGATCAGGCATCTTAACGGACTCCGATCGCCACGAAATTCGGAGGGTTTGTTCGTCCCACCTTCCTCTTCAATCTGAACAGTGAAATTCTTGTTCCAACCGTTGAAACTCTGGCAATAAGCCGTGGATCTGACTGCGTTTCTGGGGCTGCTGCATTTTGCTGTTACAGCAGCAACTTTCCGGTGACGATCAGGCATCTAAACGGACTCCGATCGGCACTAAATTTGGAGGGTTTGTTCATCCCTCCTTATTCTTCAATCTGAACGGTGGAATTCTTGTTCCAACGGTTGAAACTCCGGAAATAAGCCGTTTTGACTGCGTTTCTGGGGCTGCTGCGTTTTGGTGTACATCAGCAACTTTCCGGCGACGATCGGGCATCTAAACGGACTCCGATCGGCACGAAATTTGGAGAGTTTGTTCGTCCCTCCTTCTTCTTCAATCTGAACGGTGAAATTCTTGTTCCAACGGTTGAAATTCCAGAAATAAGCCTCAGATCTGACTGCGTTTCTGGCATGTTTTTGCCATTAACTTGATCACGAACAACCTCAATCCATTACCGATAGAAGGCCCTCCTTCTAGCGTCAATGACGATGCCGAATTTCGTCTAATAGTTATCCGGGCCGTTTTTCTAGGGTAATATGAACGAGAATGGTTTTTTGGGTGATTTTAGACTGAGTTTGAGAGTTATTTCTCTCAAGTTGCCTACGTATCCAATAGTTGAATTGGAATCAAGTCCTTCGTAGTTCCTTAGGGTTGTTTATATAAGGGTTGTCTCATCATTTTCCTTGTCCTGCAAGGAATTGTATTATTATTATTAATATTATTTATAATTTCCCTTAAGGATTAACACGCATAAATCCCAGGGGCGGACCCACCCTATAGGTTGGGAGGTCTTAAGACCACCCCAAAATTTGAAAAAAAAAATTTTATTTTTTGTAAAATTGAATTAATGTTATTATTAGTATATGTACTTAATGCTTCCTAATTTTTGACAATGCTCTGGTAGCCTAGTGGTATATGATCTATACATTTTGCCTTTCTTATCCAATGGTCATGGGTTCAAGACATGGCACAAACATTTTTTTGGGTACTTATATCACTGAAATACTTATAGCATTTTTTTTTCTTACTTTATATGATGTAAATCTAATATTTTTCTCCTTTACATTAGACTTTTTACATCAACATTATCTAAATGTATTTTTCTGTCCTTTTATCTGAGACATTTTTTGGTACATTATACCACTGAAATGCTTATTATGTTTTTTCTTTAACTTATGTGATCTAAATCTAATATTTTATTTCCTTTACCTTCTTTTTTTGGGGGGTCTACATCCATTACGTGGCATAGGGGTTACATCCCGTATAAAAGTTAATAATATACCTTCTGCGAATAGCTCAGAGTGCTGCGTCTCTTCCAAGACCAGCACCCTTTATCATGACTTCGCTCGTTGCATACCTTGATCGACTACGTACGAATAGCATTTCATGCTTTGCGGTTTGAGCGACAAAAGGTGTCCCTCTTTTCGTCCCCTTGAATCCACAAGTACCGGCAGAGGACCAAGAAACCACCCGCCCCCGTACATCTATAATAGTGATAATGGTATTATTGAAACTGGCTTGAACATGAATAACTCCATTGGTATTCTACGTGCACTCCTACGAGACCCCATACGTCCATTTCTACGTGAACCGATTCGTGGTATAGCTTTTGCCATATTTTATCATTTCATAAATATCAGTAAGAGATTTATGGACATTTTTTTTTCTGCTTTATACCATCTAAATCTAATCACGTTCGTAATTGATGTACGATGAATGTAATTCTTTAGCATTGGAATTTTTTTTTGGGATATGTATTTTAATGAAAACCAAGACCACTCTAAGAAAAATTTCTGGTTCCGCCACTGGTAAATCCCTATAATTTAGGGATAATTATGGACATATCTAATGTCAAGATCACAGTCATTATGACCTAGGATTCTTTCTCTGTTTATGTTCAGTTATCCCACACGTGGAATAACAGCCGGGTTGTACTGAGCATCCAACGCTCAGCCCCCAAGACCACTATGGCCGATCTGGGCATACCCTCGTCACCAAGCCTCAACCGACCTGCGGTGGCTGGAGGAGGAGTTCCTGCCGATCTCCTATCTGGGGTAAGGGACCTGCCCTTAGCTATGTCTGTGGGGCTCCTGACCCTTAACGCCTTACTTTTAGAGACTAGTAATTTATTATACGATTTAAGAGAATGACACGTGGCGTAGTTCGGGTCGGGCATCATCATTAAAATATATCCAATTATTATTATCCACGGTTTTTACGGACAGTACCGACATAAAGCAGCCTGTTACATTTAACAAAATGTAAGTTGAACACTTGTGCACACCTTATTATCTCTTCATTTACAAAGCAAATTGATAGCTGAGGTCAAATGAAATTGCAAAGATTAAATAATCATGTTAATGATGGCATATTGGCATGTACCCTTACCTTACGGGATACCGACCGGTGGTATTTCTGTTAAAAACACTCTGAATTTTAAAAATACTTTTAAGTGATTTCAACCGCGTAAAGAAAACACGATCTTATAAATTAATTTGTTGGTTGACTGCTACACATTAACTAATTCATCTGTGTGCTCTCATTTTCTTCTCAAAGTGCCATAAAAACACCAATTAATCGTTGTGGCTGAATCTAACCATTTTTTTTTTCCGATAAAAAACCTATGTGATATTGTGAATAGGTTTCATCGACAAAGAAATTGCGTAACAATTATCAAAAAATTTCATCCTTTACCCTATTTTACTCACAGAAAGATACAAGTAAACATATGTACAAGATTTTGTCCATTCTCAAAGGGAAACCAAAGTAACTTAAAACTTGTAGAGACTAAAGCACATATGCATAAATATGCCAAATACTGAAACCACAATGAAAATTCAGGCAAGGAACCTGATGTTGCGTAAAACATCAGGTTTGCGGTAGCAGTGTTTAACTGAGGGATATAAGACTATATAAAGTGTATTTTAGTGGTGTTTTCCGGTGGCGCTTGGTGGTGGCCATGGATTCCGGCGGTGGTGCAATGTAAGAGACGAAGACGGGGGCAATTTGGCTTTGCTTTGTGTTTTATATCATTTTGCCCGAGACTTAAATGAGTTACATGGCTCCCCTATTTATAGGAGGAACAAACTTAGTAGCTAAGTAAACTAAAATATCTAGATGGTAAGTGGATCGAATATCTCGGCGGCGTCCACACAGGATCGAGGTCGCTGGCGGACCCGTTTATCAAATGAGATCGCGTGCCGGCCCCCTAATCCTCTTCTGTCGTCGCATAGGGTTGAGGGCTTGGAATGGGTCCGAAGGCTCGTGGTCCTGATTTAACTTGAGAGCTCGCGGACAGTAATGGCTAATGGCCTCATCCACTAATGTCGGTGGTTGGTCAGACCCGAATGAGGATCCGCGGACCGAAGTACGACTTAGGCACATCAGAACCTAAACCAGATTTACAATTATGTATATACTTGCAGCATTTATACACATAGAGCATGCGAATTCAACAATAATAACAAATTAAGGAAAAAACGTCTTAGGTAAAATTATCAATCTAGCATGATCTGTAACAATTTTAACAAACAATCTCAGCAGTTAAAACACATGACCATGTATGAACTGAAAATTAATAAACCGGGACAAGAAAACTTATTGCTTGAGGCGAGTGCAGCACTCAGTCCTTAAGACGTTTTTGTCCCGATTATGTGCACACGGTAGTGACAATCGTCTCCCAAGATTCAACAATCATGTATTCTTCGGATTGTTGTACTTCAATGAGAAGAAGACGGCGAACCGATCCAGTTCTGAAAATTTCTTCTTGACTCAAATTTATGCAAAGTATTTGGATGAGTACTTTAAAACAACTGGCCAGAATTTTTTGTCTAAAGAATTTCATATAAAAATCTGCATATTTTTTCCTACAATTGATGGGAATATATACAGAAACATGTTCGGTCATTTAAAGGTTACGACCTTTAATCGAAAGGATACAACCTTTTACAGGTTTGTAATTTTTCACCGAACCGATACGACACTCAATTAATTTTTTAATTCAAATTCTTTAACAAAAATTTCCCACCTGTAGAAATTGAGACCTGTTCAAGTTTTGAGATTCTGCTGGTTTAAAAAAAAAAAAATTTTTTTTTTGAGATTCTGCAATTCATGTAACTACCGTACGTGTTGGAACGCAGGGGGAGAGAGTAAGAACTCAACCAGCTTAATACTGGCCTCGGGCAAGTAGCAATACTGAGTGAGGTACCTTTTCTATTTCTTACTCCTATTGAATTTATTTTAATTTGAATTAATTGGAACAATACCCATCCGTTTCTCTTTATTTATTCAAGGAAAAAACATTTTTTTATTCATTGATCGGCGAAAATACATGAAGTTGCATGCTTTTACAGCCTGTACTAGCAATATTCTATTATTTTCCTGACGATGAATTCACGTTCTCTTTTGTTCTGTAAATTATTATTGTTTGAGCAAGTTGGTTGTTGAATTGTTGTTTCGATCAATTAGTAGACTTCTTATAAGTTAAGAAATGGGGCCCCTAAATTTTAAAAAAATGAATGAAAGAAGGTTCAATCTTGAAGGAGATACAGCTCACCATTGTAGGGAGACTTTCATTCCTTGTTCTGTGATTTGAAGTGCTTCTTCTAGTTATTATTCAGAAAAGTTTGTAGTTGAAGATTGTAGTACATCAGATGGCTAGTAATTCCTCCTATATCAATTCTGTAATTGAGAGGATGGACAAGCACGCTGTTGATTATACAAGGAGGAGGGATCTTAAGAGGGATTTAGCATATCTGAAAACATTCTTTCTGTGTGTTGAACGTTGGAGCAATATAGACGATGATGTTCGTCAACATCTAGGAGATCTAATTGCTGATGCTGAAGATGAATTTGCTGATGTAAGCTTTGATATGGAAGATGCTGAACAAGAAGATGACAAGGAGAAGCTGATTGAGGTGTACTCTGAATTAGAGGGGAAAATTGCACAGTTTACGCCAAAGATGCGAGATGCTTACGCATATCTGTCACAGTACTGCTTGCATGCGAGCTCGCCTGTGAATGACATCAATTTCTTGAACGGGATCTTTCGTGCTGTCCACGATGCTCTGGAAACCGTAACGGTAGCTGCTCCTCTGAAGAGACAAGTTGAGACTTTCAATGAAAATCTCGGGTACTTACGCTCACTTATGCTATATTTATCTTCTTTTTTGTCTACTGTGACATCATTAAAGGAATTCTGGGTTTATCTTGGAGGCGTGGCAACCTGTGCCGCACAACTTTCCTACCTGAGCTGGGTAGATGGAATGGATCCAATCAAATCACAAGATTTATTCATCTTGGTTTCTGATTTGCAATGGAAGATTAAGCCTTGCAACTCTGAGACCATTAATGTGTACTTTGGACTCTTCAAGGCCTTTGGATCGATTAACTCCCACTATGTTGGTTCAACTGTGACCCGTTTTATTGAGGACTGGATTTCACTGAAAGATCAGAGTGAGAACGTACGTTTGGGATTGATTTTCTTGATACAGTTTCTCATCTGCGTGCCAGATGAGTTTTCCGATGAGGTTAAATTTGTATGGTTAGATATTGAAACGATTCTTGCAAAGGCAGTATCTCTTGATTCTTTGGCCAGAAGAAAAAGTGAAAGAGACATTGAATTATATCAGTTGCTTGGAAAGATTGAGATTCTCAAAGCAGAAACTGTTTTAATGGTGCTAATGAACAAAAGCCTCGAAGACAAAACCTCTAAAGTAAAATCTTCAGAAGCACTTCTCAAAGGCGTCAAAATGCTGCAAACTTTTCTTAAACATCCACCTAGGGGAATTACTGATAAGGGCAAGCTGATCTTGACGCATATTGAAGCAGTAGCCATTGGATCTGCATCTCTTTATGACACATTCCACGCGAACCCAGTCAATGAGGATGCTATCAGGGACGTGCTTAAGTTGCTTGTGAACATCAAGCTTTTGAAGGCAGAAGTATTTTGGCTGGAGTTTATAAACAAAAACACAACCTTGAAGGACAACATTGAAGGCGTTCTTGAGGGGCTTGAATGTCTCAGAAAAATTGTCTCGGGCAATTCTAAAGGAAATTCAGAAACCGGCAAACTCATCCTTGGCCATGTTGATGAAGTGGCTTGTAAGGCGATGTCCATCTATCACTCAGTTCATGCCAAGGAGGGTGCAAAAAACTTGGATGAGGAAATATACAATTGGATTTCTGAATTGGTGCAAATGATCGACCTTGCCAAAGCGAAGGCAGAAAATGTGTTTGTCCGCGTTCGTAGCTCTTCATGTTTTGATTTCCCCAAGACCAATGGGTTGGGATCTCTTGATTTTTGTTTGGAAAACTTGAGGAAGCTCCTGAACTATAATACGGGTTCCGTCAGCTCCGTGAAGCATCTAATCAAACCTGTTCTAATGGATCTGGAATCATTGAGATCCTTTCTTTATGATACTGCAGAACAATGTAAGGTGCATCAAGGACTGGGAATTCTTCACAAATGTATCATCGACTTGGCATATGAGGCGGATTATGCTATTGACTCCATTGTGCTTAGAAATGGAGCTGTTTGGTATCATACCCTCTGCCTTTCTGACATCATTGAAGAGATTAAACTGATTAAGGCAGAGGTTGCGGCGATAGTTGAGAAGAAGACTTATGCTGTTGAAACTGCGCCTGTAATTCAGACTTTGAGGGACAAGGCTTCTGAAGGCAGTGGCCCGTTAATAAAGGAAGTCGTCGTCAGTCTGAAAGATCAGGAAGAGATAATCATAAATCAACTGACTAGAGGGTCACAAAGAAGAGATACTATATCAATAGTTGGCATGGGCGGAATCGGTAAGACAACTTTGGCCAAGAAAGTCTTCAATGATCACACCGTGAAGGGGCACTTTAATGTTCGTGCATGGTATTCTGTTTCTGAAACATATAAGAAAAGGGATTTGTTGCTGGAAATTCTTAGCTATGTACCTAAGCTAAATGATGGTTTGAACAAAGTTATGGCTGACATACCTGAGCAAAATGATGAATTTGACAAGGATACGGATGATGATATAGCTCACAAACTCCGCCAGCGCTTGATGGGAAGGAAGTATCTCATTGTTATGGACAATATGTGGGACATTCAGCCTTGGAATGATATGCGGATGTCATTCCCAGAAGATTCTAATGGAAGCAGGATCTTGTTTACCAGCCGTGACAGTGAAGTCGTGTCAAAAGCAGGAGGCACGAGTGAACCTCATCCACTACGTGAACTCTCCGGAGAGGAAAGTTGGAAATTGCTTGAAGCTAAGATATTCCATGGAAAAGACTGCCCTGAAGAACTCGTGGGAATCGGAAAGAGAATCGCGACTGGCTGTGAAGGGCTTCCTATTGCAATTATTGCAATAGGTGGTCTGCTTGAAAGAACCGAGAAGACTTCAAGTTGGTGGAAGGAAGTTGCTGAGGACATTAACACGCATATTGCTGAAGATCCAGAAAGCCGTTGCATGAGCATCCTTGGGCTTAGCTACAAGCATTTGCCTGATCACTTAAAGCCATGCTTCCTTTATTTTGGAGCTTTTTTGGGGAACAAGGAAATCCTAGTACAGAAGTTACTACGGTTGTGGATCGCTGAAGGATTCGTAAGAAAAGTTGATCCAGATGTATCAATAGAAGATGCTGCAGAGGATTACTTGGAAGACCTAATATGCAGAAGCTTGGTTGTTGTTACAAAAGAAAGATCACAAGGTGGGTTCAAAGCTTGCCAAGTTCATGACCTGTTACGTACTCTATGCGTTTCTAAAGCTGAGCAAGACAACTTTTTGCTACGAGTAACAGGATATGAGAATTACTTTTCCTCGTCTTCTAGCTACGCAGACTATGGTGTAGACCCTGGTTACTCCCGTCCATCGGTCACCTATAAACAGCACCGGCTTAGCATTCGTTCCAAAAGAAACCATTTAGCTATGTTAAGACCTTCGGGCCCTCTTGTCCGTTCTCTACTGTTTTTTCCCATCACCGACACATATCCTAGGTGTCCATATGATGTTTCATTCATTTCCAATAACTTTAGGCTTCTTAGAGTGTTAGATTTGGAAAACGTTAATATGGGGACTTCATTTCCTTCTGGCATAGAATTGCTGAAACGATTAAGATACTTGGCACTTAGTGGGGATATAGACTCTGTACCATCGACTTTGGCAGAGCTCTGGAACCTAGAGACGTTGTTTGTGAAGGGATTAATGGGACAAGTTGTTATACCCGATGCTATATTGGACATGGAGAGTTTAAGGCACCTTCATGTGAATGATACAGCAATCTTTCGTCTTCAAGAAAGAGAATCAAGAAGTTCTTCTAAGCAGCTATGTAATCTGGTCACTCTTTCCTCAGCTTCTCTTTCTTGCGGTGAATTTGCAGAGAAATTGATGAAAAGGTTGCTAAATATCAAAAAGCTAAGATGCATATTTGTGAAATCACATGATCATTCAGTGGAATGCAAGCGCTCTCCAATACTCAGCTCTCTTACAAAGCTCGAGTCTCTCAAAGTATCTTACTATGATGCTATTCCATCTCCTTGTGAATATAACTTAGGTTCATCTCTCAGGAAGTTGGCCATCAGCCGCTGTCATTTACCGAGGAAACACATATGTACTATTGGGAAATTGCCAAAACTCGAAGTTCTCAAATTGATATCCGTTGCATTCGATGATCAGACATTGGACATGAGCCAGGAAGTGTTTGGTTCACTGAAATATTTGAAGCTAGAGAATTTAGCCATTTCTGAGTGGAATGCTGACAACGATCACCTCCCCATTCTGAACCGATTAGTTTTGCGAAACTGTAAGAAACTTGAAGAGGTTCCTCCGAGTTTTGAAGAGACTGCTACTCTCCAATCTATTGAGTTACAGTGGTGCAGCCAATCTGTTGAGAGTTCAGTCAAGGAAATTCAGAAGGGACAGTATGAATCGGGAAATAAGAAGTTCAAGCTATTTATCGATCTTCTGGAATGGGATCTTTCATCTTCCTAATGTTTGGTTATGCATCAGAAGCAAGTAATTTGTATCTGGTTTGCTAAAAGCGTTACATATTCTTGTAGCACACTGGATGCCTTATGACTAAGTGAAAAGAAAGCTGCAGGGTAGGTTACGATTTGTTTCGTCCTTGTTACCATTCACCATATTTCTATGATATGTAGTAGTTAAAATGCTCTGAAAATTTGTAAGACGGTTGCTTTGATTTGAGTTTCAACAAGTGAGTGCTATGCGTTGTTTAAAATTCTATTCCATAGATTCTGCAGGATTCCTTTTCTGTTTTTCTTCTCATGCAATTTACTAACTTTGTTGAACGCTCTACTCACTGCTTATGAACTTTGTTGGCTTCCTGACTTTGCTGCTCTTTGAAACTGAATCTGCACATGTATTGTTGATACGAGCTGTGTTTATGTCCATGATCATCAATCTGTGTGTATTTTATACGATATTTGCATTTCTATGCATGGCTGCATGATGAAAGGTTTATGGATTTTTGCATCTTTGTGTTGCTTGATTTTTTTTAGGAAGACAAATCATTAAAGATTCAAAGGTATTGTTTGAACTACTTACTGGTTTGAAGTACAAGCAAGTACGAAAAGTGAGAGTTTTAGAAGGAGACTAGACAACGTTAACGGCGGCTATCACAAAATTTGGATGCACCAGACTTGTTGGATGTAAGTGATATATGTCACTCATTTAATTGGCGGGTTGTAATTATTTTTCCGTGATATATATTGAGGGAGTGATTCTCGCTAGACGGTAAATCGTGAACAATATAATACTGGATTTTTTTGTGTTGAAAGCAGTTGTAAGAGCATATTTATTCTTTATCTTGTTGATTGCTCAACCAAATAGTCCACAAAATGAGGGTATTTTTCAAGAGGAGTTATGGTGGTGCTATATTGATAAATAACAAGTGGAGGGGTGATGTAATCAAACTCCAGAACTTGGGTTTTTACCTTAATATTATAGAAAAAGAATCTTACATTTAATGATAGATCATTAAAAGAAGTGGCTCTTTACATCAAAGAATCCTCTTCCTTGTGATGTGTCTCCTGCCAATGTTTCGTAAGAAACGTTGTTATGTCTGTTATTCACTAAATAATAAGAATGAAAACATTCCAAGTGAAAATATATGCCATGTTTAATTAAATATCAACATCACAAATGAAAGGCACACTGTACAAAGCAGCAGAGTACACAGAGAACAAGTGATGCACTAAGTAGTGTTTTTTTTTTGCAAGAACAAGAACTAGAGATAACATTCAACAGAAACCAAATAAAAACAAAATATCAGACAAATCTTGCTTGAGATATGATAATCTGCCAAAAGGAAGACCATGTTTAATTCACAAACCGATAAATAAATAAATAGATGAAACAACTGAAAGAAAATAAAATTATGCTAGCTTGGACTAACCTCTCAAGACTCCACAATATGGAGTTTCTGTCCCTTGTATAACTTTGTGAGAGTTTAACTTCTGGAGGAGGAGGAGGATAAACACCCAACTTAAACTTCTTCTCTGTTTGCGGCTTTAGCTCTTGGATTTTCTTAGCAGACAAAACCACTTCAGGGTTAATCCGATGCAGATCAATCCTCTGGAGGCTAGCTATCTTCTCGAAATCACGTGGGATTCCCGTAAGCCTATTACAGTGCTTTAGAATGAGAGTTGTCAATAAAGGAAAATGAGCCGATGAAGCTATCCAGTCAATGAAATTTATATTCTCAATGTGCAACACTGAAAGTTTACCAAAACCTCCTTCATTTACAGTCCAAGTGTCACCAACATATTAAATGCATTATCCTTCAACTTCAGAACCATAGGATTCTTTAGTTCGCCAAGTGTAGACATATGTTCCCAATGAATATAGGTTCCATATAGAGTCGGCCTATTCAGTTTAAGGGGAAATTCCTTGTGATCAGGAGGAATATGTAATGGGACAGTACCATCATTTATAAGCTTCAGATTTTCAAGGGACTCTAATATTGAAAAATTGTTGAACAAACCAGCTCCGCTCGAGGGATTCACATATTTGGCTAAGTTCTCACCACGTATGCCTAACTTTTTGAGATGTTTACACCTCTCAAACACTTGTTTGGTGCAACTTTCTGGAGCAATAGTTGAAAATGTTTGCACGTTCAAATCAGTCTGCTGCCTTGACCCATTTGGAACAGGTGGTAAAATTGCTGAAGCGTTGACGTGTAGATTCCTTAGTTGGTGCATCTCCCATATGTCAGCTTCTATAGTAAGAGTTGGAGATGTTGTATCATTTATGAATGTCTAAAGGTTCCGAAGCTTGGATAATTTCGTGATGATTGTATCTACTTTATGACAAGACATGGCAATATACTTGAGAAGAAAAAGATAAAAAAGCGGAGCAGGAAAATTTGGGAAAGTCACTGCCCTAGCATCAAAGACTCTAAGCAGTTCGAAAGTCTTGGGAATGACGTCCTTGGTGTATTTTGCAGGCAATAGAATCTCTTCTTTGGAAAAACTAAAGACCGAACGAAGCCGCTTACTGGATGGTTTTGAGCGACCATAATTTAATATTTCAGAGTTAATGGCAATTCTTAGGTATTCATCCACATGTTTCCTTTACTTCCTCGAAAAGGTTTTCCTTCATTGCATTTTCCTTGCAGTACTCTTGCAAAAAGTCATGGACACGGCATTTTCTAATCTGACCATTCCATTTTCTTTCTGCAACCATCACCAGATTTCTAGCCACCAGTTCCTCCAAATATCTCTCTGCTATATCCTTTAGGGTTCCTTTGCCATGTATAAAGCCCTCAGAAATCCACAATCGCATCAATTTCCAAGCCGGGATGTCAAAATCATCAGGGAAGACACCAAGGTAAAGAAAACATGGTTTTTCCATCAATCAATTCTATTTTTACGATCCAAGAGAATACCGGAAACAACCACAATTTCGAGTGGTAGACCTCCACACTTCTCCAAGATATGGCTTTCATAGTCCTTCATCTGCAATTCCAAATCGCTTGAACATGGAGTATTACCGAATACCTTCCATCTTAGCAAATCTTTGGCTTCATAATCTTTCATAAATCGCAAAGAATATGGTTCAACCGAATTGTTATCATGACGAGCCATGCCGCTGTCACGAGTTGTAATCAAGACTATTCTCTGCTTTTTGTTCCTAGGAAAAACTTTTTGGAGATCATCCCAAGTAGCTTCATCCAGACATCATCCATTACTATAGAGTATTGCGTCCCTTTTAGACCATAGCGAAACGTAGGTAATATTGTGAAAAACGCATCCAACGTGATTATTTAAAGCATGGTACTTTTATGGATTGTTTGTTTTGCAAGAATTGAATGGAATGAAATGATTTTTTGTTCCATTCTCATAAAGGTCATTTATATGATATATTTGGGCAGATAAATTACCCTTTTGTGAACCTAAATTGGTATATTTGCTTTGATTTGGACCTCAAATCACATGGTTTATGGCTTAGTGTGTGTGTGTGTGTGTGTATTATACTCTAATGGAAAAAGACATGAATTGTATGCATTTTGACGGTTTTTTAAGTAGGTTTTAGTAGTATCTTTTGTCTTTGCCGGTAATTTTTGTGATTTGTAGCAAAGTTTATAGGTTACATCGAGCCCCGTGAGGTGATGAATTCATTGTGACATGACATTTTTAATGGTTAGAAGTGGATACCTGAAGATTAAGAGTTTAAACAGATCAATCGTCTTTGATACTACCGTACTATGACTTAAAGGGAATTTTTGCCTACATTAGAGGCATATTTTGGACCGTACATATTCATGAGAGTTGTAGGTATTTGAATGGTCTTTTCAAATGCATCTTGAATCTCTCAAATTGAAGGTCTACAATTAAGGATATTGTCAATTTATAAAAGTTGTGTCAGTGCTGAAAATCTGCTGGTTGCCAAACCTTTCTGGCAGGCACCAGAATATCAGATAGCTCCCAATACTGCTACACTGAATTCGTGTTGAGTTCCAGGATTGGACAGAAAAGGGACATAATCCTTGAAAATTTGTGGCAACAACATTATTTCTTGGCGCACGTCAGACTGCACAAATCTACATCGTTTTCACTCATTCTCTCACTTTTCCTTCCTTCAAACCCCAGTCTTGACCATCCTCCTCCCTCCCCCATTTTCTACTATGAAATTAGTATGGGCCGGGGGAGGTCACCATAGCATAAATTAGATGTATATTAGCTTGTAAATAGTTAAATAGTTCAGATCTTGTGTAAATGTACTCCAACGTTTCTGTTTTTTTCAATCAGTGTAAAATGACAATTTATGCTTTTCGGAGAAGATGAAGTTAAAAATCGGGTTTTCACCTGGTGTATTATGTTAATCTCTCTTCTCTTTAATTTCTTGAACTTAGTTGGTAAATTAGTGTATTTCTACTTTTGGATTTCTCTATTTTCTTCATTTGTGTGTAGTAACTATACATAAAGAATGGTGTAATCTTTCTCTTACTAGGATTTTTTTTCCCACTAAATTTTGTCATGTTAAGGTTTTAACGAGAGATATTATATATACGTATGATTGACGTTAAAAAGATGAGTAATATGTAATATCGGGTGTGAATACTCTTTAAGCAATACAAATAAACTTTTTTTTGTGTTTATTTTGCTCAGTAATTTTATTATATTATTGGTTAATACAGCAGTCATTATTGTTTATGCCAGTGACTTGTCAAATCGGTGTTTCCTCAATATACCTATCAGATTAGTCGATTTTTTATTTTTTAAACAACAGATCAGTAAACTTTTTATAGTTTAACATTAGTAGACTTTATAAATTTAGAAATGTTTGGAGAACGACAGATCAGTAGACTTTTTATAGTTTATCATTCATAGACTTTTTGAATTTAGAAATTAGCTGTGTTCCATGCAACGTATCAATATCTTGTATCTGTATACGCAATGGAAAACCCAAATGTATAGTCAGATTCATGAACTTTCATTCATTCAAGCCTGTACCGGTAATATTCTAATATTTTGCTGACGATCGATTCCTCTTCTTTATTTATTTTAGTACGGCATTTATTGTTGTTTAGGCCAGAGGCATGTCGAATTGCTGTTTCCTCAATATGTATCATATCAAATTAGTAGACTTTTTGTTTTTTAGAACAACAGATCTCAGTAGACTTTTTATAGTTTAAGATCAGTAGACTTTTTTTTTTCATTGTTTAAGATTAGGAGGGGCCCAAAATTTAAAAAAAATGAAAGAAGGTTCAACTATTGTAGGTAGACTTTCGTTCACTGTTTAGTGATTTGAAGTACTTGTTCAGAATAATTTTTAGTGAAAGATTGTTCAGAATAATTTGTAGTGAAAGATTGTTGATCTGATGGCAAGCATTTCCTATTATATCAATTCTGCAATTAAGAGGATTGACAAGCGTAGGGATCTTCAGAGGGATTTAACATATCTGAAAACATTCTTTTCGTGTGTTGAACGTTGGGGCTATGTAGATGTGGCTGTTCGTGAAGATCGATCTAGCTGGTGTAATGGCTGTTGCTGAAGATGCATTTGCTGATGTAAGCTTTGATATGGAAGATGCTGAACAAGAAGATGATAAGGAGAAGCTGATTAAGGTGTACTCTCAATTGGAGGGGAAGATTGCACAGTTTAAGCCAAAGATGCGTGATGCGTATGCATATCTGTCAGACTACTGCTTTCGTGCGCGCACTCCAGTAACTGATATCAAATTCTTGAAGAGGATCTTTCTTGCAGTGTACGATTCTCTGGAAGCGGTCACGTTAGTTGCTCCTTTGAAGAGACAAGTTGAGAGTTTCAAAAACGATTTAAGGTCCTTAAGTTCATATATGCGATATTTGACGGAATCTTTGTCTTCTGTGACATCATCAACGGATTTCTGGATTTATCTTGGAGGTATGGCAACTTGTGGTGCACGACTTTCTTACCTGTGTTGGGTAGATGGAATGGATGAAAGGAAATCCAAAGATTTAATCGATTTGGTTTCTGATTTGCATCAGAAGATTAAGCCCAGTAACTCCAAGACCATTAATGTGTATTTTGGACTCTTCAAGGCCTTAGGATCCATTGACGTCACAAAATTAACTGAAAAAGTGGACGAATTTCTTGAGGAGTGGGTCTCGGTGAATAAGCAGACTAAAAACGTACGCTTGGGATTGAAGTTCTTGATACTGTTTCTTATCTGTGCACCAGAAAAGTTTTCAAATGAAGTCAAAGTTATATGGTTAGATGTAGGAACGGTTGTTGCAAAGGCGGTATATCTTAGTTCTTTGGCCAATGACGAAAGTGAATTTTATCAGTTGCTTGGAAAGATTGAGATTCTCAAAGCAGAAGCTGTTTTAATGGGGCTAATTAACAAAAGCCTCAAAAACAAAACACTTGCTGTGAAATCTTCGAAAGCACTTCGCGAAGGTGTTAAAATACTGCAAGTTTTCTCTAAAAAACCACCTAAGGGAATTAATTATAAGGGTAAGCTGATCTTGACGGATATTGAAGCAGTGGCCAAGGAATCTGCATCTCTTTATGACAAGTTCGACGCTAGCCCAGTCGACAAGGACGATCTCAGAGACGTGCTTAAGTTGCTTGTGAACATCAGGCTTTTAAAGGCACACGTATTCTGGCTGGAGTTGTTAAACAAAGTCACAACCTCGAAGGACAGCATTGAAGCCATTCTTAAGGGGCTTGAATTTCAGAGTAAATTTGTCTCGGGCAATTCTACTGGAAATTCAGAAAGCGGAAAACTGATCCTCGGCCATGTTGATGAAGTGTCTTGTAAGGCAATGTCCATCTATCACTCAATTCATGCCAAGGAGGGTGCAGAAAAGTTGGTTGAGGAAATGAAAAATTGGATTGCTGAACATGCAAAAAATGTTTATGTCGGCTCTTCATGTTTTAATTTCCCCAAGACCAATGGGTTGGGATCTCTTGATTTTTGTTTGGAAAACTTGAGGAAGCTGCTGAACCCTAACACTAATTTCAGCAGCCCCTTGAAGCATCTAATCGAATCAGTTCTAATAAAGGATCTGGAATCATTGAGATCCTTTATTTGTGATACTGCAGAACAATGTAAGGTGCATCATGAATTAGAAAATCTTCACAAGCGTATCATTGACATGTCACATGAAGCGGATTATACTATTGACTCCATTGTGCTTAGAAATGGTGATGTTTGGTATCATACCCTCTGCCTTTCAGATGTCATTGAAGAGATTAAACACATAAAGGCAGAGGTTGCAGAGACAGTTGAAAAGAAGGCGTATGCTATTGAGACTGCACGTGTAACTCAAACTTTGAGGGACAAGAGTGGTCCGTTAATTAAGGAAGTCGTCGTCAGTCTGGAAAATCAGGAAGAGAAAATCATAGATCAATTGATTGGAGGGTTAAAAACAAGAGATACTGTATCAATAGTTGGCATGGGCGGAATCGGTAAGACAACTCTGGCAAAGAAAGTCTTCAATGATCACGCGGTTAAGGGGCGTTTTCATGTCCGTGCATGGTGTTCTGTTTCTGAAACATATAAAAAGAGGGATTTATTGCTGGAAATTCTGGGCTATGTATCTGAGCAAAATGATGAATTTGACAAGGATACGGATGATGATGAAATAGCTCACAAACTCCGCAAGCGCTTGATGGGAAGGAAGTATCTCATTGTCATGGATGACATGTGGGACATTCAGGCATGGAATGATATACAGATGTCATTCCCTAAACAGTCTAATGGAAGCAGGATTTTGTTTACCAGCCGTGACAGTAAAGTCGTTTCAAAAGCAGGAGGCACCAACGAACCCCTTTCTCTACGTGAACTCTCTGTAACGGAAAGTTGGAAATTGCTAGAGGCTAAGGTATTCCATGGAAAAGGCTGCCCAGAATATCTCATGGGAATCGGAAAAATAATCGCGACAGGCTGCAAAGGGCTACCTATTGCAGTTATTGCAATAGGTGGTCTGCTCGAAAGAACAGAAAAGACTTTCGATTGGTGGAAGGAAGTTTCTAAGGACGTTAACACGCATATTGCTGAAGATCCAGAAAGCCGTTGCATGAGCATCCTTGGGCTTAGCTACAAGCATTTGCCTGATCACTTAAAACCATGCTTCCTTTATTTTGGAGCTTTTATGGGGAACAAGGAAATCCTAGTACAGAAGTTACTACGGTTATGGATCGCTGAAGGTTTCATAAGAAAAGATGATGTTAAACCAGGTGCATCAGTAGAAGATGCCGCAGAGGATTACTTGGATGACCTAATACGCAGAAGCTTGGTTACTGTTAGCAAAGAAAGATCACAAGGTGGGTTCAAAGCTTGCCAAGTTCATGACCTGTTGCGTAAACTATGTGAAACTAAAGCTGAACAAGACAACTTTTTGCGACAAATAAAAGGATATGAGGATCATTTTCCTTCTAGCTGTTTAGACTATGGTGTTGTCCCTGATTACCCCGGTCCATCAATCATCTATAAGGAACTCCGACTCGGCATTCGTTCCAAAAGAAACCACGTAGCCATGTTGAAACCTTCAGGTTCTCTGGTCCGTTCTCTACTGTTTTTTCCCACCACTGACACAAATCCTATTTGCACATATGATATTTCATTCATTTCCAACAACTTTAGGCTTCTTAGAGTGTTAAATTTGGAAGACGTTAATATGGGCACTTCGTTTCCTTCTGGCATAGAATTGCTGAAACGATTGAGATACTTGGCACTTAGTGGGAATATAGATTCTGTCCCCTCAACTTTGGCAGAGCTATGGAATCTGGAAACGTTGTTTGTGAAGGGATAAATCGGACAAGTTGATGTACCGGATGCTATATTGAGCATCGACAGTTTAAGACACCTTCACGTGAATGGTATTGCGATCTTTCGTCCTCAAGAAAGAGAATCTAAGTCGTCATGCAATCTGGTCACCCTTTCCTCAGTTTCTCTTTCTTGTGGAAAATTTGCAGAGAAACTGATGAAAAGGTTGCTAAATATCAAAAAGCTAAGATGTATATTTGTGAAATCACATGATCATTCAGTGGAATGCAAGCGATCTCCTGTGCTCAGCTTTCTTACAAAGCTCGAGTCTCTCAATGTATCTTACTATGGTGATATTCCATCTTCTTGTGAATATAACTTTGGTTCATCTCTCAGGAAGCTAGCCATTAGTCGCTGTCATTTGCCAGATGAATACATTTGTATTATTGGGAAATTGTGTAGACTCGAAGTTCTCAAACTGATATCCATAACATTCGATGATCAGACATTGGACATGAGCCAGGAAGGGTTTGTTTCACTGAAGTATTTGAAATTAGAAAGTTTAGCCATTTCTGTGTGGAATGCAGAGAGCGATCAAGATCATCTCCCTGTTCTGAAGCGATTAGTATTGCGAAAGTGTATGAAACTTGAACATGTTTCTTCTAGTTTTGAAGGGGCTGTTACTCTGGAGACTATTGAGTTACAATGGTGCAGCGAATCTGCTGAGAATTCAGTCAAGGAAATTCAGAAGGGACAATATGAATTGGGAAATGAGAAGTTCAAGCTGTTTATAGATCTTGTGGAATATTACGGTAGTGCCTGATATGATATCTTTTATTGTGCTTAAAGTTGGATTAACCATTGATGTTGGGAAATAAGAAGTTCAACTATTGATATCGCTTTTGTTGGTCTTGTGTTGCAGGAAGTGGTGAACAAGTGCTTACGATACCAGATGATGAAGTGAGACCTAGAAGGTATACTTTTTTTTTTTTTTGTATTATATAAAACCCTTCGGTATACCAATACAATATTTATTACTCCCTCCGTTTCACTTTTCAGAATTTGCTTTGTTTTTATTTATCTGTCATTTTACATTACTAATGCTGCATTTATTATTTTTTTATCCTTCATTTAAATAACCCAAATTTTGGTACAATTTTCCATACACAAGTCATGAAGGGTTTATTGTGTTATTTTACCTTCTATTTCAGACACATTATTCACTTTTTTAATCTCTGTGATTTTTCTCTCTCCGACAGTTTAAAAAAACGGAGGGAGTACAATTTTGCTTCTCTTATCTCTAATATATTATCAATTCAACAACTTTTCATTACTTTTACAACTAGAACATTAATGATAGTCAAATGATATTTTAGAAATTTTTTTTCATCCAAAGCTATGACCCTCTGTTTTCTTAATCTGAATGAAAAAACTAAAAATCTTAATAGGACGGAGGGAGTATATTCATTCATTAAGCTGTCTCTTATTCATATTTGGTTTTGGGTCTGTAAATTGGTTGGCTCATTACTATTTTTTAGTTCTGAATCTAAATTTGGAAGAAATTAAAAGGTCTGTTTTATTAATAAAAAAAAAAAAACATAATTATAATTAAATACAGAATTGTCTGGCTTGTCAGATTAGCACGACAAGACAGATACATATCTAGGCTAAAAGTATATCATTCTGCAGTTATACATATATAGGTCCTACCATGATCAATGGTGAAAAGTGAAAGTGTATTTGAGGAGTGCATTTGGGGAGTGAACATATCACCACCCTTCTGGAAATAACAGTAACCACACGTTTTTAATTCAGCCACCACAACCAACATTAGGTGAAGGCAGATACACTCCTCCGCCCCTAAATAATAGTTACTTTGGAGGTTTTCACGCATATTAAGAAAGTGAATAAATGTCATTAATATTAGAGAATAAAGTCTAAATTACCCTCTGAATAGCAATAATGCAGTTACTGTGTAAATATTTAGATGAAAAATAGTATCTTTAATTCACTTCTTAACCTCCTACTCAATGTGAGTTGTTTACTCATACAATGCTGGAAAATCTAGCCGTTAGAAGGCAGATTTGACACACAACACTCAGGGAAAAACTTCTAAACTAGCCGTTCGAAGGCAGATTAGGAAGCAACAAGCTTCAGAACTTGCGTGCTTTTGCAGAAGTTGAATTGATGTCTGTTTAAGCCCTTTTGTAAACATGTCAGCCACTTGTCCGGAGGTAGGAATATAACTTAAGCAGAATGTTTCCCCGTCAAATTTTTCTCTAATGAAATTTCTGTCAATCTCGATGTGCTTGGTTTTGTCGTGTTGAGTAGGATTGTTATATATTTATCCCGACGGTTAAATGTATTTGCATATCAGTATATGGCGCTTACGATTTTAACTATTAAACCATGATAGTGGCAATATTGTACGCAATGAATGATGCTAGATGGTGTCTTTATGATTAATTGTTCCCTGCACATCTCAGTAGTTTGGCAGAATTTACGGTATTACTTAGTGGTTTATATATAATAATCAATTATGTATGTAGTATCTATTTATTGATAAGTGATATAAACTCCACAAATGTTGTGTTGACTCCATTTACTACTGCTAGTAATGAATGCAGATATGAAGCAAAGATGCAGAGCAATACTAATAACCCTTGGGTACCCTTGAATCAAGAATACACCTTTGCTGCAAATTCTACTCCCTTTAATAGTTGTCATGCGACTCATGCTTCAACAATGGTTGAGGTTGGGAAAGATCACTTTTTGGTTGCGTTTATTGGCGGGCCTGTAGAAGGAGCACCCGATTTGAAAATATGGACACAGACACTTAAGGATGGTCTTGGGGGGGAACCAATTATTGCTGATGAAGAAGTCAATGTGTCGAATTCAGGGATCGATGGAGTGAAGCTGAGGGACGGACGGCTCGTGTTGGCTTATAATACAATCTCAAGGGCTGTACTTAAAGTTGTTGTTTCCTGTGATGATGGGGACACATGGAATGAAGTGTCAACACTTGAAGACACGGAGGGAACGGAGTTCTCTTATCCGGCTATCATTCAAGACACTGATGACAGAGTTCACGTAACGTACACATACAACAGGACACAGATCAAGCATGTTGTCCTTCGACCTCTCTAATCAAAATGGATATGATTCACTTGGAACCTTTGGCACCATAAAAAAGGGGATTCAAATGCCTTCAACGTGAAAAGGATTTTCTTCAGCTGTTTGTTTCCGTAGTCATGGATATTTTCTATGTTTACAGAGAGTACTGGTATATGGGTTTTACTTTCTGTAATGGGCTATATATTTTTTCCCCAACCTAGAAAGTTTGTACTTTTTTCCAAATGTAGGAAACTGTTGAATAACTTTTCCATATATTAACCTTTTTCAGGACATAATTCCCTGATCAAATTGTAACTTATCGCCGCCCCGTGACAGAGTGTGTTGTTGTGACAATGGAGATATATTTTCGAGCACGACTATTTTAAGGAAGGCTTGATGATTCAGCCCCTCGCCGCAAGGACCGTGCCCACAATGATGACATCAGTTCTTGTTGATAAACAGCCGCCTTGGTCTGCGAATTCATTCCGTCCAATTTCCAAATCAGCTCATTCATCTTTCTTCCTCCAACTTTGCAGAAATTTAACACTCAGACAATCAGCGCCAGTAACTATATAATATTCCATAAGCAGCTGACTGACCGACAATTCCATGGCAGTCGAGAGGTTTGGTCTCTTAGATAAACGTTCATAAATCATATGGTTTCTGTGTAAAGCTTATTTCTGTAGTGGTTCTTGGTCTTTGCATTGTAATTGTTTGGTTTCTATTTTTCCCTCTTATTTTTGACCCAACAATTGACAAGTTAATCTTTTTGATTATCCAATACCTTGAAGTTGTTGGCCTGCAGATTAAATCTGTAACAACTCTCAATACTTCTTCCTGAAAGGTAGTGCTTCATTTGCATTGAGGTTTGACTAATTCATTATTTAAACCTAAGACTGGCAAAAAAAAAAAAAAAAAAAAAAAAAAAAAAAAGGAGTTAGTTCCAAGTTGCATTGGTATCATCGATTCATCCACAACCAAAAGAACAAAAATTGAAAAACATATGACATTTTATCCGGCTGAAGTAATAATTAAAAATAAAAAATAAAAAAACCCTCGAAATCTTTGCCATTAGTCAAATTGTTGAGTCTTGCTTTTTTCTTTTTCTTTTTGAGAGAGATGAGTCTTGGCTTTTTCTTTCTTTCTTGGTATTTTGTGATGTTGTGGGTTTGGATGCATTAATTTACATACATGGGCTTATATCTTTAGTTGGTAAGATGAGTAAATTTCTCACTTCATCTTTTTGTGTATCTACTTCTCTTTCTCTTTCTCTTTCTCTTTCTCTTTCTGCTGCTACCCTTTATTGCATTTCTCAAAGAAAAAAAAACGAGGTGGGGGTCTTTACGTTTACAAAGGCAAGTTGGTTCGCCTGATTGTACTTGATTTTTACTTTCTATTTTTAGAAATAAAATAAAAAACTTCTCAGAGAAAGAAAAAAAAAAAAAAACCATTGATGTTGCTTTTGTTGGTATTGTGTTTCAGGAAGAGGTGAACAAGTGCATAAGTTAGCAAATGCATACATGGATGAACTCGGAGCCAGAAGGTGTACTTGTGAGGCTTTCAAATATATTCAGCTGTCTCTTGATCATATTTTGTTTTAGGTCTGTAAATTGGTTTGCACATTATTAATTATTATTGTTTTTGCCATGAATTTGATTTTATTTAGTTGTTAACCTAAATGGATGGTCATGGACTCATGTTAAAGGTCGTTTCGAGCAATCTTTCATAAACTCTATTGCAGTTCTTGCTATCATCATTCTTACTAGTTATAACCTCCACAAATGTTGTGTTGACTCCATTTACTATTACTAGTAATGAATGCAGATTAGAAGCAAAGATGCAGCAGAGCAATAATAATAGCTCTTGGGTACCCTTGAATCAAGAATACACCTTTGCTGCAGATTCTACTCCTTTTAATAGTTGTCATGCTTCCACAATCGTTGAGGTTGGTAAAGATCACTTTTTGGTTGCGTATTTTGGTGGAACCGTAGAAGGAGCACCTGATGTGAAAATCTGGACACAGACACTTAAGGATGGTCTTTGGGAGAAACCGATTATTGCTGATGAAGAAGTTAACGTGTCGATGTGGAATCCCGTGCTATTTAAGCTTCCTACGACGAATGAAGTGCTTCTGTTTTATCGCATTGGGCAAGAAGTTCAGAAATGGAGCGGATGCATGAAGCGGTCTTATGACAATGGGTTGACATGGTCACAGAGAGAACAACTTCCTCCTGGTATTTTAGGTCCTATAAAGAATAAGCCTATCTTGCTTGAGAATGGAGATTTGATTTGTGGATCTTCGGTTGAGAGCTGGAATTCATGGGGTGCTTGGATTGAGGTCACAGCAGATGGGGGTAGATCATGGAACAAGTATGGGCCAATTTATATTGAGAACACTACTCTTGGTGTCATTCAACCTGTTCCTTACCTCACTGCTCACGGGACCTTACGCGTGCTGATGAGATCATTTTCTGGTATTGGTAGAGTTTATATGTCAGAATCAGTTGATGGTGGGTATACATGGAGTTTCGCGAAGCCAACTGAAGTACCGAACCCGAATTCAGGGATCGATGGAGTGAAGCTGAGGGACGGACGTCTCGTGTTGGCTTACAATACAATTTCAAGGGGTGTCCTTAAAGTTGGTGTTTCAAGTGATGATGGAGACACATGGAATGAAGCGGTAACATTAGAAGACACAGAGGGAATGGAGTTCTCTTACCCGGCTGTCATTCAAGACACCGATGATAGAGTTCACGTAACGTACACTTACAACAGGACACAGATCAAGCATGTTGTCCTTCAAACCCTCTAATCAAAATGGATATGAATCACTTGGAACCTTTGGCATCATAAAAAGGGCATTCAAATGCCTTGTATGTATATTTCTTTACAGAGCATTTGTGTACCTCCTCTTTACTTGTGTTTCTCCCTGATGAATCAATCACATGAAACTTGTTGTTATAGTTAATTTTATTCTGGTTGGCATGGCAATTTGTAGACATTTTATGGATATTATGCTGTTGTACTATTTGTACGACTTTGATACAATTAAGCTTTCTTCATGTTGGATCTTTATATGGATATGTATTTATGTTTCAAACAAGTATGATGTACTCCCTCCGTTTCTTTTTATATGTCGCTGAGAGAAAATTCACACAGATTAAGAAAATGATTAATGTGGAAATTAGAAAGCTTTTGGGATCGTGTTCGTGTACATTTTATTTGGGGTTGAACAGTAGATTTTTACTAATCATTCTACTTAAGTCATTCTACTTTTTTTGAATTATACCACCTCCGTTCCAAATATAAGTCATTCTATTTTTTTTGAATTTGTCTAGTAGTAATAGTCACTTTTAGAGGAAATACTACGGTCCAGTCAGTACAAGAAAACTGGACGGTCCAATTAACCGTTAGATCAATATTAAAATAATAGCAACCGTTGCATTAATTTGACGCATTGTAGCTTATTGTGTACCATAAAAAATAATATAACCTGTGAAACAGGTAACCGGTCACCCATTAAAAAAAAACAAAAAAATAAATCATTCATGATTAAATCGTTCAGCAAAATCGAATGACAGAAAAAAAAAAAAACCGTTCATGATTAAGAAATCAGACAATGACTAAATCGTTCATGATGCGCACTGACAACACCATCCACTATGCTTCGACTAAAAAAACAAAACAAAAACAAATTTTCACAGCAACCCCGTTAGAATTTTATTTTTCTGTCACAATTTTTTTTCCCGTCCTAGTTTCTTTCGTTTCGAGTGATTCCGCACAACGAATTGGTATCAAAGCCATGATTTGTTCAAAAAAGACCGACACAGGAAATTGCGCAAAATCGAATTTTATATATTCCATTGAATAGTTCTCGATTTTCGGAGTCCAACGCAACAAACGGTACAAAAAACGGACATCGAGATTGCAAGATATCATTGGTCAAAGTAATATTTTTTTGTTTTGTTTCTTCTCCTTCTCCTTCGTTGAAATTGCAGCACCTGGCGAGGAAGAAATGTCTGACCCGACCAGGTTGCTTTTTTGATTAGAAATTAAACCGGTCATCAATTCGCATTAACCCAAATCTGACAATTGATCGAATTTCCTCTATTATTTTGTAAAGTTTAACCGGTTCTTAGCTAATTGAATCATTCTAAGCTCATTTATGAGCTCTATTTTTCCATTCGAGGTCTCAAAAAGGGAGAACTACTGACAGCGGTTAAATGTGACGTGATCGGATTTGGCTCTATTATTTTGCAAAGTTTGACCGGTTCCTAGCTAATTGGATCATTCTGAGCTCTATTTTTCCGTTCTAGGTCTCAAAAGGGGAGAAACACTGACTGTGGTTATTTTTCCATCTAGGATTTGTTCGGTTTGAATAAATGATTCTCTCATTTCTTGTAAAATAATTATTATAATGAACGATGTTTAGGGGCTTAGTGAATGATAGAAATAGTCGTCCAATCATTGTGCCAGTTTAAAAAAAATTGAATGTATTTGACCAAAAAGATAGATTAGCGGCACAATGAATGAAATTGAAAATTTTAATTTTTTTTCCGTAACCCAAATTGTTGTGCGAATTTTTGAATAACCTTTAATAATTTGATTTTCGATTCAACAAGAAATTGGTATTTCATGAAGCCCTAAATCCTAATAAATTGAAGCATGATCCAAAAATCACGAACCGTGAACGTGATAGTTCAATGATAAGTGTTAAGGGTGATTTTATGTGATTTATAAGGTTATATTTTGTAATGATTTTCCCCATATTTATATGATTTGCATAGAAATAGAGCTTTATATTGAAATATTGAGCAAACGGTATTTTTAACGGGTAAATTGCAAAACTAGTTAGTTTATGTGCTTATTTGTTGAATTTATGATTATTTGGATATTACTACGTTTTTGCGATGTTATGGATGTGATGTAGATACATATTTTCGACTAAGAAGAGGAATAGAAGAGGCTCCATTCGGATTTATATGAGGAAGGGAAGAGATAGAGATGAGAATAAAGGATAAAGATGAAGGAATCCATGTCTAAGCATGCCAGACGTTCGTCCAACTCCAGTTCACTCCAAACGAGCGTCCAACATGGCTAAACTAGCGTCCAAGACCTGAACTGGCTTTCAGAATTCTAAACCAGCGTCCAGGGAGCCAAAATTGATACAGGATGTTCAGACTCAGTCCAAACTGGCGTTCAGCCTCCGTCCAAGAAAAGTGGACGGGCGTCCACAAGGTCAAACGGGCGTCCAGCGCCGACTTCAGCGCAGCCGACTTAAAACTCTATAAATACAAACCGCGTTTCTTAACCCTAATCACACATTATTCGATCTCATTGATACACCATCATAAGAGGCAAACCCTAGGCGGCCCCGGCCCCTTTTGGGGAGGCCGGGGTGGCAAGTTAGATTAGGTTTTAGTTCCCGCGTTTTATTTTCTCGTTCTTGGCGTCCATTGATGCCGTTTGAAGCTTTGAACATGGAGAAACCCGTGAGATCGTTTCACCGCGTTTTTTCTTTTTCTTTACTTTGAATATTTTATGAATGATTAATTTAAAGTTTGTATCTTTTCCATGCTTATTTGTTATGCAATCAATATCGGAAGATGAATTGTTATTGATGTTTACCGTATGACGAAAGTCGGTGTAAACGTTAGATCACCATAGGAAAGATTAGACTTTTAACCTTGACATAACGGAAGTTGATGGGTTGAATATCTAGGTTGCTAGATTGAGAGATCTTACACCTTGGTTTGTTTGCGTTAATCTCTATAGATCGAAAGATGATGAGATGGATAGACGAATTTATCTACGGAAGTAGGAATTCATACCTTTGATTAGGTGAACCACATCTTGAATTGAATCTTCATAATATAATCTAGGGAAGAATTAAAGGGGTGCGGGATGGTGGATCATGTTTGTTCTATGTTTAATTGCTTTACTCATTATCATGGTCGTGTTAATTTTATCGTTTTTCTTAGCTTAGAGTTTTTATTTATTTTTGTTCGCAACGATACTTTCCTGGCTTTGGACTGACAATCCTCTGTCCAGTTTATCTTCTGTTTTAGTTTTAAGTTTAGAGTTAGAAGAATTAATAAGAACTAGATACCCCGATTCCCTGTGATCGACTCCGGTATTAATCATTGTACTACGATCCCTACACTTGGGGAAATACCGGATTTATAAATTTTATTACTTGTTGTTTTTCATTGATAAAATCCGTGACAAGTTTTTTGGCGCCGTTGCCGGGGAATCGGTACGGTCGTCTAGTTTCTTATTAATTTTTTTTTCTAAAGTTGTTCTGTTTTGTTTTTCGTAGGTAGTTTGTGTTTAGGTTCCAATTAGGGTTTTGTTTAGTTTTCGTGTTTTGTTTGGACCTGTTTTCGTGTTTAGCAGTGTTTTTGTGCTTCAGTTTGAATGTAAACGGGCGTCCTGAGCTATTGGACGCCCGTCCGTCCAAATCGATCGTCTCTTGTTTGTGTTTCGCCCAGGCAGACGAGCGTCCAGCAACTTGGACGCCCGTCCCGTTCTTTCTCCGGGCGACGTCCGTCCGCAACTTGGACGCCCGTCCGGCCCGTTGTCACTCGTTTTTTTTTTTTTTGTTTTAGGTAGATATCTTGGTTTGTTTTTCTTTTTCTTATTAAATAAATGTACTAGGGTTTCTGTTTTTCGTAGGTAGGTTTCTGAGGTTGAATCATCTGACTCCACGTTTTTAGCGATCAAATTTTTGGATAAAAGGGATCGTTTTAGCACTTGTTAGTATTTTGGCCATAACTTTCGGCTCGAGTGTCGGATTGGCGCGCAGGACCCCAATTCGGAAAGCTCGTTCCGACGCCGACGACGCGGCGAAAGGCCTATGGCCGTTCAGTGCCGTTTTCGAGGTCAAAATCCACTGTTTTCCCTTCCATTTTGGGCTCAGAAGATTTCAACACGTTTTTTCCCCCCCTTTTTAGTGTTTTCTGTTTTAAAGTTTTCATAGGTAGGTTTCCTTTTGCTGTTTCCTTATCTTTGGTTTGTTTTTAATTAGGGTTTCAATTAGGGTTTTTACGAATTGTATTCAATAAAAGTAGCGTTAAATAACTTGAGGTTTTTTTTATTTTTGCCGTGTTTCGATGACCTTTGGGTTAAGAATGTGCAAAAAGTTTTTTTACTCAATTTATGCAACGTGAATTATGTGTTTTTCGTATAGGTTTGTGTTTAGGTTTTAATTAGGTTTGTGTCTAGGGTTTCTTAAGGTTTCTAGGGTTTATGATATGAGAATTGTATTTAGGGTTTATGCTGTCGGTTTGGTATGGAAAGTTCGAGTTCCGGACGAGCGTCTACTTATTCGAACGCCCGGCCACTCTTTGTGGTTTCCGGACGTGCGTCCAGAGTAAGTGAACGCCCGTCCATCCAACTATGCGCGGTTATGCTTTCAAAGACCGGACGAGCGTTTGACTACACCGACGCCCGTCCAATTCATAAATCCCGGCGTCGTACGCGTCCGTCCTTACACATAAGCTTTAAACGTGCGTCTGGATTGTCTAACGGTCCGTCCGTGTGTATCATTAGTAAATAAAACTTGATTTTTAATGCTTTACTTGATATGGATACTTTCACATGAGCTTCGTGGCTAATTTCTTTTACGTAGATGTTCGAACTTACATGTTTACATTTTTCCATCTACGAATCCATGTTAAATAATTGATTTTATTTCTTATACATGATTCATCTAGGCATGTTATAGTTACTGTCGGTTCTCGTACGCTATAACTATTCTTATTGTTATTTAGTAGCTAATGTCGGTTTCCGTGTGCTACATATCGTTATGATGAATCTTGTGAGCCTTGAGACTTATGTGCTTCCTTGATGTTTATGTAACTTATATGGGTAGCTACTGTCGGTTTTCCGTAATGCTACGTCCAGTCCATATGAGTTATATCTGTTTAGTATAGCTAACTGTTGGTTTCCATAATGCTATCACCTTTGATAAGTCTTAAGGCGCGTCTACAATGCTTGTAATGAACAGTACTGTCGTTTATTGTAACCTGTCATTATTTGGTAGACGTTTATTATATACATGTCATGTTGCAAATGAGTGGGCTAGTTTTATTTTCTTTTATTTTCTTTTATTTTTGCATATCATTTAGATGCATATCATCTAGTTGCATTGTTTTTGTTTTTATTTCTCTTGAGTGTAGTTAACTGTCGGTTTCCGTAATACTACCTCGTTTTTTTTTCCATGATGGTAACTGTTGGTTTTCCATATGCCATCATTATTTTATTATTGTATATCATGTAGATTGCATTGTAATATATTTTCATGTAGTTGCATCTAGCCCTACTCTTTTGTAATGTTCCATGTATATGTTCCATCTTTACATGAGCTAAATCTTGAAAATCTTTGACTTCTTTTCCGTGTATAATCCTCTATCATTATTAGTTGGAGTTTGATGTTTCTGTTTGCACATGTGGTCTATATTATTCTACAAGCTTCGTGGCTTTATTCTTAGATGTCCCGAGTTTAAGTGTTGATCTTTCCATCCGAGCTATTATTTCTTTTTGTGCTTATATCAAACTTCCATATTTAGACGCTTAGATGTTCTGTACTTTCCCTGTTTGATTTTTCCATCTGAAGCGATTCTATTTTGTGCTCTGTATGTTCTATTCCCCCTTGTCCCCGAGATATTTCCTTGTTTGTCAAGTGTGCAGGATCTTTGCGATAGCAATTGTGAGTTTCAGATGATATCAGTTTTCCGGTGGATGGTCCACGCCTATTGATTTCTTCAAGCATTTCGGATTTGACGCGACCCACTTCCGGACTTGCCACTTTCGAACGACAATCGCCTAAGTTCTTTCTTTTTCTTTTATTTCGCACAACATGAGGACATGTTGTAATTTAAGTGTGGGGGGGGGGAATGATTTGACTATGTATCTACCATTTGCTTAATACGTTAGTTATTTCTATGCAAAATGAGCTAAAAAAAATTTTCGAAATTTTTCGAAATTTTTGTTTTTGTTTTGTCCCGAGTAGGCAATTCATGTTAATGTTCGTTATTTTTATAGTCATCCAAGCTATATATCATATGTTTGGTAAGTTAGTTGTTTCACCCGATTTATTTTTCACGAGCCATAGTGAACGATGAGCTATTTTATAAAGTTATACCCCGTTTTGGATTAGTGATTTTTGATTTTCTTATAAGTCATGTGCTTAATGCTACGTATATATCTCGAGACTTATGATAGTTTGTATTTAGTTCCGAGTATGTTATACTTGTGAATATCCGAAAGTTTGAATGTGATAAGTAACACGTACTTATTGTCAAATGAAAAAGTTGAATTAATATGAATTAATTGGGTGTGTCGAAAGCTAGTCGATGATTTGAGTGCGGTAGGTCATATCTCAAATGTCCTATACCACTATGATGACTAAAAGCTCACGACGAGTTAGAAAAAGCCGCCTTATGATTTGAGTAGGTAGGGTGATTATCTCGAAATGTCCTATTCTCGCTATGAGGGCAATAGCTCATTCGATGTGCGTTTAAATGTGAAAATAGTTAAATCAACTTGTATAAGGATGTTGGTATGAATTGAATGAATGACTAAGTTATTATCGTCTATCTTATCCCCGGTATAAACCGATAGATATGTCTTGTAGGGATTATCCTCTCGAGTATTTCGAAAGGTCCCTAAATGTATTCGATCATATTTTTCGGGATATGTCACGTTTTGTAGGGTGCATCTTATAAGTGTCACTCATTGCTAGTTTGAAGGGGGTATTAGCTAGTTTTGCTTGAATCAATTCAAGTGTGGATTTAGTGGAAATTTATTATGGCTATGCACACACACGTGGGTGAACTTCTAATTTATTGAATGTACGTTATATGTGTTGAGGTGTCTATATTTTTCCCGAGCCTTGATTTTGTTTTGTTTTGCTCGGGACGAGCAAAAGATAAGTGTGGGGGAGTTGTTAAGGGTGATTTTATGCGATTTATAAGGTTATATTTTGTAATGATTTTCCCCATATTTATATGATTTGCATAGAAATAGAGCTTTATATTGAAATATTGAGCAAACGGTATTTTTAACGGGTAAATTGCAAAACTAGTTAGTTTATGTGCTTATTTGTTGAATTTATGATTATTTGGATATTACTACGTTTTTGCGATGTTATGGATGTGATGTAGATACATATTTTCGACTAAGAAGAGGAATAGAAGAGGCTCCATTCGGATTTATATGAGGAAGGGAAGAGATAGAGATGAGAATAAAGGATAAAGATGAAGGAATCCATGTCTAAGCATGCCAGACGTTCGTCCAACTCCAGTTCACTCCAAACGAGCGTCCAACATGGCTAAACTAGCGTCCAAGACCTGAACTGGCGTTCAGAATTCTAAACCGGCGTCCGGGGAGCCAAAATTGATACAGATGTTCGTACTCGGTCCCAAATCGGCGTTCGGCCTCCGTCCAAGAAAAGTGGACGGGCGTCCACAAGGTCAAACGGGCGTCCGGCGCCGACTTCGGCGCGGCCGACTTAAAACTCTATAAATACGCCCGCGTTTCTTAACCCTAATCACACATTATTCGATCTCATTGATACACCATCATAAGAGGCAAACCCTAGGCGGCCCCAGCCCCCTTTGGGGAGGCTGGGGTGGCAAGTTAGATTAGGTTTTAGTTCCTGCGTTTTATTTTCTGTTCTTGGCGTCCATTGATGCTTTTTTGAAGCTTTGAACATGGAGAAACCCGTGAGATCGTTTCACTTGCGTTTTTCTTTCTTTACTTTGAATATTTTATGAATGATTAATTTAAAGTTTGTATCTTTTCCATGCTTATTTGTTATGCAATCAATATCGGAAGATGAATTGTTATTGATGTTTACCGTATGACGAAAGTCGGTGTAAACGTTAGATCACCATAGGAAAGATTAGACTTTTAACCTTGACATAACGGAAGTTGATGGGTTGAATATCTAGGTTGCTAGATTGAGAGATCTTACACCTTGGTTTGTTTGCGTTAATCTCTATAGATCGAAAGATGATGAGATGGATAGACGAATTTATCTACGGAAGTAGGAATTCATACCTTTGATTAGGTGAACCACATCTCGAATTGAATCTTCATAATATAATCTAGGGAAGAATTAAAGGGGTGCGGGATGGTGGATCATGTTTGTTCTATGTTTAATTGCTTTACTCATTATCATGGTCGTGTTAATTTTATCGTTTTTCTTAGCTTAGAGTTTTTATTTATTTTTGTTCGCAACGATACTTTCCTGGCTTTGGACTGACAATCCTCTGTCCAGTTTATCTTCTGTTTTAGTTTTAAGTTTAGAGTTAGAAGAATTAATAAGAACTAGATACCCCGATTCCCTGTGATCGACTCCGGTATTAATCGTTGTACTACGATCCCTACACTTGGGGAAATACCGGATTTATAAATTTTATTACTTGTTGTTTTTCATTGATAAAATCCGTGACAATAAGATATCGTCATGCATAAACCAAAAATATGTACATTTTTAAACGTCTGGTGAATTTCAGAAATGCAATTCATTGCATCTGTAATAACTTCGAAACAACTCATGTGTATACTGATGATAAGTGAATTTGGGATTAATGATTCTCTTATGCCTTGTAAAATACTTATTATAATGAATGATGTTTATGGGTTTAGTGAATGTCATAGAAAATCATTCTATTCACAATTAGTGACCATGTGTTGGTTGATTATCTGTGATATTCAAACATATTGCTCACAAATTTTGGTCCAATGTTTACGATTTAAGTTTCATGGCTTGGGTTTATGGTTCATGGTCCAGGGTTTAGGGGTATGATTAGTTTTTTTCTTTTTTGTTTTTATTAATGTGGCATATAAGCATTCAAACCCTAGGTTATGACTTCGTGTTGATTGATTCTCTGTTACGTTAAACACAATGCTTCATTCCATCATGGCAACTATAGTGAATGTCATAAATAATCAAACAATCCTTATTTAGTGAAAGACATACGATTCACATTAGCGTTTTGTGTTAATGATTTAGTGTTTAAGGTTCAAGTTTCAGGGTCCAAGGTTAAGGATTCAATGAGTAGTGGATATGATCGGGGTTTAATGAATGTCATATATAATCAATCAATCCACGGTTAGTGACAATCAAACACAATGTTCGATTCTATCATGGGAGTTTTACAATTTACGATTCACGGTTAAAGGTTCAGGGATTAAGGTGTAGTGAATGTCGCATAGATTTATTCATAATGATATAGTGGCCCGAGCAAAGAAATCCATGAAATGTACATGCTGTTGGATGTAATATCGCCGGACGGATCTAGATCCACCCGATTACGCAGCGGAATAACAAGGACCACGATCAATATAACATTAAAGCACATAATTTAAGATCTACCTACAAGAAGGTTAGATCTACTTACCAATCAAAAGATAAGTCGAGATCCAAAGAATAAGCCGATATCCGAGAATCGAGAAGCCATAGTCTTCCGATGTGTATCTCCAAGCAACAACCGGTGGATGTTGATCCTTGATGCTTGACTTCCTCGATAAGCTACCCGGAAAATCCTGAAGATTTTCCCAACTCGAAACCCTAAGCTTGGCCGAAAATTTCAAGCTTATTTGTGTGTATGTATGCGTGTATATGTCATAATAAAAGGCTTATGAGAACTCTCTTTATATAGGAGAGAAATCATTCTCCTCCAAGGATTTAATAATTAATTAAATAATCAATCATAATAATCATTTATTAAATATAAGATAAATCTAATATATTCTAAAACTAATTTAGATATATATAATAGATAATATCTAATATCTCCCGATTGATTATTTAACAAATAAACAATTAATCACATGACATGTAATTATCCAAGAAAACTAATTTCTTGATAAATATATACTTACAAAATGCGCCTCCCCTAATTCAATTAGGTTAGCACACGTATGATACACAAAAGGGTCGAGTCCATGAAAAATGTCTTTTCCATGTATTTAATTATTTAGCCCACTAAATAATTATTTCGCACATCAATTAAATAGTCCAACTACTTAATTATTATTGAGGCCTAACGTCAAGAAACATATGCATGTTAGGAGCCACATCGGGGACCATGGACCTATAACCAGTAGCTACAATAAATTAAATAAAATTATTCATCGAACAGAACAATTCTTATTCAATCTATTAATTCCGGGATTACGCCACCATAAACCCGAAACTGAACTCTATCGATTATAGATATATACTTACACTCTAATCATCGAGTAAATAAGCGTCCATTGATATAATCATTACATATAGATAAATCATCCATAGACTGTTCGTTTTGATTCGGGATATTTCCGTAAACCCTTCTCAAAACATCTTAACCTTATTTACCATTAACCCCTAGTGATCAATTAGTTCATAACTAATATAATATGAACTGGGCCCATCGATCAGTTTCTAGGATTAACAAATAAGGGAATTGTCTGTCTACTTCCCGCAGGAAGGAATGGATTCCATATCTGTGAAGTCACAGACTGCTCACTCATTCCAGAATAGAGCCAACGAGAAGTGTTCAGATCACATGTATCCAAGTGATCCTTAACTAACACATCAAACCCTACTTTGAACCAAGCGATGAGATCGTGATCACATCAGGATTGAGATTAATCCATATATGATCATCTTGTGATTCGATAAGATTTCTCGATCACGGAATTATATCGAGAATTCAAATCAAATCGGTCCAGTCCTATATGATAAACATCATATATAAATGCCCCCATTTGGTACCCTATACCGACGGTCCGGATAAGAAGGTCACACCGTTAAGTGTTCTGGGCGCATTATTGGTATATTAATCATGAGGCCCATACTCTTATTAAATTCACCACGGACTAACTAGTTTTAAGCATATCATCACTAACTCAATCCTCGTGTGTATGCCATACTCTGAGTTATGTGATTACATACCGTTATACTTAGGTTCAGCAGTGTATTATTATAAGCATAAATGCAAATATTAAGATGAATTATAAATCCTGTCAAAAACAATTACAGAAATTGTCTTTCGGGCACTACACCTAACAATCTCCCACTTGCACGAAAGGCAAGTGATTAATTGTTTAGACCATACCCCTTATACACAACATTCTCCCACTTGCTCTAAAAACAAATGAGATATATCCCTCAATTCTGTACCCGCCAAGTGCATCAAAACCATTTAGATGTCAAAATACACTCCGTGTGTGCCGCCGCAGGGTCGGTCAGTGACTCGGTGAGTATGCAACATCTACATGCCATGCGACTTAGTATCCTGATCCGTTAGTTTGTCAGCTCGAGACGATCTTTAGGATCGAAATGTCGCCGGTCCATCCAATCAGGTGGTACTCTCCCAATATGCTTTTTTTACCTCTAGTGACTGCGAAGATCCTTATCAGCTACCTCTCCACTGTTTTCACAATGAAGTGGTATCAGCTTACCAGATCTGGAATTACTTCCAGATATGGAAAGAAATCCTCAATCTGACTTAGAGTCAGGATCACACGAGTAAACACTGAGCCCGAGATCGACTTAACGATCATCCTTAATCTGACTTAAAGTCAGAATCAGTGTAATCATTTATATTCACGTTCGCACCCGAATATACTAGCATATTATTCCTCGTTCTCCAAAGATACTTGAGCACGTACTAAACTTGCTATTTAATACTCGAATCCAAGATTCGATTTGTTGGAAAGGTGTCCTAAACCCAATCGGGTTGGACCGGATCCGACCGGGTCGGGTCATTTACAGTCTATTTAGTTCATGTAATAACTTTATTATGATTAATAAAAAACACTTATGTTATTATATATTGTTTGTCTTCATGTTATTTGTTGTATATATATAGTAACTTCCCTAGTATCAATCTGTGATAGAGAAACCATGATAGTGATTATGGTTGATGAGATCTCTAATCACTATAACAAGGTTGGTACTTAAATGTCTCTAGTCTTACATATTATCAAATGGGACATTGATAGTATAATCAGACTAGCACGTATTGGATGTCTTCTATCTTTTAGAAGATAGGGATAGATCTCGTCTATCGAAGTGTAGAGACACTTGGACTGTACGTGGACGTGTATTAGAGAATGCGTACGTTAGACTGACCCACTTACATTAAGTGTCACACTATGTGGCGGTTGTGTAATTATCCTTTTGACCGGAGTCTTCATGGCATCACGGTGTGGATTGTCATGCTTTGACACTATTGAGATTTCTTCTAACCACGGGGCGATCATGCGGTAGTGATTGGGTATGATGCATCGAAGCATGCGGAGTATACATGATTGGTCGTCCGGGAATCGCGTATCCTATGATTGGGATTGAATATCCGAAATGGCCTTCTTATAAGGGATGTCTAGCTCTCGAGAATCTTTGCAAAGTGGGAGTAAATGTGTTATTCCGAGAGAGCATGATATCCAGATTATAAGATACGATCGTCAATGTATTGACACTCGAGATACGATCGTATGGATATTAATTCAGCGATAGAATTGTAAGTTACACGGTAACTGCTTCACATGAAAGGTAGTAGTCATTGCTTTTGACTCTTCCGATGATTGGGGGTCACGGTGTGTTGCTAGACGCTATCCCGTGATCGTTAGGTATGAAGGGCATTTTAGTAAATTGCACTTTGTGTCTACGGCCAACATATTCGGAAGCCTATCGGGTCACACACATATGAACATCGAGTCGGATTAAAATACGGTTATGGTTGATAACCAAATAAGGAAAGTTTATCTCTAGACTATAAAGGTTATAGTTGTAAATTAATATGGTGGTATTTATTTATTATGAATAAATAAAATATAAGATATTAATTATATACAAATTATATTAATTAAAAAATATTCCGGAAGCCAATTAATTGGCATATGGGGCGCCACAATTGAGTGTATAAGATACACTTGGATTGTGCATTTTAATTAATGAGATTACCATAATATTAATATAAGATATTAATTGATTTTGGAAAAATAGATTTATGGTAATAAGATAATAATATTCAATATAAGATATTGGCAAAATATATTATAATTAAAGAGATAAATCAATCTAGTTGATTTTTCCTTATTTTATTGGGAAAATGTTTTCTTCTTCTACACACATATGGGGCGCCACTTTTAACTATAAATAAGAGGTGGGTGTCAAGCTCTTTTGTACATCACAATTGCAAGAGCTCGTAGTTCTTGTGTAAAATAGAGAGCAATCCATAGTGAGTTTGTGAGGGAGGAAAAAGGCCGGTCTAGCAACGGAGTTTTCCGATAGCAATCCAAGGAGGATTCCGGCAAGGGGTTCGTGTGGATTAGCGATAGAGGCCGGACGTGTGGACGGCTTGCGCACTGAACTACTCTCCGTTGATGGTCAAAGCGACGATCTTATAGATCATCTGAGGTATAACCGTCAAACTACTTAACGTGTTTATTGCATTAAACGAAGAACGATCTAGAAAAGGAAATCAAATTTTAAATTCCGATGCGTTAAACTAGTGATTTCCTAACAGTGGTATCGGAGACAGACTTCGAGCTTAAGCAATAAGCATAAATTAATTGCGTAGTATTTAATCGATAGATGCAAGATTTAAATCATGAAACGTTAAAACAAAAAATACAAAAAAATAAATAAAAATTAGGGTTTATGGGGGGCTCGGCCGACTGGCGGCGGCCCCCTCCCTCGGCGGCTGCGGCGGCGGTGGTGGTCTTCGGGCTGCCGTCCGTCGGCTGTCTTCTTCCAATGGGGGAGATCGACCCTTTTCGTTTTGTGATATTTATTGTGCATAGATATCTCGTTTGTTTAGTTGTGTCATATGGCAACCAATGGTTCAAATAGTTTGGGCCATTGGGAAACCATATGGCATGTTGGCCTTTCCAAATTTTGATTTGGAATAGGCCTAGGCCCTTTTCAAATATTTGATTTGTAAAAGGCGCTAGGCTAGCCACTTCCAAAATTTTGATTTTGGAAAGTGGCGAGCCTAAACCAAAATTATTTGGCCTTTCCAAATATTTGATTTGGAATAGGCTTAGGCCCTTTTCAAATATTTGATTTGTAAAAGGCCTAGGCCTAGGCCACCAGGCCTAAGCCAAATTTAGTTTTGGAAAGGAAGCAAATATGAGACTTTATAATTTTAATTTTATTTTGAAAAGTTCAAATTTAATTAAAATTAAAATCAATTTAAAATTAAATGTTAATTTTAATTTTCGATTAAATCATATAATTAATTAAAAGTTATTTAATTATTTGACGTGATAAAATAAAGACGCATAAGTAGTTAAAAATTAGAATTTAATCTTTTTCATAAGATAAAATTGTATGGATTAGATGTGTAGATATAATGTGATTATATGGACCCCGATTGATCATGGACTCGACCAATAGGATAGATGAGAATGTTTTCTTTATGTTGGTTTTTGAAAAATTGTCCTAGGCCGTTATGAAGAACATAACCTAGTTTACTTTTTGCAATTATCACATTCCCGTTAGCTCCCCCCGTGTGCGGCGGGTGTAATTATTAGATAAATTATTACGTAACAAGAATGGAGCAAGAGGTTGAAGACCAAGGAGAGATAAAGAACCCATTGGCGTACATCAATAAAGATCCTATTGGCGGTTGCAGATACCCTTAGTTTGTGACCCGCGGTTTCGTCAGTTTGTATTCGAAACCGCACCTAGGAAAAGTCCATGATCATACCGGTTATTTTGTGCACGGAATGTTGTGTATGTTTTACTTTATATGATATAGTAGTAATATGCACATAGTAGATGAGACCAAAATTAAACCAAATTAATTAAGTGAATTAATTTTAAAATTATTCCCACACCAAAACTCGAGCCAATTTTGTCTCCCAATATTATAATGACGGTGAAGAGCCCTTGTTCGGATCCAACTGATCGGCCCTCGTCGGGAGTTGCCTACCACGGGTATATCGTTATTATTGAGATATGATCGTTACGAGATCACATGAATATTGGGTTACGACTCGACTAAAATCTTGCGGTGATTGGCCCTCGTCAGGACCGTCTGATTTTAGAGACAAGGGGTTGACTATCACATGGTGATGTGAAGCGTCAAAGAGTTGACTAGTCAGCCACTGGGAGTCGCATGTGATGCGATTGGTAGGAGTACCTACCCGTCGAAATTATCTCAGTTGATCGGCCCTCGTCGGGAATCGAAGTAACTAGATGGGATCCCAGCCACTAAAGAATTATTTAAATTCTTGAAAGCCAATTGGGAATAGTTGGCTAGTGGGAGTAAAACCTTAGGAAATTTTTAAGTGCAAATTTAGGGTTTTCTATACATGAGCTTTTACTTATTCTATCTTTATTTATTGTTGTAGAAAATGTCAAACAAATTGAACCTTCGTTATATCATTGAAAACAAGCTTGACGAAACTAATTTTCTCGATTGGGAAAGAAACCTCAAAATCGTTTTGAGGCACGAGAAGATTGGCTATGTCTTGGACGAGGCCCTACCGGAAAAGCCCGCTGAGGGTTCGGCTGCAGATGTTGTCGAGAAGTACAACAAGCACTGTTCTGACAGTAGTGATGCTACATGCATCATGCTTGCTTCTATGACACCTGAACTGTAGAAACAGCATGAGTGACGGACCTTTTAAAGGCTATACAGATCCTAACCGGCAGTGTACCGAGTCAAATCGTAGTGCTAGTATGATGAGTCAGAGTATCGTATCCACAGGGAAACGAAGGCATAATTCAAAGTGTGGTTAAACACCAAGAAGCTATTATTAACTCGATCTAAGTCGCAGTTTTTTCTTTTTCCTCGGGTTAGATTATGTTAGTGGTTAGATGTTAGTAAAGCAGTAAATAAATATATAAATATAAAAATAGATAATATATATATTTTTGGATCTAGCCCAGAATACTTTACTGAATCAATATCTCTTTTTAGTAAAATTGAATGAGATAGATCTTTTCCTTGATTCAAGGAGGTCAATTATATATGAACCGGTGTACTCCTAAGCTAGACAACTCCTCCTCACACGAGCGTATGAAATTGTCATATGTCTAGTCAACTATCCAATGTCATCCTCAAGCTCGGGAACTCCGTTTTGTCATACGGCCGGTATTTTGAGTATTGCTCAATTAAACAGGTGATTTTAACGTAATAATATCTCGAGTACAAATTTCAATAAGATTCGTTTTTCTAGGACAAATCTGCCCCCGGGTAGGAAATAGGATTCCGTTAATCAGACGGCCAATTTTACCCTCCGGTCTTTCTATTACGATCTCGTATTCTAATCGCGAGTTGTCAATTCATTAGATTACGTTTCTAGTCAAAATCGAGTAGCTAAGTCAATTTTTAACATGTCATTACGTGCAAATAGAAAGAGATTCATTATAATTGGTTTTAATCATTATTACTAGAGTCGATCATCCATTTACCAAAAAGATTAACTAATTCGATTCATATCTTGGCTAGATATTACTAATACTAATATATATATATATATATATATATATATATATATATATATATATATATATATATATATATATATATATAAATAGATAGAAATAATAAACATAATAACATTAGAAAAATTACCGATTACAAGCTCGCCGAATTGGAGCCTAATCCTCATGAAAGTAACAACGGCTTCGAGACAACAATCCTCGATAATAAATCCACCATTACAACGATACTATAACTTTATTTATATATAAAAACATATATATATATACATACATAGACATATATATATATATATATATATATATATATATATATATATATATATATATATATATATATATATATGGGCCCAAAACATAAAATAAAAAGAAAGAAAAAGATAGAAGAAAATATATATATATATATATATTTCGGGGCAATCTGAACAAATGGACTAAGGGGAGTATTTATAGGGGTAGTGCACCGGCTCGGGCCGGCCTCATCCCGGCGCGGGCCGGTCAAGGGAATCAGATTCCTTCTGTGTCAGACCCACGTGGCTGCAATGATGAAATTTCCGGCGTGGGCCGGTTTAATCCGGCTCGGGCCTGATTCTTGAAAATATCTTCTACGGTTTCTCGCTGTTTCACTATTAATTCTTCAGTTTTTCATCGTACGTACCCTGAAACGGTAAAAAACACAAACCACAGTAAATCTGACCACAAAATCATTAGTTTTATTAAATTTATAACGATAATATCTATTCATAACGATTTAGGTTTTTATAAGTTTTTAGTATATTTTTATGGAATTTATACGATATTATCGTAAATATGATATAAAAAGTCATAATAATGATTGATAATTTGTCACTCATCAATGAGTCTATGGACGCCTACACAATCATGGTCCGCCTAAAAGGAACTCTATGCTTCTCAGTCTCGCACTGAGAGGTACGAGGTCTCGAAGGCCCTGTTTGGTTGTAAGATGGCATCTGGGACTGCTGTGGGGTCACGCGTGCTTAAAATGATCGGGTACATAGGGAGGCTTGGGAAGCTGGGCCACAAGTTGGAACGAGAGTTGAGTATTGACTTTATTCTGCAATCTCTACCTGATTCATTCTCGCAGTTCGTGATGAACTATCACATGAACAAGATAGATTGCTCCCTTGCGAGTTATTGAACATGTTGAAGACTCGCCGAGGGCACCGTGGGGAAGGGAAAGCAAGTGTTGCTGGTCACTTCAAGCAAGGGCAAGGCAAAAGCCCAGAAAAAGTCCAAGAAGGCGAAGGCGGCACCTATGACAACGCCTAAGATAGCAAAAGACAAATCCAAGGATGCTTGCTTCCATTGCGGTGAGACCGGCCATTGGAGGAGAAACTCCAAGGGCTTCTTGAGTACCAAGAAGAAGCATTCTGATGCTTCGACTTCAGGTATATTTATTATTGAGATCAACATTACTTCTTCTAAGTCTAACCACTGGGTATTAGATACTGGTTGTGGTTCTCATATTTGTACGAATATGCAGGCACTAAGAAGAGCTAGAGATCTGAAGAAAGGAGAGGTGGACCTACGCGTTGGAAATGGAGCAAGTGTTGCTTTGTGCTAGCCGTGGAGTTTATTTTCTTTCATTGCCCGGTGGGCTAGTACTTGAACTTAGTAATCGTTATTTTGTTCCCGCTCTTACGAAGAGTATTATTTCCATTTCCGCATTAGATGTTGATGGTTTTTCATTTACGTTTGAGAATAAATGTTGTTCTTTTTCACGTGATGGAATCTTTTATGGTACTGACATACTTAGCAATGGTCTCTACATATTAGATATGAATGTTGACGTACTTAATATAAATAACAAGAAAGCCAAAACAAATGACTTGAATGAATCCTACTTATGGCATTGTAGACTTGGCCATATAAATAAGAATCGCATTTCTAAACTCCATAAAGATGGAATGTTGGATCAATTCGATTACGAATCATTTGACACATGTGAAGCTTGTTTACTTGGCAAGATGACAAAGTCACCTTTTAGTGGCAAAGAGATAAGATCCAATGAATTTCTTGAGCTCATACATACTGATGTGTGTGGCCCAATGTCGATTCAAGCCAAATGAGGGTACTCTTATTTTATCACTTTCACTGATGACCATTCTCGCTATGGTTATATATACTTAATGAAGTATAAGTCTGAAGCCTTCGAAAAGTTCAAGGAATTCAGAAGTGAAGTGGAGAAACAACTATGTAAAAAAATCAAAACACTTCGATCCGATCGAGGTGGAGAATATCTAGATGGAGAGTTTAAAGACTATTTGAGAGAGAATGAGATTCTACCTGAATGGACCCCTCCCGGGACGCCGCAAATGAATGGCGTGTCTGAGAGGAGGAACCGCACCTTGTTAGACATGGTGCGATCCATGATGAGCTACGCAGTTCTTCCAAAATCGTTTTGGGGGTATGCTCTAGAAACCACATCTTATACACTGAACCGAGTTCCATCAAAGACGGTTGATTCCACACTATACGAGGTATGGTATAAGAGGAAACCGAGTCTAGCATATCTTAAACCTTGGGGTTGTCCCACTTACGTGAAGCGGATGATGCCTGACAAATTAGAAGCTAGATCTGACAAATGTCTATTTGTGGGATATCCTAGAGAAACTAGAGGATACCAATTTTACCATCCTGAGGAACAAAAGGTGTTTGTTGCCAGGACTGGCCACTTTCTAGGAAAGAGTTTATTCTGGATAGGGTCAGTGGGAGTAAAATTGATCTTGAAGAAATTCGAGAACCACTTACGGATAATAGTCAGTTGATGGAAGTAGAGGACTTGCCGCACAATGATGTGACGCCGGCCTCTACTGTGGACACACTAGCACCTCGAAGATCCACCAGGGAACGCCTTGAACCCGAAAGGTATACTGGCGTGTATCTCATGGAAGACGAGGACCCTAGAACTTATGAGGAAGTGCTATTAAGGCATAACAAAGAGAAATGGCTGGAAGCCATGAATTCTGAAATGGAATCCATGAAAGACAACCAAGTTTGGAACTTGGTTGATCCACCTGAAGGAATGGTTCCTATTGGGTGTAAATGGGTCTTCAAGAGAAAGACTGACATGGACGGTAATGTGACTACCTACAAGGCTAGGTTAGTGGCAAAAGGTTATAAGCAAAAACAAGGAGTTGACTATGACGAAACATTTTCGCCTGTTGTCATGTTAAAATCCATTAGAATTTTGCTCGCTATTGCAGCATACCATGATTACGAAATCTGACAGATGGATGTGAAAATAGCTTTCCTTAACGGGAACCTGTCTGAGGAAGTGTATATGACACAGCCTGAGGGTTTCACAACCAATGACGCCAGGATGGTGTGTAAACTGCAAAGATCCATTTATGGATTAAAGCAAGTTTCTCGGAGTTGGAATCTTCAATTTGATGAGATAATCTAACAGTTTGATTTCATCAAGAACGAAGATGAGCCCTGTGTTTACAAGAAGGTTAGTGGGAGTGCCATTGTGTTCCTAGTGCTTTATGTATATGACATATTGCTCATAGGGAATGATGTGCCTATGTTACAATCAGTCAAAGCTTGGTTATCCAAGAACTTCTCAATGAAGGACTTGGGTGAGGCAGCCTATATTCTAGGAATAAAGATCTATAGAGATAGATCTAAAAGGTTGCTTGGTGTCCCGGATTTTATCAATACAAAACAACAAGTAATAAACCGGTTAACCTCAAGTGCAAGGATCGTAGTATGGAGGCTAATGCCGGGTCGATCTTACGGGGAACTAGACTGTTGTGAACCCTAGCTTTTGTTTTTAACTAATTATTGTCACGAAAACTAACCTAAACGAAGAGCTAACCTAAACAAATATTGCATAAAAGTAACTAGACAGAGGAGATTAATCCAATGCTTGGAAAGATTGAAAGCGATAAACTAAACTAAACTAAAGTGCAGAAAAAGTAAACTAAAGCTAAACAATTCAAGTTTCAAGGGATTAAATCAAGTTATAACGAGCGAACAAGCAATTGATCCACCTATCCTATCAACATTCAATTCTAATTCGGATTATTTCGTGATCTCTATTCAAGTCGTGATTCACCTACTCGAAGGCATAAACTCCTACTCTCGTAGACAAGTTCGTTTTCTAATCTTTTATCTTTCGATGTTAAAGATTACGTCTTTCTAACCTAGGCGTGAAATCTTTCGATTTCTAATCTAGAAAATCAATCTAATAACTTTCGTTTTATTTAGATCAAAGATCCAATCTTTTATCATGGTGATCTAAGGTTGACATGACTCTCATCACATAACCAATCATCAAAGCAAGCATCTTTCGATTAAACATGCAATAAAACATACAAAACATGATAAAAGAAACGAACTTGAAATAGAACTCACAAAATAATCACGAACTAGAAATCAACTGTTGAATTGGACGGCTTCACAACGCTTGTTCAAGAGGATTTAGCCTCTTAGCATCTTCTTGACAACTCGAATTGATGAATAAAAGTACATGAAATTATCTAATCTAATCTAGAAGTTTAAGTGCATAAAACTAGAGAAAAACTGAAGGAAAAACGCAGCCAAGCTGCCCCTAGGGTTTAGGGTTCAAATAATGTTTTCATTAGGGTAAAGATCACGCTGTTTTTATAGGAAAATCAAGTCGGTTGCTATAGTAACCGCTCCGGACGCTCGTTCATCATCATGGACGCCCGTCCAGGACCCAGCTCCAGTATTTTGCTCATAACTTCACTTCTAGGGCTCCGAATGAGGTGATTCAACATGCGTTGGAAAGATATTTCAATCCTCTACAACTTTCATCAAGACAACTTTCCCTGAAAGTGCCTACAAGTGTGGAAAAAATTCCCATGAAGTGCCTGGTTCCGGTTTCTTCAATGATTCTTCACTTAAACATCTTTCAACTCTTCCATCTTCATGTGATCATCGTTTAAGCTCCTTACTCATCATGCAAACGTACCTAGCAACATGATAGAAACATGAAAAATGTAACATCATACGGATAAACATAAAACACCGATAAAATCACGTAAATATCTCGATTTTGCATTTAAACACATTTAAAACTCGTTTACTCAATAATTCGATAAAACCAACACTTTTCTATAAAAAGTACTAAAATACCAAGGATATTGTTACGGGAATAACGTCATATAAATCATAAATTTCACCCTTAACAACTCCCCCACACTTAAACTTTGCTCGTCCCGAGCAAAACAAAACAAAATCAAGCTCGAGATAGTATAGACATCTCAACAAATATAACATATATTCAATAACTTAGAAGTTCACCATTATGTGTGTGCATAGCCATAGAAAACTTCCACTAAATCCAAACTTGAAAAATCAAAGTAAAACTAGCTAATACCCCCTCGTAGAATAGTAATAAATGACACTCATAAGATGTACCCTACAAACGTGACATATCCCGAAAAAGAATGATCGAATATATCTAGGGCCTTTCTGAAATACTCAGAGGATAATCCCTACATCATATCTTTCAGTTTATACTGGGGATAAGATTAACGAAAACTAAGCCTTATATTCAATTTCGTAACGATATCTTAGTCGATTTAACTTATTCACTTTAAACACACATTAGGATGAGCTATTGCCCTCATAGCAGAATAGGACATTTCGAGATAATCCCCTACCTTACTCCAATCATAAGGCAGCTCTTCCTAACTGTCGTGAGCTTTTAGTCATCATAGTGGTATAGGACATACGTGGCATACCCTACCGCACTCAAATCATCGACTAGCTTTCGACACACCCAATTTATTCTTCACATAAACTCAACTTTTTCATTTTGACATTAGTTACGCTTTACTTATCACATTCAAACTTCTAGATATTCACGGTATAACATACTCGGAACTAAATACAAACTATCATAAATCTCAAGATATATACGCAGCACTAAGTACATGACTTATAAGAAAATCAAAAATCACTAATCCAAAACGGGGTATAGCTTTATAAAATAGCTCATCGTCACTATGGCTCGTGAAAAATAAAATCTTGGTGAAACAACTAATTCACTAAAAATATGGTATATAGCATCAATGACTATAACAAACCGAACAAAAACGTGTATTGCCTACTCGGGACAAAACAAAAATTTCGAAAATTTTAATCATTTTGCATAGAAACATCATGTATTAAGCAAATGGTAGATACAAATCGACTCATTCCCCTCCCCCACACTTAAACTACAACATGTCCTCATGTTGTGCAAAATAAAAGAAAAGAGAACTTAGCTGATTGTCTTCCGAAAGGGAGCAACTCTGGAATGATGCGCATCACCCAGGAATGCTCGAGGATATCAGTAGATTGTGGACCATCCACCAGAAAACTGATATCGTCTAAAACTCACAAAAGCTAATGCAAATACCCTGCACACTTGAAAAACAAAGAATACCTCGGGGGAAACAAGGGATTATACCATATCATAGAGTAGAGATAAACAAAGAGAAAATCGAGATTGAAAAACATCCACAGCAGTCTCTCATGCTAAAAACAGCAAATTCCATTCAAAACACCAATTCAAACAGAAAAACTTCAAAAACAAAAACTAAGAAACGATAAAATCCGAGCCTACGAGAAACCGACAGGAGCCCGAAAATAAACAAAAACAAAAGAAAAATAAAGGATATCTAGGATGCCTCCTAGTAGCGCTTTTGGTTAATGTCGTTAGCTCGACACCGTTGAAGCTCAGCCTGGATCAGGCCATTTGACTTTTCTACCAGCCACTACCTCGTTTAAGCTCCGGTCCGTAGTGTGGTTGCGTAAACGACATTTAACACATGGGGTTAAATCCTTTATAGCTCGCCATATACGTGTAATCTTCCCCATGGTCGATTTCTTCTTCTTTTGATGGCGTTTCAACTTTTGCTCCCTTTCATACTCTTCCATGTCCCAACTACCGGCTAGAACTTCTTCGATTTATCACAACCGTCATCCTCGTAAAACAAATCGGGCGAAAACTCGTCAAACTCGTCGACTTTAGGGGTGCTACACCCGAGGATATCGAGAAATCGAACAAGTCAAAGGCTTTACCTTGGGTTCACCAATGTAATGCTTGCATCTTTGACCATTCACTCGGAACGGTTGATCCCCATAACCGCGCAGCTTCTAGAACGCCTCCAGGGAATGATTTGGAGAATCTCAAATGGACCGGACCAACGTGTCCTTAACTTCCCAGAAACAAATGTAACCTGGAATTGTATAGTAACACTTGCTCTCCAACTTGAAATTCTCTCTTCTTGATCTTTGCGTCATGAAGGAGTTTCATCTTATCCTTACCGATCCCGGCACTTTCGTAAGCCCGAAGCCTAAACTCGTCCAACTCATGCAAGCGCTAGCCGATGTTTTCCACAGGCTTGGGAATCGAAGTTAAGAAACTTTGTAGCCCAATAAGCTCTGTGCTCTAACTCAACTGGCAAGTGGCACGATTTACCATAAACCATCTGGTAGGGTGATGTACCCATGGGGGTCTTATAGGCGGTTCGATATGCCCATAGTACATCATCCAACTTTAGACTCCAGTCTTTTCTATGACTGTTCACTGTTTTCTCCAGGATCTTCTTCAAGCTCTGGTTGCTTCGCTCAACCTGACCACTAGTCATCGGATGATATGGCGTGCCAGTTTTGTGACACACACCATACTTCTCGAGGACTTTTTCCAAAGGTCGGTTGCAAAAGTGTGTCCCTTCATCACTAATCAAGGCTCGTGGACATCCAAACCTCACAAAGATATTCTTCTTTAGAAAATTCATGACCGTTTTATGATCATTGCGAGGAGTGGCTATTGCCTCCACCCATTTCGATACATAGTCTACGCAGACTAAGATGTATTTATTACCACAAGAAGATGGGAATGGACCCATAAAATCGATGCCCCATACATCAAAGACTTCGCATTCTAAGATGGGTTTCAAAGGCATGTCAAACCGCCTTGTCAGAGTACCGGTTCTTTGGCACCTATCACAAGCTTTACAGAAAGCTTCCGTGTCCTTAAAGATCGTGGGCCAATAGAAACCGGACTGGAAGATCTTCGCAACCGTTTTCCAAGGACCAAAGTGACCACCTGTGGGTCCACTATGGCATTGCTCGATTATATCGCGTTGCTCGGATTCGGAACACACCTCCTTAGCAAACCATCTTTACTGATTTTGAAGAGGTAAGGTTCATCCCAAACGAAAGATTTCATATCGTAGAAGAACTTCTTCTTCTCTTGATAAGACATTTCGGGGTCAAGATAACGGGCATGAAGGTAGTTTACAATGGAAGAATACCATGGAACATCGGAGCGCAACCATCGATAAGCATGATGTTTTCTAGAGGAAAGTAAAGATCTATATCATCGGGTTCGTCTTTTCCTCGGTCAACAATCTTGAGACATGATCGCCACTACGTTTTCACCGCCCTTTTTGTCTTTAATTTGGACATCAAACTCTTGTAGGGTCGGTATCCAACGTAGCGACGCGGTTTAGCCTCTTTCTTGGTCATGAGATAGCGCAAGGCGGCGTGGTCGGTCCAAACGGTGACTACGCCTCCCAACAAGTAACTACGGAATTTGTCCATGGCGAATACCACGGCCAACAATTCCTTTTCGGTGGTCGTGTAGTTAACTTGTGCGGGGCTCGGTGTGTGACCGGCATAATAGATAGGCTGGAATTTTCCTTCGATCCTTTGGCCTAAAACGCACCAACCGCATAGTTGGATGCATCGCACATAAGCTCGAAGGGTAGGTTCCGGTCGGGCGATATAAGAACTGGAGCGGAGATTAATCGACTCTTAAGCTCCTCAAACGCTTGCTTGCGCTATCATCAAAGGCGAATGTAACGTCTTCCTTAAGTAAGGTAGACGGGGGCTTGGCGATCTTTGAAAAGTCCTGAATGAATCTCCTATAGAAGCCGACATGTCCGAGAAAACCTCTGACTTCGCGAACACTCTTAGGATAACTCATCTTTTCGATAGCTTCCACCTTAGCCCTATCTACCTCAATACCTTTGGCGGACACTTTGTGGCCAAGAACTATTCCTTCATCTACCATAAAATGGCATTTCTCCCAATTTAGCACCAAGTTCTTTCCCACACACCTAGATAACACCTGATCAAGATTATCGAGGCAATCATCGAAGGATTGACCAAAGACCGAAAAGTCGTCCATGAAAATCTCCATACACTTTTCAACTAGCCCGTCAAAGATAGCCATCATACACCTTTGAAAGGTGGCTGGGGCATTACAGAGACCAAATGGCATCCGCATGTAAGCGAATGTACCATAAGGGCAGGTGAAAGTGGTCTTCTCTTGGTCAACGGGATCGATGGGTATCTCGGAAGTATCCCGAATATCCATCCAGAAACAAGAGAATGCGTGCCCCGCCGTACGCTCAAGCATCCGGTCAATGAAAGGAAGGGGGAAATGATCTTTCATTGTGACCTCATTGAGTTTTCTATAGTCAATACACACTCTATAGCCTGTAACGAGCCTCAATGCTATCTCTTCTCCCTTCTCATTCTTCTCAATAGTAATCCACCCTTTTTGGGAACTACTTGAGTCGGGGAAACCCACTCGCTGTCAGCAATGGCGTAAATGATACCCATATCTAGAAGCTTAATGATCTCCTTCTTGACTACTTCTTGCATGTGAGGGTTAAGCCTCCTCTCAGGGCCGTCTTACACATTTAGCACCCTCACTAGTCTTGATCTTGTGCATGCGGATATCGGGAGATATTCCTCGGATATCTCCCACCCGCCATCCAAAGGCTTTTTCGTTTTTGCGCAAGACGTTTAACGGCTTTCTCTTCTATTCGAGATAGCTTGGCGAGATATGATCAAGGGAAGCTTGTCACCTTCACGTAGGAACACATACTTAAGATGTTTAGGCAACGGCTTCAGGACTAGATCTGCGGGGGGATCCTCTAAACTCGATTTAAGCCCTCCACTTTTCAACTCAGCATCGCTGAGTTTACTTAGTGGCTCCACTGCCAAAGCTTCTTCTCTTAATAACTCATCCTCGAAGTCAGCTGCTAATTGATCTAGATTAACCACACCATGACTATTCAGATTATCGATCAATCGCTCATATTCCACTTCCACAGCCTTGACTTGCTTGTCCATACAGTCATTGAAGTCATGAAATGACTCCTCAATGAAAAAGCCGGTTGGAGAACCAGAGGGTACTTGAATAGATTTAGAGACACTATAGCTCACCTCTTGGTCACCAACTCGAATAGTTACTTGCCCACCATCACAATCGATGAGGGCTCTAGCTGTAGAAAGGAAGGGTCTTCCAAGAATCAGGGGAACATCCTCACCTTTCTCCATATCTAAGACGTACCAGTCAACTGGGAAGGTAAACCTATCAATTTGAACTAATACGTCCTTCAGGATTCCTGAAGCTTTCTTAGAAGATCTATCGGCGAACTGAAGGTTCATGGAAGTGGGTTCTAGAAGACTTTGTAAACCCAGCTGCTCACACACAGACAATGGCATCAGGCTGATGGATGCACCCAAGTCACATAAAGAATTTGGAAAGACTAAGCCTCCTATCTGCAATGTGAGCACGAATTTTCCGGGGTCACCTCTTTTGATTGGTAAGTCTGGATAATTGATCATTGAACAATCCTCACCAATTGCCTGATCCATTTCTGCTAACTTCTTCTTCGAAGAAACAACATCCTTGATGAATTTGGTATACTTAGGCATCTCAACCAAAACTTCAGATAATGGAAGATTAACCTGAGTATTTTTTAGCAAATTAAGCACTTTTTCATATTTCTTATCTTCACTCAGGGGAATGTTGCTTCTCCTAGGTGGAAATGGGAGCTTCTTCAACTCACTCTCAGAAAATACTTTCTTTGAGGAAGCACTGACAGCTCTGTCTTCCATGTCCTTCCACCTTACAACTTTTTCAGATTTTTTATTAGTCAGGGGATCACCCTCCTGACTTTCACTTGATTCTTCATTCCTCAGGGGAACAGCCACCTGAGGACTTACAACTTCTTCACCTCTCGGGGATCGGCCACCCGAGTCTTTTCTTGCGAACGGGGGAACGTAGATGCTCAACTTCCCCTCCCCGCCTTATCACCGGCGGGGAGGGGCTAGTGGTTTCCCCGGTGAGAGGGACCACTCGCTTGAGTACCGCTTCTAAGATTCATTGCACCGGCCTCTCGGTATGCCATAAGGAATCGAAGGAACTAGGTCGGTGCTTTGGCCACAATTGAAATCGCCACTACTAGGCCACCCTTCGGATTTTCCTCCATAAACCGGGCAACCGCCCGATGGTCTGAAGCTTGCCGGTCGGCCATCCGCTTCTCAAGGTTCTTGATTGTGCTCATCAACATTTGGATATTATTATTCTGCTCTCTCTGGAAGTTATTGTTCTGCTCCTTCAGCTCCTTCTGATAGGAGTCAAATCTAGCTTCAAGATCATCGACGCGAGAGGGGCCTTGAGAGTTCTGAATGTTTTGAGAGAAAGGTTGGCTAGACCGACTTTGAAATGTAGGATTTGGATTGTTAGGCCAACTTTGATTTAACCCTTGATTTAGATTGGAGGAATTTAAGCTCGGATTCTGATTAAAATTAGGGTTTCGATTGAGATTCGAGTTTTGATTGAAGCTTTGACGGAAACCCTGGTTTTGAAAGTTGCCCTGGCCAGAGAATTTATTTCCAAACCTCTGATTCGGCTGGCCATTGAAGGTATTGATCTCCGCGTTATGTCCAATCATAGGACAGAAACGAGCAGTGTGCCCCATATCGTCACATACTTGGCATGCGACTTGATTATACTGTTGTCCCGGATTTTATCAATACAAAACAACAAGTAATAAACCGGTTAACCTCAAGTGCAAGGATCGTAGTATGGAGGCTAATGCCGGGTCGATCTTACGGGGAACTAGACTGTTGTGAACCCTAGCTTTTGTTTTTAACTAATTATTGTCACGAAAACTAACCTAAACAAATATTGCATAAAAGTAACTAGACAGAGGAGATTAATCCAATGCTAGGAAAGATTGGAAGCAATAAAAACTAACTAAGTCGCGAAAAAAAATAAAATAAACTAAACTAAGCTAAGCAATTCGAGTCAAGTGATTTAAATCAAATTTTAACGAACGAACGAGCAATTGTTCCACCTATCCTATCAACGTTTGATACTAATTCGGATTATTTCGTGATCTCTACTCAAGTTGTGATTCACCTATCTAAGGCATGAACACCTACTTTCGTAGACAAGTTCGTTTTCTAATCTTCGATCTTTCGATTAAAGATTAAGTCTTTCTAACCTAGGCGTGAAATCTTTCAATTTCTAATCTAGAGATTCAATCTAATAACTTTCGTTGTGATTAGATTAAAGGTCTAAACTTTTATCATGGTGTTCTAAGGTTAACATGACTTTCATCAAGCAAACAAGAAACAAAGGCACGGATCTTTCGATATAGCATGCAATCAACATATAAAAACATGATAAAGGTAACAACTTTAATAGACACTCACAAAATAATCACGAACTCGAGATCAAACTCGTTGAAACGGACGGCTTCACAACGCTCGTTCAAGGAGGATTTAGCCTCCTAGCATCCTTTGCACATCGAATTGTTGAATAAAAAGTACATGAAATTATCTAATCTAATCTAGAAGTTTAAGTGCATAAAACTAGAGAAAAATCGAAGGAAAAACGCAGCCAAGCTGCCCCTAGGGTTTAGGGTTCGAAAATTGTATGATTAGGGTTTGGGAAATCGCGCCTATTTATAGATTTTTAGGTCGGTTTCGCCGAGTCGGTGCCGTGGACGCCCGTCCACTATCTTGGACGCTCGTCCAGCCTCTATGAACGGAGAATGAACGCTCGTTCGAACGCGTCCGAACTCTCTCGAATGTAAAATACGATTCTGGACGCCAGTTCACTTTTATGGACGCCCGTCCACTACCTTGCTCTAGTATTTTGCTCATAACTTCACTTCTAGGGCTCCAAATGAGGTGATTCAACATGCGTTGGAAAGATATTTCAATCCTCTACAACTTTCATCAAGACAACTTTCCCTGAAAGTGCCTACAAGTGTGGACAAAATCCCCATGAAGTGCCTGGTTCCGGTTTCTTCAATGATTCTTCACTTAAACATCTTTCAACTCTTCCATCTTCATGTGATCATCGTTTAAGCTCCTTACTCATCATGAAAACGTACCTAACAACATGATAGAAACATGCAAAATGTAACATCATACGAATAAACATAAAACACCGATAAAATCACGTAAATATCTCGATTTTGCATTTAAACACATTTAAAACTCGTTTGCTCAATAAATCTAATAAGCACTTACTTTTCTATGCAATTTATCGATTATGGGAGAAATCGTTACGAAATATAACGGTATAAATCACATAAAATCACCCTTAACAACTCCCCCACACTTAAACCTTGCTCGTCCCGAGCAAAACAAAACAAAATCAAGGCTCGGAAAGAATATAGACACCTCAACACATACACCACATAGTCAATAAATTAGAAGCTCACCATCGTGTGTGTGCATAGCCATAGAAAACTTCCACTAAATCCAAACTTGAAAAACTCAAAGCAAAACTAGCTAATACCCCATCGTAGACTAGTAATAAAGTGACACTCATAAGGTGTACCCTACAAACGTGACATATCCCGAGAAGAATGATCGAATATATCTAGGGCCTTTCTGAAATACTCAGAGGATAATCCCTACAGCATATCTGTCAGTTTCTACTGGGGATAAGATAGACGATAACTTAGTCTTATATACATTTCATAACACTTCTTTAGTTGATTTAACTTTTTCACTTTAAACACACATTAGAAGAAACTATTGCCCTCATAGCAGAATAGGACATTTCGAGATAATACCCTACCTTACTCCAATCATAAGGCAAACTTTTCCTAACCGTCGTGAGCTCTTAGTCATCATAGTGGTATAGGACATACGTGGTATACCCTACCTCACTCAAATCATCGACTAGCTTTCGACACACCCGATAGATTCATTTAATTCTTCAACTTCTCATTTGACAATAGTTACGTGTTACTTATCACATTCAAACGTCTAGATATTCACGGATAACATACTACGGAACTAAATACAAACTATCATAAATCTCACGATACATACGTAGCACTAAGCACATGACTTATAAGAAAATCAAAAATTACTAATCCAAACGGGGTATAGCTTTATAAATTAGCTCATCATTCACTATGGCACGTGGAAAATAAATCTTGGTGAAACAACTAACTCACTAAAAATATGGTATACAAGCATCAATGACTATAACAAACCGAACAAAAACATGCATTGCTTACTCGAGACAAATCAAAAATTTTGAAAATTTAGCATCATTTTAGCATAGAAATAATATCATGTAAGCAAGTGCATAGATACATACCGACTAATCCCCTCCCCCACACTTAAATGACAACATGTCCTCATGTTGTGCGTAAATAAAAAGAAAGAAAGTACTTAGCCGATTGTAGTTCTAAAGTGGCAATTCCGGAAGTGCTACGTATCAACTCCGTAAAGGCTTGATGAAAGCAAGAACCGTGGACCATCCACCGGAAAACCGACATCATCCGAAAGCTCACAAGTGCTATAGCAAATATCCCGCATACATGAAAAACAACACAAAACGTACCTCGGGGATACAAGGGATTAAACCATATCGCGCAAAAGTGATAGAGATAAAGATAAGAGGAAATCATAAGCAAAACAACACTTCGACCCCGTATAAGATTAGACGGCCGACCGAGAAAGACAACACAATCCTAATAAGAGTAAAACAACTAGAACAAGGAAAAATAACTAAAGAAAGAAACTAATATAATAAGGGATATCTAGGATGCCTCCTAGTAGCGCTAATGGTTATCGTCGTTAGCTCGACACATTTGAAGCTCACTGGATCGGCCATTTAACCTTTCGCCACCCACTACCTCGTTAAAGCTCCGGTCCGTAGTGTGGTCGCGAAAACAACATCTAACACATGGGGTAAAATCTTTTATAGCCTTCCAAACTCGTTTAATCTTCCCCATGGCTGATTTCTTTCTTCTCTCGATTCCTCTCGATGACGTTTAAGCTTTTGCTCTCTTTCATACTCCTCCATATCCCAACTACCCGCTAGAACTTCGCCGATGAACCAATACCGTCATTCTCGGAGAATAAATCGGATGAAAACTCATCAAATTCATTGACCTCTCGGAACACCACATCCGAGAATATCGAGAAATTTAACAATCAAAGGTTTTTCTTTAGGTTCACCAATGTAGTGCTTGCACCTTTGACCATTAACTCGAAACGGTTGGTCCGGATAACCGCGTAGTTCTAGAACACCTCCAGGAATGATTTGGAGAATCTCAAAAGGACCGGACCAACGTGTTCTCAACTTCCCAGAAACAAATGTAACCTAGAATTGTATAAGAGAACTTGCTCGCCGACCCGGAATTCTCTCTTCTTTATCTTGGCGTCATGGAGTAGTTTCATCTTCTCTTTACCGATCCCGGCACTTTCATATGCCCGAAGTCCGAACTCGTCCACTCATGTAACCGCCGAAGTCGATGTCGTCCACAAGTTTGGGCATCAAAGTTTAAAAACTTTGTGGCCCAATAAGCTCTATGCTCTAGCTCGACAGTGATGACATGGTTTCCCGTAGACCATTTGATATGGCGATGTACCCATAGGGGTCTTATAGGCGATCCTATATGCCCAAAGTACATCGTCCAACTTCAAACTCCGCCTTTTCTATGACTATTCACCGTCTTCTCCAGGATTTTCTTAAGACTCGGTTGCTTCGCTCAACCCGACCACTAGTCATCGGATGATATGGTGTGCCGCTTTATGGCGAACACCGTACTTCTCGAGGACTTTTTCCAAAGGTCGGTTGCGAAGTGTGTCCCTTCATCACCGATCAAGGCACGTGGACATCCAAACCTCACAAAGATGTTCTTCTTCGAAATTTCATGACCGTTTTATGATCATTGTGAGGAGTGGCAACCGCCTCCACCCATTTCGAAACATAGTCAACGCGTAGACTAAGATGTATTTGTTGCCACAAGATGATGGGAATGGTCCCATAAAATCGATGCCCCATACATCAAAGACTTCGCACTCTAAGATGGGTTTTAAAGGCATGTCAAACCGCCTTGTCAAAGCTCCGGTTCTTTGACACCGATCGCAAGCTCTACAGAAGGCTTCGTATCTTTAAAGATCGTCGGCCAATAGAAACCGGACTCGGAAGATCTTAGCAACCGTTTTCCAAGGACCAAAGTGACCACCTGTGGGTCCACTATGGCATTGCTCGATTATATCGCGTTGCTCGGATTCTGGAACACATCTCCTAAGCAAACCATCTTTACAGATCTTGAAAAGATAAGGTTCATCCCAAACGAAATATTTCATATCGAGAGAAGAACTTCTTCTTCTCTTGATAAGACATTTCGTGGATCGAGATAACGGGCATGAAGGTAGTTTACAATGGAGGAATACCATGGAACATCGGGAGGACAACCGTCTATCAACATAATGTTCTCTGAGGAAAGTAAAGATCTATATCATCCGGTTCATCCTTTTCCTCATTTAACACCCTAGAAACATGATCCGCCACTACGTTCTCACCGCCCTTCTTATCTTTGATTTGAACGTCAAACTCTTGGAGGGTCGGTATCCAACGCAAGAGGCGCGGTTTAGCTTCCTTTTTGGTCATGAGATATCGCAAAGCGGCGTGGTCGGTCCACACAATCACTTGAGCACCCAAAGCAAGTAACTATGAAACTTATCCATAGCAAAGACTACGGCTAATAGTTCCTTTTCGCCTTGTCGTGTAGTTAACTTGAGAAGGATTCAAAGTGTGTGACCGGCATAATAGATAGGTGGAACTTTCCATTAAGCTTTTGCCCTATGACCGCACCAACAAGATAGTTGGATGCATCACACATAAGCTCAAAGGGTAGGTTCCGGTCCGGCGATATAAGAATTGGAGCGAGAGATCGCCTACTCTTAAGCTCCTCAAACGCGCGCTTGCAATTCTCATCAAAATCAAAAGTAACGTCTTCTTTGAGTAAAGTAGACAGGGGCTTGGCAATCTTTGAAAAGTCCCGGATGAACTTCCTATAGAAGCCGACATGTCCGAGAAAACCTCGGACCTCCCGAACATTCTTAGGATAACTCATCTTCTCAATAGCTTCAACCTTGGCCCTATCTACTTCTATACCTTTGGCTGACACTTTGTGGCCAAGGACTATGCCTTCATCTACCATGAAATGGCATTTTTCCCAATTAAGCACTAAGTCCTTTTCCACACATCTAGACAACACCTGATCAAGATTATCGAGGCAATCGTCGAAGGATTGACCAAAGACCGAGAAATCATCCATAAAAATCTCCATGCATTTTTCAACTAGCCCGTCAAAGATTGCCATCATACACCTTTGGAAGGTGGCCGGGGCATTACAGAGACCAAATGGCATCCGCCTGTAGGCGAATGTCCCATAAGGGCAAGTGAAAGTGGTCTTCTCTTGGTCAACAGGATCGATGGGTATCTCGGAAGTATCCCGAATATCCATCCAGAAGCGGAGATGCGTGCCCCGCTAGACGCTCAAGCATTTGATCAATGAATGGAAGGGGGAAATGATCTTTCATTGTGACCTCATTGAGTTTTCTATAGTCAATACGTACTCTATAACCCGTAACTAGCCTCAATGCTATCTCCTCTCCCTTCTCATTCTTCTCAATAGTAATTCCCCCTTTTTTGGGGACTACCCGAGTCGGGGACACCCACTCACTATCGCAATGGCGTATATGATACCCATATCTAGAAGCTTAATGATTTCCTTCTTGACTACTTCTTGCATGTGAGGGTTAAGCCTCCTTTGGGGCCGTCTTACACGTTTTGCACCCTCCTCGCCTTGATCTTGTGCATACAGATGTCGGGAGATATCCCTCGGATATCTCCCACCCGCCATCCAAAGGCTTTCTCATTTTTGCGCAAGACGTTTAACAGTTTAAGCTCTTCTATTCGAGATAGCTTGGCAGAGATGATCAAAGGAAGCTTGTCACCTTCTCTCAGAAATACATACTTAAGATGTTTAGGCAACGGCTTCAAAACCAAGTCTACAGGGGGTTCCTCTAGACTTGATTTAAGATCTCCACTCCTCAACTCAACATCGTCGAGTTTACTTAGTGGCCCTACTGCCAAAGCTTCTTCTCGTAGCCCATCCTCAAAATCAGCTGCTAACTGGTCTAGATTGACCACACCATGATTATTCGGATTATCGATCAATCGCTCATATTCTCGCTTCTACAAACCAAGACTTGCTTATCCATGAAGTCATTGAAGTCATCGACGTCTCCTCAATGGAAAAGCCGGTTGGAGAACCGGAGGGTACTTGAATAGATTTAGAAACGCTATAGCTCACCTCTTGGTCACCAACTCGGATAGTTACTTTCCCACCATCACAATCGATGAGGGCTCTAGCCGTAGATAGGAAAGGTCTTCCAAGAATCGAGAGGACATTTTCATTTTTCTCCATATCTAAGACATACCGGTCAACGGGAAAGGTAAACCTACCAACTTGAACCAATACGTCCTTTAGGATCCCCGAGGCTTTCTTTGAAGATCTATCACGAACCGCAAGTTCATGGTAGTGGGTTCTAGAAGACTTTGTAAACCCAAATTGCTTGCACACGGATAATGGCATCAAGCCGATAGATGCACCCAAGTCACATAAGGAATTTGGGAAGACTAATCCCCCCATCCGCAATGTGAGCACAAATTTTCCCGGGTCGCTTCTCTTGATTGGTAAGCTTTCATAATTAACCGAGAGAACACTCCTTACCAACCGCTTGATCCATTCCTCGCTAACTTCTTCTTGGAAGATACAACATCCTTGATGAACTTTGTATACTTGGGCATCTCGACCAAGACCTCGGATAATGGCGATTTACCCGAGTATTTTTTAACAATTTAAGCACCTTTTCGTACTTCTTATCTTCGCTCAACGGGATGTTGCTCTTTCTAGGTGGAAAGGGAAGCTTTTTCAAATCATCCTCGGAAAATACTTTCTTCGAGGACGAACTAACGGCCTTGTCTTCCAAATCTTTCCACCGAACCGTCTTTTCATTCTTTTTGTTAGTCAGGGGATCAGCCACCTGACTATCATTTAACTCATCATTCCTATCTGCCACCTGAGGACTTCCAATTGATTCTTTATTCCTCAAGGGATCAGCCACTTGAGGAATCTCAACTCTTTCTTCTATCAGGGGATCAGCCACCTGATTTGCCTTCTGCAGCCGAGGGGATGATGGTTGCTCAATTTCCCCTCCTGGCTTATCAGCGGCAGGAGGGGCTAGTGGTTTCCCTGGAAGCCAGGGGGACCACCAACTTGAGAACCACTTCTTAAGTTCATCGCACTGGCCTCCTCTTTACCGTATTGCATTATTGGCACGAGGTCAGTGCATTGGTTGTTGCTTAAATCGGCTTGAGCGACTTGACCGCCTCTTGGATTCTTTTCCGTGAAGCTGGGCAACTGCCCTGACGGTCTAGAGGCTAACCGCTCAGCCAATTGCCCGATTTGCCTCTCAAGGCTTTTCATCGTCCTCGCTTTGCTCCTCCCGAAATGAACTCCATTCGGCTTTTATATCGTCCCGGTGGGGGTGCCTTGAGAGTTTTGAAAGTTCGGGGAAATGGCCGGCTTGGCCGACTTTGGAATGCGGAAATTAGAATTGGCCGGCCAATTCGATTGAACCTTTGCTTTGGATTGGAAGAATTATAGCTTGGGTTCGATTATAACCAGGGGTTGCTATTGAAGTTCGAATTAGGATTAAATCCCGAAGATTGATTAAACCCTTGGTTTTGGAAACTGCTTCGCCGAGAATTGGTTATTGAATCTCCGATTTGTCCGGCCGAGAGAAAGCATTGACTTCCGCATTCCGCCCAATCATGGGACGAAGCGAGCGATATGCCCCATGCCGTCACATACTTGGCATGTGATTGGATTATGCCGTCCATAGTCATGAACGCATTGACTTGCCGAGCGAGAGGGGAAGAAAATTGACATTGGCCGCCATATGGCCGTCCGACAAAGATGCTTCACAATACAGAACTTGAGAGTTCTGTGAAAGTGAAGGAGCCTGATAACTCGGGTAGGGGCCGGTGTGAGAGGTTGTCAGTTGAGAAGGTGCCATCTCGCTTTTGCGGTATGGCAACAAGACTTTGCATAGTCACCTCTTCGACCTTGGGAGGGGAGGAGGTGCTTGGATGGCTTGATAAGAGGGGGCGTAGTTATATTTGGCAATGTCCTCGAACAATGCCCACCCCTCATCGTGTGTTTTCTTGAGAAATGCCCCACCGTAGAGAACTATTGACCATGCCCTTGGTGAGCTCGGTCAATCTGTCGAAGAAAGTATGGACTTGCCTTTGCTTTGGCAAGCCATGATGGGGACACTTTCGCAGAGAGACTTAAACCTTTTCCACGCCTCAAAGAATGATTCATTTTCCACCGATGGAATGTGAAGATTTCGTTCGACAAAGGGGTTTTTTTGAAGGAGGAAAGTATTGACTTAGAAATTCCTTCTCGAGCTCCGCCCACGTAGTGATGGATTCGGAGGGGAGAGAGTGATACCACTCGAGTGCCTCCCCCCGTAAGGAAAATGGAAATAGTTTAAGCTTGATGGCGTCCTCACTTACACCTTGGATACGGGTAGTACCGCATATTTGCAAGAATGTGTGTAAGTGAGTGTGGGGGTTTTCGATGGGAAACCATGGAAAATTGATGCATGCCGCATCATCCGTATAAGTCCGGGTTTAAGCTCGAAGTTTGGAGCGAGAATGGTAGGCATGACGATAGCCGGGTTGATGGTGACCGTACCGGGCATGGCATAGTCGGCCAACGTCCGTCTATCTTCCGCCGCCATTATTACTATTCTTTCGATTTCTCCCGAAAGATATTGCTCAAATTCTTGATCTAGAGCGTTTCCTTCGTCGAAACGAAGTATCCGCCTATTGGGTCGGACTATGGTCCGCTCGGGGTCAGGGGAATAGATTAGTGGTCCCTTATGACTACGAGTTTGCATAAACCGAACACCAACTCAAGGTGTTGAGCAAGAAAGGATAGAAAGTGACGAAAGGACAGATCAGACAGAGGGAAAGTATAACTAAACCTAGAGGAATCAAAAACTACGAAACTTAACTACGAAAAATTTAAAAACAGAAAAACAGGAAACACCAAAAACGTGTTGAAATCTTCTGAGCCCAAAATGGAAGGGAAAACAGTGGATTTTGACCTCGAAAACGGTGTCAGACGGCCTTTGGCCGTCTGCCACGTCGTCGGCGTCGGAACGAGCTTTCCGAATTGGGGTCCTGCGCGCCAATCCGACACTCGAGCCGAAAGTTATGGCCAAAATACTATCAAGTGCTAAAACGGACCCTTTTATCCTAAAATTTGATCGTGAAAGGTGTGGAGTCAGATGATTCAACCTTAGATGTCACCGAATCAATGTGGAAACTAGAAAGGATAGAAACAAAAACCCTACCTACGAAAAGACACCGAAAACAGGGGAGGACGGACGGGCGTCCAAGGTCCCGGACGGGCGTCCGCCCGAGGTTGAAGTGGACGGGCGTTCGAAAACCGAACGCTCGTCCGAGGGGTCGAAACGAACGAGTTGAAATTTTTACGGTGGACGGGCGTTCATAGGTATGGACGCTCGTTCATATGCAAAATTTTCCGAAAAAGAACGAAACGATTTCGAACGAGAGAAAAGTAAAGAAAACAGAAAGCGAGAAAAAACAGGGAGAAAAAACTAATCACTAACGAAACTTTAACCCTAATCTAAAACACCAATATCCTAACTACTTAAAGGTTAATCTTCCTAGGAATCGACCTAAAAACAATGGATTAAAACGCGAAAACGAAAAGAAAAAAAAAAAACTGAACTAACACAGAAAAACGAAAAACAAATAAAAACAAAAACTAGGCAAACCGTCCGGCTCCCCGGCAACGGCGCCAAAAACTTGTCCCGGATTTTATCAATACAAAACAACAAGTAATAAACCGGTTAACCTCAAGTGCAAGGATCGTAGTATGGAGGCTAATGCCGGGTCGATCTTACGGGGAACTAGACTGTTGTGAACCCTAGCTTTTGTTTTTAACTAATTATTGTCACGAAAACTAACCTAAACAAATATTGCATAAAAGTAACTAGACGAGAGGAGATTAATCCAATGCTAGGAAAGATTGGAAGCAATAAAAACTAACTAAGTCGCGAGAAAAATAAAATAAACTAAACTAAGCTAAGCAATTCGAGTCAAGTGATTTAAATCAAATTTTAACGAACGAACGAGCAATTGTTCCACCTATCCTATCAACGTTTGATACTAATTCGGATTATTTCGTGATCTCTACTCAAGTTGTGATTCACCTATCTAAGGCATGAACACCTACTTTCGTAGACAAGTTCGTTTTCTAATCTTCGATCTTTCGATTAAAGATTAAGTCTTTCTAACCTAGGCGTGAAATCTTTCAATTTCTAATCTAGAGATTCAATCTAATAACTTTCGTTGTGATTAGATTAAAGGTCTAAACTTTTATCATGGTGTTCTAAGGTTAACATGACTTTCATCAAGCAAACAAGAAACAAAGGCACGGATCTTTCGATATAGCATGCAATCAACATATAAAAACATGATAAAGGTAAAACTTTAATAGACACTCACAAAATAATCACGAACTCGAGATCAAACTCGTTGAAACGGACGGCTTCACAACGCTCGTTCAAGGAGGATTTAGCCTCCTAGCATCCTTTGCACATCGAATTGTTGAATAAAAAGTACATGAAATTATCTAATCTAATCTAGAAGTTTAAGTGCATAAAACTAGAGAAAAACTCGAAGGAAAAACGCAGCCAAGCTGCCCCTAGGGTTTAGGGTTCGAAAATTGTATGATTAGGGTTTGGGAAATCGCGCCTATTTATAGATTTTTAGGTCGGTTTCGCCGAGTCGGTGCCGTTGACGCCCGTCCACTATCTTGGACGCTCGTCCAGCCTCTATGAACGGAGAATGAACGCTCGTTCGTAACGCGTCCGAACTCTCTCGAATGTAAAATACGATTCGGACGCCGCTTCACTTTTATGGACGCCCGTCCACTACCTTGCTCTAGTATTTTGCTCATAACTTCACTTCTAGGGCTCCAAATGAGGTGATTCAACATGCGTTGGAAAGATATTTCAATCCTCTACAACTTTCATCAAGACAACTTTCCCTGAAAGTGCCTACAAGTGTGGACAAAATCCCCATGAAGTGCCTGGTTCCGGTTTCTTCAATGATTCTTCACTTAAACATCTTTCAACTCTTCCATCTTCATGTGATCATCGTTTAAGCTCCTTACTCATCATGAAAACGTACCTAACAACATGATAGAAACATGCAAAATGTAACATCATACGAATAAACATAAAACACCGATAAAATCACGTAAATATCTCGATTTTGCATTTAAACACATTTAAAACTCGTTTGCTCAATAAATCTAATAAGCACTTACTTTTCTATGCAATTTATCGGATTATGGGAGAAATCGTTACGAAATATAACGGTATAAATCACATAAAATCACCCTTAACAACCGTCCATGATTCTCGACGCATTGACTTGATAAGGAACGGGGAGATGAATTGACACCGGCCAACCATATACGCCGGTCCGAGAGCAATTCTCGCGGTGCGAGAACTTGAGAGTTCGTAGAAATGAAGGAGTCCGATAACTCGGATTTGGAGATGTCGTGAGAGTAGCCACCGTCTTGTTTCGGCATGGCGATTTCATTTTGCATTTTCACCTCCTCGATCCTAGGAGGAGGAGGTGGTGCCTGAACAGCTTGAAAGGAGGGGGCATAATTATATTTGGCAATGTCTTCGAACAATGCCCACCCCTCTTGAGGCGTTTTCCTCGGAATGCCCCACCTGATGAACTATTGACCATGCCCTTGGTGAGCTCGGTCAACCCACTGAAAAAAGTATTGATTTGCCTCTGCAAGTCTAACCCATGGTGGGGGCATTTACGAAGAAGGGCCTTAAATCTCTTCCATGTCTCAAAGAATGATTCTGTTTCCGTTTGATAAAAATTGAATATTTCCCTTAAACACTGGGCTGTCTTGGCAGGTGGAAAGTATTGGCTTAAAAATTCTTTTTCCAATGCAGCCCAAGTGGTAATGGATTCTGCAGGGAGAGAGCTATACCACTCTTTAGCTTCTCCTTTCAAAGAGAACGGAAACAGTGTAAGTTTAATCGCATCCTCACTCACACCTTGAATGCGTGTCGTACCACATATCTCCATAAATGTGTGTACGTGTGTGTGAGGGTTTTCAGAAGGGGACCCGTGAAACATTGATGCATGCTGCATCATCTGAATGAGACCGGGTTTGAGTTCGAAGGTCTGTGCCGTAATGGCTGGTAAGACGATAGCCGGGTTGACAGTTACTGCGCCAAGCATGGCGTAGTCTGCCAACGTACGTCTATCTTCAGCAGCCATAATTATAGTTTCTTCGATTTCCCTTCTTCAAGATTGCTCAAACTCTTGATCTTCTGCGTTTTCTTCGTCAAAACGAAGTCTTCGCCTATTGGGTCGGACTATGGTCCGCTCGAGGTCAGGGGAGTAAAGTAATGGCCCCTTGTGACTACGAGTTTGCATAAACCGAACCCAAAAATCAGGTTGAGATGAACCTAAATATGAGGAAATAAAATCTAAAACTAAGAATTCAAAACCTAAACTAAGAAAAGGAAACCTAAGAACTTAAAATCTAACTAAAAGATTAAAAACCTAATTCTAAGATCAAAAACCGAAATAAAAGACAAGAAAAGAGAAGAACAAGAGTAAGAAAGAAAGAGGAACAAACGGGCGTCCACAGATGTGAACGAGCGTTTTTCCAGAGTTTGGACTGAACGGGCGTTCAAAAACTGAACGCTCGTCCGGTCTTTCAGAATGTCCTTGGACGGGCGTCCAAAATGATGAACGCACGTCTAAGGGTCGAAATTGATACAGAATTGAAATTTTTATAGTGGACGGGCGTCCAAAATCTTAAACGCTCGTCCAGATGTAAAAAGATCAAAAACAAAGCAGAAAAGAAGGGGGATTAAGAAGAGAAAGAAGAAAGAACTAATCACAAAACTCAAACCTTTAAAACCCTAAAAATCTAAACCAAAAACCTAACTAAGGAAACCCTAACTAACCTAATATCTAAAGGTTAATCTAACTAACAACCTAAAAACAGAAAATAAAACAAAACAACAACAGAAACGAAAAACAACAAAAACAAAAACTAGGCAAACCGTCCGGTTCCCCGGCAACGGCGCCAAAAACTTGTCCCGGATTTTATCAATACAAAACAACAAGTAATAAACCGGTTACCTCAAGTGCAAGGATCGTAGTATGGAGGCTAATGCCGGGTCGATCTTACGGGGAACTAGACAGTTGTGAACCCTAGCTTTTGTTTTTAACTAATTATTGTCACGAAAACTAACCTAAACGAAGAGCTAACCTAAACAAATATTGCATAAAAGTAACTAGACATAGGAGATTAATCCAATGCTTGGAAAGATTGAAAGCGATAAACTAAACTAAACTAAAGTGCAGAAAAAGTAAACTAAAGCTAAACAATTCAAGTTTCAAGGGATTAAATCAAGTTATAACGAGCGAACAAGCAATTGATCCACCTATCCTATCAACATTCAATTCTAATTCGGATTATTTCGTGATCTCTATTCAAGTCGTGATTCACCTACTCGAAGGCATAAACTCCTACTCTCGTAGACAAGTTCGTTTTCTAATCTTTTATCTTTCGATGTTAAAGATTACGTCTTTCTAACCTAGGCGTGAAATCTTTCGATTTCTAATCTAGAAAATCAATCTAATAACTTTCGTTTTATTTAGATCAAAGATCCAATCTTTTATCATGGTGATCTAAGGTTGACATGACTCTCATCACATAACCAATCATCAAAGCAAGCATCTTTCGATTAAACATGCAATAAAACATACAAAACATGATAAAAGAAACGAACTTGAAATAGAACTCACAAAATAATCACGAACTAGAAATCAACTGTTGAATTGGACGGCTTCACAACGCTTGTTCAAGAGGATTTAGCCTCTTAGCATCTTCTTGACAACTCGAATTGATGAATAAAAGTACATGAAATTATCTAATCTAATCTAGAAGTTTAAGTGCATAAAACTAGAGAAAAACTGAAGGAAAAACGCAGCCAAGCTGCCCCTAGGGTTTAGGGTTCGAATAATGTTTTCATTAGGGTAAAGATCACGCTGTTTTTATAGGAAAATCAAGTCGGTTGCTACAGTAACCGCTCCGGACGCTCGTTCATCATCATGGACGCCCGTCCAGGACCCAGCTCCAGTATTTTGCTCATAATTTCACTTCTAGGGCTCCGAATGAGGTGATTCAACATGCGTTGGAAAGATATTTCAATCCTCTACAACTTTCATCAAGACAACTTTCCCTGAAAGTGCCTACAAGTGTGGAAAAAATTCCCATGAAGTGCCTGGTTCCGGTTTCTTCAATGATTCTTCACTTAAACATCTTTCAACTCTTCCATCTTCATGTGATCATCGTTTAAGCTCCTTACTCATCATGCAAATGTACCTAGCAACATGATAGAAACATGAAAAATGTAACATCATACGGATAAACATAAAACACCGATAAAATCACGTAAATATCTCGATTTTGCATTTAAACACATTTAAAACTCGTTTACTCAATAATTCGATAAAACCAACACTTTTCTATAAAAAGTACTAAAATACCAAGGATATTGTTACAGGAATAACGTCATATAAATCATAAATTTCACCCTTAACACTTGGTCTGTCGCAGTCCACCTATATAGACAAGATGCTGAAGAGATTCAGTATGGAGCAGTCGAAGAGAAGATTGCTGCCCATGTCACATGGGGTCTACCTGTCAAAGGGAATGAGTCCCAAGACAGAGGAGGAAAGGGCACAAATGAGTAAGATCCCTTATGCTTCGGCAATCGGGTCTATCATGTATGCCATGTTATGCACAAGACCAGATGTCTCGTACCCTCTTTGTATGACTAGTAGGTACCAGTCCGATCCAGGTGATGGTCACTGGATTGCTGTCAAGAATATCCTGAAGTATTTGAGACGTACTAGGGATATGCTCCTGGTTTTCGGGAATGATGATTTAGTATTACGAGGTTATACAGATGCCAGTTTCCAAACTGACAAGGACGACTTTAAGTCGCAGTTTGGATTTGTTTTCACGCTTAACGGCGGAGTAGTGAGCTGGAAGAGTTCCAAGCAGGAGACTACTGCAGACTCTATAATGGAAGGCGAATACATAGCAGCCTCGGAGACGGCAAAGAAAGCAGTTTGGATGAAGAAGTTCATCACTGAACTTGGTGTGGTTCCCTCCATCGAAGGTCCAGTGCCTCTGTATTGTGATAATAATGGAGCGATATCTCAGTCAAAGGAACCAAGGTCTCTTCAGAAGTCCAAACATGTGCTACGGCGCTATCACTTGATTAGAGAGATAGTAGATAGAGGAGAAGTAAAGATAGAGAAAGTCCACACGGATGATAACATAGTTGATCCGTTAACCAAGGCATTGTCTCAAGCTAAGCATGAGAAACATGTTCACTTGCACGGGCTTAGGCATATGGGTGATTGGCTTTAGGCCAAGTGGGAGATTGTTGGAAAGGTGTCCTAAACCCAATCGGGTTGGACCGGATCCGACCGGGTCGGGTCATTTACAGTCTATTTAGTTTATGTAATAACTTTATTATGATTAATAAAAAACACTTATGTTATTATATATTGTTTGTCTTCATGTTATTTATTGTATATATATAGTAACGTCCCTAGTATCAATCTATGATAGAGAAACCATGATGGTGATTATGGTTGATGAGATCTCTAATCACTATAACAAGGTTGGTACTTAAATGTCTCTAGTCTTACATATTATCAAATGGGACATTGATAGTATAATCAGACTAGCACGTATTGGATGTCTTCTATCTTTTAGAAGATAGGGATAGATCTCGTCTATCGAAGTGAAGGGACACTTGGACTGTACGTGGACGTGTATTAGAGAATGCGTACGTTAGACTGACCCACTTACATTAAGTGTCACACTATGTGGCGGTTGTGTAATTATCCTTTTGACCGGAGTCTTCATGGCATCACGGTGTGGATTGTCATGCTTTGACACTATTGAGATTTCTCCTAACCACGGGGCGATCATGCGGTAGTGATTGGGTATGATCCTGAAGCATGCGGAGTATACATGATTGGTCGTCCGGGAATCGCGTATCCTATGATTGGTATTGAATATCCGAAATGGCCTTCTTATAAGGGATGTCTAGCTCTCGAGAATCTTTGCAAAGTGGGAGTAAATGTGTTATTCCGAGAGAGCATGATATCTAGATTATAAGATACGATCGTCAATGTATTGACACTCGAGATACGATCGTATGGATATTAATTCAGCGATAGGATTGTAAGTTACACGATAACTGCTTCACATGAAAGGTAGTAGTCATTGCTTTTGACTGTTCCGATGATTGGGGGTCACGGTGTGTTGCTAGACGCTATCCCGTGATCGTTAGGTATGAAGGGCATTTTAGTAAATTTCACTTTGTGTCTACGGCCAACATATTCGGAAGCCTATCGGGTCACACACATATGAACATCGAGTCGGATTAAAATGCGGTTATGGTTGATAACCAAATAAGGAAAGTTTATCTCTAGACTATAAAGGTTATAGTAGTAAATTAATATGGTGGTATTTATTTATTATGAATAAATAAAATACAAGATATTAATTATATACAAATTATATTAATTAAAGAATATTCCGGAAGCCAATTAATTGGCATATGGGGCGCCACAATTGAGTGTATAAGATACACTTGGATTGTGCACTTTAATAAATGAGATTACCATAATATTAATATAAGATATTAATTGATTTTGGAAAAATAGATTTATGGTAATAAGATAATTATATTCAATATAAGATATTGATAAAATATATTATAATTAAAGAGATAAATCAATCTAGTTGATTTTCCTTATTTTATTGGGAAAATGTTTTCTTCTTCTACACACATATGGGGCGCCACTTTTAACTATAAATAAGAGGTGGGTGTCAAACTCTTTTGTACATCACAATTGCAAGAGCTCATAGTTCTTGTGTAAAATAGAGAGCAATCCATAGTGAGTTTGTGAGGGAGGAAAAAGGCCGGTCTATCAACCGGAGTTTTCCGATAGCAATCCAAGGAGGATTCCGGCAAGGGGTTCGTGTGGATTAGCGATAGAGGCCGGACGCGTGGACGGCTTGCGCACTGAACTACTCTCCGTTGACGGTCAAAGCGACGATTTTATAGATCATCTGAGGTATAACCGTCAAACTACTTAACGTGTTTATTGCATTAAACGAAGAACGATCTAGAAAAGGAAATCAAATTTTAAATTTCGCTGCGTTAAACTAGTGATTTCCTAACACGATTAACTTGTAATTACCTGACTTTCTCTTATCAAAAGAGAGTCTATCCCATTTTCTATTCATCCTCAGGTTTAGAGAAGCATTCCGTGAGAGGTAGGGTAGGACTACTTCGTTGAATGTTGCATACCGATATGCAAAATCATCTTAACCATTAGGATAGATGGGATTGCCAGTCACATATTCTCGGGAATTTGACCGAATCAAATCCTTTAGAATGTAGTCCGATTCTTTAATAAAGAGAATCTGGGCAAGTCGATTTCCGACTTCGATAACACACCCATGTTGTTTCCAAGCTCGTTTCGGTGTTACCATTCATGAACACTAATGTATATACTACTTTACCAATACTGACATCCAGTCTATGAAAGACTTATCAATATTCTGGTCAAGTCCACATACTTGAAATATGTGACTTTTAAATAACCTAGAGGTTTGCTTTAATCCACAAAGGATATAAGCCTTGTTTACGAATAAATTCAGATTCCGATTGTTCAGCAAAAAAGTCTGAGGGAATCACCCATATTTTCTGCTTTCTAATGAATCTGCCATTTGTTCTTAGCTAAAACCCTTATGTTCCGAATGAATTCAGATTCCGTTTGTTCAGCAAGAAATTCTTAGGGAATCACCCCTATTTTCTGCTTTCTAACGGAATCAAACAAGACCGAGTGGTGAGAGAGTTCACGGTCTGGTTAACTCTCTACTTGTTAGGGAATCACCCCTAGACCACTCAGCTTTGTACCGAAAGTTAAACTTTATATTCATTCGACTCTTATCATGTAGATCCAATTACTCCCACTGGGCCTGAGACACTCAGGTGGTTCTACTAAAGTGTGAACAGAACTGGAGTACCAAAACTCCATTCACAGGGTTATGGTTTTTAAACCAACCTCTATTGATCAGAATCCTATACAGCCCGCAAGGAACCATAGGTTATCAATTACCTCTGTAAACTGCAAAGTCTTCAGAAAACCACAATAGGTAATGGTTAAACCATATTCCCATTGCGTTCTTGGTGGATCGATGTTCTGATCTAGTAGTAATTATCAGTGTTATCACCAACAACCAATGTTGGACGTGGTCTGATCTAATCAGTTAGTAACTACCTTGAGTAACCGTACTCCAAAGTCCAAGGTTGTTATTCATAGACCCTTTCAGAAGGGGTTTTGACAGTATAACCATCACTTTCTGATCTTAAGAATCTTATAACCAACCTTTACTCAACGTATAAGATATTGCACGAACAGTTATCATCTGAACGTGTACGCAAAATTTCCAGTCCTACCTTCAAGCACTAAGTGCTAAATGCCTATATTGACAGAAGTAGGGTGAACCGAATTCACTCCTTATCCACAAATTTGTAAGCATCTTCTAGGTAGACTTCTCGGTTTTACATGATAGTGTAAACCGTTATTTCGCAACCAATAGCTTAAATGAGTTAAGCAGTGTATTGTAGCACATTAATAACTATATGAGGCAAATTTATGGTGTTATCCCTCAGTGGATAAATTCCACTGGGAGGCAGGACGAGCATCAGTCCCAAGACTATGCTAGGCAAACAACCTCAACTTCTCGTCTACATGCTTCTTCACAAATGCATGTATGCCTTCGCACCTCTGATTCGCACGCACGTTAGCAAAGAAATAACCCCTAAGGTAAGCTTCCGCCCATTTACTACGTGTGTTGTACAGTTCTTCAACATACTTCACATTAGTTGGTTGCGACTTATCAACTAGGGCCCGCCACGCCCGTTCAAACTCGTTTATAGTTTGCACTTCTGTCATGCATTTATTGAAACCGTCTCTAAATTCCAACGAGTTCACATTAATTTTTACATTACCTTGTAAATGCTAGCTACAAGCCTATGGCGGGCATCCGGAACAGCTAATTCTATTGCGTTTCGCATGGAAAGATCACCGTCAGTTACCACTGATATAGGCTTCTTCCCATCCATACATTCAAACAAAGTTTCTAATACCCACACATATGTATCTGTAGTCTCATCCGACAATAAAGCACAGGCAAACACGGTAATCATGTAATGATTATTGATACCCACTAACATGACTAATGGCTTTCTATAAGCATTGGTTTTATATGTAGTGTCAAATACTAAGACATCGCCGAAGCAATTGTAATCTGTTCGGGACCTTGAATCCGCCCAAAATAGCCTACACAACCGTTGCACCTCATCCACGTCATATTTATAAAAAGAACAATGGATCGTCTTCTTTCTTCGCAGACAAATATCCCAAAGCTCCATCTGCATCCCCATCCTTAATTTCCGCACGTCTCTCGGCATACAAATATGGTTGTATAAGTCTTTCAAAGTGAACCCAACATTGTCATAGCCACCAGCTTGGTGTGCAAACAATTTCATTATATCACTAGTTCGCCACCCCACTTCATGCATAGTGCGTGCTTGAGCTATATCACTACTTTTTACACTCCTATGAGAATGAAGGAACGAAACACTACACGAGTCTGTCATTTCATGATTGTGTTCCTTAACGAAATCAGTCACCACAAATTTTCCTAACCCTTCATCTAACCTAACCCGGAAAGCTGCTTCACAACCAACTCGCGTCAATGGACGCGGTTCTCTCACACGATCCTCCGACTCCGAATTTCTCTCATTACGAAAACCTTGCCTATGACAAACAAACTTTCTCATTTTTATAGTTCCATTTGTGTCACGGAAAACATCTTCATTTCTTATAGAAAACTTAACACACCTAGCGTATACTAGGTTATAAAATAGTTCAGCATCTTCAATAGAATTGAATTGCATCTCGAGGACTTTATCAACATCCACATCATCAACACACAAACCGTCTAATTCTGATACTTTAGAAGTTTCAGATTCTTCTACCTCCATCACTTTGTATTCCATCTTATCACGAGATACTGTATAATAATTTAAACAAAAAAGTGAGCTCTTAAAAAACACAACACGCATTCCTTACTTCACTGGTTTAAACTACATAGTCACAAAAAGAAGCTTAAAGACGTGAAAAACATTGGATACACAGAGATCATTCACTACATACAATCATTACATCATGTTTTAGGGCTTTAACTCAACAATTTTCGTAGAGTCGACTTTTGAATCAACTTTATTGGCACATCTTTTTTTAAACCGTATGATGGGTTCCGACACATTCTGGGATCAAAATTTATTATTGGCACAATCATCCGTACATTCTGGGATCAAAATTAATTATTGGCACATTTTTTTAAAACGTGAACTATTCCCTTTGCAGAAAAAAAATAAAAAAAATAAAAACTAACCTACTTTGATGAAAGGAATGCGCCGTGAATCCTCAAGCTGTATAATGGTGACGATAAGGCGCCCCAATAAGTGTTGACTGGCGACCGGAGTGGAGGAGGAGAATTCACGGAACAACCTTGAAGAACTCTTTGTTTTTTTGACATGAGCAGGAACTCTTCGAGAAAGGTGTTTTTTTGTTTCTTCGATAGAGGTGTTTTTATAAAAGGAAAAAAATTATTGCCGTATAGTTAATTTGTTTTTTTTTAAAAAAATTGTTTACCGGTTTAGCAGGTTAAATTATTGAATAGGTGTGTTATTATACACATTAACTATGATGTACTCCCTCCGTCCCGCAATATAAGTCTTTTTGTGGTGTCCCAAAATATAAGTCTTTCTCACATTTCTATACAAGATTAATGCATTGTTTTCACTTTCACACTAAACAATGTAATTCTATAAGCCACTCCCAAAAAACAATATAATATCTTACCTTGAAATATTAAAAAGTAACTCATTTATGATTTTTCTTAATCTGTGTGAAAAGTCCAAATGGACTTATAATACGGGACGGAGGGAGTATTATAAGAATGATCCAACGTACATAATTATTGTATTTTTTTCAACGGTAAAGATTAAAAAACTGGACAATTAGAAACTGGACTGTAGCCGCTCTCTTAACTCTGATGTATTAAAAGAATGATCCAACGTACATAATTATTTGTATTTTTTCAACGGTAAAGATTAAAAAACCGGACAATTAGAAACCAGACTGTAGCCGCTCTCTCATTTTAGATTATCAATGGATAATTTATTATTTTTTCTCTATCTTGCCTCTAGTTTATTAACAATCCAATTATTTTACATTAGTTTATAACTATTGCATTTCTCATAATCAAATAATATTTTCATCATTTATCGTTAAAATTTATTATCAGTAATCACCTTTCTTAATTCGTGTGAAATCACTCGAAATAACCTATATGAGGTACTATTTTGGAGCTAGCAGAGCTATTAAAAAGGAATAGTAAATGTTAACAATCGTCATATTAATAAGAAACAAAATAACTACGCTCTCGGTCCCATATACAAGTCATTCCAATATTTTTAAGTTTGTCGCGAATTATAAGTTATTTAACAAAATCAATAATTTTTTTCTTTTTATTACCTCTAATTTACTATTAATCTAATCAGTCACATTATTTTATACGGAAATTTAGGAATAAAGACAGTATTTTAAATATTTTTTAAATAACATGACAGCTCAATAGCTTTCATAGGGAGAAGAACCACCCCCACAATTTTTATAGAGATCCAAACGCGATAAAATTTTTACTGAATTTTTTATTTTTTGATGCTATTCGTTTTGAGACTTGGTTCGATATAATTACATCGTTTTTCGTGTGATTCACTATCGAAATTCACTCAATGAATATCCCCGATCAATCCCAAAAATCAGTGAATTTCGACATCGAATTTCGAATAATAGTGAATTTCGACAACATATTTTTTGAAATCACGTCGGAATATGTTGATGTGGTCTCAAAATAAAGTGCATGAAAAAAATAAAAAATTTGGTGAAAGAATTTTCAAATTTGGAGTTTTAGATCGAGAGATATGAGTGTTTAAAAAAGATGGATGAAAGAGAAAATGTGTTAGTTTTTTTTTTTTTTTTTTTTTGGAAAAAAACGCCCCAAAAAATTAAATTAAATAAAATAAAATAGTTTTGTCATTTATGTAAAAGTTTTAAAATACTGTTATTCTTCTTAATTTATGAAATATTTATGTCAATCTCCATCATTCCCCCTATTTTATAACTATTACATTAATAATTATCAAAATATATTTCAAACATTTCTTCTTTATAATTAATTTATACTATTTACTAAATTTCTTAATATGTGTAACAATTTTTACGATAACTTATACTACCTCCGTCCAACAAAAGTGTCCACTTTTTATTCTGTACACAGATTAAGAAAATAATTATGTTGTATTTTAAATACTAATGAATATATACCATATTCATAATAAATATTGTATTTGTTTTAAAATATGAAAAAAAATATAAATAAATTAAATGGTATGATAGAGATATGTTTGAAAAATATGTATTAAATAACGTATTGATTTTTGACAAGAACACATTTTAAGGGACAAATCATTTTTAAAAAAAAAACAATTTTTATAGTAGGTGGTGGTTTAGGACGAATCCGGTATTTTGTAACATGGGCCTTGTCTTATTCCCGGCATGTGTAGGCTGGAGAATATTCAGCCTTCCCAAGGCGAAGGACAAAAATACCCCTTGGGGTTTGGAGTTCTGCATTGTGCAATTTGAGGCACTCATTATTTTATTTAATATAAATGGCACCCACACATTGTCTAGAATTAGGTTAATCCCTATAATACTTCAAATATAGTCCGGATAATTCCGTTATAGAGATTTCTTATTAGAACGGGTCGTCGGATGACTGCTACGTACACACAAAAAAATAGAACAATTTTGTCTCTTTTATATGTGGTAGTCACCGATGATCCGCCGGATAATTCTGTCGTAGGGACTCCCTTTTAAAATGGGTCGTTGGATGACTGTCACGTGTACAAACGAACAAAACAATTTTATAAATTTTTTTACATGTGGCTGTCACAGCCACATATCTCATCAAATCGTCTCCCTATCCGCCTCCTCAATAATTGGTCTCCCTACGAACTAGTCCATCACCGTGTCTTCTGATTACTCTTTTCTCTGTGTCTTCGGTTGTGCTTGTTGGTGGGACCTTTGACCTTACAATAATCACAAAACCGACTTTCATTTCAAAACCTGTATTTTCCTTGACTATAGCCCGCACCATCACGGTTACAAATGTCTTGATCTTAGCACCGGTTAGATTTATATCTCCTGCATTGTTGTCTTTGATGAAACGTCATGGCAGTCTTGATATTAAATCCCTTGAGCTCTTGGCTATTTTTCAAGTTCTATGCAGTGCACTCCTCTACTGGTATCCGATCTATTATCTTTCCAGCCGATGATCTATCTTCGCTTGACTGTCTTGTTAATGATTGTCTTTGCATCGCCACCCTTTGTTTCATGCTTATTTACTTTCATTAAACGAAGTGCCAATAGATGAGCTCAGTGTCTTGGCCAGACAAACCTGTCTGCTAGAGCTTTTATTACTTACTCCTCTCCCGTCCTGATGTAACGATTGCTTGCTTAACCGATTTGACGTAATAAAATAGTCAATAATTATCGTCAAAAAATTAATACTGCACCCTCAAAAACAAAAAATTACTGCTACTCTATTTTTTCTATTTTTTTACATGTGGCAGTCACAGCCACATATCTCATCAAATCGTCTCCCTATCCGCCTCCTCAATAATTGGTCTCCCTACGAACTAGTCCATCACCGTGTCTTCTGATTACTCTTTTCTCTGTGTCTTCGGTTGTGCTTGTTGGTGGGACCTTTGACCTTACAATAATCACAAAACCGACTTTCATTTCAAAACCTGTATTTTCCTTGACTATAGCCCGCACCATCACGGTTACAAATGTCTTGATCTTAGCACCGGTTAGATTTATATCTCCTGCATTGTTGTCTTTGATGAAACGTCATGGCAGTCTTGATATTAAATCCCTTGAGCTCTTGGCTATTTTTCAAGTTCTATGCAGTGCACTCCTCTACTGGTATCCGATCTATTATCTTTCCAGCCGATGATCTATCTTCGCTTGACTGTCTTGTTAATGATTGTCTTTGCATCGCCACCCTTTGTTTCATGCTTATTTACTTTCATTAAACGAAGTGCCAATAGATGAGCTCAGTGTCTTGGCCGTACAAACCCGTGTCGCTGAGCTTTTATTACTTACTCCTCTCCCGTCCTGATGTAACGATTGCTTGCTTAACCGATTTGACGTAATAAAATAGTCAATAATTATCGTCAAAAAATTAATACTGCACCCTCAAAAACAAAAAATTACTGCTACTCTATTTTTTCTTTCAACATTTGAGATAACAAAATAATAAAACACCTACTCTTAAAAAAATGAATTTGAGAAAATACTTCTTTACTTCAAAAAATAAAGAAAATACTTCTTAACCCTGAAAAGAAAATACTTTGGACACCTCAAAGGAAAAAAAATAAAAAAAAAAGGTGTTGGAGGGGTACAGTGTCCAGACTCCACACTGTCTGTGCAAGTGGGAGCCTTTTTGGAACTGTGTTTTGGCCTTTCTTGTGTTTGTATCTCACAATTATTATTATTATAACATAATAAACACAAGAATAAACAGAACCATGAAAATAATAGATGGTGATGGGAGATACAGCTGCAAATGGTTAGGGGAGAAGCAGAGAAGGAAGCAAAAAACTAGTAAAGCAACAGTTAGCCCATATGGAATTTGTGGGGATTAGTTACAACTAACACTTAGAATCATCTCCTCCAGTTTGTTCTCAGATCTCAAGGCTACCAGAATTTGAGGCTTGCTTTGCTAACCCCTCTCTTTGGTTTTTTCGAGAAAATTCCCTTCTTTTTCCAGTCCAATTGGCAGCCATATTGCTCAACATTTAGGCAAGGCTGCAACTTTTCATCTGGGATTCTGAATTATTGTGAAGCCCATATGAAAGTATTCATTTTCTGAAGTTATTTTGCTTAGTTGGGTTCTGATTTTAGTTTCTGGTTTGGAATCTTATGTTTTCTATAAAAGGGGAATCTTGAGGCAGTGGAGTAATACAAGTGGGATAAATTCTTCATTTATGAGAGTTTGTGTCTGTTTTCTAAAACAAATGATGGTTTAAATTGTTGGGTTGAGTCCAAGTATGGAAAGGTGGCTTCTTTTATGGAAAATGGTGTTATTGGTGTTCATATTCAGTGGTTGTTCTTTTGCTACTCTTTCTCCTACAGGCGTAAATTATGAAGGTGACATTTTTTTTTCTTTTCTTTTTCTTCTTTCTCTCTGTTATATTATTGGAAAATGCTGCTACATGGTGATATAACACATTTTTGCATCTTTGATCAAATCTGACCTGGCTGTTTGTTTTTCAGTTGTGGCATTAATGGCTATTAAAAGTGCTCTCAAAGATCCATATAATGTTTTGGAGAATTGGGACATGAATTCTGTGGACCCTTGTAGTTGGAGGATGATTACTTGCACATCTGATGGCTATGTTTCAGCCCTGTAAGTATGTACTATGTAGGTCCCATTACGTATTCGAATCGAACGAAATTCATGAACCCGAAAGAGAAAGCTCTGTTTGAAGATGATGTAATTTTTCTGATTTAGTTTATTCTTGTTTAATAGAGGATTACCAAGTCAGAGCTTGATTGGGACTTTGTCACCTGCCATAGGAAACCTCTCACATCTTGAATCTGTGTAAGTAATCGTCTTGTAAACAATATATTGCTTGAAACTTTGGAATTGTTAAAGGGGCTGTTTTGTTAAGCATCATTGTTGATTCTTGAATTTTTGGTGTACGTGCAGTTAGGAAGTTAAAGGTTTGCTTTCTTTGTTTTCTTATGGTCATGTAGGTTGCTGCAGAACAATGCCATATACGGTTTGATTCCTAGTTCAATTGGGATGCTTGAGAAGCTTCAGACACTTGATTTATCGAATAATAGATTCGATGGTGACATACCTAGTTCTTTAGGGGACCTGCAAGTTTTGAATTACCTGTGAGTCCCTTTGTGATCTGTAAGATCGGTATTTTTTTACGAGATCGACTTCAATTTGTGTTTCCATTAACTCATTTTGCTGCTGTTTTCTTCGTAAATCAGGCGACTAAACAACAACAGCCTCACAGGGCAAATTCCTGATTCATTGTCTAAACTTAAAGGACTCACCCTTATGTAAGCGTTTGGCTTGATAATATGGTTGATTCTGAATACTCTTTACCGATCGGATGCCACATTCTTTACGTTTTTGCAAGAAGTGTTTCATCATTTGCTGATTTCGTTGCAGAGACTTCTCTTTCAATAACTTAAGTGGCTCCTTGCCTAAATTATCTGCAAGAACTTTTAAGTGAGTCTATGCTTTTACCTCTGGTTGCTTGCTTATACATAGGTTAAGGAAGAGTTCTTATGTCGTCTTTTCTATGACATCCAGAATTGTAGGAAACCCTCTGATGTGTGGGCAGAGTCCTGGAAACGATTGTTCTGCCATATATCCTGAACCGTTATCCTTCCCACCAGACAACTTAATAGGTTGATGTCTCATACTCTCATTTACCTAACCATTCTCTGTATTTCTGCATCTTTAACCGATTATGATGGAGAAGACATAATTATGATATTCCTTCACTATGGTTTCCCTATTACTGATATCTTCTAGTTTTTCTTCTTAGACCAACGAAAGGCTGGAATAAGAAATCGCCATGTTGGTATTGCTATTGGTGTTAGCTTTGGTGCTTCTTTCTTAGCCGTTGTGGTTTCTTTTCTTCTTTGGAGACAATACAAGCATAATAAACAGATTTTCTTCGATGTCAACGGTCAGTGAAGCCAAAATCTGAATTCTTACTGTGTTGAAACTATCTACTTCTGATGTCACTATCTATTTGGCTTGACATGTCCTGTTTAATGGCAGATCAGTACGATCCCGAGGTTTGTTTAGGTCATTTGAGAAGACATACATTCAAGGAACTTCGATCTGCTACCGAACATTTTAGCTCAAAGAATATATTGGGTCAAGGAGGATATGGTATTGTGTATAAGGGACGATTAGGTGATGGAACTGTGGTTGCTGTCAAAAGGTTGAAGGATTTCAATACTCTTTTTGGTGAAATACAGTTCCAAACAGAAGTGGAGACGATAAGTTTGGCTGTCCATCGGAATCTTCTCCGTCTATTGGGATTTTGTTCAACAGAAAATGAAAGGCTTCTTGTGTATCCTTACATGTCAAATGGAAGCGTAGCTGCGAGATTAAAAGGTTGAATATATGAACAATTGACTTGCCAATGTTGGTCTTGGTGTTTATTTTAGTGTCACCACACACATTCGTCTTGATTATTTATCTGTCTGTTTTTTCCAGATCATATAAATGGGATGCCTGTATTAGACTGGCCAAGGAGAAAAAAGGTAGCTTTAGGCACAGCAAGAGGACTTGTCTACTTACATGAGCAAAGTGACCCGAAAATCATACATCGCGATGTCAAGGCAGCAAATATTCTACTGGATGATGACTTTGAAGCGGTTGTTGGAGATTTCGGGTTGGCAAAGCTTTTGGATCACCAAGAATCTCATGTAACAACAGCTGTTCGTGGAACTGTTGGTCATATTGCTCCAGAATACTTGTCAACTGGGCAATCTTCAGAAAAAACTGATGTTTTCGGTTATGGGATCTTGCTACTTGAGCTAATTACTGGTCTGAAAGCTTTGGAGTTCGGCCGGGGAGCCAAACAGAAAGGCATCATGCTTGATTGGGTACCATCTTATGCCATCTTTGAATAATACTGACAGATTTTTTTAATGCAAAAATGGTAGTAATATCAGCTGTCTCGGAGATTCTTAGGTAGAAAGTCTTTTTTATAAACAATACCACTCATCCAACAATGGGGTTCATTCAATAGAGACTCTTCATACAAGAATTTCCTCAAACATCTAGTAGGCATAAAGCAATATCCATCTGAGTGTCAATGCTCTTGCATGTATTTTCAGGTAAAAAAGCTTCATCAAGAAGGGAAATTAGAGCTAATGGTGGACAAAGATCTAATAAACAATATCGACAAGGTTGAATTAGAAGAAATGGTGCAAGTTGCACTGTTATGTACACAGTTTAACCCTTCTCAGCGGCCTAAAATGTCACAAGTGTTAAGAATGTTAGAAGGCGATGGCTTAGCAGAAAGATGGGCGGCATCACAATCAGTTGAAACATCAAAATACCGACAGCCTTTTGAAAATCCTCCACCTAGATATTTTGATAACAACATAGAAGATTCATCACTCATTGTTGAAGCAATGGAGCTTTCTGGCCCTAGATGATATTTGTTCTTCATTCATGCATAGTCTGCAAGTGATCAAGAGTATTGATTGCTCGAGAACCATCGGATCACACACGCGCGTGGAACATACGTGCCATGAAGGGGGTAACATAGAAATATTTTTGAGGTGGTCACTTCGTATGCAGAGTGTTTTGTCATTTACACGTTTAAACACGAGTGTTTAAATGTGTGTTTTTTTTTTTCTTAATTACACGTCACTATGCGTACAGAGTCGCTTCTTAAACTTGATATGCTGCGTGATTCGTGTTTGTACAAAGAAAGGAGAGATGAATATCAGATTATGTGATTATGTAACTTGGAATTTGTAGAGCTTGTTTGAAAGATTTCAGAATTTGTAATGTAGATGCCTTAGGGCCTGTTTGGTAAACAAATTAAGTACTTATTCTGAAAAAATTAAGTGGCAGTTAGAATTAGAAGTGTTTGATAATATTTTTAACATATCTTAAGTAATTAAGTGTCACTTAATTTTATATGTAAAAATTTTGGAAAAATTCAGCGCATGGTGGAGCGCTTAACGCTGAATTCAAACTGCCGCACTTGGATTTTTTTTTTTGTTTTTTTATTTTTAATTTATTTTCTTTTTTTAAAGGTGGGGTGGTTTTTTTGAGGAAATATTTTTTATGTTTACCTTTTTTTTATATGTGTTTTTCTTAAATGAGCTTTTAATTTTTTTGCTTCTCATGTCAATACCTTTCGTATAGTATGTATCTTATTATACTGAATAAAGTATTAAATTTTTTTATTTCTTACGAATCTTTTTTTCTTTTAGTTTAATGTAGTATACGTAATTGTACATTTTTTCATTCAGATATGATGTATTATTTGAATTGTATATAAATAACACAGCGTGTATATATGAGTGTTCCCTAATTTTAAGATGGTCTTGGATCGATAGTAAATTACAAAAACAGATGGACCCTGATGTGTAAAATATATATGCCTGGTTTTTATTATAAAAAAAAAAAAATGCAAATAGAAGTGAGCAAATTTCAATTTTTTTTTTTTTTGAGGGTGAATTTATTTTTTTTTTATTTTATTTTAATTTATTTTCTTTTTTTAAAGGTGGGGTGGTTTTTTTGAGGAAATATTTTTTATGTTTACCTTTTTTTTAGGGACTATCTTTTCACACAAATGTTGTTTTACACTTACCAAGAGCCGAGAGTGGGCTTCGTTTGGATATTCCACACGCCTGTCATTCTGACCGTAAATGAGTCCGGAAAATGTATACTATTCTGGCCAATTTATGGTCAATTCACACAGCAGCCATTCTGACCCAATTTGAGTCAGAATACGATCATTATACTGATTTTATTCTAGCCAGAATTTTGAATTTTCATACTCAATACCGGTCAGAAAGACATTCTGACTAAAATTGAGTACAAAAATCTTTTAATATTCTGTCTGAAATTCAGTCAGAATCAATAGTGGTGCTTTTATATTGTTGTTGTTATCCTGACCCAATTCTAGTCTGAATGTGTAGAGTGTTCCGGACTCAATATTGGTCAGAATGATGCTCTGACTATGTATGAGTTTGGAAAACTTCAAACATTCTACCTAAAATATGGTCAGAATCAACCAGTGTGGATTCTCAACACGTATATTCTGACAATATTTCAGTATGGATAATGTGTCATATTCTGACCAAAATTTGGTCAGAATGAACGCGCGTAAAATAAAAAAAATAAGGGCGAAATTGGAAAAAAAAATTCTGTGTGGTAAGATAAAAATTTGTGTGAAAAGATATTCCCTTTTTTTATATGTGTTTTTCTTAAATGAGCTTTTAATTTTTTTGCTTCTCATGTCAATACCTTTCGTATAGTATGTATCTTATTATACTGAATAAAGTATTAAATTTTTTTATTTCTTACGAATCTTTTTTTCTTTTAGTTTAATGTAGTATACGTAATTGTACATTTTTTCATTCAGATATGATGTATTATTTGAATTGTATATAAATAACACAGCTTGTATATATGAGTGTTCCCTAATTTTAAGATGGTCTTGGATCGATAGTAAATTACAAAAACAGATGGACCCTGATGTGTAAAATATATATGCCTGGTTTTTATTAAAGAAAAAAAAAATGCAAATAGAAGTGAGCAAATTTCAAAAATTTTTTTTTTTGAGGGTGAATTTACTTGTACAAATGTTGATTCATTATGCACATACACAAGTACGTGTAAATACCAAAACGGTTAGGGTGGTTTCCATGTCCGTTAAAGTGGAAGGGGGGGAACTGCTTTTAGATGTGCCATTAACAAATCTACTTTTCCACGCAAAAGTATAATAACTAACTACCACGTTCATACTCATGCATTGGCGCCAAACACTTCTTCCACATTTGAATGACGAAATTGCCCTCCGTCATTCAAAAAATAAAATGACGAAATTGTCCCCACTATACACGTTCAACGTTTATGCCGTAAGCCGCCGGTCTAGCGAAAATCGCTGCCTGTACTTCTAATTCGTTACACCAGTACACGGTTAAATACGTGTGATGAGATTATTACATCTACATTTTTATGCTGATTATTACATCGATTTAACATATTTAACCACTTTTCCAAAACAACAAAAAAAAAAAAAAAACATATTTAATCACTTTTAATACGAATATATATTGCAAGGTAAACGCGTTTCACGTTTAAATAGATCTTAATATATTATATTTTTATGAAAAAATTAGTTTATAGTCCACTTTTTCGCTCTTAATTAAGTGCTAATTCACCTTCAATTTTTTAGTTGCATTAAGGACAAATAAATTCCACCGGACGAATATACCCCTATTTATCCATTCAAGTTGTTCAACCCCGCCACCTTATCTCTATTCATTAATCACCGTATAATTCTCATCCTCATTATCAATGGCTTCTGATGATTTAGCTCATGTCCAAGCTCAACAACGCCATGATAATGTACAGAACCATCCCTAGCTCATTTTCCCCAGCTCCTTTTGCACACCACCGCCGTCAACTCAGCGCGGTGTCTCCGGCGTTGATTCGATAAACATTTTGATTTATCTTTTGCTGACGATTTTGGACCCTCTGTCCCTGAATCATAAACTTCATGATTTGAGTAATGATTTTGGCTGCTTTATGATTCAAGTTCTCAAAGTCTGTGAAATTTTATTGTCCAGGTTCCACTTTGACTTTGTGTACGTATGTGTGTTTGACTTTCCAAATTTATAATTCTATCAAGTGCTTATGGATTTTGATTATATTTGCTAAATTGGAAGACTCAAAATTTGTAGATGGAGGGACTTTGATGCATTGCTGAATAGTTGTTGAACTTGAACTTCGAATTTCGGACCAGTTTTTCCTGTTAGATCTCTGCTTTGTTATGGAGTTTGAGAATGATGTCCAAGTACAAGATGGCACACAAGGTGTTCTTGAAAATGTCAAAGAAGAAGGTTCTGATAGCATAAAGGAGGAGGATTGTGATCCTGATAAGGTTTCAAGTGAAGATGGTAATTCAAAAGTCGAATTGTTGGCAAAACTTAAAGTTGTTTCAAATACTAAGACATCAGATTCAAACAAAAATTTTGGACAAGTCAGTTTGAAGGACAATAAAACCTCTATTCATTAGTAAAATAGGGAAATGCTACCCTAAAGACTCCAACATAGGAAGAGTCGACATGATAATTTGATACGGGCGCGCGTTTCGTTGCGGGATGAAACCGCGTGGTCCCGTATGTATTACGCCACACGGCGACTCCATGTTTGGCTTTAGCTTTAGGTAAACCTCCCAGTAAAATAGAGTAGAATTAGGAGAGTGTTTATACATGGGAAAAGTCCATCCAAAAGACAGGGATACTCGGAATGCGAAACAAACGATGTGTTTAAAGAGTACAAAGAATAGATATCCTAGGTCTGGTGCATTAGCACATGTCAAACACAATAAGGCATGTGTTGCTAAATCAGATACAGATACAGGAAATACAACAGAATCTGTGTTGATTTTAAAAATCCAATAGACGAAGCAGCAGAGGATAAGTTCATTGATCAAAGCCCGAAAAGAAGTAAATATGAGTGTTTGAACTGTAAGAAGACATTCAGTTCATATCAAGGACTTGGGGGACATAGACCTTGCAACAAAAAACCGAAAGGAGAGTCCTTTTGAGCCGATACGATACGATACGCGATACGATACTTCGATACGATACGCGATACGATATCGCGATATCGCGTGCCTTAATACAATAGATAGGCCTAATTCAAGTGATTAATTCAAGTGATTAACTACTGAACATGCATGTTATAAACACCACACCTTAATCAAGTTAATCTATGCTATTCCTTTTATCAATCAAAACCACATAAACTTGACATAGGCTTAATAGTTAATCACTTGAATTAAGCCTTAAATGAGCCTTATATGAGCCAGCTATGTGTGCCTTGAAGTAGTCACTTGAATTAAGCTTTAAATGAGCCTGATACTGTTACTGATACTGATACTGATACTGATATTGTGTTAGTGTAAATGCTGCGATTAAATTCGGCTTTCAAATACTACGTCGAAAAGGTATCAAACGCGGTCTCAAAATGAAGATAAAAAAAATATGAACTTTGGTGAAACAATTTTGATGATCGGTGTTCTAAATCAAAAGTTACGGTCGTTTATAAGAAAAAGCGCTTGACGGGTCTGTTTCCGCCAGGTGGTTTAGATGGTAATTTGGTGGAGGATATCTAGCTTTTACATGGTGTTCTCCGATCAGTGAGGGCGTCGCCGCCGATTGAAGGTATTTTCCGGTGGTGGTCGCAGTTAATGTAGACAGGCAATAAATGAGAGATGAATGTAGTAATGTTTAGAGCAATAAATGCAAAAGAGCCATCCTTCTTTATTAATGTCAAAGTGGGGGTATTTATAGGGAAGGGATAAAGCTGTAAAGCCTACACATGTTAGCGACGCCGGTGCCCGACAGATGGCAGTTGGCGTCGCGTTCTATCTAAGCTTATGAACTTTCCATTAACTTGTACTGAGGGAGGCTTCGGATCTAATGAATACTGAGGATCGTGGATTTGAGGTATTTGGAATAGGTCCTTGACACAACCACAACCTGTGTGGAGGCACCTTGGAATCAATAAGCTCCTCGACACGCTCACAACTCCGTGTGAAAGCACCTTGGAATAATGAGCTCCGCGACACAATCTCAACTCGTGAGAAGGCACCTTGGAATAGCACCTCGACACTTAGAAAACCTGTTTCTAAGCACCTTGGTATATTGGATACCCACAAGGGTTTCTCGGGCCCTTGATAATCCGGTTTTGAATACTCTATCCAGAGAATTCACACAACACTAATCCAAGTGAAGAAAATATATTTTATATTGAGCAAAAAGCTGAATTACAAGTTACAAATGGATGGCTATTTATAGGACAAAATACGGTACATGTATCCATAAAATAAAGTAAAAAGTCTTCCTAAAATAAATCAAAAGTCTTCTTGAAATAGTAGCCAAAAAGTGGCGCCTAAAATAGTCTTCCAAATGCATTGTATTTTCATTATCCAAGCTTGAATTTATCTTCCAAGTGCATGCATGATTCTTTGACTTCTCTAAGCTTGAAATCAATGCAAAAGTGGCGCCTAACTTCTTGAATAACCAGCCAAGTATTTTGCAACTTATTTATTAATAATGCATAAAAAGATATATAATAAAATGTAATAAAAGATGTCTAATGTTTGGTCTTTCACTCCAGCAGCCCACCCGCATATATTATGGACTTAGTAATTTCACCATCTGTGAATGTTAATGGATCCTAATTCACATCAGAGTTTCTCCTATAAATGGGCCCACAATGCTGCGAGGCGGCCCCCTTATGCTGAAGACGCTGGCGGGATGGCCAAGGAGTTGGCGACGTCGCGCGTTCTTGTGCGGGGAGGTAGTTTGACTTATTCCCTCCGGCGAGTTGACCGGGGATAATGGGACCGTGTCAGGTTCCGTATCATCAATGGCCCCCTACTCTGCGGCGGAAAATTGTTGCGGCGTGGAGTAGTTTTTCGGTCAAGGAGTCTCCGTTGATGAACACTCTTGGAAGACAAAAGTTGAGCGGACTCATGATTAAGGACACAAACCCGTAAAGCCTCATCAAAACCTTACTTAAGAAAAACCCAGTGGGAAAAAATCTTAAGCAAGGGAAAAGAGTACTCTCGGTTTGTGTCAGAAATCTCGAGACCGCTCCTTCAGAGGCGAGGCGGGGTTGCGACATGAAGTTGGTGCAACATAACCCGTGAGCGCTTCATGAAGTTGACGCTATACGAAAGGCCTGCCAATCTCTACGAGCGGGTTTCCTCCTCCTAGTACACGTTAGTGGTGATCTGGAGTCGACACCGCACTCGATCGTTCGCAGTCAGTCGCAAGCAACAAGGGAGCTGACCTTCCAGGCCGCCCCCTTTTCATATAGGGGGAGATCTTTTCTCATCTGGCGGCCTACCAGGTCGTCCTCCCTTCATATAGGAAGCGATCCTCTCTCATCTTGGATTTCAGCTTGCGGACTCGGTGGTTGTAAGGGGCCCAATCCTGGTGAAAAACGTTCTGCCATTCTTCCCAGACAGCGTCGACCATGGCCCCCTGGCAGTTTCCATTCCGGATTAGACGCACAAACCTCTTGAATAGTTTGTTCTGTGCGGTCTGTGGATCCGCTCGCCGATGAATACCTCTGATCCTCCTGCGAGCTCGGATGATCTTGGATTCATTTATCTCAGCTCTTTTTTCACGCTCTAACTCTGCAATATCAGGTAACAGGAAGGCAGCAGCTGTGTCGAGATTCCGTCCCATTTCCACCATTGATATCGGAATTAGGGGTTGTTCTTCCATAGGAGGGATATAGAGGGGATGCAGGCAGGATTCCAAGTGTTCGGTGCCTCTGTAATCCTCCATAAATTCATATTCGCCATCATCCGACTGAGACATCCTTGTTTTTCTGGGATTTTATAGGAAAGAAACAAGAAGTGAAAAAATGGGAGATGCAGTGTTTTTGGAGAAGGCAGTGAAATGGCTGGCTTTTATAGAGGGAGGTGGCGTGTTTGCATGGATTATCATGATGGTAGGCAGACAGAACGACGGCTATCTGAAGAGGCAGTCATAATGGCAGATAGATGTGATGATGGCTATCCGAAAAGTTTACCATTATTGCGAGCATCCGAAGGGACTGTTATTTATGGTGGGTAATTATGGGCTATTTTATCGTTCAGAATAGTCCCTAGTCAGAGTAGACTTACTAAACACGGCTAAAACCTCGGGAAGACCATCAATGATGGCTTTTGAATCGTTCCATCCGTTGGGATACCTGATAGTTTGTGGGCGCAGCGGGGAGATGTGATGATACCTGCGGACTGCGACTTGAAATGCATAGCATAGACCGATCCAGATATGCCGCGAGGAGATGTTCTGGTCACTGCGACTGCGGCTTGAGAGCTTGCGATGTGAATCGTCCGTGGAAAGACATAAATGGACTGCAGAACGCTGTGTCACGTGGAAAGACATAAATGGACTGCAGAACGTTGTGTCTCATTAAATGTGGCGTCCTTTCCGTCTGACAAGGTGACGCTTCGTCGATAGGTCGTGACGGCTGGTAATGATGACACTTCGTTTGTAGCGCAAATTTCGAATTTCAAAGCGTCGTGTCGATTCCTGAAACTTTTCGTTTTCCCGCGCAATCTGAACCGGATGCTTGTCTTCTTTTTCAGAGATGCCGGCATCCGGTCTTCGCAGGAGTGTCAATGCTGCCGCTGCTAACGCCGCAAAGAGAATGCGGGAGGAGGAGTTAAAGAGAGCAGATCCCGTTATCATACCGACTGTTCATGTGGGGATCAATCAGGGAGTGACAGTTGCTGTGGCGGGCACGGAGGCGGGCACAACATCTGAGGCGGGGACCACCTCTGGCGTTGCGATCGTCAGAGCGGTTACAGAAGAAGTTCGCCCCCCGCCAGCTGAAGGTTCTGAGCACCGTCCCGGTAAGCAGCCGGTAGAGTTTGAAGATGTTCCTGATGAAACCCCACTGTCCCGCAAAAGACCCAGAGTGAACGTGCCGTCCGAGATCGTCAACCTAGAAGGTCCTGGTTCTCCCCCTCTTTACCTAGCACCCGTTTCTGAGTTCGCGTCGCAGGAGCGCGCACATGAAGGAGCTTCGGCGAGTGCTGACATTCCTATCTACTTTGACGAAGCCTTCTGTGCCGATCAATCATCGCCTGACTGGGGTGTTATGATGGAGTCAGCTCTGTCAGCGGTCCCTCCTCTTCCAATACTTTCCAGAAAATGGAGCGCTGAAGCTCGCCTATCCGTGGGAACTAGGCTGATTAAAAGGATTGCACCTGCCAATATTGGCGACAGCTCTATCGATCCCCACGAGGCTATGAGGGCTGCCGTCGCTGAGTATGGGATGTCTGCACATAAGGTGAGTATATTTTCTCGTGCAAATTCACTTTCATTTTCCACGTACTTACTGCGTCTCTCTCAGGTCTCGCGTTGCATGCTCGCCGCTTTGGTTACTGTGGAGAAGCTGATGGAGAGCGAGCACCGGGCGAGTGATGAGTTGGCAAAAAAGGTGCAAGAGAGCCAGGAGTTGGTGCAAACGATGAAGGACCTGGAGGCCAAAGTTGACGACGCTAAGGCTCTATCTGCTGCCAGAGAGAAAACCTGGGCGGATCGAATTGCGGAGCTGGAGCGTCAAGTTACACATGAGAAGAATCATCGCAAGAAAGTCGAAGCCGCCCTGGGTGCATGCGAGCAAAAACTAAAAGCCGCTGAGGACGCTGTCGTTGCTGCTGTTAGGGAAACTGAGGTCGCCGACAAGAGGGCTAAGGACGCCAGCAAGAAGGCTGAGGACGCCGTCAAGAAGGCTGAGGACCTCGCCTCGGAGATCCAGGCCAAAATTGAGAACGCCCTCGCCGAGTACAAAGATAGTGCCGAATATTGGAAAGATCTGGGTGACAATTATGACCAAGGCTGCTATCATATGGCGAGGTGTGTCTGCAGGTCGATGAGCCAGGCGAGGGTCCCCAGCTTACAGGATATGGCGGCGTGGACTCAGGAGAATTCCTTCAGTGCCGACCTTATCCCATATCATCCCGTGGTTCCGTACTCCGAGGAGGAGATCGCCGAGTATCACGAGCAGTGTAGGCTTGAGGGTCTACAGGCGGCGGAATTTCCAGCGGCGGCAGTGGAGAACATGCGTTCCCTTGTGCAGGCAATCTTGGATGCGGCCGATATGGAAGGGAATCAAGCGGCTCCAGGTGGTGAGGAGGGGGCGACGGGGAGACTCGCAAGCTGGCCTTGATTCCGGGAGTGCTTGATTTTCACTTTGTCATGACGAAACTTTATTGTTGATCTGTAATATTAACTTTGTTGTCGGCTGATGTGGGGCTCGCCACCCTGATAACTTTGATCTCTTTCCTTTCTATACAAACATTGGGGCCGCTGCATGGCCGTTTCTTTTATGTATTTATTGTCCTTTGCTTTGGTACTTTGAGTTTTGTTTTTGCTAACCCAAAAATACACAAGTCCGGACGCGGGGTCGGGGCGGCGCTGGGCACAGTCCCCCTACTCCCTTTTTTTTTTTTGCAAAAGAGGGAAGAAAAGTATGCATAAGGAACAAAAACTTCCAAAAAACGAGAGGATTACATGTAATATCTCTTGAGGTTGTCGGCGTGCCAAGTGTTTTCATACTCGCGGCCATTCATGTCTTTGAGATAGTATGTTCCTTTCTTTAGTTCGCGAGAGATCTGGAGGGGTCCTTCCCAGTTGCTGTCTAACTTTCTGGGCTTGTGTCCGGCGGCCTCACATTTAATTAATACGAAATCTCCCGCCTTGAAAAAATGATGGCGTACCTTCTTGTCGTGATGTCGCTTGGCGGCCATCTTGAAGTTAGCCAAACGAGTTGCGGCTTGCAATCTCTTCTCTTCGAGCGTGTCGAGCTCAAATTCACGCGATCGGGCATTGGTGTCCTCGTTGAAATGCGATACTCTGATGCTAGGTAAAGACATCTCCACCGGTGTCATCGCCTCCGAACCATAAGTCAGGGAGAATGGGGTTTCTCCTGTTGTGGACTTTTTGGCGGTCCGAAGCGACCATAAGATTGCGGGCAACTTATCTACCCACCTGCCTTTCTTGCCGTTTAAAGTGCGTTTCAGACCTTTGAGAACTTGTTTGTTTGCGTTCTCTGCCTGACCATTACTTTGAGGATAGCTGACCGAGGACGTCGCATGAATGACGCCGTGCTCTCTACAAAACTCATCGAATTCCGTTCTGAACTGTGGTCCATGGTCAGATATGATGATTCGAGGTATTCCAAAACGAGTCCATATTTGGTCCATTAGAAAATAGATGATTTGAGATGTGGCGATCTCTTTGAGGGGCTTGGCCTCTATCCATTTTGTGTAATAATCAGCCGCTACTACTATGTATTCGCATCCGCCACGTCCTTTGGGCATTGGACCAACGAGGTCGATACCCCACATTTTGAAAGGCCATGAAGCGGTGATGATGCTCTGCTCTACGGAGGGTAACCTGGGTATATCCGCGTATCTTTGGCAAGGGTCGCATTCCCTAACGAATATATCCGCATCCCTCAACAAGGTAGGCCAGTAATACCCTGCGGTGATCGCCCTTTGTGCGAGTGTACGACAGGCGGGGTGCCCGCCGCACACTCCTTGATGAAGCTCGTGGAGGATACCCTCTATTTGCTCCGGCCTGACACAGCGGAGCAGAGGTTTGGAGAAAGAGCGCCTGTAAAGTATTCCATTTTGGACGACATACCTCGCTGCTCGGCGAGCTAAGGTTCTCGCCTCTATTTTGTCTGAGGGCAAAACTCCATGCTCAATGTAATCTTTGACCTCATCGATCCAGCAACGCGAGGAGTGTTGAATATCCATGATCTCGCATCTGTTTATAGAGGGTTCCTCGAGATATTCTAGAGGGATGTCAGGGGCGAGCGCCGCATCCGCGTCGGATAACTTGGATAGATAGTCTGCCCTTAAATTCTGAGTGCGTGGTATATAAGAGAGCTCGCAGTATCCAAACTGACGACGTAGTTTTTGGACCAGGTCGATGTACTGCTGTAGCTTTGGGCAATAAATCTTATAACCTCCATTCACCTGATTAACAACCAACTGAGAGTCGCAAAAGACGTGAATATTTGCTACACTCATTGCAAGTGCGAGCTCAAAGCCTGCGATGACTGCCTCGTATTCAGCCTGGTTGTTGGACGCCGTGAAATCGAAGCGAAGCGCTTTCTCAATTTCTTCAGACGTTCCGGGCTCGAGTAAGACGATTCCGGCCCCGCAAGCTCCAATTCCGCTAGCACCGTCAACGAACAACTGCCAACAGTGGCTGGGCCTCGTGGGACCACTAAAAGCCGGTTTGTCGGGTGTGTTGAGCGAAGGGGAAGCGGGCTGTGTTGTCGGTGTTAGGTGTGATGCCCGAAAGACAATTTTTGTAATTGTTTTATTTAATAAATGAAATGATGTTATTATTCATATTTATTATTCTCATAATCACCGATATGACAATAGTATTTACACTACAGAAAACCCTGAGTATATCGTTTATGTAATCACTTAACTCAGTGTATGAGACATACACGGGAGGATTGAGTTAGTGAAGATGTACTTAAAATACAATTAGTCCGTAGTAAAGTTAATCGAGAGTATCGGGTCTCCCCTTTAACGTACTATTAATGCGCCCATAACACGATAGGTGTGATCGTCTTATCCGGACTTTCGGTTAAGGGAACCTAATGGGGCATTTATATATGATAGATATATCATATAGGGGTATCGGACCGATTTGATCCGAGTTCTCAATATAATTCCGTAATTGAGAAGTCTTATCGAATCATTAGATGATCATATTATGGATATATCTTAATCCCGAGGTGATCACGATCGATCGCTTGAATCGGTATGAGGTTTGACTTGACGGTTAAGGATTACACCGAGTCCGTGATCCGAATTACCCCATCTTGGCATTGTACTTGGATTGAGTGAGTAGTCGTGTTATCACGGATACGGAATCCATTCCTTCCATTTATGGAAGTAGATAGACAGCTCCTTTATGAGTTAATCCCGGACATTGATCGATCCATGGGATTCATATTACACGATTAGCTACCAAAGAGTTATTTGAATTATTGATCACTAGGGGGTTAACGGTAAGTAAGGACAAGATGTTCGAAAAGGGTTAACGGTAACTTCCCGATTTAGAATGAACGATCTATGGAGGATTAATCCATATGAAATGATTATATCGGTGGACGCTTATTACTTTCTCGTGAGGAGATAAATATAATCTTATAATCGGAGGAGTGCGATCACGGGATTATGGTGGCATATTCCCGTGATTGATTCATCGAATATATAATTATTCGTTCGTCGATAATTATTTATTTGATTTATCGGAGCCGCTGATTATTAGTCCATGGTCCCCGACGTGCCTCCTAATATAGCATAGATATTCTCGGACGTCGAATCCTAATAATATTAATTTAGTTCATGTTGGACTTTATTAAAACGATATGTGAATTAATTGTTTAGTGGACTATTAAATTAGTTGGGCTAAATAATTAAATATGTGGAAAATACATTTTCCATAATCTTGGCCCAAATTGTTGTGTAATGGCAAAATTAATATTGACTAGGTCAATAAAATGTGGCGCCTCATATGTTTTATTTTGACAAGGAATTAGTTTTCTTGAGTGTTAAAAAGACATGTGCATAAAATATTTATTGGATAAATATTTATGGTAAATAATAAAGATATGAATATTCTTGATTTGTTCTAGAATATTTTGGGATTATCTTTATTTACTAGGATTATTATAATTGATTTTGTATTAATTGTAAAATCCTTGGAGGCTAAGTTTTACTCTCCTATATAAAGAGAGTTCTCCCAAGCCTCAACACACACAATATTTCGAGTTCTTCACTTAGAAAAGGGAAGAGAAATTTCGGCCAAGTGGGAAGAAAAATCTTTGGTGATTTTTCGGGTAGCATATCGGAGGGGTTCGAGTCGAGGATTCCTTCCACCGGGAATTGCTTGGATCACACGTACGGAAGGCTGTGGTGCTCATCACATCTACTCCCAACAAATCATCCTTTGCGGTTCTTCAACTTGAACTTAGAGATTCAAGAGGTATGATCTACGAACTCACTTGTAGATGTAGATTTGATGTTTTATTACGTATACACATAGATCTAGATCCTTAAATCGCTTCCGTTGCGATGATATTTTCCTAACAGTGGTATCAGTCGCCAAGGAGATCTATATGTATACGTATAAAATATTAGATCTAGGAGTGGTAAAACATGTAGATTTTTTGTCCCAAATTTTTTTTAAATTATAGGGGCCGAAATTTGTTTATTTTTTTTTTATGCATATGAATGTCATGGTTGAAGAGATGGATTGGGGTTGGTATTGTTTACTCGTTAGATCCATTGTAGCTCTTTTGTTTGGTAACAATTGAGCATAGGAATTGTATTTTATTTATGTCAATTTTCAAATTTATATGTAAAAGTAGTATCTTTTATTGTAATTTTGATTATCCGGGCTGGAAAAGATGAAGATCTTGCTGAAAAATTGGAGATCAAGACGAAACCCAAGGTATGAACGAGGAGAAACGGATGAATTTTATTAAAAATCTGCTACAGGATTTTCTGCGACGCTGAAAAGCGTCGCTATAAGTCCTGTTTATAAAATAAATGCATACGGCTAGGGTTCTTCATGCATGCGGCTAGGGTTCTTCATGCATGCGGCTGTATATATATTTTTTTTTTTTTTTTTTTTTTGTAAACCTAATTTTTTTTATTACTGCCGTTATGGCAGAGAGAAAAAAAAAAAAAAAAAAAAAAAAAAAAAAAAAAATTTTTTTTTTGGAAAATAGCCGCTTAACAAAAAAAAAAAAAAAAAAAAAAAAAAAAAAAAAAAAATGTTATTTTGGAAAATAACTATAAACAGCCGCATATAATAATATATATATGATTAATTATAAATAAATTGGATTTATTTGATTAAAAAGACCTTTTCTCCTCTCGGGTGTTCGTGGTTCGTGTTCCGACGGTTCGAGTTCAAGATTTGAAGATCAAGACTCGAAGACAAGAAGATTGTAATTTTTTTTCCTAGAATAGATTAGATACGGGGGTACCAACAATCCATCTCGGTGTTTAATTTTTTCCGCAATTTATTTTTTATGTGTTTGATCATAAAATAGACATAAAATCGGAATTGCCATGACATGCATTCATATCATAAATCCACTCCATGCATACATGTAGAATTTTAATTTTGGTAATTAAAATAGGCATGTATACAAACTCGCGTAATTAGTTGAAATTTAATTAATACGTGGTAATTAATTAATTTAGTAACTAATTAAAGATCCGAGGACGGGTTATGAAATCGTTAGCCTTTCGGTGTGTGTTCTCGGTGAACCGCCTTAAAGCTCAAACGAGATCACGTTTTCGATTCGTAGTGTCTACGAGATTGAATGATGGTAAAAGAACAATAAATCTTGGATAAAAACGGTTCGCCTTTAGGTTGGGTGGTCAACGAGCTTGGCTCGACCGACTTAACCCTCCTAGTGTGATGTATGCACGGGGGTCCGGCAAGACTAAGCCACACCGGAGAACGGAGGGGTGATTCCTTCCCATCTCAAACGCGGCTCTCTTGACCCGATTTCGTCCGACTGTCACATATGTTCCAACGAATAGGACGGGTAGGCTTGCCTACGTCACCGACACCATTCGGAATCCTTGATTTCATGTGCTTTTATGTTAACATCAAAAAGACGTGGTTAGTTAACCCACCACCACTTCCAAAATATTGAGTGGGAGCGGGGAAGGCGACAGCCAACCCCACGGTCTCTACTATAGATGCAAGTAAGTGAGAGAAGGGTGACGCCTCGCGGCGCTTTGATTTCGTCCCCCTACGGATGGTGTTCACCCCTATCAACATTCATGGCTTGGTCTCCGAAAGGATAGGATTTCTGGGTACTCGTCGGGTCACTGACCTATCCTACGACGGCACACTCGGGGCGTACCTAAGAGATCTGATATAGTAGGTCACACTCATCAAGGGTATTTTTGGTAATACCTAGGCTAAAAAAGGAAGGTAGTCAATGAATAAAGGGATGTTCGATTCTCGTGGGATGTCTGATTCTCACAAGTTATTCATTGATTTAACCGTTGATCTCTTTGACCTACCCTACGGCGGCACTGAGATGCAAGGTTAAAACCTTGGAATGGTAGAGTAGACTTACTTTTAGTTTACAATTCCTAAAATAAAATAATATAGTAGTGTTAAACTTGAATTAATATATGTCATTTTATTTACGGATTATATCCCTTACTAAATTGCTTAAAATTTATAATTGACTAGTATTGACTTCATTAAAAAGTGGAAAGTAACTAGGACGTTGAACTAGTTAATCGATAATGCAATTATTTTTCGGAAGAGATATTTTCTCTTAAGCCTTTTAAAACCAGAGTGACATATGGGTATGTCACTAGTGTCATTTGTGTTAAACGGGAGACAAACTTAGTTTGATCAAAGGTGATTTCGGACTTTGAAATTCTTCTAGTGAATTTTAAGTGTGTAGTAATTACACGAGTAAATTTTCTAATTGAAAAATCGGAAAATCATGAAGTGTTACTAGTTGGACGATATTTGGAATTGATGAACTAGTGGGAGCTTTATGATTTATTGTTTTTCTAGAACATTAGAAAAGTGTAATTGACTACACACGTAACCGTTCTAATTGAAAAACCGGAAAGTCATGAAATGTCGCTAGTTGGACGATATTTGGAATCGATGAACTAGTGGGAGTTCTATGATTTGTTGTTTTTCTGGAAACATTAGAACTGTGTAAGTGTTTACACGAGAGATTTTTCAAATTGAAAAATTGGAAAATCATAAAATAGAGCATTGCTGGTTAGACGGTATTTGGAACCGATAAACTAGTGGGAGCTTTAATGTTATGATTTGTTGTTTTTCTGGTATGATAGAAAATCCGAGAAGTCCTAACAAGTAACAATCGAAATAGACATCCCACGGTTCAAGAGTAGTGTCCACTCAAACGAACCGCCGGGTTCAAGACTCGTTTCCATTCACGGAAAGTCAAGAATGGGAGAATATGTCTAAAAGTGTTAGTCATCTAAAACTGAGTTGATTTTAAGGCTAAAAACGAAAATTAACAAACTGAAAGTCATAGGATAAGGATAGTGATTTCGGATCACCAACCTATGAATCCTTGGTGATTTTCTCTTAGGCTATGTTCTTTGGAAGAACGAGATAGTTGTGCATTAACGATTAATAGACAACGGGCAGTAATTTTAGCAAAATAGTGGGAGTGATATAAGGAAATGAATCTCAGATTCAATTCTTGGATATCGCAGAAGATTTATTTTTCTGTTTAAGATTCGTTGGAACGAATGGATTTACCTTTTATTCGATAATTTGTTTGTCTTATAGAAAGTGAATATACCATTTGTAGTACGAATCTAAGACTCGGACTTTTGTTTGATAAAGTAAAAACCACTAAGAAATGCTGAAATACGTATATGTACCATCTTAAGAACTATTAAAAGCAATTGGTTTCTATATTTAGATAAACGCTTCTTCATATTCCATAGTTAGTGCATAGTCCCTAAAAGACAAGACTGAAGACCGGCTCGGGGTGATTCCTTTCTCCCGGTCCGGTTATATTGTCTCAAAGGTTCAATGACTAAGTTTCCTTTCAATCGGGAAAGGATAATGGTTATAAAGAAGTAACATAGCTTGTTCATGACGACCTTCGGGGTCTGATGAAAGATACAAGCTAGTAGGAGCTTCCGAGTAGTGACTTCTTGTCTGATAACTATTCAAACACTCCGGTAAGTTTATCCAAAATATTTTATGGTGTCTCGGATTCTGTCAGAGATGGAGTATTCTATACTCAGAAATGGGCCATCACATAATCCTAGAGACTGATGTTCGGCCTACCTCATAGTGAAATGCTTTCACTAAGGAAGAAACCATTGAATTGCCTTACATAGTTGTAGATGTGCTACAATACACTGCTTAACTCAATAAAGATATTAGAAGCGAAATATCGGTTTACATTGAAATGTAAGACCAAGCAGTCTACCTAGAATATGCCTTGGAATTTTCGGATAAGGTGTGGATTCGGTTCACCCCACTTCCGTAAATATAAGCATTTAGCACACGGTGCTTGAAGGTAAGACTGGGAATTTCGTGCATACGTTCGGTCAATGACCATTCGTGCTATATTTTTTAAACTATTGAGTATAAAGGTTAGATATAGGATTCTTGAAATCGGGAAGGGACAGTTATACTGTTGCATCCTTTCTGATAGAATCCATGTTCAGAAAAACCTTGAACCTTGAAGTACGTTTACTCAAGGTAGTTACTAACTGATTAAAATCAGACCACATCCAACATCGGTTGTTGGTGATGACACTAAATACTACTGAACTAAATCAGAATTTCGATCCACCAAGAAAATAGTGGGAGTATGGTTTATCCATTACCCATTACGGTTTCTGCGGACTTTGTAGTCTGAGGATCGATTGATGCCCTATGGCTCTTTTGTGAGCGAGATAGGATTCGATAATAGAGGTTGGTTTACAAGCCATAACCCCGTGAATGGAGTTTGGTACTCCGGAGTCGTTCATACTCTTGTAGAACCACCCGAGTGTCTCGGCCCGGTGGGAGTAATTGGATCTACACGGAAAAGAGTAGAATGAATTCGGTAATTCATGATTTCGTTCAAAAGCGAGAAAATAGGGGTGATTCCCCGAGACTTTCTTGCCAAACAAACGGAATCGGATTCATTCGGAACGAAGGGTATTGCCTTATGAACTTATGACGGGATGACCGTCAAGGCTTATGTCCTTTGTGGATAAAAAAGCAAACCTCTTGGTCATTGGAAGTCATATATTTCTATAATATATGGATTTGACCGAATATTGATAAGTCTTGTGTAGACTTGGATATCAATTTTAGTACGGTAGTGAATATATACATATATATTAGTGTTTGTGAAGGGTAACGCCGCACCGAGTTGGACTCAACATGGGTGTGTTATCGAAGTCGAATCGACAATGCCACAATTCTCTCGCAACGAGAGATTTGGACAACGTTCGAAGAGTTTGACTCGGTCGAATTCATTAGAATCGGTCATTGGTTTCCCATCCATCTTATTGGTTAAGATGATGCATCCGTGTATGCAACATTCAACGAGGAAGTTCTACCCTATGCCTCAGGAATGACTCTCTAAATCTTCGGATAAAGAGAAATGGGATGGATTCTCTTTGTGACAAGAGATGGTCAGGTTATTGAACGTCAATTTTGATCGAATCTTAGATTCGGCGGTTAACGAAGCAAGTTTAGTATGTCCTTTAGTATCTTGAGAGAACGAGGAATAATATGCGGGCATATTCAAATGTGAACTTGGATATGTGAGAATACACTGGTTCTGACTTTGTGTCAGATTAAGGATGATCGTTAAGTCGATCTCGGTCTCAGTGTTTACTCTTGTGTTGAAGCTATTGCCTGGAGGAATCCAGCAACGCCAACTCGACTTTAACTAGTTGGGTGATTAGCGGCTTTTGTAGTAGCTAGAGAGGCGATATAGCCTCAGGATTTCCTTTTCAGTTTTGGGAGTGATTCCAGATTTGGAAAGCAGATACCACATCATTGTGCAAACAATGAAGGGGTAGCTTATAAGGATTTCCGAAATCACTTGAGTTCAAGAGCATATTGGGAAAGTACCACATGATTAGATGGACCGGCGACGTTTCGATTCTACGGATCGCCTCGAGCCGACAACCTGACCGATCATTAAGACCCATGACATTCAGATATAGGTGCTCCCCGAGTCACTGACCTATCCTACGACGGCATACTCGGAGTGTACTTTGGAATCTGAAATGGTTATGATAAGTTTTGTGGGTACCAAAATACGGGATGAGTCTCCATTGCTTTAGAGCAAGTGGGAGATGTAGTTTGCTGTAGTTTTAAATAATAGGGTGTGCTCTAAAACAATTAATCACAAGCTTTCGTGCAAGTGGGAGATTGTTAGGTGTGATGCCCGAAAGACAATTTTTGTAATTGTTTTATTTAATAAATGAAATGATGTTATTATTCATATTTATTATTCTCATAATCACCGATATGACAATAGTATTTACACTACAGAAAACCCTGAGTATATCGTTTATGTAATCACTTAACTCAGTGTATGAGACATACACGGGAGGATTGAGTTAGTGAAGATGTACTTAAAATACAATTAGTCCGTAGTAAAGTTAATCGAGAGTATCGGGTCTCCCCTTTAACGTACTATTAATGCGCCCATAACACGATAGGTGTGATCGTCTTATCCGGACTTTCGGTTAAGGGAACCTAATGGGGCATTTATATATGATAGATATATCATATAGGGGTGGACCGATTTGATCGAGTTCTCAATATAATTCCGTAATTGAGAAGTCTTATCGAATCATTAGATGATCATATTATGGATATATCTTAATCCCGAGGTGATCACGGTCGATCGCTTGAATCGGTATGAGGTTTGACTTGACGGTTAAGGATTACACCGAGTCCGTGATCCGAATTACCCCATCTTGGCATTGTACTTGGATTGAGTGAGTAGTCCGTGTTATCACGGATACGGAATCCATTCCTTCCATTTATGGAAGTAGATAGACAGCTTCCTTATGAGTTAATCCCGGACATTGATCGATCCATGGGATTCATATTACACCGATTAGCTACCGGTGAGTTATTTGAATTATTGATCACTAGGGGGTTAACGGTAAGTAAGGACAAGATGTTCGAAAAGGGTTAACGGTAACTTCCCGATTTAGAATGAACGATCTATGGAGGATTAATCCATATGAAATGATTATATCGGTGGACGCTTATTACTTTCTCGTGAGGAGATAAATATAATCTTATAATCGGAGGAGTGCAGTCACGGGATTATGGTGGCATATTCCTGTGATTGATTCATCGAATATATAATTATTCTGTTCGTCAGATAATTATTTATTTGATTTATCGGAGCCGCTGATTATTAGTCCATGGTCCCCGACGTGCCTCCTAATATAGCATAGATATTCTCGGACGTCGAATCCTAATAATATTAATTTAGTTCATGTTGGACTTTATTAAAACGATATGTGAATTAATTGTTTAGTGGACTATTAAATTAGTTGGGCTAAATAATTAAATATGTGGAAAATACATTTTCCATAATCTTGGCCCAAATTGTTGTGTAATGGCAAAATTAATATTGACTAGGTCAATAAAATGTGGCGCCTCATATGTTTTATTTTGACAAGGAATTAGTTTTCTTGTGTGTTAAAAAGACATGTGCATAAAATATTTATTGGATAAATATTTATGGTAAATAATAAAGATATGAATATTCTTGATTTGTTCTAGAATATTTTGGGATTATCTTTATTTACTAGGATTATTATAATTGATTTTGTATTAATTGTAAAATCCTTGGAGGCTAAGTTTTACTCTCCTATATAAAGAGAGTTCTCCCAAGCCTCAACACACACAATATTTCGAGTTCTTCACTTAGAAAAGGGAAGAGAAATTTCGGCCAAGTGGGAAGAAAAATCTTTGGTGATTTTTCGGGTAGCATATCGGAGGGGTTCGAGTCGAGGATTCCTTCCACCGGGAATTGCTTGGATCACACGTACGGAAGGCTGTGGTGCTCATCACATCTACTCCCAACAAATCATCCTTTGCGGTTCTTCAACTTGAACTTAGAGATTCAAGAGGTATGATCTACGAACTCACTTGTAGATGTAGATTTGATGTTTTATTACGTATACACATAGATCTAGATCCTTAAATCGCTTCCGTTGCGATGATATTTTCCTAACAGTCGGGGGCTCGTGGAAGCTTGTTTCGAGGACGAACTCTGACAGGGCTTGTGCCTTGATTGCCTTCCGAGGTTCATATTTGATGTCGAATTCAGTGAGCTCGACGGCCCATTTCTGGAGACGACCGGCGAGGTCTGGCTTATGTAAAACCTGACGCAGCGAACTATCTAACAGTATAATTATGGTGTGTGATGAAAAATATGCACGGAGCTTTCTAGCCGCTATAACAAGAGAGTAAGCCAATTTTTCTGCATTAAAATATCGACCCTCTACAGGACTGAGAGCTTTTGAGACGTAGTAAACGGGCTTTTGAACGGGCTTTTCAGGAGTCCCCTCCTCCTTTATGAGAACGGCGGCGACAGCCCTATCTGAAGCCGCCAAATATAAATAAAGCTGGTCGCCTGTAACAGGACTTACTAGAAGAGGCGGGCTGACCAGGTATCGCTTGAGCTCTTCAAAAGCTTCGGTGCATTCTTCAGTCCACTCAAAACCCTTGCCGCCTTTCAAAATCTTATAAAAAGGAAGGCACCTGTCTGTAGATTTCGAGATGAACCGCCCCAGAGCGGTTATTCTTCCATTCAACCTCTGAACCTCCTTTACAGTTGTTGGGGGCGCCATGTCCAGAATGGCCTTGATTTTTTCAGGATTTGCTTCGATGCCGCGCTGCGTGACCATGAAGCCCAAGAATTTTCCGGCTTTGACCCCGAACGTGCATTTGACTGGATTTAACTTCATGCTGTTTTCTCGTACGTTCGTAAAAGTTTCCCTCAAATCTGTTATGACGTCGCACTCGCTGGATTTGATAACCATGTCATCTATGTAGGCTTCCATATTGCGGCCGATTTGAGTGTAAAAGACCTTGTTGATCATCCTCTGAAATGTTGAGCCCGCATTCTTCAGGCCGAAGGGCATCATCCTGTAATAGTACATGCCGCCTCCGGCTCTGAAAGCAGTAAGTCGCATTTCGTCCTCAGCCATGCGGACCTGATGATAACCAGAGTATGCGTCGACGAAACTGAGGATTTCAAACCCAGCTATTCGGTCTACCATTCTGTCTATGCGGGGTAGTTCGTAGGGATCTTTTGGGCAGGCCTTGTTCAAGTCAGTGAAATCTACGCACATTCGCCACTTGCCGTTGTGCTTTAGAACCATGACGACATTGGCAAGCCAAGTTGGATACTGCAATTCTTCGATGATACCAGCTACAAGTAGTTTGGCGATTTCGACTTTGACAGCTTCCTCTTTCTCGATCGAAAATTGGCGTGCTCGCTGCTGAATCGGTTTGAAATGGGGGTTCGCATTAAGACGGTGGAGTGCGACCTCAGGGTCGACGCCTCGCATGTCAGTAACCTCCCAGGCAAAGGCATCCAGGTTTTCTTTTAGCACGTCGATCAGTGCGGCCCTGCTTGCATCGCTTAGGTGCGCCCCGAGTTTGATTTTTTGGTCGGGGTACATCTCATTGATGATTACTTCAACGAGCTCCCCTTCTGCTTCGAAACTTGGGTCGCATTTGTAAAGTATCACATATAATTTCCTTTCGTTGTTTCTTGGGCGGCGGACGGGTGCTCGAGTTTTGTCCCCGATCGAGGTGAGCTTCCAACGCTCTCTTCTTAGCGCTTGCTTCTACCTCGGCCATAGACTCGCTTATTCTGGTGTCGAGTGGCTCGGCCGTGTTTGAAATCTCAGCGGCCCCGTCCACAACCAAAACTTCTTCCAACAGATTTATCGGATTCGTGTCGGGGTGGGTCCCTTCTATTGGTGCGACGTGAGGTGTAGCATGAGCTTGTCCTGGCACACCTTGGACATCCGGATTTCGTGCTCTTTTCAACCCTGCCTTTGGTTTTGTCAAGTGATCAAGATATGTTTGCGGTCGGCTGATCGCCTGCCCGATCCTGCCATTCTGTGTGTAAAACTTAACCCTTTGATGCGGAATGGAAGATACCATTTGAAACTTGCGCATCGCAGGTATGCCCAGGATCATGTTATAGCGAGCTGGCAAATCGACCACTAGAAACTCTATTTTCTCGGTCCTGAAAGGCTCGAAATCTCCGACGCGGACTTCCAGGTCGATTGTTCCTTTGACCTTTGCCTCATGGTTGGTGAAGCCCTCTAGCGAGCCCAGATATGGTTTCAGATTTGCCTCGGTGAGATTTAAACCTTTGAGGCAGTCGAGACAGATGAAGTCTCTGGCGGCACCTGTATCCACCAGGACTCTGTTAACCCCGCACTTGGCGATCCCAATTTTAATGATTAGGGGCATCTCCATTGCTCCCGTAACAAAGCTGAGCTCGCTTTTCGTAAAAGCCAGGGCCTCTTCATCTGGTCACAGAGTTCTAGGACGCTCGCGTCCGAATTCATTGATTGAGTTTATCTGCTCCTTTATCTGTCTGTTGCTAGGCGGACTCTCGTGGATGATATTAAGTTCGCGCTCGTACTGAGCCGCGCCGACTCTCTGGTTGACACTGTTGGAATAGTGTCCTAAACCCAATCGGGTTGGACCGGATCCGACCGGGTCGGATCATTTCTACTATTTCTTTATGTTTATACATATATTAAATGGCTTTTCTGTTGTCATATATCTGTTCTTTTAAAGAACCAATTATGAATTGTTATATGATAACGTCCTTAGTGTTAAACTGTGATAGAGAAACCATGATATGCGATTATGGTTGATGAGATCTCTAATCACTTTAATAAGTTTGATACTTAAATGTCTCTAGGCTGATGTACTATCAAACAACATTGATAGTATGTACAGGCTAGCACGTATTAGATGTCTTCTGTCTTTAGGGCAGGCATAGATCTCGTCTATCAAAGTGTAGAGACACTTGGACTGTACGTGGACGTGTATTAGAGAATGCGTACGTTAGACTGACCCACTTACACGGATAAGTGTCACACTATGTGGCGGTTGTGTAATTATCCTTAAGACCGGATTCTTCATGGCATCACGGTGTGGATTGTCATGCTTTGACACTATTGAGGTTTCCCTAGCCACGGGGCGATCATGCAGTAGTGATTGGGTATGATATTGAAGCATGCGGAGTATACATGATTGGTCGTCCGGGAATCGCGTATCCTATGATTGGGATTGAATATCCGAAATGGCCTTCTTATAAGGAATGTCTTACTCTCGTGAATCTTTGCAAAGTGGGAGTAAACGAGTTACTTCGAGAGAGCATGATATCCAGATTATAAGATACGGTCGTTGATGTTTTGACACTCGACTAACGACCGTATGGATATTATTACAGCGATAGGATTGTAAGTTACATGGTAACTGTTTCACATGAAAGGTAGTAGTCATTGCATTTGACTCTTCTGATGATTGGGGGTCACGGTGTGTTGCTAGACGCTATCCCGTGATCGTTAGGCATGAAGGGCATTTTAGTAATTTGCACTTTGTGTCTACGGCCAACATATTCGGAAGCCTATCGGGTCACACACATATGAACATCTAGCCGGATTAAAATGTGGTTATAGATGATAACCAAATAAGGAAAGTTTATCTCGAGACTATAAAGGTTATAGTGGTAAATTAATATGGTGGTATTTATTTATTATGAATAAATTAAATACAAGATATTGATAATATTATATTAATTAAATAATACTCCGGATGCCAATTTATTGGCTAAAGGTGGCGCAATTTTGGAGTGTATAAGATACACTTGGATTATGCAATTTAATTAATGGTATTACCATATATTAATATTAGATATTAATATATATAAATATATATACATATTGGCGTGAATTGTGTATGTATGTACATTCATGTGTCAAAGGATGCATATTTAAGTGGTGCATATGTTTATATATATAAATGGATTTATATGTGTGATAATATATATATGTGATATATATACACATGTGTAAATTGATTTATGGTAATAAAATAAAGATAGTCAATACTAGATATTGACAATATCTTGGAAATATTCAATATATGATATTGACAATATCCTAGATTTATTTAATATGAGATATTACAATAAATGAGATAAATCAATCAAGTATATTTTCCTTATTTTATTGGGAAAAGGTTTTCTTTTCCTCCACACCTCTTGGGGCGCCACATCCATTATAAAAGGGAGGTGGGTGTCAAGCTCTTTTGTACATCATAATTCCAAGAGCTAATAGTTCTTGTGTAAAACAGAGAGCATCCTATAGAGAGTTGGAGAGAGGGGAAAAAGGCCGGTCTAGCAACCGGAGTTTTCCAATAGCAATCCATGATGGGATTCCGGCGGGGTGTTCGTGTGGACTAGCGGTAGAGGCCGAACACTTGGGCGGCTCTATGCAGAACTACTCTCCTTAGACGGCCAAAGCGTCGATCTTTTAGATCAACCAAGGTAACCACCGTCTACTAACTCGTTTGTTTATTGCTTAAACGAAGTCGATCTTGGGTCGATAGGAAATAAATTTTTGAATTCCGCTGCGTTCCCGCGTAGATTTCCTAACAGACACCGCCTGCCAGTTTGAACTGATCTAATTTTCCTTCCCGGACCATTTTATCTATAATCCTTCTCAAGGAGAAACACTCATCTGTGTTGTGGCCGTGATAATTATGAAACTCACAGAATTTGCTCGTGTCTGCTTTCCGAACCCTGTCCTCGTTACGGTTGTCGCGGGGCTTTCGGATGTATTCTGAGATTTCATTCAGGATTGCCGATGGGCGTGCATTCAGCGGAATGTAATCTTTTTCCTCGAACTTTTGCGGCCTTTTGAGATCACGGTCGTCCGCTCTTTCGCTGGCGGACTGACGACCTCCCCCCTTTTTTGGAGATTGTCCACGCGTTCGGTTTGATGGGGCCGCAGAATCAGATTGAAGGCCTCGGTTTCTGGAGGGGATGACCTCGACGGTAGTAAACTTCCGGGCTTGTTCCAACATATCCCTCAAGTTTGTTGGAGGGTGCATCGTCAAATGTGTCTTGAGCTCGCCACCCACCAGTCCAGTTAAAAATGCCATCATGACTGTGGGTTCGGGCTCGTCCCGGGTTTGATCATAGACTTGAACGAATTTCTCGTAGTATGACCGGGCGGACTCCTCAGTGCCCTGCTTTATCAAAAATAGATCGGTTGTGGTTTTGCGAGGTCTATGCGCCGTCTTGAATTCAGCCAGGAACTTTGTCCGCATATCTTCCCAGCTGTAGATTGATCTAGCTGGCAATTTGCGAAGCCATGTGGAGGCTTTATCCTTCATGCAACCTACCATAGCCACGCACCAGGCCGTGCTATGGCGAGTTGCGAGCATCATCTTACTCTCGAATGAAGCTAACCACTCGTAGGGGTCTGACTTACCCTGATAATCCGTTAAGTTGACATTGGATATTTGGTGTCGCGGGAGGCTTGCTATGAGCGAGTCTGAAAGCGCATCCATAGCAGCACTAGGTTCCTTATCTTCTTCCCGCTTACTCTTTTTCATTTCCAGAACCATCAGACTTAGATCCTCAAACCGCTGGTTGGTCTGGGTTCGAGGTGCGCCCTGAGAGTGGGCGTCGTCCTCATCACTGTCAGGCCTTTCTGTTTCAGCCCGTGCTCTTCTTCTCAGGATGATGTCCCGGGGGTTTTCACTGAGGGGGCCGAGCCTCCGTCTGACATTGCCTCGTGTCCTTGTACCCTCATTTCTTGGTGGTGATGGTGAAGCTCTACGTTTACCCAGGCGGTCATACGCCGATGTTCTAGTTTGGCTGCCTCCGCCATGCCGTGAGGAGGACACACTCTCCCCCCGCTGCTCGTGACGCTGAGCTCGCGCTATTTCCCCCGCGTTTACCCCTTTCAACGGATGGGTGATGATGTTAGGTCCGGTGTTCATGCCCTCTATGGTTGGGGGAGGATCAATTGCTAGTACGGGATGGCCCGCGGAGATCAAGATCTCGTTGGCCGCCTTCATTTTTGTTGCGTACTCACCATAGCTCTTTAGCCTCGCCAGATCTGTCTCGCTAGGAATCAGCAGAGCGGGAGCCTCTTTGTCTGTGCCCTCAGTTGTGCTTTGTCTTCAGGCGAGCTCTGCCTCTAATTGAGAGTTTTTCTTTTTCAATTCCAAGAACTCGCGGAAGTCAACGGTCCCACGAGCGGGGTCACTCTCATGCGACCTCGTTGGGGCGATCTGTTTCTCAGGCGGGTTGGGCGTGATGGGGTTAGGTGAGGTATTATCCATGATGAGGCGTCTGACACAAGCTTGACAACACGCTTTCCAATGTAGCAAGTGGGATTATTATTTCTGACACAAGCCAACTCTTACGTCCTTTTCAGAGGGCAGTTAGCGTGATGTGACTGGATGTGACTTGGTGCTAGAATTTATGCATGCAACATCCGATGAACCATTTACCAACCCACAAACATTCGATCTTGCTACAGTGACGCTACAAACTGACTTTTGTGATGTTCATACCGTCCAGGTCAACATGCAAATCGGAAAAACGCTAACCACATTCGTTTCTTAGCAGTTTATATAAGATTATCACAATAGCGGTGAATCTTCAAACGCAAGATTGGGATAATCTACATAAACATATGAGCTATTTTTCAACGGACTATGAAGACAAAGATAACCGATATGATGATGATAAACTGGAGTAAAAAACCTGCTATATAAGGAGGATGAAGATCCCGATGTCAATCCTGGAGACGACGGTGATGAATCCGATGGTGAACTGCCACATGCAACACCAAGTGAGAGCTCAGCAACTCGTCGGAGTGCTGAGGAAGAAGATCGGAACAAGCTGAGAAGCTACAGAGACCACGAAAGTGTTGAATCTTTTGAAGCGTTCCCGGTAACGGAGCCAATTGACGGGTCTGTTTCCGCCAGGTGGTTTAGATGGTAATTTGGTGGAGGATATCTAGCTTTTACGTGGTGTTCTCCGATCAGTGAGGGCGTCGCCGCCGATTGAAGGTATTTTCCGGTGGTGGTCGCAGTTAATGTAGACAGGCAATAAATGAGAGATGGATGTAGTAATGCTTAGAGCAATAAATGCAAAAGAGTCATCCTTCTTTATTAATGTCAAAGTGGGGGTATCTATAGGGAAGGGATAAAGCTGTAAAGCCTACACGTGTTAGCGACGCCGGTGCCCGACAGATGGCAGTTGGCGCCGCGTTCTATCTAAGCTTATGAACTTTCCATTAACTTGTACTGAGTTTCTCCTATAAATGGGCCCGCAGTGCTGCGAGGCGGCCCCCTTATGCTGAAGACGCTGGCGGGATGGCCAAGGAGTTGGCGACGTCGCGCGTTCTTGTGCGGGGAGGTAGTTTGACTTATTCCCTCCGGCGAGTTGACCGGGGATAATGGGACCGTGTCAGGTTCCGTATCATCAGCGCTCTGGTTAATACACATATTTTTTTCGTCTTTCAAAATATACGTCGGAAGAGTATCGTATTTGGGCTCAAATTGAAGAGCAAAAAAAAAACATTAATTTTGGTGAAAAAATTTCGATGATCGGAGTTGTAAATCAAAAGTTACGAGTGTTTGAAAAAAGAAAAAAAAAAAACATATAAACAACTACAGTAAAATATCATATATGCAAACAATATCACTGAAGCTACGCGCGCGTCTCATAAAGGGTAATTTTGTCCGTCTGAAATTGTTTGTCCTTTTTGCAACTAAAAAAATATGTGTGTCCTATTTATTCATTTTGTGCCAGAAAAAGGACTTTTGCCTCTTTATCTCCATTTTTATTTCATGATTGTTCTTAACAAAAAAAAATTGTTCATTTATTCTGACCGAATTTTAGGCGGAATTTTAACAATTTTAGTGACCGATTTAAGTTAGATAACATCAAGTGTACTTTCTGACGACTATTAATGTAACAACCCAAACCCACCCTACTGGTAAAGGTCGTTCGGCACATACACAATCCATGACAATTGCACAAGTCAACCTTATCTTACAATGACATCATATCTTTTTTTTTTCCGCATAAGCATTAAAGAAGAAGATAAGCATCTCAGACAAGAGAGAGAAGATACAATTTAACACAATCTATAAAAAAGAATACGAACAAGTGGTGTTGTCGACAACTGGCATAACCACCGTTGAAACGGCGGTACCGGGCCGACGGAGCAGCAACCGTTCCAACACAGACAACCTCCATGTTTATGATATAACTACAATCTCAATAATCATAACTACCACGAATAACCACAACGAGATTCCAATCACAAGACAATATAATATCCACTGATACAAAACAAGCAACATTAACACCAGCCTCAATTATCATAGCTACTCACTCATACTAAAAAGAAATGGAAGACATTAAGAACAACACCAGCTCAACAATGGGGTATCGCACTTACATCTCAACAAAAAGGAAGAACATGAAGTAAGGTCATAAACATGGGAACTAGCTGGCACAGAAAGAATCTCGAACTAGATCCCCTGAGCTATGTGGGTTGTCGAGAAAATAGTATACTTTGGCGGTATTTTGATCTATGACGGATAATGTGGATGGCGGAGCGTTGAAAGGATTTCCGGAATGATAGAGAGGCAGAAAGATCAAGTCGAGTTGCAGGCTCAAGAGCGTTAATTTAATCATCAAAATTTGAATCACAAGTTATAAGAAGACTTAGTGGATTATATGGTCCTAAAGAGCTGAAGAATTCGAAGATTGGGCCTGCCAAGCCACTAGCCCAACGGCACTTAATTAAGCATGTTGGCTAGACGGCAACCCAGAATGAGGATTATCTTACCCTAGCCGGTTTCCGAGTTATGAAATACTCCTAATTAGAATCTAGGTCGGTTTAAGCATTATAATCACACTTTTGATATACTTTTACATATACTTTTACCTTTATTTTCATCATACCATAGATTTTATGCAATTTTATATTTCGAACAAGTTGTGGTTCGTTTTGCAATTCAAATGAAGTTTTACTCTTGTTTTGAAGATTCGAGTAGATCGTTGGTAGATGAAGGTAATTGTTCTTAACTTTATTCATCTTTTTGTATTTCTTCGTAACCATGATTTATCACGTTTCCGTTATATCGATGCTAAGCTAGATTTTCTGTTAACCGAATCATGTAGACAGTAATTTGAACCAGTGTCGGAGCCACACATGTGACCCCACTCAATTCTAAAAAAAAAAAAATTGCGAAACTACGTCATTTTGGTAAAAAAAAACTTCAATTTTTGATATAATTACCCGCCCAATCCGGTCCGACCCGGAAATTTTGACCTAATTACCCGCCCAACCCTGAAATTTTGTAGGGTGACCCCACTGAATTTTTTTTTTTTTTGGATCCGCCACTGATTTGAACCGAGTCTATGCAGTAATTATGTGTGATCTGTATGTGTGATTAGAAAGCTAGATGCAAATCTTGTATCTGCCGGATCAGTGGCGCGTCTTGCCGCTGGCTAGCCGGTAGTTGAGGCTAGGGCCGTCCCTGTGATATCGAGGGCCCTAAGACGAGATAAATATAAGGTCTTTTACTGTGTGAAAAAATATGACATAACAACTATCTTTGGGTATACTGAAATGCTGAGCGCAGTATAAAAATATAACCTAATTTGATTAGACTTTTTTTTAACCTAATTCTAATATGAATTTGGGTTTTAACGGTATTTTAGATTAAGTAAAAAATAAAACTGGACCTATAATACACTACTGGAACATGAAAAAAATGCTTTTAAATTACAAATTTTGACAGAGGGCTCTAGACCGTGGCCTTGTTGGCTTGCCTCCGGGCTCTAGTTGGGGAAAGTATCATGTCGTTCTGTTATGTTATCTGCGGTAATTTACATGTTTAGAATCCGCATGAAAGCCTAAAAATTACACATACAGTGATACAGATGATAAAGGGGTCGTTCTACTGTAGGGACTCCCTAGTAGGGAATCGCTAACGCGTGGCAGGATCTGGACCACACAGCTTCGAGGTGGAATACACAAGTGCCCCCTGTGTGGAAACCGTGTGGTCCGGATCTTTGTCGCGTAGACGATTCTTCCCTAGTAGGAGTCCTGCAGGATAAATTTTCCATGATAAAGATAGTAAATGGAAACTGAATTTTACTTTTTTGGTTCGCTAAAAACTCAAGTAACTGTCAAAGAAACTCTTTAGCCGGTAATATCAACCAGGGCTATATTATAGTCATTCCCACTTGTGAAAACCAACCTTCATCATCTAACGTGCGCATAACGGTAGCGCCAGAACACCACTATCCTTTCCAAATTTTCTGAACTCAAATTTTCTCCATGTTTGATGACTTTGATTACATCCATTTTGTGTCCATACATTCAAAAACTCCTTCAAGTTATCCCTGAAATGCAGTTTAAAGCCCACAGGAAAACTCTCCAGTGAAAAACAGTTCTTATTAGTATCATCACCAAGAAAAGAAAACGGTTCTTCTTATTAGTTTTTCACAACTGTCATCGTTTTTAGGAAGAATGAACTTGAAGAAATCTGCATTATCTGAGAATTTAATTCACTGTTCAGCCCATCAAAGGAGAAAGATTTTTTATGGATTTGGAGTTGGGTTATTAGCTTCTTTCTTTGCTTTCTTTGTGATTTTCTTGACGGATTCTTATACAGTTCCTCTGTTAAACCCTGTTCTTCAGGGGTTTTATAATCTGGGTTCTTTCAATGATAATTCTAGTCCTTCCTCTTGGTCTTTTACTTTTTCAACTACTTCTTGTATTTCTTCTCGTTGCAGTCTACACATTGGCTATGTTAACAATGTTTCATCTCAGAAGGTTGATCATATGGTTTTGACGGAAAAGGGTAAAGGGGATTTTTCCAAAAATGGAGGAATCAGCAATTTGATGTTAAATTCTGGTACTAAAGGAGGGGTTCTGGGAGATGCCCATCGAGAAAGTAAGGATTTTTCCAAGAATTTGGAAAATGTGAGCACTATTGATGTTGATGTTGATGGGCTGAATGTTACCATCAAGAACTCTGATAAAGGTAATAGGACTGTTAATGTTAGTCATTGTGGTCCAATTGACAAAGAATTGAAGCTACCAAAGGCGAAAGGTGGAGGAAATCTATCTCTCAATGTATTGTCTGCAAACGATTCACAAATTGGGATAGTGCAGAATGGATTCCTGGGTGATTGTGATATCTTTAATGGTAGATGGATTAAGGACTATTCCGGCCCATATTATCCTCCGGGTTCTTGCCCTTACATTGATAGGGATTTTAATTGTCACCTGAACAAGAGGCCAGATGATGAGTATCTTAAGTGGAAATGGCAGCCTTATGGTTGTGACATTCCAAGGTATGGTTTATCATCCTTCATCATTCTGTAAATTGTGCATTTTTTGTCACAATTTAGAACAGGAATTATCATTTTTTTTTTTCTGGTTTGTGAGATCATTAATAGGAAATCAGGTCATAATTTGCAAATGAGGTTTGGTGGCGAATAAACTTCTAATTCCATTACAAAGAATGCTTAATGTTCTTTGATGATTAAGCTAATCAGCAGTTTATGGTTCTGTTTCATGTTTGATAAATGAAAAATGATCGCCATTTCTAAGTGAAATTCAATGTCATGTATAGCTACAACATTATTCATGTTATCTGCTCTGAAACTTTAGGCCTTGAACTTCAACAATAAGTAAAAGTTTGCCAATTAAAAAAAGAAAAAAAAGGGCAATAATCAAAGAGTTTTCCTGTAATCTTAAATGTCGAGTCAGTTGCCTCAATCATAGGATCAGCAATATATTATGGCTCTATTTCTCTTGACTCAAAACTATGGTCTTTTGTCAGATTGAATGCAACTGATTTTCTTGAGAGACTGAGGGGAAAAAAGCTGGTGTTTGTTGGGGACTCTTTGAATAGAAACATGTGGGAATCTCTAGTATGCATTCTTTGGCAAAGCATCCCAGACAAGACAAGAGTTTATGAAATAAGTGGCCGGAGGGAATTCAAAAAGAACGGTGCTTACGCGTTCAAATTCGAGGACTACAACTGTACTGTGGATTTTATTAGTTCAAAATTTCTTGTCAGAGAATCTTCTGTTAATGGTGTAAATGGTACTTTTGAAGCTTTGAGACTGGATATGATGGACCAAGCAACCACCTTGTATCAAGATGCAGATGTTTTGGTTTTCAACACCGGTCACTGGTGGACTCATGAGAAAACCTCTAAAGGGTAAGGCCAATCTTGTTTTTTGCTAATGATTTGTAGGGCTATATCTGAGAAACTAAGGTCAAAACAATGATAATATGCTGTCATACAGGGAAAACTATTATCAAGAAGGTGATTATGTGCACCCTAAACTCAAAGTTCTTGAAGCATTCAAAAGGGCTCTTGTCACATGGGCTAAATGGGTAGATGAGAACATTGATTCTAACCGAACAAAGGTTTTATTTCGAGGATATTCAGTCACTCATTTTTGGTTCGTAATACAAAATCTCCTCATCTTTTTCGATTTCATGTATAAATATCTCCATATGTGAAAAAACCCTTCAATGTTTTACTGATCGGGTTTATGTTACGATGCAGGGGAGGGCGGTGGAACTCAGGAGGGCAATGTCATACAGAAACTGAACCAATACTAAATGAAACACATTTGGCTCAGTATCCTCCAAAGATGAGAGCTGTAGAGCATGTTATACAAAAAATGAAAACGCCTGTGACGTATCTGAACATAAGTAGGCTTACGGACTTTAGGAAAGACGGTCACCCTTCTATCTACAGAAGAGAGTACAAGACTGTAGAAGAACAAAAAGGTGCTGTAAGTGCTCAAGATTGCAGCCATTGGTGCCTTCCCGGTGTGCCAGACACGTGGAACGAGTTGCTCTACTTTACGCTACTGAATTCTGATCGAGGTTTAGCTACAACCTGACCTATATATATGGAGGTTCCCATTGTCACCATTTTTGGTTTGTGAATCTGGATGTAAGTAATGTAGTATACTTAGTAGTTTGTGAGTATGTGAAAATGTCTGTCTCTAAAGCGTAGTATTTTGTGACCTTACGCAACATAGCTCGTGCAGAGGCAGGGACCGAGGCATGCCATTTGCAGCGATTTTAAGCTGCAGGGCTATGTGCAGTATAAACCAGAAGCTGGTCTAAAGGAGTTGTACATATTGATGTTGTTATGCTGTATCTACTATGTGTCTATGTCAAAAGCAATTAGTAATAATACATACAGTACATGACATAAAAGCCCAAAAAGAATTTGGTTTGGTAATTGGTATTATACATTCGGCAAACTGAAATTGTAGAAGGAAAGAAGATAAGTAAACACCTTTTTATTCGCTTTCAAGAATCACACAAACATAAATGAAGAGAACATAAACAAAAAGCTAAAGAATCAGACTTGAACCAAGCCCATTTGCCTTTAATTGACTTGCCGGTTTTCGCTGCTCATAAACCGTAACCTCTGCTCAAACTGTGAGATTTGATGGGTGAGGACAATCCTACAGTATCATTATATCATCATGCCATCGGCGTGACAATCGGGAGATTCTTGGACAGAGAGTCTATATTGCATCAAACCGTTACATACGATGTCAAGTGTATGAAAGCAGTAGAGACTACTATAGACTCATTATACAAAAAAATAAATTCTCGTTTGATCATGCTTGGTATGTGTTTGATAAAAGTCCTAATAGAATTATCCCATCATATGTTGTTCCATGCATCCTATTTCAGCAGAGAGAGGATGGCCTATGGCAACTGATTTTCCTTGTATTCAAGGGATGCCATGATCACAATCTTCTCCTCCCTCGACTAGTAACCATGAACCGACTAAACGATTAGTAGTTGCTGCATCCCAAATCATGGTTAATATTTTTTAAATATAATAAATTTTTATTTTATTTTTGAATGATAAATTTATTAGATTTTTGTCTAGATGGACAAAATTATAAAAAAAATCGGGATAAAAGGAAACTGTAATTTAATAAAGACAAAAGTAACAATTATGAAATAACAAATGTGGAATAGAGTAAATATGAAATAACAATTGTGAAACACAAAGTAACATTAACAGGTGAAATAACAATTTTAAAATAACAATTATGATTTTTGTCTTTTATAATCGTGAAAATTTTACTTTTGTCCTTCCAGACCCATTTATTAATTTTTTTGTCCTTGTGGCCCATTCCCCCTAAATTTATAATAAGTTTATAACATTTTCTTTTTTTGAAAAAAAAAGTTTATAACATTTAAGTTACCTAAAAGACATATAATTGAGAACAATGTACATTTATTTTGTAAAAAGATTGTGATAAATGGATTGTAATCTAGCTAGCAATTAATACTAGGTAGCATCCTTCTGAAATTGGGTGTGTGTGCAGTAGTGAATATTGATGCCAATATTTGGGTCGAGTCCATTTTGATTTCAAACAATAGCAAACCAAACTGTTTGAGCCCAACGTCAAACCAAACTCGAGCTCCTTATGAATTACTTGACCCATTTTATAATGATTTCCGAGCAACATGTCATATTTGCTTTACCAATTAAAAAACATTTAAAAAAAGAGGCAAAATTTAAAGTAGGAGGATATATATTTTTAAAAAACCAGAATTCGATCATTTTATCTTAAATCCTATTAATTATAAAGCACCAAGTCATATTTACTGTATAAACTTTTTAAAATTTGTATTGTTGTGACAACTGGCAAAATAATAGGGCAATATAGGGTCTGGATTTTCCGTTCCTACGATTCTTTTCAGATGTCGGGTTTCTGACACCTATTAAATTTACCTGGAACACCACAATACTATTTAAAAATAGACATGTACTAGAATGCCTTTAAGGATAATGGTAGATTTATTTTAGTGCCCTCTAAAACACCGTTATGTTAATTACCTATTGTATAACCGACGTCCCTTAAAAAAAATATTCATTATTGGGCTTTACACACATAATAACAAACCTAATAAATGATTTTTTTTTTTGTAAATGTATTTTGTTTTTCTACTATATTGACATATATGTCCTTTATAAAATACTTCATTTCAACGATGAAATGATTATTGATGATTGAAAAATGAGTAATAAATGACGAATGACACTTATTCTAGGACAAGTTCCTTTTTTAAAAAATGATATTTTCTTAGGGACAAATGCAGAAGATAATAAATATGTCAATATGTCACATACATTAATCGTAGTTTCTACTAAAACTTCATATGAATTGGGCCTAACAAGGATTACACGTAAAAGGGTTCTATCAACACCATATTTTTTATTATCTGTATTTTGTTTTTGATTATTTTTTTTAATTCCGGCACCACACATGTATTTTTTTTTACGTCAAGCACCACACTTATGAGCGTCGATGCCACCGACATTCCATTTCAAATATAACTTCAGTGGATCTGACATACGTTACTCAAAATAAATGCAGAATTCCCTTCAAAATAAAATAAATTAAAATAAATGCAGAATGATGTAATATTTTGATTTTCGGGAAATGGCAGATGTGTCTTTTTGCGAAAACGAAATATTGGGTTCAATTCCTTTTATCCGGAGTTAACTATTTGGATGTGTGTGTGTGTATATATATATATATATATATATATATATATATATATATATATATATATATATATATATATATATATATATATAGAAAAAAGTCTGAGTTTTGTTAAATAAGGGCAAATAAGGAAAAAAAACTAAGGTTTGTGGGAGTGGGTATTTAAGGGAAAATTAACAAGGATTAATCCCTAACCTAATCAAAATCAGAAATTAGTCTCCCCATCCTCCCCCATCTCTGCGCAAGTTTGAGGAGAGAAAAAGGCCAAGGAGTTTTCTCGATAATTGAAGCGTCTTTAACCATTTTCAGATCACGCAAGAGTTTTGGAATCGTCGTGATAAGAGCATCGCTTTGGTATCTGTTCTGTGGAAGTGCAGCAGACTTTTCAGGGCTGTTTTGATCAGTTTGGTGGCTGCAAATAGGTAAGAAAACTATTCCTATGGTTTCAATTGTGGGTTGTGAGGATTAGATCATGTTTTAAGATATTTTGATGTTAGAAAGATGAGTTTTTGCATTGGTTAATGACTATAGATAATATGGTACATTTAGATAGGGTTTTATGTGCTTTACTGTGTTGTTTTTGCTGATAATTGGGTTAGAAACGATTTGGAAATCGTGTTGAAGCTTTTAGGGTTCTAGCCAAAACCCAGGTCAGACGGGCGTCGCCGTGTGGACGGGCGTCGCGCCTTACACATTCGGACGGGCGTTTGGCTTCTCTGGACGGGCGTCTGAGGTGTTAATTTGGATTCAGGATGTAGTTGTTTTAGGGGGGACGAGCGTCTGAAGAAAGTGGACAGGCGTCCAGTAGGTTTCAGATGGGCGTCCAGGCCTTTAAACGGGCGTCTGATTGGTTTTACCTTTTCTTTCTTTTGTTGGTTGTTGTTCAGCCTTATAAGCATGTTTTTATCCTTTTAAACCTTTAAACATGATATGTTAACATTGTATAAACTTGAACAAGCCTGAATTGAGTTTCTGATTCGTTCAGTTAAAACACCGAATGTACTTTTAAAGGGAGTTGAAGTTCGGATCCGTCGGAAGAGCATGATAGGCTTGTGTGTTGATGAATTAGTATTCATCAATGTCTGTGTAATTGCTAGGACTTGTCCGTGTCTAGTGGTCTAGGAAGAGAGTAGGAGATGTGAGGGAGCTTACTTGAAGATACTTAGGTGGCTAGTTAATCATCCTAATAAACAACGTACTTGACTAGTAAAAGATTAAACAACATGTCTCTCTTGGCTAGGCACCAGTCTAAATCGCGATGCATGTGCTACCTCTGAAGGTGGAAGAACTCTGTAGGTAAAAAAAAACCCTAAGTACGGAGGGACTCCGCTGAGACGCGCGTGCTATCGGAGTCTACCTTTTCTAGACTTCGTGGATATTGGTGTGATCCACTAATATGTTGCAAAAGAGTGTCCCAAAGGTGGATACGCGTAGTGCCCTAGAGTGCGGTTGTAACACAGATAAGCTAAGTAGAAACGTTTAGTCAGTTCATGTTGATGGACATGAGATGAACCCTAGATTGAGTCGGTCTCACATAAACAACCAATCGATTTAAATATCTTTTCTTTATAAACTATAGTTGTTATCGTAGCTTCTCTTTCTTATTAAGTACGTTGTACTTACCTCGAATGCATATTTTTCTATGTGTTTGGGGATGAGAAGACGAACAGGTTTTCGAGGAGGAGTTCGACGACGACGTTTGACGGCGCTCGTTGAAGATTTATCAATTATTGTTCTACTTTCCGTTTGATAGATACATTTGATACTTTTGAGGTAGACCTTTGGTCTTTCTAGTTATGTTGTACTTTACTTTCTTTGGGATTTTCGTACTTACTCGAATGTAATAAATTTACATTTCCACTTTTAGAATTTCATCTTCTACTCTTTAATGTTTGGAAAAATTTTATACCCGAGTTTTGCTTCTGTTTGCTTTAATTTGATACGACGTAGTAGAGGCTTACGTATAAAATGAATTTACTTTTATTTTATACGTGCCGAACGTTTCTTTTCCGGATAAGGACTCGGTGTCCGGGAACGGGGCGTTACAGTTGGTATCAAAGAGAAGCGTCCTTTAGGCTTCCTTTCTTTTAAGATAAGTTTCTTTAGATCTCTTAGTAACGTTCTGGTTTTCTTGATCATCAGGATGGTGTTCACAAGAACCAGAGCGGGTGCAGAAGGGTCAGGGGTTCGTCGGGAGAGCCCAGTACCTGTTGTAGGGGGCGGTTTCATGAGGCAGAATCCTTCTCCTCGCTTGAGTCTTTCACCACCACCTCATACAGCCACACCTACACCAAGGTCCCAACGGAGTTTTTCACCAAGGCCGCATCAGAATCTTCCACCCCGACCACCGCCAAGGTACAACTATATTTATGGAGAGCCTGGGCAAGCACCTACCTGTGTCACTGTAGTAGGTGACATTCCACCGATCAGTTTACCCCCACCCGTGGTTAGCATTTACCCTCCACCAACAAGTGTTTATCCACCAGTGTATCCTCAGCAGCAACATGTCTTTTACCCTCCTCCTGTAGGTCATGCTCCTCAACCTACCGAACCACCTTCACCGCGCTTTGACCACCAGCAAGGCGTTGGTTATCCACCCTTGAGTTTTCAGCCACCTTGGCACATCCCACCATATCACCAGTACTATCAGGGGTTTTATCCTTATCAGACTGAGCCCCAAGTAATCCCACCTTACCCTCAGCAACAGCAGTACCATCCGCAAGTACCTTTTTGTTATCCTCCGGTTTATCCACCAGTTAGACCAGTTGTTGAGCCGGCACCACCCGTAGATTGGTATACAAGATTGAGGAGAAATCGAGTTGAGAACTTCTTTGGGAATGTGGAGCATATGAAAGCGGAAGAGTGGATAAGGAGCTTTGAGAAGGCTTGCAGGAATATACATGTTCCTGAGACAGAAATGGCACAGCTGGTAGTTAGTTTTCTTTTGGGAGCAACAGACGCATGGATTGATGCTGTTCAAAGCAGCAATGGTAAGATAACGGATTGGGAAGGGTTCAAAGCTATGTTTTACAATGAGTACTTTCCGGCTACAGTACAAACGGATAAGGCAAGCCAATTTCTGAAACTCAAGCAAGGTACTCATTTGACGGTATCCCAGTATACTAACAAGTTCAATGAGTTGGGAAGGTTTTATCCTGAGTTGATGAGAGTGGAAGAGAGGAAGATGGCTCTTTATAAGGAAGGTTTGGCACATGAGATTCAGTCTGGCATGTTGGGTTTCACAGCGAAGAGTATGGCAGAGCTACTGAACAAGGCTTTGGAGGTTGAGACATTCATAAAGAAGTCCACAGTGGTAATTGGAAACAAGAGAAACTTTGGGACTAGTCAAGGAAATTTCATAGGGGCACCGCAACAGAACGTTAAAAAGACAACAGCTTCCACGACAGTTAAGACCCCGAGTAGTGCACCACTTTGCTCTAAGTGCAACAGAAATCATTCGGGGGAGTGCGGGCGAAACGAATGGTTGCTACATTTGCGGAGAGCCAGGACACTTTTCTAGAGCGTGTCCAAACAAAGGGAACAAAGGAAGTTCGAGCCAAGGAAGCGGAAAGAGCGGCCCAAGCCGACCGGTTCGTGTTTTTGCGCTTGATGCTTGGTTTTGTGAAGCCGAAAGATGACATTATTTCAGGTACCATGTTGTTGTTTTATTCTTTTGTTAAGATATTTTATAGTGTGATTATTCATGTTGTAATTATATTTAAATAAATGAATATGCATCCTAGGTACGATAATGTTAGAAAACCTAGTGGTCAAGGCTTTGTTTGATACGGGAGCGTCAAATACTTTTGTGTCAACCAAGGTAGCTAAGAAGTTGAACTTACCTTCGGAACCTTTAAGGAACACTTTGGAAATAACTACGCCGTTAGGAAAGGTAACAAAGGTGACTAGGATGATACCTCAAGTGGAAGTTCGAGTTGAACCTTATCGATGCAAGAGCGACTTCACAGTTTTGGACTTCTCGGATTTTGATGTAATTCTCGGAATAGATTGGCTATCCGAGAATTATGTTCACTTGGACTGTAGAGAGAAGAAAGTGACCTTTAAGGTACCGGGGAAATCAGATAAGACGTATCAAGGGAATGTGTACAAGCCAGGTAAGAAGCGACATCCGATCATCTCAGCAGTTAAGGCCATCAGGGCTTGTCAGAAGGGTTGTGAAGGCTACTTGTTGTATGCAGTGGATGTGGAACAAGTGATGCCGAAGTTAGAAGAAACTCCTATAGTAAGAGAGTATCCCGAGGTGTTTCCAGAAGAGTTACCGGGAAACATGCCGGATAGGGAAGTTGAGTTTGAGATCAAGTTGTTACCGGGAGCGGCACCAGTTGCTAAGGCACCCTATAGAATGACACCGGATGAATTAAAGGAGTTAAAAGCTCAACTTAAGGATATGCTTGAGAGGAACTTAATTCAGCCCAATACCTCACCTTGGGGAGCTCCTGTTTTGTTCGTGAAGAAGAAAGATGGTAGCATGAGGATGTGTATCGATTACAGAGCGCTGAATAACCTTACCATCAAGAATAAGTACCCTCTGCCAAGGATAGATGATTTGTTTAACCAGTTGCAAGGAAAGAAAGTGTTCTCCAAGATTGACTTGAGATCCGGTTATCAGTTGAAGATTAAGGTAGCAGATATACCTAAGACAGCTTTCAGTACGAGATATGGACATTATGAGTTCTTAGTTATGCCTTTTGGACTCACTAATTCTCCATCTGCATTTATGGATTTGCTGCAATGCGTTTTCATGCCTTACTTGGATAAGTTTGTGATAGTGTTCATAGACGATATCCTAGTGTACTCTAAGGATGAGAAAGAACACGAGGAACACTTAAGGATATTGTTAGATACCCTGAAGAAGAATCGGTTGTATGCAAAGTTTTCTAAGTGCGACTTTTGGTTGGACCGAGTTAGCTTCTTGGGTCATGTTATTTCGGGAGATGGTATTCAAGTTGATCCAGCAGAGATTGAGGCAGTTGAGAATTGGCCTAGACCTACTACCGTTTCTGAAGTAAGAAGTTTTCTTGGTTTGGCTGGCTATTACCGGAAGTTTGTGCAAGACTTTTCGAAGATAGCTACTCCACTCACTAAGCTGACACAGAAGAATGTGAAGTTTGAATGGACCAGAGAGTGTGAAATAGCTTTTCAGACACTGAAAAGGAAGTTGACTACGGCCCCAATTTTAGCAGTTCTAGAGATCTTTGATAACTACGATGTCTACACGGATGCTTCGGGACAGGGTTTAGGTTGTGTGTTGATGCAAGGAGGAAAAGTGATAGCTTATGCATCTAGGCGCTTGAAGGTTCATGAGAAGAATTACCCGACACATGATCTAGAGTTGGCGGCGGTAGTATTTGCCTTAAAGACTTGGAGACATTACTTGTATGGGGTTAAAGCAAGGATCTTCACCGACCACAAAAGTTTAAAGTATTTCTTCGCTCAAGAGAATCGAATATGAGAAAGAGAAGATGGTTAGAATTTGTAAAGGACTACGATTTGGATATTCGGTACCATCCAGGCAAAGCGAACGTAGTGGTAGATGCTTTGAGCGTAAAAACCGTTGTTTGCGCTTTAGTGTTGAGGTTGTTATAGAAGGGCTAGATGGGCCGCAAATCGAAGCTTTGATCAGATTGAAGACCGGAAGTTTGTGGCATCGTTATTGGCAAGATCTGAGTTGATGGATGATATTCGGGGAAAGCAAGATGAAGACCCGGTTTTGATGGATTTGAAGCGAGTTGCTTTGAGAGAAGCCTACGCTTGTCTATGTGCTAGACAAGAATGGGAATCTATGGTACCAGGATCGTCTGTGTGTACCTAATGTCGGTGACCTAAGACAAAGAGTTATGTAATAAGCACATAGGATTGCTTTTGCGGTTCATCCAGGTGCTACTAAGATGTACAGAGACATGAAGGAAAGATTTTGGTGGCCCTCGATGAAGTTGGAAGTAGCCAAGTTTGTGGCAGAGTGTGATGTTTGTCAGAAGGTTAAGGCAGAGCATAGAAGACCCCGGGGAATGCTTAAGCCATTGGATATCCCTGAATGGAAGTGGGATAAGATCACGATGGATTTCATCACCGGATTACCTAAGACAAAGTGAGGACATGATGCAATTTGGGTAATTGTGGATAGATTGACCAAATCTGCCCATTTCTTACCGTACAAGGTTGACATGCCATTGAAGAAGATGACGACACTATATCTGGACAATATAGTGAAGCTACACGGAGTCCCTATCTTGATAGTCTCGGATTGTGACTCGAGGTTCTTCGCCGGTTTTGGAAGAGCTTACAAGAAGCCTTTGGAACCAAGTTGGATTTGAGCACGACTTTTCATCCTCAGACAGATGGACAATCTGAGAGGACCATCCAAACACTTGAAGACATGCTAAGAGATTGTGTTTTGGAGGTAGGAGGATCATGGGATGATTACCTATCGGTAGCAGTGTTTGCCTATAACAACAGTTTTCACGCAAGTATAGGCATGCCGCCGTTTGAAGCGTTGTATGGGAGAAGATGTCGAACGCCACTGTTTTGGGATGAAGTCGGGGAGAGACGGATCACGGGCCGAGAAATGGTTGAACAAGAAAAAGAAAGGGTTCAATTGGTCAAGAAGAATATGAAGGCGCTCAAGACACGCGAAAAAGTTGGGATGACGTACGAAGAAGACCTCTTGAGTTTGAAGTCGGTGATAGAGTTTACCTACGAGCTTCACCGATGAAAGGAGTGAGACGCTTTGGACAAAAGGGAAAGCTAAGTCCAAGGTATGTTGGACCTTTTGAGATTCTGGAAAGAGTTGGACCTTTAGCTTACAAGCTTCAGTTGCCAGAATCGATGTCGAGAGTCCATAGTGTTTTTCACGTCTCAATGTTGAAGAAGTGTCTGACTAAGAATGATGTTGAAACGACGGTTGATCCGGAAATCCTACAAGATAATCTTGCTTATGACGAAAGACCTATCAAGATTCTAGACCGGAAAGAAAAGATGATTAAGAGACGGATGATTCCTTTGGTGTTAGTTCAGTGAAGCAATCATTCACCCGAGGAGGCAACTTGGGAAATGGAAAGCGACATGATCAGTGAATTTCAAGGGTTTGTTAATCTACCAGGTATGTTCTACTTTCGAGGACGAAACTCCTTTTAAGGGGGGATGTAATATTCCGATTTTCGGGAAGGGCAGACGTGTCTTTTTGCGAAAACGAAATATTGGGTTCGATTCCTTTTATCCGGAGTTAACTATTTGTATGTGTGTATATATATATATTTCGAGTTTTTATATATATATATATATATATATATATATATATATATATATATATATATATATATATATATATATATATATATATATATATATATATAAAAAAGAGAAAGTCCGAGTTTTGTTAAATAAGGGCAAATAAGGAAAAAAAAACTAAGGTTTGTGGGAGTGGGTATTTAAGGGAAATTTAACAAGGATTAATCCCTAACCTAATCAAAAATCAGAAATTAGTCTCCCCATCCTCCCCCATCTCTGCGCAAGTTTGAGGAGAGAAAAAAGCCAAGGAGTTTTCCCGATAATTGAAGCGTTCTTTAACCGTTTTCAGTTCACGCAAGAGTTTTGGAATCATCGTGATAAGAGCATCGCTTTGGTATCTGTTCTGTGGAAGTGCATCGACTTTTCTCGGGCCGTTTTGATCGCCTTTGGTGGCTGCAAATAGGTAAGAAAACTATTCCTCTGGTTTCAATTGTGGGTTGTGAGGATTAGATCATGTTTTAAGATATTTTGATGTTAGAAAGATGAGTTTTTGCATTGGTTAATGACTATGGATGATATGGTACATTTAGATAGGGTTTTATGTGCTTTACTGTGTTGTTTTTGCTGATAATTGGGTTAGAAACGATTTGGAAATCGTGTTGAAGATTTTAGGGTTCTAGCCGAAACCCAGGTCAGACGGGCGTCTGCTTCATGTGGACGGGCGTCTGCCTTGGTTACATTTTCAGACAGGCGTCTGGCTTCTCTGAACGGGCGTCTGAGGTGTTAATTTGGATTCAGGATGTAGCTGTTTTAGGGGGGACAAACGTCTGAAGAAAGTGGACGGGCGTCCAGTTTTGGACGGGCGTCCAGTAGGTTTCAGACGGGCGTCCAGGCCTCTAAACGGGCGTCTGATTGGTTTTACCTTTTCTTTCTTTTGTTGGTTGTTGTTCAGCCTTATAAGCATGCTTTTATCCTTTTAAACCTTTAAACATGATATGTTAACATTGTATAAACTGGAACAAGCCTGAATTGAGTTTCTGATTCGTTCTGTTAAAACACCGAATGTACTCTTAAAGGGAGTTGAAGTTCGGATCCGTCGGAAGAGCATGATAGGCTTGTGCGTTGATGAATTAGCATTCATCAATGTCTGTGTAATTGCTAGGACTTGTCCGTGTCTAGTGGTCTAGGAAGAGAGTAGGAGATGTGAGGGAGCTTACTTGAAGACACTTAGGTGGCTAGTTAATCATCCTAATAAACAACGTACTTGACTAGTAAAAGATTAAACAACATGTCTCTCTTGGCTAGACACCAGTCTAAATCGCGATACATGTGCTACCTCTGAAGGTGGAAAAACTCCGTAGGTCAAAAAAAACCCTAAGTACGGAGGGGCTCCGCCGAGACGCGCGTGCTATCGGAGTCTACCTTTTCTAGACTTCGTGGATATTGGTGTGATCCACTAATATGTTGCAAAAGAGTGTCCCAAAGGTGGATGCGCGTAGTGCCCTTGAGTGCGGTTGTAACACATATAAGCTAAGTAGAAACGTTTAGTCAGTTCATGTTGATGGACATGAGATGAACCATATATTGAGTCGGTCTCACATAAACAACCAATCGATTTAAATATCTTTTCTTTATAAACTATAGTTGTTATCATAGCTTCTCTTTCTTATTAAGTACGTTGTACTTACCTCGAATACATATTTTTCTATGTGTTTGGGGATGAGAAGATGAACAGATTTTCGAGGAGGAGTTCGACGACGACGTTTGACGGCGCTCGTTGAAGATTTATCAATTATTGTTCTACTTTCCGTTTGATAGATACATTTGATACTTTTGAAGTAGACCTTTGGTCTTTCTAGTTTTGTCGTACTTTACTTTCTTTGGGATTTTCGTACTTACTCGAATGTAATAAATTTACATTTCCACTTTTAGAATTTCATCTTCTACTCTTTAATGTTTGGAAAAAATTTATACCCGAGTTTTGCTTCCGTTTGATTTAATTTGATACGACGTAGTAGAGGTTATATATAAAATGAATTTACTTTTATTTTATACGTGCCGAACGTTCCTTTTCCGGATAAGGACTCGGTGTCCGGGAACGGGGCGTTACAAATGATCATTTTGTTTGGAGTGGGCAGCCTAGAGGTGGCCAAATGGTGTAACCGCCGGTTTGAAACCGGCGGTTTGACGAACCGCCGGTTTGTCGAACCGCCGGTTTGAAAAACCGGCAGTTTACTGTTCAAAACCGCCGGTTGCCGGTTTGGGCCGGTTCCGGTTTGCTCCCGGTTCAGATCACGGTTCCGGCCACGGTTTTAAAATTTCATATTTTTTTCTTTTCATTTTTATATAACACTTATTATTTTCACTACAATAACAAATTATTATTATTTTAATTATAATTATTAAAGCGAATGTAATATATTTTAAATAGATTTCTATTCGGTTTTAAAAATAATATTAATATTGTGTTATTTTATTTATATGTAAATAATGTTATTTTAAAAAATTATGTTGTTTTTCTTATATGTAAATTGTGTTATCTTTTCAACGCTTGTACCGGTAATTCGGCTGCCTACGTATTTTTTATGTGTAATCGTGTTGGAGGCACAACACATATAAAAAAATCAAAGCGAATGTAGTTCTAATTGTTTATGTTTTTAGTCTTTTATAGTTTGTTGTAATGATTTTTATAGTTATTTAAGTAGGTTTTAAGTATACTTTGATTATAAATGTTGTTTTATAGTTTCTTATAGTTTTTTATAGTTTTTTTTATAGTTTGTTATTGTAGTATTTTATAATACTCTTATGTGTTTGTATTATATAGTTTCATATAATTTTTTAGGTTTGTATATGGTTTTTTAGGCTAGTATATAATTTTATAGTATTTTTTAGGTTTATAATTTTTTAGTTTTTTATTTATTTATTTTTATTTATAGTTTTTATGGTTTATTTGTTTAAATTGTTTTTATTGCCGTTACATGCACCACGAAAAAAAAACTATTGGGCCGGTTAAACCGGCGGTTCCGGTTCCGGCCGGTTTTACCTGGTTCCGGCCATCCGGTTTGAACCGGCGGTTCCGGTTCTGGACTTGTTCATGTTCATTTAGTGTTATTAGATCATTGGGTAACATATAGAGCTCATCTCGTATCTTGAAACACATAAAATAACACTTAGACAGTGTTGGCGTGCGCCAAAATGCACCAGGTGTTAGGAAATCAACGCGGGAACGCAGCGGAATTCAAAAATTTGATTTCCTTTTTCCCAAGATCGACTTCGTTTAAGCAATAAACGAATAAACTAAAGACGGCGGTTACCTTGGTTGATCTAAAAGATCGACGCTTTGACCATTTAAGGAGAGTAGTTCAGCATGGAGCCGCCCAAGTGTTCGGCCTCTACCGCTAATCCACACGAACAGCCCGCCGGAATCCCACCATGGATTGCTACTGAAAAGTTCCGATTGCTAGACCGGACCTTTTCTTCCCTCACAAACTCACTATAGGAAGCCCCCCTCTTTCTTACACAAGAACTATGAGTTCTTGCAATTTTTCACAAGTACAATTGCTCTTGGAAGAATGGTGTACAAAAGAGCTTGGCAAGCCCTCTTATTTATAAGGGGATGGGGCGCCTCTATTGCTTGGAGAGTGGGAGAAGAAAAATCTCTTTCCAATAAAATAAGGAAACATAATTAATGTGATTTATTTATCTCATTTAATTTAATATCTTATATTAAATATTTCCAAGATATTGTCAATATCTTATATTGACTATATTTCTTTTTATTACCATAAATCAATTTACACATGTGTGCAAATCTATAGTCATTAATATCTAATGATAATCTTATTAATTAAATTGCACAATCCAAGTGTGTCATTAACACTCAAAGATGGCGCCACTTACTTTCCGTAAATTGGATTATGGAAAATTCTTTAATTAATATAATACTATGATTAATTAATTTGCAAAATCCATGTATATCATATATATACATATTTAATTAATCATCATAATTAATATCTTGTATTATATTTATTCATAATAAATAAATACCACCATATTAATTTACCACTATAACCTTTATAGTCTCGAGATAAACTTTCCTTATTTGGTTATCATCTATAACCACATTTTAATCCGGCTGGATATTCATATGTGTGTGACCCGATAGGCTTCTGAATATGTTGGCCGTAGACACAAAGTGCAAATTACTAAAATGCCCTTCATGCCTAACGATCACGGGATAGCGTCTAGCAACACACCGTGACCCCCATCATCGGAAGAGTCAAATGGAATGACTACTACCTTTCATGTGAAACAGTTACCGTGTAACTTACAATCCTATCGCTGTAATAATATCCCTACGGTCGTACATCGAGTGTCAAACATTAACAACCGTATCTTATAATCTGGATATCAAGCTCTCTCGAAGTAACACGTTTACTCCCACTTTACAAAGATTCACGAGAACAAGACATTCCTTATAAGAAGGCCCTTTCGGATATTTACCCCTACTGATAGGGTACACGATTCCCGGACGACCAATCATGTATACTCCGCATGCTTCAGTATCATACCCAATCACTACCGCATGATCGCCCCATGGCTAGGGGAAACCTCAATAGTGTCAAAGCATGACAATCCACACCGTGATGCCATGAAGACTCCGGTCCTAAGGATAATTACACAACTGCCACATAGTGTAACACTTATCCGTGTAAGTGGGTCGATCCTAACGTACGCATTCTCTAATACACGTCCACGTACGGTCAAGTGTCTATACACTTCGATAGATGAGATCTATCCCCGCCCTTAAAGACGAAGACATCTAATACGTGCTAGTCTGTTTATACTATCAATGCCCTGTTTAATAGTACATCAGCCTAGAGGCATTTAAGTATCAAACTTATAAAGTGATTAGAGATCTCATCAACCATAATCGCCTATCATGTTTTCTCTATCACAGTTTAATACTACGGACGTTATCATATAACAATTCATAATTGGTTCTTTAGAAGAACAGATATATGACAACATAAAAGCCATTTAGTATATGTATAAACATTAAGAAATAGTATAAACGGTCCGACCCGGTCGGATCCGGTCCAACCCGATTGGGTTTAGGACACTATTTCAACAATCTCCCACTTGGCCTAAAACCAATCACTCGCACACACAAGACCAAGTTGAAACACAAGAATCTCATGCAATACTTGCAACCAGCCTTAGCCATAAACGGATCGCTATCCGCGGGGACTCATACTATCTTCATATCATGTTCCAATTGATCAAGTCAAAGGAACGCCTCAACACACACACGAATCTCGACGAGACCCCGGTCCTTGCTCCAAGCAATGAATCCACTTACTATATCGCCTATATAGAAAAGGTGGAAGAACCACACAAGGTTCGAAATGAACCTTCTAGATCCATGTATCGCTCCCGCCGTGCCTCCAAGGCACTACCGTGTTTTGGCCTAGTTGTAGAATATACAGTGGCCCATAAGCTATAACATTTCTAGCTCACTGTATTACTTAATAAAAGTGACTGCAAACCCAGACTGTAGCTCCCACTCGCCTTCATAAGACTTAGGATATACGTCTGTATATCTACGTTTATCTGATTCCAAATTTCAATAAACTAGGAACCTTTCCTTAACTTATTTAAGGATATTCTCGACATCTGCTAGAATCACTATGACTCTTCATGGAGTGTGAACCTCTAGCATAACCTTTATGATGGTTCCAACTGCCGTAGCAAAGGAAACCTTTCATAAGCACCGTCATTCACCTTATCTTTAGGACTAACGTCCTAACATAGATAGATCTTGAGAACACAGGCTAGCAGTGTCTCCTATCGTGATCTATGCTAAACTCTTTTAGCATCACATCTATATAGGTAAACTATAATCTTACAGCAGTTAAATCTATCGCTATAGACTCTTATTTCTAAAATAATAACTGCTAATCCAAGTGCTTTCGTAAAGACCTTGAATTACCAAACATTAATTGACTGTGACATGGGGTGGTAATTCCTGAGAGAGGTATTTAATACCTCACTCGAAAATCGTAACACACTCCCACTATCCATATTGCACATGGGGCATATCCTTCTTTTGACTAAATCAAACTCCTTTGATTATCTAACAAAGAAATCGTCTAGAGAAACTTGTTTGAGTCCATAAATGGATCTCGTGGGCTTACATATCATGTCGTCGTCTATGAACATCGAGCTTTCTACCCAAAGTCTTCAACACTATCTTATAGCCATGATACGAAGTTATAACAAGCATAATCTGATTAGAACTGGGCTCAGCTGGCAGCATAAAGGTAATTACAAGGTTTACACCCGTACCCCTCAGCCGTCACTATAGCCTGATGGTAATCATATTACTATCCATGTCAGCCTTTCAGGGACTTTCCCTTTAGGTAAGACAGACTAGGTTCACAACCTGGTTGTCACTAATGGAATCTAATTCAGATTTTATGGCTCCTAGCCATATCTCTCAATCTTGCCTTTTAAACATTCATTCATAAGTCGTGGGATATTCATTCTTCAAGATGAACATACCAGCAGCCCTTTCAGACTTTAGGTTATCCACCGACTTACAGAACTTTCGTGTGCACTGAGCAGTGATCTACACCTCATCGCTATGCGGCGTCTGCTCATGTTCCAATGGTTGAATGTATCTTTGTGGTTCTCAAACTCTTTTGAGATCTTATTTACTCCCACTGTCTCTTTTGGAAGAAACACTTCCTCTAGAAGACAGCATGCTTGGAGACAAACATTTTGCTCTGCAGACAAGTAAATAATATCTAGCGTACTTGCTAAGACATTCCACAAAGTTGCGTATGTCGTACTAGGCTCCAAGCCTTTCTGACTTTGCTTATGACAACTACAAATCATCGGTTAAGATAGATTTGACATTATCCTCTTCCATATCTAATATGGCATTTATTCAACTTTTATTCTTTGGAACTTGATTAAGTATAAGGGCTCTATCCCGAAACAGGTAAGGGATACTTCGCATGACTTGCGTCACACCTTTATCATATAAAGTGATGTTTCCATTTTGGGAACACAATCTAATTGCGTATCTCAAAGATGGTATCCTTCAAGGGAAGAATCTTATTCTTTTCAGACGACTTCTGAAACACCCTTTAGGTATTAATTACTTCAATCCAATTGAAGATTAATTCCTAAGTAGCTCATCAATCCCTTATTCGAACCAGCTCGAACTTTTCGGGCTTTCCGAATCGTCGTACTTCAATAAGTACATTCAACTATTTCTAAAAATAGTCAAAGAGATTAATGAACATTTATTTGTGATATTAATTGTCATGAGCCAACAAACATCGGTATGTTTAGGCTCTAGTCAAACTTCTAGGTTTCATAACCTTTTCTTAAAAGGGTATTTTAGTCCTCTTTGGATAAGACACGTATAACCCACATGATTCATAATCATATGGTTCATCATCATCAAAATGACGCTTAATTACACACTTCCCTTCCGGAGAGACTCGTCCCTAGAACAACCACAAATCAAGGACAACGACCATACAAATATTTAGTTGAGATCTCATCACATATATCAACTATATAGTGACATCAATCTAGTATGTTAGATTCAGTGACCTTCCAACTTTATCGGAATAACATTTATTCTTTACAATTGAATATGTCTACTAAATCCTAACAAATAACTGAAAGTATGTTCTTCATAAGAATCGGAACATAATAACATTTATTTAGTTCCATTTTCAGTTTACTAGATCCAGAATATGGTAAGTGTTACAACGTTTGTTTCACCTTCCATATACGTTATTCAATCTTTCTAATTTAATCACACTCGTAAGGTATCATATATCTTAGAGTCGACTTTTAATTTGGAAAGATTTATCTCAACTTTCTTGCCTATAATAGAAACTTTGATAAGTTCTCTATTAAGCACACGCCCTAATTTTCCTTTTAATCCTTTAAGTACTTGTAAAAGTTTCTTATTGTAGTCTTCATAAGACTTAAGAAAGATCACAAGAACCATGTCTTCAATTTCCTTTCATAAAGAAAATATAAATTTATTAAATAGTTTATTTAACCTTTTGAATTACATTCAAAACATTAACTATTTAATTAACCTTTAAGCAATGATAGAATTAAGTCGATACTTAAATCTTATAATTTTGAAAACAACCTTTCCAAAATTAGACGTGGTCATTCTTATTCAACGTTTGAATTATTTGTCATCTTATGACTGAATGATCATTTTGGATCGTATCCAATATCATGAGCTTCCGCTTTCCTTTAATAATTAAAGTCTCGGAGTACTACATCAATTATGTAGTCTTCTTGTCTCTAACTACTATAACGGGATTTCTCGTGTCATTGCTTATTTTAAAAGGATTAAAACTTCTTAACCATATTTGAGAACGATTCTCAAAAGGTAACAGTCATAATTTGGTTTTACTAATCGAGAATAAAAACATAAATATAAAGTTTGCTAAAACTATAACATAAAATGAAAATAAAAGAGTGTTGTTTGTTTATACACGCAAAATCAAAAATGGTCTTTTTGATTTATGATTTTGCTCCCACTAGTCAACTACTCCCAATTGACTTTCAAGAATTTTCCAAAATTCTTTAGTGACCAAGATCCCATCTGGTTACCCCGATTCCCGACGAGGGCCGATCAACCGGAATAATTTCGAAAGGTATGTAACACTTACCAATCACATCTCTATGTGACTCTTGGTGGTTGACTAGTCAACTCTTTGACAATGCACATCTTTATGTGGTAGCCAACCCCTTGCCTCTAGAATAAGACGGTCCTGACGAGGGCCAATCACCGCAATACTCTAGTCAAGTCATAACCCAATATTCGCGAGATCTCATACGATCATATCTCAATAACGACGATATACCCGTGGTAGGTCAACTCCCGACGAGGGCCGATCAGTTGGATCCGAACAAAGGCTCTTCACCGTCGCTATAATATTGGGAGACAACATTTCGACTTGATTTTTGTCGTGGAAGTATTTATGTAAATTAATTCACTTAATTAATTACGGTCTCATCAGTTATTTATATCTATCTCTATAGACATACATCCTACACATTCATCTAGATCGTGCCTAGTCATGCATCTATCGTATCATATAAAATAAATACAAGCACAAAATAAATAAATGCGTAAAGTAACCGGTATGATCATGGACTTTTCCTAGGTGCGGTTTCGAATACAAACTGACGAAACCGCGGGTCACAATCTAAGGTTAACTGCAACCGCCAATATGATCTTCGATGCGCCATTCTCCAATGGGATTTTCATTTTCGTCTTTCTTTGGTCTCCATCTTCTGCTCCATTCTTGTTACATTCAATTCTATGTAATATACCCGCCCGCCGCACACGGGAGGGAGCCAACGGGAATGGGATAAATGCAGAAAATGAACTAGGTCACGTTCTTCATAACGGCCTAGGACAACTTTTAAACCAACAGAAAATTAAATCATTCACATCTATCCTATTGGTCGAGTCCATGATCAATCGGGGTCCATATAATCATATTATATCTACACTATCTAATCCATACAATAACATCTTATGAAAAAGATAAAATTAAATTTAACTACTTGTGCGTCTTTATCAAATAATTAAATAACTTTTAATTAATTATATGATTAAACCGGGATATCTATGCAAAATATCACTTGGACGAAAAGTCGAGCACATCGAATTATCAAAGAGTGGGTTCACCGAGAATCCATCACTCAGACTCGACGTATCATGGCCGAACATGACCACTCGGTCGACCGACTGAGGCGGCTCGGTCGACCGACCCACTTTTCCAGTTATTTCAACGATTTGCATCTACCGATTAAATACTACGCAATGCTTATTGCTTAAGCTCGAAGCCTGGCTCTGCTACCACTATTAGGAAATCAACGCGGGAACGCAGCGGAATTCAAAAATTTGATTTCCTTTTTCCCAAGATCGACTTCGTTTAAGCAATAAACGAATAAACTAAAGACGGCGGTTACCTTGGTTGATCTAAAAGATCGACGCTTTGACCGTTTAAGGAGAGTAGTTCAGCATGGAGCCGCCCAAGTGTTCGGCCTCTACCGCTAGTCCACACGAACAGCCCGCCGGAATCCCACCATGGATTGCTACTGAAAAGTTCCGATTGCTAGACCGGACCTTTTCTTCCCTCACAAACTCACTATAGGAAGCCCCCCTCTTTCTTACACAAGAACTATGAGTTCTTGCAATTTTTCACAAGAACAATTGCTCTTGGAAGAATGGTGTACAAAAGAGCTTGGCAAGCCCTCTTATTTATAAGGGGATGGGGCGCCTCTATTGCTTGGAGAGTGGGAGAAGAAAAATCTCTTTCCAATAAAATAAGGAAACATAATTAATGTGATTGATTTATCTCATTTAATTTAATATCTTATATTAAATATTTCCAAGATATTGTCAATATCTTATATTGACTATATTTCTTTTTATTACCATAAATCAATTTACACATGTGTGCAAATCTATAGTCATTAATATCTAATGATAATCTTATTAATTAAATTGCACAATCCAAGTGTGTCATTAACACTCAAAGATGGCGCCACTTACTTTCCATAAATTGGATTATGGAAAATTCTTTAATTAATATAATACTATGATTAATTAATTTGCAAAATCCATGTATATCATATATATACATATTTAATTAATCATCATAATTAATATCTTGTATTATATTTATTCATAATAAATAAATACCACCATATTAATTTACCACTATAACCTTTATAGTCTCGAGATAAACTTTCCTTATTTGGTTATCATCTATAACCACATTTTAATCCGGCTGGATATTCATATGTGTGTAACCCGATAGGCTTCCGAATATGTTGGCCGTAGACACAAAGTGCAAATTACTAAAATGCCCTTCATGCCTAACGATCACGGGATAACGTATAGCAACACACCGTGACCCCCAATCATCGGAAGAGTCAAATGCAATGACTACTACCTTTCATGTGAAACAGTTACTGTGTAACTTACAATCCTATCGCTGTAATAATATCCCTACGGTCGTACATCGAGTGTCAAACATTAACAACCGTATCTTATAATCTGGATATCAAGCTCTCTCGAAGTAACACGTTTACTCCCACTTTGCAAAGATTCACGAGAACAAGACATTCCTTATAAGAAGGCCCTTTCGGATATTTACCCCTACTGATAGGGTACACGATTCCCGGACGACCAATCATGTATACTCCGCATGCTTCAGTATCATACCCAATCAAAACACACATGTAATACGCAAGTTGCAAGCAATGGAGCTTAGAATTTTCGGCTCTATTGTCTTACGGTTCGAGTTGGAAAAATCTTCGGGATTTTTCCGGTAGCATATCGGGGAGGTCCGGCGGCGTGAAACACCATCCACTTGGTGTTTCTTGGAGATACGCGTTGGAAGACTATGGCTTCTTAACCGGCGCATCTGAAGATTGTTCATGGCGTTTATTCACAATAAACAAGTAAGCAATCTAACCTTCTTGTAGAATAGATCTATTATTCCCATGTACTTTGTTATTCGTTTAGATCTAGATCGATGCATTCCGTCGCGTAATCGGGTGGATTTAATCCATCCGATGATATTACATCCAACACCGACCTCCCTTGGATTGTGCTTGGTGATTTCAATTGTGCCTTTGATCTTGGAGATAGGCATGGCACAGTGGAAACTACTTTGTATGAAATGAAAGACCCTCAAGATTGCTATCTGAGCACATGCCTCACACCTTTAAGGTCTGTTGGACAGTTTTTCACTTGGTCAGGTAAGAATGTGGTTTCTAGGATTGATAGGGTGTTGGTCAATCCTAGCTAGTATGATGTTTTTCAGACTGCAGTTGCTTTTTTTTTATCCCTCTAGGGTGCACTCTAATCACTCCCCTTGTAGGATCACCTTCTCTGAGCAGGTTGTGGTTGCTAGAAAAACTTTCAAGTACTACAACATGTGGTCTGCACATGACAATTTTATGGTAGTTGTTAAACATTGGACTTTTGATGGCACTGGCACTGCTATGTTCAAGCTTTGTAAGAAGCTCAAGTTTATGAAGAAACCCCTCAAAGCCCTAAATCACAAGCACTTTGGGCACATTTTCTCTAAAGTTGTTGTTGCTACTTTGGAGTTAGAGGCAGCACAATCTGCACATATCTCAGACCCTGGGAATGTGGAGCTTGCAGATCAGGTGGAGGTTTTGAGAAGCAAATGCAAGTTTTTGGTGGAGGATCAGAGAAGTTTCTTGGCACAAAAGGCAAAAGGTGCATTCTTGGCAAATGGTGATAGAGGGGCCGGGTTCTTCCATTTATTAATTAAAATCAATCAGGCCAAGAATCACTTTAGTACTGTGGCTTTAGAGGATGGATCCTATACAACTTCATATGACCAGATTGATGATGAGTTTTTGAAGTTCTATGTGGATATTTTGGGTACCACTGCAACCATGTCCCCCATTGATGCATCTGTTGTGGCTGAGGGTCCTATGCTTCCTTTGGATTGTGTGGATGACCTAATTGCATAAGTGACAGTGGAGGATGTAAAAAGTGTGTTTTTGAGATGGATGACAGCAAAGCACCAGGGCCTGATGGTTATTCTTCTGGTTTTTTCAAGAAGGCATGGTCTGTTGTAGGTGGGGATGTAACAAGTGCAGTGCTTGAGGCATGGCAATTTGTTGAAGCAGGTGAATCATGCAGTTATTGCACTGGTTCTTAAGTCTTCTCATGCCAATTCCGTTAAGAATTATAGGCCAATCTCATGTTGCAATGTGGTGTACAAGATCATTGCAAAACTACTTGGTAACAGATTGACTATGGTTCTGTCCCATATCATAAATGAAGCCCATGTTGGGTTTGTGGAAGGCAGGAGTATGAATAGAAACATCTTTTTGTGTCAGGAGCTACTTAGGGAGTATAACATCACCAGGACAACTCCCAAGTGCATGATTAAAGTTGATATCAGGAAAGCCCTTGACTCTGTTCATTGGGACTTTTTGAAGCATATGCTGGTTCACCTTGGGTTTCCTGATCAGTTTGTGAAGTGGATTATGGCTTGTGTTACCTCAGCAGCCTATTCCATCTCTATAAATGGTGAGATGAAAGGATTCTTCAAAGTCAATAGAGGATTGAGGCAGGGCGATCCCCTATCTCATTTCTTGTTTGTAATTGGCATGGAGTATTTTTCTAGACAGTTATGCATCTTAGGGAGAAATCCAGAATTCAGATACCACAACAAGTGCAAGGAGTTAAGCATCATTCATCCGGCTTTTGCGATGATTTGATTCTTTTTGCAAGGGCAAAACCAGTGTCTATAAAGCCGCTGATGGGGTGTTTGGAGGCTTTTGGGGATTGTACTGGTTTGAAAGCTAATCTCATCAAATCTGATGTCTATTTTGCTGGGATTTCAGATGATCATAAGAGTGAGATGATGGCTATTTCTGGTTTATCTGAGGGAGAAATGTCTTTTAGATACATTGGAATACCACTTGCAGCTTCAAGACTTACTGTTGCAGACTATGACCCTCTCTTTTCTCAAACTTGCTGACTATTTTGGTAGCTGGTAGGGTTCCACTCTATCATATGCAGGTAGATTGAAGTTTGTGAGATATGTGGTGCAATGTGTGATTTGCTTTTGGATGGGGATTTTTCCATTACTTGGGGAAGTCCAAAACAGATTGGAGAGCCTGTGTAGGAAGTTTTTATGGGGTGGTTCAACTGAATCTAAGAGAAGGCCTCTAGTTCTTTGGATCCAAGTCTGCCTACCTAAAGATGAAGGTGGTCTATGTTTGTTTGACCTAAAAGCAAGGAATCTGGCCCTTTTGACTAAGGTTTTGTGGAATTTTCATGCTGAAAATGAGTCTCTTTGGGTGAAAAGGAGTCTCTTTAGGTAAAATGGAGCTCATGCCCAAATTTCTATGGTATGATCTCTCCTTTTGTGTCTAGTTTTTGGTGGGAAAAGCTCTGTTGATGGTCACTGTTTTGTGCATCAATATGACCCCTTTGTATAGATCAATTAGGGTGTACTTATACGAATCAGGATCCCCTGCCGTAGTGAATTGATGTTGTGCATGTTGTACCTTCTAAAAACAAAGTTTCCAGTTTTTTTTTTTTTTTTGGATCTTGGATGTGATATTCCTAATCTACCCCCTCCCCAGTGTTACATCACTGCTGTATTGATCCAATACAACAGAGGATCCACTCTCGTACTTATACATACCTTTGGTTTTAATATAATTTGCATTTTAATAAAAAAAAAACTTTTTTTTTTGAAGAAAAAGATCACATATTAAAAAAAAATCTTAATAAAATTTACTTGTTCTTTTAAAAAAAATATATTATCTTTTGTCCTTCCTATTTCTTGTGGAGCTTTTGCTCTGCTCTAGTGATCTCTTCGGTGATCGTGTGTGGTCTTGGTTATTTCTTATTTTCACCGAAGTCGTGGCGGAAGGGGACAACGATGCAGCAATTTCCTCCGATCTGGACTTCAATATTGATGATGATGCGGGACAGGCGGTGTTGGTGCTGGCTTGAGTTGGATTGCGTCATTGGGCTCTGTTTCATTGTGGTGTTGTAGGAGGTGCTCGCCGGTGGCTGGGGTCGGATTGTTGAAGACGTAGTTTGTGGTTTTTGTTGTTTTATTTCTTTGTTATGTTAGTCTGTATGTTGTCTCCGGTTGATTCTGGCCCCCGGCTTTTTGTTGTGCCGATAGCTAACTTCACCGGTGATAAGGTTTGGTGCTTGCTTTCGTTTTTCGGTGCTAAAACATGTTACCGGTGGTGGCTTTCGGCTTAGTTTGGGGGAGGTGTAAGCCGTTGTTAGTTTTAGTCTTTGTTTTGTCAATTGTGGAATAGACCCGAGGATCACGTGTCTGTTGGCCTCCCTTATGAGAATTTCTCTCTTTTATTTTGGCTCAGCACGCCTTGACTTTCTATTCTATAGTTGACGTTTGTAGTGTTGTTTGTTGTTTGTTGGTCGTCTGGCTTTGTGCCGGCGACCTTAGTGCCGGGTTGGACCGGTGTTGTATGTACCGGTTGTGCCGGTGTTGTAAGTACCGGGGTTGCTCCCGGGTTTATTAATAAAAACTTTCGTTCCGTTGGAAAAAAAAAATAATAAGATAATCTATTTGTGGAAATCAGCATATCAGAACGAAAACACGTTCACATCACGCGCCAACCATCCGACAGTCTCCTTTAAACCTGCATATCACCACCATTACCAGCCTTCACTCCCGCCATTGTTCCCTCCCCCAAATGCATCCTCCCAAATGCATTCACTCCCGCCATTGTTCCCTCCCAAATGCACTCTCTCCCAAATGCATACACACAATCAAAAAAATCATAGTGCTATAGAATGCTTATTGAATTTATTGAAGAAAATCAATGACGATGAAGTTGCAGAACAACGTATTTCTCCTCAAATCATCTACTGTAATCAAAATCCTCGTCTTTGTTTTGATCTCAGTTGGTTCTTTTTACTTGGGCAAGCAATGGTCTCACTCCGATGAGTCCCAAAGTCTCCGGCGATTTCCTTTTCATCCAGACCATGATTCTGATTCCGTGTCGATTTTCCAGAGTTTGAATGGATTTTTCAATCCATCATCATCTGAGTTGAATGATAATGTTTCCGATTTGTTTCATCCATTACTGGAGGAAGAAAGGGAAGAGGCCTTTTTCGATTCGATATACGCGGCTCCGCCTGAGGGGGAGCTCGTGGTTAAGAAGATGGGAGTGTTGATGAGAATGGTGTGATGAAGGAGGATTTTGATCGTAGTGTGGTTGAGGGTTTTGAGGAGATAAATGATGAGAGAATGGCTGCAAAAAAAGTTGAAGTTAGGAAGTTTGAAGTGTGCCCAGATAGTATGAGAGTGTATATTCCTTGTTTAGAGGATGTGAAGGCGATTAATAGGTTGAATTCTACTGATAACTATGAAGTATTTGATCACCATTGCCCTGGACCCGGATTCGGATTGAATTGTTTGGTTCCTGCACCGAAAGGGTACAAATCCCCTATTCCCTGGCCTAATAGTCGAGATGAGGTAGTTTTCTTGATTCAATTATAAGTCTTTAGCATTTTGTAGCTTTGTTTATTCATTGCAGACAAGGTGTTTGATTTTAGGTGTTAATGGATATGATTCATTGTGAGTACGGTTGCAAAATCAAATGGAATGTGATATTAGGATTGCAATGCTATTGCAGCATAAATTTAGTGTAGTTAATGTTGTTCCTCACACGTGGCTGGTTGAGGACAAAGGGTGTAAAAAATGGATTACCATAAGGGGGGACAAGTTCAAGTTTCCTGGAGGACATGGGGCGGATCAGTACTTGGATCAGATCGAGAAGGTTGCTCTGTTTTACTTTGCATTTTCAATCCTTTAATAGAAAAATGGGAATCTAGGAGAAACCTTAAGTTGAAGGAAAATGAACTAATTTACTTACATTTGTTGGTTTGCTATGTTAGATGGTACCAAAGATTGCATTCGGGAAACATGTGCGGGTTGTTTTAGACATTGGCTGTGGTATATCAAGTTTTGGTGCTTACTTGTTCTCAAGGAATGTGCTTACTTTGTCAGTTGCCCCAAAAGATGTTCATGATAATCAAATTCAGTTTGCCCCTGAGCGTGGTGTGCCTGCGATGGTAGCTCCATTTGCAACCAGGCGATTACCGTATCCAAGTCAAGCTTTTGATTCGATTCACTGTTCTAGGTTCCAAATAACTGGACACGTGATGGTAATTGCTTATGCCTGTTAAACCTCGTGAGAGATTATTAAATATATTGCGTAACCTTCCAAGTAGGTAGTTATGATATATGGATAACCTAACCCAAGGCTCCACTTTTCAACCCCTTAATAAAGATGGAGTCTTGCTGCTTGAGGTGAACCGGTTACTTCGAGCTGGTGGATACTTTGTCTGGGCACCACAGCCAGTTTACAAGCATGAACTACTTCTTGAAAAACAATTGGAAGGTAAAAGGCTTATGACATTCTTGAAGTTATAATCCGTCAAATAGTTTTTAGGATCTGCTGAAAGTTGTGCATTCCGTCATCCTTTTTGTTGTTTGAAATTCATTTACATCTTTCAAGCTGTTTTACATAATGCAATTGCAATGATGATTGATGAACAGAACTTCTTTCGCGTGTATATTTCATTAATGCGTATATCTTGTCAGCGATGGTAAACCTTACCAGTCGTCTTTGCTGGAATCTTGTAAAGAAGGAGGGAAATATCTCTATATGGCAGAAGCCATTGAATAATGATTGCTATATTAGTCGATTTGATTCCTTGTATGTGATTTATTCATGTTTTTAATCAGCTCAATATAAACGATCACACCGGAAAGCTGGAACCTGTCAATTCCGTTCTTGATCTGTGTAAATCTAAAAATCATTGTGTTATGTCCGTTGAGCAGTAAATATGTACAGATATTGGCGATAGTGATGATAGAACTGGAGAGGGAGTGTTTACAAGTTTATCACAGAAAAGTAGGTTAAGTGAATGATCTTCTCGGGGCTGGCATTTGGTCCTTTGGCATAATGGAACTGGAGTTGGCTCATGGTCATGCTCCATTTTCCAAATATCCTCTAATGAAGGTACATATTTCTTCCTGAGACTTCAATAATCAGAAGAGGTTCCAAACAATGATTTAGACACCCTCTCATTACAAACAAATATACCCAATTAAGTTACATGCATTTTGCTAGGTTTGTCATAAGAGACCTGCAATTGCTTATTGCAAAACACTGACAGGTATTTAAACAAGATGTTGAAATCATCAGGCTTATTTAATCATTCTGATCATGACAATATGTTGTGAAAACGATTTTGTTTCCTTACTGTAGGATGGAAACAAATAAAGGCTATGAATAAAGTAGTACATGATAATATGTAATTGTAGGGTTATGCTTTACAAGAGGCTAACATTATTTGATGTATTCTATTATTTTGACAAAGACCTACTGGTTCATAACAGGAACATTTTCATATCTATAAATTAATAGCCAAAGAACATGAAATTTTATGCAGGTCAATTTGTGTATAATGTAGGTTGAATATTCACATATTAACTCCTACGATTTGTCTCTCCTTATGAGGCTCTTTGTCTTGTATTGTTACTAGTTTTAGAGGATGCCGTGCAAGGCACGGCATGCCCGTTCCAAACAATTCGTATTTTATGTGATATGTAAACGTAGTTGTATCTAATATTAGGTCTATGTTATGAAAAAAGCACAAGTAAAAGTCACAGTCGACAGGAATAAATGTTAAGAGCAGTAGCATAACGATAAAACATACATATATTACATAAAGGTAAGTGCGTTCCAGAACAGCCACAAAGACCGTCAAAAGATTACATGATCCATGATAATGTTTGATCCCAAAAGCTAGTGCAAAACAAGTTTTGACAGTCTTTACTGCGTACACGTAGAGCTTGACATATTATCCCAAACCATTAACTGACATTAGATGCATAGCTAATGGCTGCAATATGCAAGTGTATTCATTATTTAAAACAGTTAGAACCTACACACATAAGACATGGACTACTTGGCTTGGCAGAAGAAGGGGAAAAAGCATTTAGTGGCCTGAACTCTCTTCAGCCTGTTTGTTCTTAATTTTTTTGACTGGACTTCCACCACCAAGACTTGGTGCATCAGTTTCTTGTATGGGGGGTGGAACCAACTGAGGAAGGAGCACAGCCTGCTTTTCACCAGAAATGCCAGCGAACACGATGGCCCTTTTTGTTGGAGGACATGGCAGCATGGTTTCCTTAAGCAGACCAGCTGTGACTGCTATTTCGTCTATCACTTTTTTGGTTGATGGACTGAAGAGCTGCTTTTCTTTTTCAGCATCCATAGAAGGAGAAGTCTGCAGGCTTGTTTCATTTTCATTTGCAGTCATAATGGAAGCTGACTGTGTTGCTGTTTGACTCGGTTCGTCTTCAGTATACAACTGCACAACTGAATACGTCCTTTCAGTTTTATTTCTGAAATTGTTGTCATAATATTTGAGGAAGCATACAACCGATTTCTTGTCTATTTTTCTTGCAATTTCATCGGTCAGCGGTGGTTTCTACAGAAACGAATATATTTGATTAAAAGAAAGACTGATATATATAGCAAATGGGGAAAAGAAAAAGATCATTGAGTTGATTCATGTGAAGTTAGTGCATTGAAGCAACAGCACATAAGCAGCAATATATAAGCAAGGCAGGTGCAAAACCTTACAGAAACGAGCATGAAATTCTTAGCACTTTCTAATTTAAACTCCAGGTCTGTGTTGTGTTAAGTGGCTGTCTATGTAATAGCATGGCTGCATTAGTGTACATCTGGGTATACTAAATGTTTTAGTTGACCTACAAACTTTTTCAGCCATGCATTTGCGTACATCTGGGTATACATTTTAGTTGCATCTGGGTATGCTAAATGTTTGTAGGTCAATTAATTCTAACGTATATTCAAGTGTAGCTTTTCCGTTCATTAGCATATTAAAACGCACATTTATATAACATCACATTCCTTGTAATTTGTGAGTACCTTCCCATCAGATTCAACAAGCTCAGCAGCAGTGAAACCGATAAAATTTTCTACGGTTGAAGAGAAAAGCGTGGCTGAAAGTGTTCTAGATGCATCATTGAGGAAGACATGTACATGACATCTGCACAAATGTAGGTGGATTCATGCAATGAAAGTTTACTTATTGGATTGTATGGCATTACGGGGCAAGAAAGTGATCTATAGTTTACCGCGGTTCAACATTCATCTGTTTGTTGCAATACATGCATGCAAGGTTCCACCAAGCCTTGGAAGATTGACGGTTTTCTTGCATTTGTCACAAATTGTATGCCAAAGCCTTTCTTGCGCTGGCATTAGATGAATAGTTCCTGCAATCCATGCAACCTGTACTTATTGAGACAAAATGCAATGCAACTGTTTTAGTTTTTTGATGCATAATGGGAAAGGAAAACAGTACTAAATGAGATGCATACCTTTTCCATTGATGATGTAACATCTCTGATTGGAACAATGTGTGTAGCAGCTGGGGGTGGAAGGAGGATGGACCTTGATTTGTAAGCTTCTTGGTGAAGTAGCAATGCAATCTGTTCAGCGTGTTCACTGTACCTGCATCAATTTTTTTCTTTGTTATTAATAAGCCATGCCAAAGCTGTAGTAAGTTGATTTAGACACCCCTATAAACCCAGCAGTTTCTCAGGTTCAAGCAGATGTAAGTGAACACTAAGAGATTAACAGGCAAGCAAAGGGTCGCTCTTATGGAGTGGAGGATTGATCATGAAGTAAGGATTGAAAACGGTTGTCAGTGATAAACCTGCGGAAATGGAATAAAGAAAACAGGCACAGCATTTTAGTGAGCAATAATAGCAAATTAAAAATCTACTACATATGTAAACATTAAACATACCATTGTGAGTTGTGACCTTCAGGTCTATGCCTACAATGAGGGTTGGTTTGGGGAGTCTATTGACAATTCCAGATTCATTTTCCCTGAGCAGATCCTCCCACACGCGCAGGATCGTAGGGCGCATCCTATTTTAGATTAAGGATTAAAGCGCAGCAGTAAAAAAAATAAGTGAAAGGAAGTATGTAAACAGTATGAACGCACTCATCATCAATCAGAATGTAGTCTCTGACGAAAGGCTTTTTAGCATGAGGAGCAGGATATGAGTGCACCACTAACGCTTTCACATCTGGTGGAAAAAAGCAAAACGCGGTGGTTAAGATATTGTCTATAACGAACACGGCAGACAGAACGGAAAGCAGACTTTACTATTTAAGTGCCTAAACTACAGGAGACGGTAAATGCATTTTTTTTGTTGGTGGGAAAAAAAACCATGGATAAGAAACAAAGGTATATCAGGTGGGACTACAGTGCCGAGTGCAGAGAGACAGTCGCAGTACATGCATTGTTTAGGTAAGAAACAAAGGTATATCAGTAGGCAAAGGAAGACTCCAACATTTTTACGTGCGATCGGAATTCAGTCATCGAAAAATTCCCAGAAAAATAAGCTGGAAAAGGTACAAGAGTAAAACCTAAGGATAAACTCCCAAACCCAGTTTACTAATGCATGGGGAAAAAAATATCCAGCACATACATGAGGCAGGGGGAAAAAATATCCAGGGGTTACAAAGTTATGAATGCAGGGGGGAAAAATATCAAACATATACATGATGCAGCACAGGCACATGGAAGTAAAAACAATTTGGTGGTTTTGCAACGCACACGTGTAAAAATACAATCACGGGAGGTTTCCATACGCAGACTGCCATGCAAGAGGGAAGGCAAAAGAATATAGTGAATCATATACGTTTAATTCTGTACTACAAAACTATATTCAGAATCATATATCTACTACGCTATGGTTCAGGTTCATTATTCTATCCGAGTGCAATGAAGACGATTAGAAGCAGACCTATGAGTAGGAATCTAATAAATATTAATTCCAGTATAACAAATAATAAGACGACGCGTAAAAAAAATAGCAGTATTACAAGAGACACAAAAAAAAGACCAGTTATTCATGCAAAGCTAGTGTAAATTTCATCTACGTTAGGGTGGTTAACTAATATAACCACGTTCAAGTTAAAACCACAGTAACCGAGTGCACAGTTTCAACTCTTTGCTATTAGGCGATGTGTAATGGCATGCAATATTCAGTTTCGAGATGGAGTTATCTGAACACTATGAGTACATGACAGCAGAACCGAACCCTAATGGAAAACACAGTGCACTGGAGATCAGAAGAATAAGTGAATCGAATAAATACAATGCAGTTGAACAGTTTACATTCAAGGTAAGCACATTATATGTTACTAAATGCATCCAGAACACATATCTGAGCAACCAACTGAATCCACATATGCTAATCGGGTTTGCAAGAGGTATGCATACACAGCCATATATGATACACATGCACTTCTGGAGGAAAAGTACCATAACACAGATTTATCATACTAATTGAAAATGTTTCACGAAAACTTAACACACATCCATTTAAAAAAAACACAGTATGACACACATTCATTAAACCAACTGAAACAAAGACCATTGCTTTACAGCCATAACCCAAAGCATCACCAAAAAAGGTCAAGCTATGCACCATAAGCGCATATCAGTCTTTACACAGCACTGTTAACAGTTTTCTTACACTTATTTTGCCCGCTTCCTACAAACATGCTGACATTTGTATACTCATACACGTGGGTATCACTTAAGAGAGCTAACATCCGCAACACTAACAGCAAATTTGTTAAGATAAGCAGCCACTTGGAGAAGACACAGTATGTCAAGCTAAAGAAGAATACTGTATCCTATCTATGTGCAGTAAAGAATAAATCAACCGGGGTAGTATTTATTACTGAGATTAAGCTTAATGGTGGAAAATTTGGAGATGGGATTTTCTGTAGATCCCGTAACTACGGGGTTTTCCATAGGCCCCCTAACTATTGGGGTATGCAGTAGTACCCCATAACTACACTAACCTTAAGCAGCCTTCTTATCTGGGGAAAAAGAGGGCGCACAACAGCTTTTATCCGCCAACCTGAACAGAATATCAGTTAGTCAAACTGACAGTTGGAGCAAGAACATGGAGGTAAAAAATAAGGAAAAACCGCAACTACTTAAGTTCACCAGCAGACAACCAACTCGAAGAACTGGGAGGTCAAAGGAACCAGAAACACTCAACACATTACCCAAGAGAACCTATGCACAAGACAACGTTCAACACAGGTAGAACAGCTTTTATTCAAAGAACAGTACCAAGAACAGACCCTAACATACTATGGGTATCAATTTAGGGGAAAAAGCACAAGTACTGTCGAACTATAACACTGCAACCAGAGTGAAATGCAACATGCATGTGCAGTTAGGAAACAAACAACACAGATTATGTTCAATCTACCCTTAAAGCCTTCCAGACATACCAGTAAGAGCTTTGTTGATCTGAATCACCCAAGAAAGCTGATTCCTTTTAGCTGTGGAACCGGCCTCAGAAGCAGTGGAGGACAAGAGGCTGGAAGACAGAAAATGGTCATATATAAAGGCCAGTCACCTATAGCCCTAAAACAGTGTACAAGAAATTAACAAACAACTATTGAATTTTATATGAATTTAACATGTACTTACATGGCCAATTTTCTTCACACCCATCAGCATAGATGACCCAAGCAGCAGGAATCTGTCATGTCTCGCTCACTTCCCTTAGGGCGTGGCAGAATAGCCGAAACAACTCTATCTAACCACCATAGAAATTCAATCTGAGCCGCACGCATGACCAACCCATCAATTCAGGCACTCGATTGCCCAGATTTCTGGCTGAAACAAACTGCTCAAGAACGTGAAGGGATGGGGCGTTGACGGAGGGGAAGGGAAAAAGGGTTCAGAGAAAAGAGGTACCGGCTCCACACTCAACGCTTTGGTTTTTTTTTTTTTCCCTTAACCAATAAAAATGTAAACATTCCCATTTATTTAAGAAGTAGGTAAAATAATTATAAAGCAGAGACAGCTGGCACTTTGTAAGCATTTCTAATTTATGATGAGAATGAGACGTGGCTCACTGCCTGAGCTTCATGCTCATCCTTTTAATATAGTAGAAGGATATTGTTGGCTTTATCCTTCTTTAAAAAAACGTTGCTTTTTTATGACCATGCGAATGATTATGATGGTCAGGAACAAGTAAGCTGGCAATTTTAGTGCCTGATTTTGAAATGAAACTAAGATGGTATAAAATAACCTTGATTTGTAGAAACCATGTCCAACAGCTATGAGAGGAAGCTTTCCACTCAATGGTACTTACTTTCAAGTGAATGAGGTATGCAAGACTGCTGCTATTTTTCTACATCATAGTTACTTGTGTTTGTGTGCCTTTTTTTTTAATACCCGAAAGACGAAAGCTTCATTAAAACCCGAAAAGTACATAATTTACAATATTGTCTAGCACTCGCCGAACTAAGAACCGCCCCTAGCCGGACTGAGTCCCAGCCCCAGGCTGGACTAAAAAATACAAGCTAAAACTAAACCGAACAATGCCGGATAATAGACTAGAGTGAGGCGTGCCGAGCCGGATAGAAAACCTATCTCAAAAGGATGGCCAACAGACATGGGACCCTCGAGTCAGTCTATTACCTGCAAACACAAAACACAAAAACAACACAACTAAAAGAGAACTATTACAACAACTAGGGAAACAGAAACAAAAGGCTGCCGGACAGCCGTAACCGCCAAGCCTCGAGTAGCCGGAAAATGGTCACCGCCGACAAGTAAAAACGAGGCACCATAGAAAACAAAAGTAGCGCCGTCACCCGCAAAGGAAACCAATCAACAAGCTACACTAGGCCGGAGACAAATCCAACCTCCGGTAACCGGAACCACACCACAAAAGTTTTTTTTTTCTTCCTCATCAAATCGCCGGCCACAAACTACCGCCTCCACTGCGAACCACCATCCACGAATGTCTAGTGCGAGAGACAACAACCCCTCACAAACCAACAAGTGAATACACCATGTGAAGAACCACCCACCGGCTTCGAGGGGAGCCGCCACAACCACCGCACCAAAAAACCACCGGGAGCGGTCCAATCCGACCGCCGGCCTCCTCCATAGCAACATATTTGAGGACCGAGGTGAAGAAGAGCACCAGGGATCGGAGAAGGGACCGAGCGAGCCATGAAGAGAGACCGAACGAACAAAAAAGGATGAAGAAGAGAGAGCAAAAGGGGTAGAAAAAACTAAAAAACAAGAAAAGGGAAGCCCACCTCCGGCGGCTACCGGAGGGCGAAACACCGTCTACGAGTGGAAGAAGATGCTCGAAACTTTTTTCGAGAGAGGTTTTCCCGAGAGCTCACTGTCCCAGCATTTGCTTTTGTAAACATGGATTGTACACTATTCCTTTGTGTGCCTTAAAGAGCTGATTTCAGAAGTATATTTTAACATTTCTGGTCACCATATATTTATAAGCTGCAACTGTCTTTCTCTTTTGTGTCTTTTGTTAGTGGCTTCAAGGATTATCATTAAAAAATGAGAAAATATGAGCCGGGGTTGTCATTTTCCAGATTATCTGATTGATTTTGCTGTTTTGGTGGATTGCATGTAAAGGAAATAAACGGATAAGGCGCTTTTTAAACATATCTAGTGTGTACCTTTTAAGGCGCTTTTTAAACGTATCTAGTGTGTACCTTCTATGGCGCATTCATAATGTATCAAGTGTGTACCTGTTGAGTCACTTTCTAAATGCATCAAGTGTGTACTTGTTGAGTCACTTTTGAATGTCTTCATTTCTTAGCTATTGAGTCGTTTTCGATGGTCCCAATTCTGCATTTATCCATAGCTACAAGTTCGGATTAATGACATGATTTTCAGACTCACTTCGATTGTCAATTCTTTTTACTCACTTCACTTGGAACACATTTTTCTGAATGGTACCCTTTGGTCACTTGCATTAATTGTTTTCAAAAAGAAAAGTTAAAGGAACTGCTACTTGTTCATGAGATAGGTATGCTATTAAATAAACAAGTTGCTCCTGATTCTTTGTTTATTCCCTTCTTTTTTTTTTCTTTTTTTTTTTTCTTAGAGCCCCGGTGTCCGAGACCAACTGACCCGACTAATAATAATATTGTGGAGATACTACCACGATCATGCAAGCGAAGACACTAATAAGAAAACAATATACTATGATTCCCCTGTGCGTGCGAGAAAGGACACACTCACAAACAAAATACCAATCACTCGAATCTTCAATCTTCAATCTAAAATCTAAATAGCACATGGGTAAAAATTCATCAATGAAGCCCGTAAGGAATATGCCTGCATTACTATTTCACAATTGAACAGCCATTCCTCATCCGTAATCTTTTCAAGCTTTTCCATGCATTGAGCCTCAACAATCAATTTTGCATAAGGGTTAGGAGTAGGACAAACATCGCTGCTACCAACATTACCTTCAGGACACTCAGCCTCCAATACATCTTCCACAACCTGTAAACCGACTTCAATAGCAGCTAGATTTCGAGAAGAAAGAAGATTGCATATGGGTTTTATCATCTTGCAATCATAAACAAGGTGCCTAGCACAACAAAAATAAAGGCAGAGGCATGAGCGAGCGAATTCATACTAAAACGGGGATATTTTATGATACATATTAGTTAACAAGCCATCAAGAACCATATATACACACATACTCGATTTGCTTTCGTGATCCACGAGAGGTAGCCTGTGAAATGGCCCGTACAACCTCCTCCTGTAGATCCTCGTCAGGAGATTCAAGGAGCTTCACCAAATGACCGAACAACTTAGCATCAATTACAGCCTGTCGTCACCCAAAAGATTTGTCGTTAAATTATATACTATTAAGGCGGCTACAATACAATCATCCATGCTACCTGAACACACACACACACACGTCTTTTACTCACGGAAGGTTTAACTTGTTACCTTTTAAATTGTTAAAGGGCCAACCTTATTAAAAAATGCTTACGATCTCAATTGTGCCCGGTGTCTTTTGCCTTCATGAAGCTTTGGATATTACAATGGCAGGGAAAGGGTAGGAACATGAAAAGAGAAGGTTGATAATGTCAAGTAATACCTGTATTTGACACTCATTTCCACGAAGAATGCCGTAAATCACCTTGCAAGCTTGCCCTTGATTGATCTCGTCTCCGTCTTTAGTGGTCTTCGGCTTTAGGGCCTTCCGTCAACAAGGTCAGCAAGTGTCCAAGTGTCCTGTTTTCAATTAAGGCCTAAAACACAAGAAAAACATTATTCAACATGGAGAGCTGTAACAAATTGAACAACATTCTGGGCATGTCGAGTACGGAAAATAATGGAGGGCGGATATCAAGAATACCTGAATGTGTGCCTTCCTAGTTTCTAAAGGAATGAGAGCAACTGTCATGAGTACAGGAATCTGCACCTTACGAGAACTATGACTGAAACAAAAGATGTCACATTCAATTCAATAAGCAAAGGGGTGGAAGGAAAGCATAAAAGCACATTAACTAATTTCACACTCACAGGAGGTGTTCAACAAGTTTGGGACAGAGACCGGCGTCCATCAGAGCATCGATTTTGCCAAATAATACATCAAAAGCGAGGCTATGAACAACCCATCATGAATTGATCAGCACTTCCAAGTCATCACTATGCAAAAGACGCTCAAGTGTTGTGAGAGCCGGTTTCACCTGCTCATAGAAACGTTCGGATATGTCTTGGCACAAGATTGACAGTGTCCGTGTGACATTTCTCAGCATTGAAAGATTTGCAAGATTCCCCAAATTTGCATGCTTCTCCAGCAGTTTAAGAAGAGGAACTAATACCCCATTGTTTAGGGCGACGTCACGATAATTACGAGAATCACCAGCAACAATTCCCAGGGCAAATACAGCCTAGACATGCATAAGAATTTTCTATGAGCAAAAACCTAACCTGAAAGGATTCAACCCGTAAACAAAAATATATTCCTAATACACAGATTGACTTAAGAACCAGTAGTGTACAAGCATAAACCTGAAGCTCTAAGAAATCATCTCTCATGAGGAAATGGACAAATCGTCGAATAACTCCTCTTTTAACAAGTGTGGTGGGACATTCTCTCTCTGAATGCCGCAAGAGAAAGAGATATAAGGAAATATTACAGCATATCATCAAATTCATACGGAATCAGTTGTATGTCTAATATACAAGAAGACAAGGCTAAAAATTTACCAACTGAAAGTAATTTATCAATCTGGGCAGTTGCATGCAGCTGCAAATTAACATCTTCTGAGTTCTGACCAAATTTCACCAAGCATTGAAGCAAAGTCCGCTGACTGTAAATGTAATCATAACCACAACACACGGGGTATATGACTGACTAAAAAAATACTTGGAAAATAAAAATAAAAATAAAAATAAAAAATCTGCAATAAAAATCACCTGCTGTTTGGTATCAAGGGAGAAGGAGTGGGACGATATTTGAAGACCTTTGTTATACCACGTACGATATTGCATCTCAAGCTTCCTCATTCGGATCTCTTCCATAATTTGTTGCTCTCTTCTAAGCCGCCTCTTCTCACCCACATTGTTGTAGACACCGCACACTACCCTTCCTTCACTCGGCCCCGACAACATCGTTCTTATCAATCAGCAACCTAAAAGAATTCAAAAGAGAAAAATCTAAGAAGGCCTGGAAAACACAAAAATTGTTTTCGTTGTGTGTTGGACGGTTCCTCGTATATATATATATATATATATGAGCACTGATGGCAATTTCGATCCAACCTGGTTGATATCCACCCGATCCTACCCGTTAGGGTAGGTTATTTTTAAGGGTAGGGCAGGGTATGAATTTTATTTTTCAAAACCGGTCGAAGGTAGGGTAGAGTATGAATATGTATTCTCTACCCGTCATAATACGCACCCACCCCGCCATATATTATCTTTTTTATAATCTAATTCCTAATATTGTTGTTTCTTATTCGCTCACACCGTCACACATTTGATGAAGACGTGGATTTTAGTATATAATGGGTTTTTTTTTACTACTTTTGAATATTAATGTGTTTATGTCGTATGTTGATTGCAATGACAACAAACTTAGTCGGACAATTATTTTTATAATAAAAAATATATCTTGGAGTTGTCGATCTATGCCATTTGTTCCGATTTGCAAGTTTGCTTTCTTTATTATTTGTAACGGCGTTATTTTGTTGTGAATAAAGCTAGGTCGGGTTGAACATTCTCCAAACAGGATTTTATTTCGCCAATTTCATATCCTAGTAAGAGCTTCTCTCAAAAAGTATTTACATTTTAAGGATCTTGTTTGACCTAAGTTGGACTCAAGGTTGAAGTGAATCCAGTTTATGACACTGTTTGATGCAAAGAAAGCATGCTGATTGCTTTGTTCCAGGCTGGATGACCATATTGATTTGACTCATTGACAATCTCTAAGTGCATGAAGTAGTGATTCTTCCTCTTCTCCACATATGGGGCACATGCTTGAGTCTGCTGAATGCCGATTGTATAGCAGTTGGCAAACGGGGAGAGCTTTATGAGATGCCTTCCAAAGGAGGGGATTTCCCTTAGTGGGGCCTTTAAGGCTCCAGATTTGAGTCAAGATGTCCCCCAATGGGCCTTGGACGCTTGGAATCTGGTTGTGGTAACCCGAGCTAACAGTGTACTACCCATTGGTGTTGTCTTTCCATTTCATATGTTGGGATGTTGTGTCCAGACCTTGCAAGATAACATGAGCAGCTGATTTAATGCTTCTCCAAACTATGGAACTACCTTGTTTTATCGGATCATTGATGTCCCCATATTTCGCAGAAAGTGCTTCAACCCAGAGCATGTCTTTTCTTGACCCCCACTTGCATTTGGGAGGCAGAGTTTATCCCAGGATAGCAGATGCATTTTTCTCTTCCCTTCTTCATCTCCCTAGTAGAAGTCCTTACCGATTTTCTCCATCTTGTCAATGATTCCCCTCGGAAGTTTGATGGTTTACATATGGTAGAAGGGCTGGGTTGCCAATGAGCTTTTAATCGGTACCACTTTTCCTGCTTTTGACAATGATTTGCATTTTCAGTTGGCCAGCTTTGCTTTTAGTTTGTCTACTAGGAAGTAGAATGAGTTGTTCTTTAATCTCCCTTGGATGAAAGACACTCTTAAGTAGACTCCCAGATCATTAAAATGTTGCATTTCCAGGGCTTTATTTTGCTCGACATTTCAATGCTGCTCTTCTCCCTCGTTAATTCTAAATAATTTTGACTCTTGTGTATTAATAATGGGCTGCAGTCGTGGCCATGGCTGCCAATTTATCTAGTTTCATAAAACTAAAAGATTGGCTCTACTTAGATTTATTTTTAAAACAATTATTAATACCACGTCGATTTTCTAGGTCATCATGACGATTGTGCATAAACGATTTTATGAAAATCTGTTTTAGAGCGGAATCCGGTTTTTTCAAAATCGATTCTCATAATACATATGGAAATCAGTTTTGGCTCCAAAACCGACATTCCCAGAGTCGATTCTATTATATTACATAGAAAAATGCTCGAGTTTTAAAGAATAAGAAAATTGGTACTAAAAGAAAGTAGATACCAACGGAAAATAAAAATAGAAAAGTGATAAGAAAAGTGTTGGTTTATCCTCGAGAAATTTGAGCTAATACAAGTAGTAACCCTAGACACAAAGAAAGAAATTAGCGACGTTTTCCCCGGCAACGGCGCCAGAAAGCTGACGTCACCGAAACTAAACCTCAGAAACGGCGTCAAGAAGCGGACAGACATTTTCTAGGCTAAACGGATCCTAACCGGCAGTGTACCGGATCAAATTATAGTGATGGTGTGGTGAGTCAGGTTGTCGAATCCTCAGGGAAAAGTGGTCATTCTTTTAAGTGGGGTTAAACACCAAAGAGCTGTTATTAACCCGATCTAAACCGCAATTTTGTAACACCAATTACTACTATTCTACTAAACGTAAAATAAATGCGTAAATTAAAGATTATACTAATATAATATATATAGATATATAAATATATATAAATATACATAGATCGTAAAATATATATATATATATATATATATATATATATATATATATATATATATATATATATATATATATATATATATATACCAAAATATAATATATAGACTAAACTAGCCAAAGTATATATAATCAATTTATACGATCTTTTCAGTTAATGGAATGTGTTCGATCTTCCTTTATATTTTAGGTCCAATTGAGTAAATGAAACGGTGTACTCCTATAGTCAACAATTCCTCCTCACACGAGCGTATGAAATTGTCATATGTCAAATGTCATCAGTCCAATGTCCACAACTGCCCCATGCTAAACTTAGTTAGTCTGAACAGGTACCGAGTACAAATCTACCCCGGATAAAAGAGGTGATTCCGTTCGTCAGACGGCCGATGTTATTCAAAGGGCTCCGGTTGTCAGGCGGATCGATTTAACTTTCCGGTGATAGTTTCAATTAAACTGTTGATTTTAACATTATTACGATCTCGAGTACAATTGTCAATAAAATTCATTTTTCCCAAGACAAATCTGCCCCCGGGTAGGAAACAGGATTCCGTTGTCACGCTATTCGCACGGCCAATTTTACCCTCCGGTTTTTCTATTTTTATCCCATATCCTGACTTCTCTGGTCAGTTCATCGCCAGGTTATATGTAGCGATTCATCTTGGTTAATTACGTCAATCCGAATATATTATCATTACGAAGCAAATAGAAAAAGATTCATTTAACTCAATTTTAGTCAATTTTACTCAGACAGCATTCCTTTACCGAAAAGATCGAAATAAAACGATTACATAACTTTGGCTAGTTATTAGATCTAGCCTAATAACATTATAAAAGCTAAAAAGATGAAAATAACAAACATAAACATAATTATTATAGAAATTACCCGATTACAACTGCTGACTCAGAAATCGTCTTTTCCGGACATTACAACGACTTCAACAACACCGAACTTCCGAGAATTTCCCGAGCATTACTACGATACTACTACTACATTATTTATTTCGGCATAAGGTCTATTTACAAAACTAAAGAGGGAGATAGATATATATATATAGAATACGGTGTATATATATATTTTGGTACACTCGAAATGAGCTCTGCAAAGCTCCTATTTATAGAAAATGGGTCAAGGCCGACCTGGGTCTTGAAAGGGCCGACCTGGGTCGGTGTAATGATGGCCAATCATTTCGTGGTAACTAACTCCATGTGCACGGTTATAATAATAATTATATAAATTATATATAATTATATATTAAACTTCTAAAATTCGTAATTTGAGTTCTCGATCTCCAAACGATATGATTCAAGATCCATTGGAAAGCTCGTTGAATTCTCTACAACTTTCATCAAGGACACTTCTTCAGAAAACGCATTTTTGATGAGCCATTTGTTTGTCGAAGACGTTTCCTCAATTTCCACTAATTGACCACTTGACCACTTAAGTTAAGTGACGCTTCATAACTTGAATTGTAGACCTCCAATTTACATGATTCAAAGTGCATCGGAAAGATTATATGAAGATCTTCAACTTTCATGAAGAACACTTAATCAAAAAATGTCTTTTTAATGAGACATTCCCAATACGTGTTGTTTTCCGGGATTAGCCATTTAACCACTTAAGTGAGTGACGTTATATAACTTCCTTCCAACGACTTGAATTAACTTCAAAAAGTGTCGATACTTGGGATTCTGCAAAGAAATAAACAGAAAATACCCACGTAAAACAGACACGACACTCCGGTAACTAGGGATGGCAATCTCGCCCAACCCAACCCTGCCCTACCCGTTACCCTACCCGTTCGGGTATGATTTTCAACTACCCATTCGGGTAATGGGTCGGGTATGGGTAAAATTTCTATACCCGTTCGGGTATCGGGTCGGGTATCGGGTATAGCATAAAACCCTACCCTACCCGTCCCCGACCCATTCCCCGACCCGTACCCTACCCTACCCGTTGTTTTTTCTTTGAGGTTAGTAGAAATTAGAAAAGAACTAAACCTAACGTTACTGTTAGTAGAAAAGAACGATACAAAAACTAAAAAACATTAGTTCCTAATAGGACATTCATTTGCAAAATGTCTTAACTTGTACTTAAAATCAAATTCATTTTGTACTTAAAAAAATTATTTATACATGTTCATGTACCCGTACCCTACCCGTTACCCGTTGGGGGTGGGTATGGGGGGATTTTATTTATACCCGTTCGGGTATGGGTAAAAAAATTTAGGAGTGGGTATGGGTCGGGTGGAGCTAAACCCGTCCCCTATCCGACCCATTGCCATCCCTACCGGTAACTAAAACCGGTGCAAAAACTATGACTTTTTACTATAAATTACTAAGTTTTACTACTAACTATACTAAACTATAAAGATTAACATTTCATACCAATTATATCATAATTTCATATATTTTACATAGAATTCGTCGATAAAACATAATAATATAACGTAAATTTAATCATATAAAAGTCATACATCAACGTGCTAGTCTCATTGTACTATCAATGTCCCATTCGATAATACATAAGCCTAGAGATATTTAAGAATTAAACCTTTTAAGTGAATCGAGATCTCATCAACCATAATCCCTATTATGATTTATCTCTCACGGTTTAATCCTAGTGACGTTATCATATATACAATTTCAAATCGGTTTGTTAGACAAACAATATATATAATAACAAAAAAAGTCATTTATTAATATATATAAACATAAAAGTCCGGTATAAATGATCGACCCGGTAAGATCCGGTCCAACCCGATTGGGTTTAGGGCACCAAACTAACACACACACACACACACACACACACACACACACACACACACATATATATATATATATATATGTCCAATTTAATTAATATCATGTAACTTATTTATTCATAATAAATAAATACAATCATATTAATTCTACTACTATAATTTTTATAGTCTTCGAGATAAAACATCCTTATTTGGTTATCACGAATAACCGCATTTTAATTCGACACGATGTTCATATGTGTGTGACCCGATAGGCTTCCGAATATGTTGTCCGTAGACGAAAATGACATTTTCCTAAAATGCCCTTTTACTTCTAACGATCATGGAAAGTGTCTAGTAACGCGTCCATGACCCCCAATTATCGGAAGAGTTAATGTAACATACCTTTCATGAAAACGGTTATCGTGTAAATAAGTCCTAACGGTAAAAAAATACCAACCACAATCCATCTCTTCAACCACAACAATCATAACATGATAAATCGAAATTTAAAGCAATCTAACATGCAATTCCACTCATAGATCTAAAAAATATACACTTTAATCTATAGATCAATGGCTCTAATACCGCTTGTTAGATGTAATATCGTCGGACGGATCTTAGATTCGCCTGATTACGCAATGGGAATAACAAAATCTAGATCTATAATATTAAAGTACATAATGAAATATAGATCTAAACTACAAGGGGGTTCAGATCTCTTACCGGTTCAATGAATGAACACCAAGAACAAGATATCAAGATCTTCGTAGATGAGAAGCTACCGTCTTCCGACGTGTATCTCCAAGCAACGCCCGGTGGAAGCCGATCCTTGACGCTCTACCTCCTCGATATGCTACCCGGAAAATTCCCGAGGAATTCTCCAACTCGAAACCTCTAGATATTGGCCGAAAATTCTAAGCCAATATCCTTGTGTGTATGTCGAATTATGTGTGTTGTGAAAGGCTTGGGAACTACTCTTTATAGAGGAGATAAATCATTGTCCTCCAAAGATTTAATTAATTATTACAAAATCAATTAAATTAATCATTTTCCATAAAAGATAAATCTAATATTTTCCCAAACTAATTAGGATATATAAAAGATATTATCTAATATATTAATCATTTAAAAAATAAACAATTAATTACTTGTATCATAATTATCCAAGAAAACTAATTTCTCAATAATTAACAAGTACACACATGCGCCCCAAATTTCTCCTAAGCTGCTGACATTGTCACAGTGAACTAGACTGTGGCATGTCATTTTCCATCTTTACTATTAATTAACTATTAATTAATCTTTATCGTACTTATTTCGTTGATCCAAAATTAACTATTAATTTAATAAACTTTATTTTCTAACCTTTCTTAATATGGAAAGTTTCCTTATTTAGAAACTTTCCTTATATGGAAACTTTCCTAATTTAGAAACTATCCATCTAAGGGAAATTTTTGATAATTAGAAAGTTCCCTTATTTAGAAACTTTCCTTAATTGGAAACTATCCATCGTATGGAAAGTTTTCTTATTTAGAAAGTTACCTAAAATAAAGGATATAGAAAATATTCATGAATCTAGTATTTTCCAATTTAGAAAAATTAGATCTGTTGCTTTAATTTTAATTGATTCTAAATCAATCAACTTTAAAAGCAAGATATCTTACTTTAAATTAGATTGATTCTAAATCAATCATCATTAAAGCAAGATATTCATGAACTAAATAAATATATATTTACCATATCAATATAACTTATTTAGGAAAGATGAAATAAGATCAAAAATAATAATAAAAAATAAAAAAGGGGTCGGCCTATGGTGGCATCACCGCCGCCGGTGGCGGTGAGGTGGCGCTGCCGCCGCCGACATCATCCCAAATTTTTTTTCTTTTGTTCTCTCTGTTTCGATCATATCGATTTCATCATCTAAAAACTTTATATTCAAGATACGTAAATAAAAAGTTGAAAATAAAACTACGCTTCAAGTTTATACGTTTAAAACGAAGAACGACCTAAGCTCTGCTACCACTGTTGGGAAATCACGGATCGGGTTGACCCGGCGGAATACAAAAATTTGATTTCCTACTTCGCCTACGGTTCTCCGAATTAAAGTATAAACAAAAGAACAAGAAGTTCATCGAGTACCTTGTATGTCTACGGAGGACCGACGAATTCCACTAGCTCCTTGATGTGTGCACTTGAGTCGTCCACGTGTCCGACCTCTACCGTGTATCCACTAACGCCCACCTGAAATCCTCCTTGGATTGTTACCGGAAAAACCTTATTTACTAGACAAGTTTTTTCTTCCTCTCAAACTCTCTTCTAAAACTCACAAGAAAATTCTATTGTGGTTTTGTCTTACAAAACTTATGATTATTGTCATACAATAGAATTGGCTCACCCACCTATTTATAGGTGATAGGGTCGGCCCTTGTGATAGAGTAGGGAGAAAGAAAACATTTTTCCAATAAAATAAAGAATAAGAAAAATACAATTTCCATAAATCATATTTATGTTAATTGATTAATCTTTTATTTTCCATTAAATAAATCAAAGCACCAATACTTTCCTAAGAACATAAGTGACGCCCCAATTGCTTGTTAATACAAGATTGGGATTCTTGATTCTTCTAGAATAATACAAAGACCAATTTTCCTTAATTGATTTATCTCTTATTTATTTAATATCTAATATTAAAAGCACATTCTAGATGATTAAAGATTAGCTCCCAATTAATACATGTAGGCGCCAATATGGTCAAACCTTGGAGACCAAGTTTGACTTTTAATTAATCATCTTAATTAATAATCTTGTACAATATTTATTCATAATAAATAATATGTGCATTATTTATTCTTAATAAATAACTTGTTCATTATTTATTCACAATAAATAAGAACTTATTAATTAACACTATAACACTTTATAGTAGAGATAAATAAACTTCTTTATTTGATTATCATATATTCTCATTTTCATTCCAGTATGACGTTCATATGGTATAAGTGGAAATACACGTACGTACGTACGGTCAGTGTCGGCCACACATTGATAGACGAGATCTATCATTATCTACAATAGATAAGGACATCTAATACGTGCTAGTCTCATTGTACTATCAATGTCCCATTCGATAATACATAAGCCTAGAGATATTTAAGAATTAAACCTTTTAAGTGAATCAAGATCTCATCAACCATAATCCCTATTATGATTTCTCTCGCACGGTTTAATCCTAGGGACGTTATCATATATACGATTCTAAATCGGTTTGTTAGACAAACCATATATATAATAACAAAAAAGACAATTATTAATATATATAAACATAAAAGTCCGGTATAAATGATCCGACCCGGTAAGATCCGGTCGGATCCGGTTCAATCCGATTGGGTTTAGGGCACCAAACTAACAAGCTATACTACGATGGACCTAGTCATCTTGCTAGTATTGGTTTTTATTGTAATCGAGTATTTTAATTTATAACTTGACTGACCACCGTCATCAAGGTGGCAGAACATGTGGTATAAGTGGAAATAGGATGACATGTCAGCTGTGTGGAAAGGGTGGTCACACAATTATAAACTGCTTACACAGGTTTGAACATGATTTTCAGGGCCCTGCATCCTCCAATACCAACAATGGTGGTCCGAAACAGATATCAACTTTTGTGGCCTCACCTAACTCAGTCAATGACAATGGGGAAACAAACCATGTCACTTATGATGTGAGAAATATGAGTAGCTCTTCCACCTACAATGGTAATGACTCATTAGTTGTTGGTAATGGTGACAAACTGCATATAGGACACATAGGTCATACTGCCTTACACACTTCATCTTGTGCACTACACTTAAACAACATTCTGCATGTCCCTAGTATCACTAAAAACCTGTTAAGCACATCTCAACTTGTTTCTGATAATCTCATTATTGTGGAATTTGATGGCTTGGTTTGTGTTGTTAAGGACAAAGCTTCTCAAGGGACAGCTTCATGATGGTCTCTACAGGATCACACTACCTCTTGATGACTCCCTTCATTCCAAATCCAATATTACTTGTTTTTATGCTTCTGCATCCCATGTGAGTTTTAATAATCATGATACTGATCCAGATGTGTGGCATAAGAGGCTAGGTCACTCATCTAGTGCTATTCTGAGTCTTATTTTGAACGGTTGTAATGTGAAGATTAAAATCAAAACATGAAGATGATTTTACGGTGGCGTTTCCGATCGTAATGAGTTGAATACCTTGATTCTTACGGTAACAGAGCCAACTGATAGTGTCGGAACTATCACGGTGATATTTACGGTGTTTGTATGGTGGATATCTGCCTATTTATGTGGTGGTTGGCTGGTGGTGCACGACGGTGTTCATGAAGTATTTGAAGGTGATAAGAACATGAGCGTGGCGTCAAAGACAAATTGTCGACGAATTGACAAAATGTATGTGCTTTGTATATATTCAAATGTCGGATTAGGGTCATGATCAGATAATAATTTACATGAAGCCTCTATATATATAGTTTTTAGAAAGAAAAAAAAAAACTATTAATTACAATTAAGATAATGACGAACGTTAATAAAATGTGACGCGACAATAATAAAGTTACGCAGTACCCTATCCCTAAACATAATTTCTTTTAACCTAAATCGGCAACCTTCCGTTCACGTTGCTGCCTCCCTCTTCTCTCTACTCCAGCGTTCCAAATCCTGTATAATGGGTTTTATCTCTGTTTTCAATTTTTCTCCTTCGGATTCGTTGTGTTTTTTCATTTGAATCTTTTGTATTGGTTTCAGGTTGTTGACCCGCAAAGGGAGAATCGTATAAATAGGAACGATGTTGTCGGGGCCGAGTGCAGGAAAGGTATTGTGCGGTCACTACAACAATGTGTCGTTTGATGTGGGTAAGTCAATGCCTAGAAGAGAGCAGATCGTAAAGGTGTCATTTGATGTGGGTGAGGCGAGGCTTACAAGTGAGCAACAAATGGAACAGATCCGAATGAAGATGCTTGAGATGAAATATCGTCGTTGGTATAGCAAAGGTCTTGAATCGTTCCATACCTTCTCCCCTGATACCTCTGGCAGTTGTGTCCCAATGCAGGTGATTGTAGAGGGTCGCCTATCACGTATGTCATTGTTATTTTCCAAGTATTTTTTTAGTCAGTCATATACCCCCGTGTGTTGTGGTTATGATTACAGTCAGCGGACTTTGCTTCAATGCTTGGTGAAATTTGGTCGGAAGATGATAATTTGCAGCTGCATGCAACTACCCTGATTAAAAAATTTCTCTCAATTGGTAAATTTTTAGCCTTGTCTTCTTGTATAGTAGACATACGACTAATTCTGTATGAATTTGATGATATGCTCTAATATTTGCTTATATCTCTTTCTCTTGCGGCATTCAGAGGGAAATTGTCCCACGACACTTGTCAAGAGTGGAGTTATTGGACGATTTGCCCATTTCCTCATGAGAAATGATTTCTTACAGCTTCAGGTTTATGCTTGTACACTACTGGTTCTTAAGTCAATCTATGTATCAGGAATGTAACTTTGTTTATGGGTTGAATCCTTTGTAGTACGAGGCTGCTTGGGCTCTCATCAAGATTGCTTGCGGAACTTCTGGAAAGACTAAGACAGAGTTTGTTTGTGAGGCCGTGCCCTATTTCGTTAGGCTGCTAGATTCTCCCAGTTACGATGCTTGTGAATTGGTAAGCTTAAAGTACCATGTTTAATGTTCATACATGGATTTTTTTGAAGGTTGAGTTTTTGCTCATAGAAAATTCTTATGCATGTGTAGGGTGTATTTGCCCTGGGAATTGTTGCTCATGATTCTCGTAATGATCGTGACTTCGTCCTAAGCAATGGGGTATTAGTACCTCTGCTTAAACTGCTGGAGAAGCATGCATTTTTGGGGAATCAAGCAAATCTTTCAATGCTGAGAAATGTCACATGGACCCTGTCAATCTTCTGCCGTGACATATCTGAACGTCACTATAAGCAGGTCAGTTGCTTAACAATGTGGTGGTGGCAGTGGTGTATTTTGACAGATTGATAATTGACGCTTTTGTGACTTTGTCAGGTGAAACCGGCTCTCACAACACTTGGGCGCCTTTTGCATAGTGATGACGAGGAAGTGCTGATCAATTCATGCTGGGCTATTCATGGCCTCTTTTATGAGGGATTTGGCAAAATCCAAGCTCTGATGGGCGCTGGTCTCTGTCCCAAACTTGTTAAACACCTCCTGTGAGTGTGGAATGGATTGATGGGCTTTTATGCTTTCCTTCCACACCTTTGATAATTGGTTTCTTTTGTTTCAGTCATAGTTCTCGTAGGGTACAGATTCCTGTACTCATGACAGTTGGTCTCATTTCTTCAAAAAAGACCCACATTCAGGTATTCTTGATAGCTGCCCTCCATTATTTCCTAATACATTGGCTGTCTAGCTTTATTTTCCCTACTCCACATGCCAAAAGTTGGCTTTTTGTTCTATCAGTCCTTTGACATGTGTAAATGATACAGTACCTTTGTTGCCTAAGCTTGCAACTAAGCATTTTATATCATATTTACTAATGTGGCGTATGCAGTTTATTTTCTTCTTGACCTGTGGGACTTGTTAGTTTTTTCTTCCCAGATAATCATCCGTGTGCATTAGTTAATTGCTTTTGGGACTCTGAAAGAAACAAGATTTGCTTGTGAGGCCCGGGTTGTTAGCAAATTTTTTCTTGTGTTTTAGGCCTTAATAAAAAACGGGACACTTGGACCCTTGCTGACCTTGTTGACTGAAGGCCCTAAAGCCGAAGACCCTCAAGACGGAGACAGATTAATCAAAACGGACGCTTGCGCGGTGATTTCCGGCATTCTTCGTGGAAAGGAGCGTCAGATACAGGTATTACTTGAAGTGTTCAGGACGCCCGACATTACCACACTTATCTTTTCATGTTCATACCCTTTCTTTGCCATTGACATATCCAAAGCTTCATTAGCACAAAAGGTAACCGGCACTATTCAGATCGTTTTAATCAGTTCCTTCAACAATTTTAAAGGTAACAAATTAACCCTTCCGTGAGTAAAAGACGTGTGTGGGTCTGTTTTGGTAGCATTTGGTTAGATTTCAGCCTTTTGGTCCGGAAACTAAAGAAGATTGCTTATAACCTAACAAACATGATTTTCCATGTTAGTTAAATGGATCCAAATAATTGCTTCCCCTGATTTTACATTAACCTAACAAAATTGAGGCACTGCTGCAATTAGATGGATTTCCGTTGATTCCATTGGGTGGTTTTAGGAGGTTTGATGTGGTTTTTCTTCAAGTGGGGGAAGAATAGTGAAAGGGCTAAAACAACGTTACCTTGTAAATTGTTGAAGGGCCAAATTGTTAAAAGAAAAAAAGAAAAATCAGGGGACAAAAGTTTACTATATGAACAGGTAAGGGGGGCCATAGTGTCTTTTTGCCCTTGAAATTATTGTAATGTCTGATGCTTGTATCTGTATTATCTTTATTTTTTAGGGTATGGGACGGGATCCGGAAAAGAAACATGGATTATTGTATTGTAGCCTTGTAGTATATAATTTAACGACAAATCTTTTGGGTGACGGCAGGCTGTGATTGATGCTAACTTTTTTGGTCCTTTGGTGAAGCATCTTGAATCCCCTGATTTGGATCTACAGGAGGAGGCTGCACGGGCCATTTCATTTGCTATCTCTTATGGATCACGAATGCAAATCGAGTATATATATATATATATAGTTTTCTTGATTGTCATGATATCCCCCTTTCAGAGACTATGAATTCGGTTGCTCATGCCTTGCTTAATTTTGTTGATAGGTACCTAGTTAATGAATGGAAGATTATAAATCACATAAGCAATCTTCTTACTTGTGAAAATAATCCAACTGCTGTTCAACTTGCTTTAAAAGTTGTGAAAGATTTATTGGAGGCTGGGAGTTCTAAACAGGATCTTGGTAGCAACCCTTACGCACAGTTGATTGCTGAGGCTCAATGCGTGGAAAAGATGAAATTGATTTTGGAGGAGCAATGGCGTTTCAATCATGAAATACTATGGGAGGCAAAATTCATAATGATGGGATTTTTTAAAGACGTGTTGGGTATGTGAGGCAAAATTCATACTGATGGATGATTTTAAAGACGTTTTGGGGCTTTAGATTAGTCCTTAAGATTGAAGTGATTTGGCCTTTCTCGAACGTACGGGGAGAATCGTAGTATATTAGTATTTTCTTATTGGTGTCCTTGGATGCATGATCGTAGTATTAAGTGGCGTGTATAAATATCTATATCCTATGACCTTTTTGTTTTTTCCCTCTCTACATAGTTGAGAGATTGTTTGTGGTGAAAGACTATGAAGGAATGTATGCTACTTGATATTTACTTTTCTATGACTATTTATTTGTGAGAGATTCTATCTTTTGTCTTCCCACATTTTACGAGTCGGACATTCCTTTCAAACAAGGATTTTTTGTTCTCTTTTTTTCCCCTATATATAATTATAGGAAAAAGACTTAATTTATTATCCCATTAAACGAAAGAGTTGCAAAATGCAAATCAGATTTACCGCATATGACAGCAACTCCAAGGCCAGACTGCAAAATGTTCTTTCAAGCTGCATCAGAGTATACATGAGGGTGAAATAAAGAAAAGCCATTAAATGCAACTGGAGTAGGATCCTCAAATCCATTAGTCTCAATCATGTCATCAATATTGCTAGCTTTAAACTCCCAGAAAGCAGAAGAAGAATAACAAAATGTTTCAGAAGGGGACCAGACTTGGTTTTTTAAAAAAAGGGGAAGGAAATTTCTACAGACAAAAAAAAAAAAACATAAATGGGTGCAAAGGACATTTTTCTTTTTCGGATGTTATAAAGACAAAAACAAAATATTTGGACAAAAATACCCCTTGTTACTTTTTACCCTTCTACAAATAAGTAACGGTGAAAAAACAAAGTAGTAATGTATTTGCATAAAATGTCGTAACATCCAATGAAAAAGTAGTAACGGGCTAAAAACGGGCTTTCTATATATACCACAATATAAAAATAGCATAAGAGGTATTATCTTTTAATTGTAGGAGATACTAGCATCAACCATGCTTCTCCACCAGAGCTTCATTTGGTATATCCCAATGAACACCAGCGTGTCTCCAAACTCTGCTAGCAAAAGGCCAATGAATAAAGAGGTGTGAAGTAGTTTCATCCTCCATGTTACAAAGGGCTCAAGTTCCATTGCCGATTCTGTACCTTTTCCTAAAACTAAGAGATATACGAAGCATATTTTTTAATAAAAAACGAGTGCGTTGTCATATATTTAATATATATTGCATACTTTTTTTTTTTGAGGGCAATATATATTGCATACTAAATACTCCAATTGTACCCGCAATAACTTAAAACACAATTTTTTACCATTTGATTTAAGTTTTATAGTGCTTCATGACTCGTTAGTGACATGACGTAACAATATATAAGACATAAAGACAATATTATGAAAATTAATCAAACTTAAATAGCACATGGGGCGCATAGTTCAACATAATCAAAACCCTTTCCCGACAATTTATCCTTTCCTCTTCCGATGTGGTATGGTTGGAAAATTCCCCCATACATCCCGACCCGAATGCCTCCCGACCCGTTTTGTCGTGGTTTTCCGACCCGACTGAGTTCGAAAAATATTTCGGGTATAAATTCTTAACCTGACCCGATAACTGTTATATACATATTTTTTCCGGGGAAAAGGACTTGAAATTTTTATTAACCGCAATCCGCCGAGCTAGCAACAATTACGTGAGGTAAGGGGAAGAAACTCATTCTACATTGCCTAAAAGGCGAAGACCGTCTCTGTCTAGATGATGAGTATGGATATTTCCCTGCCTTCTCGTAAAAGTAAATCGTACAAAATGAAAACAAGCTAACGAACGACGACAATCATCGATGATACAACCAATCGGCGAGATGTCCTCTTCACGAGCTTGTTAGCGTTGGATCACTTTTGTTGAGAAATTGGTTAAGACTTTTAAACCCTTTAAAGTAAACAATGACATGAAGGATCCATAGGTCCGATCGGGATATGATTCCAAAGGGACATTCCTAGGAGTATTAAAGTTAATGACTTTGGATGGCATTCTGTTTATCAAATAGTAGTCGTGATAAGAGCATCTCCCCAAAGATATTTGGGAACATTCCAGAGAGAACATCCAGGACCTTGCCACTTCCAAAAGGTGACGGTTTTTCCTTTCGGCTACTCCATTTTATTGGGGAGTCTCTACACAACTACGATATGTACGATGCCAAGATTGTTCGAAATTGTCCTAACTTTCTCTCAAATTACTCTTTTGCATTATCTCGTTTTCAAGGTTTTTATTTTGGTATTGAATTGTGTCAAGATCATATTATAAAAGTTCATGAAAACTGTACCAACTTCGTACTTATCTTTCATTAGAAAAATCCAAGTTGTTCTATTATGATCATCAATAAACGACGAACCATCGTAACCCTTCACATGTTTAACCCCTTGAAGGTCCCCACACATTACTATGGACAAGAGTGAAATGTGAGGAGCTCTTATAAGGTTTTTTAACATAAGGTGCTCGGTGTGTTTAGGCGGTTGGCATATTTCACATTGGAAACCTTAAACAGACAGAAACAATTTAGAAAGATAAATAAAGCCGGGATGTCCCATTCTAAAATTCCATTTCACAATTTCATCCATATTAGAAACAGTACAAGTGTTTTGAAGATTATGACTAACAAAAGCATGACTAGATTTAGGCCGACAATCTTTAAAGATAAACAGATTTGAGGTGGGATCAGAATTGCCAATCTTCATGCTCAATGTTGAACCCTGAAATTCACAAGAATCGTTAGTGAAAGTTACCTTTCAGTTGTGATCTTTAACAAGTCTTTTAACTGATAAAAGATCACAACTGAGGCTTGGAACATACAAGACATTTTTAAGGTCGGTAGCGGTGTTCGTAATAATAATCAGTTGAAGGAACACTTGACGGATGATAATGATGATGATGAAGATGAAGTGAAGAAGGTGATTAAATGGGCCAATGATGCAGCTAGGTTTGATCCTTCTCCTCCATCCGACATTGAAGATATTAGTGATGACGATGAGGGTGATACAGAAGAGGATTCGGATGAAGAAGCTTTTGCTAAAAAAATGAGCAAAAAAAGATAGTGAAAATGATAGATATTGCATTCTTTGGAAGCCCAATTCTACGAGCCAAATGCCATATTACAAGATTTTGATCATCCTATGCACCACAATGGCGATAATGGCCAACTACATAACATCATTTTTACACGTATGCTCTTTTGAATACGGGTTGTGTTTACTTTATTTAGAACATACATCAAAGAATTGCAAATGGCATTTGCCTATACACTCTTTGTTTTCAAGATTCTTCTCTATTCTGAATTGTTTACTTTGGCAATAGAAGTTTGGCGATCTAAGAGAAGAATAAGCTCAAGAAGATTTATTGTGATTCCATATGCATCTTTAATTAGTGTGATAGAGTTATAGTCAATGTTTTGTGAAGCACTTTGTCCCGTCTCTCGCTTGCAAAATTTATCCTTTTGGGGTTTGGGTTATAAGAAGATGTTCCCGCTTTAACAACAAATTGGAGCCGGACACAACTAGGAACTTGAATTTCTTTTTTCTTGATTTATTGTTGTGAAACCTTTTCCGCTGATAAGAAACTAATTTATAGGTAGCTCGCCGAATACTTAAAAGTGTTGTTATCTTTAATTTGCAAGTGATTGGGGCAAAGTTCAGTTTTTAGGTGTGGTAATCTGTAGAGGATAGTAATATGTTTTAGGAAGGGGGGTAACCTTGAGAAGTCCTTTTGGTTGTGGACAAGCCACAAGGGGATGTAGAATTGTACTTGTTTGAGCCAAAATTTCTGAGCTGCAAAATATCAATGGCTTCTAGTCATGATTCTTATCGATAAAAAGAAGCCATTTTTTCCCTTGGAGTTGTAACAAAGATCTTGCCCCAAAGCATCACTGATGCTTCTAGTTTCATATTGTAGATCATGTTAGTTCAATACAATGACATAGATTGGGTCATTTTCATTAACATGGAGTTTGGTATTGAGATTTTTCAGATGATATGAGGCAAGATGGTTGTCAACCAACTCCAAGAGAAAATTTCCGTGTGAATAGTATTTATTGCAAAATTATTGGGTCATCTAAATGGGTTTAGAAACCACACGTTTCAATCGATTTAGGTCATGCTTCTCAACATTTCCTTTTGAGGTCGCGTCTTTGCCTATTTCGAGCTCGGTTTATTTGATACATTATGCCAACTCGATTGCTACTATTTGAATAAGATACCCGATGCTCATAACTCAAATGCCAACTCTCCCTTTTCTTACATCTTTCGGGCAGCACATGCAATCCTAAACATAGAATATACACAGGATGAGGCCTTAGTAAGCCCTTGAAAGTCTTGGCCAACCCACTGACTAGCTAAATGAACCGACTGCTGCTCTCTGTGGGCTGAGTCCCACTCTAATTATGAGGCATAACTGGACATCCTTTCTCAGGTTGTAGCCGGAGGTCTGGAACAGTCCTTAAGAATAAGGAAGAAGGAAAGGGAAGGAGAGAACAGTTCCTGAGAGTTGTAAGAGCCGTACCACATCGTTAATGGACTGTTTGAGAGTGTCATTGTATATGGTAATATTGATGTCCCTGCATAAATAAATGTTATTTCATTGACAGTTGTTAATGCATTTGCATTTGAAAATTGTCACTATATCATCAGATGTCATTAGTTTTTATATATATCTTTGTTGTTAGTACATAATATAACTTGGAAAAAAAATAGAAATATGGCGTGTGATATAATGGTAGTTATTGTGTGAATGCGTAAAATGCAGGTAACATGAATGGGGTCATTAGTGATGATACCCCTAGTAGGAAACCATTCGGACCTTTATGGTAGAAAATTCACTCTCACCATTCCAATGACCCTTGCCATATTTGGTAGTAATGAAGTTTTAGCATTTCGTTTTTTAAATGGCTCATAAGATGCAATGACATCCGGTTTAATCTTCATAAAATTTCGGTGTCATTAGGTGTCAATTCATAAAATGTTGGTGTCATTATGTGTCACTTCATAAAATGTTTGTGTCATTGGGTGTCACTACATAATGTGGTCACTGCATTGCGATGGTCATTAAATCGCGGTGGTTATTCCATCGGGGTAGTCACTGCATCCCGAAGGTCACTGCATCGCGGTGGTCAATGCATGAGCAGTTACATCCGGTTTAATCTTCATAAAATGTCGGTGTCATTTCATAAAATGTTGGTGTCATTAGGTGTCACTTCATAAAATGTTGGTGCCATTGGGTGTCATTGGGTGTCACTACATAATGCGGTCACTGCATTGCGATGGTCACTAAATTGCGGTGTCACTGCATCCCGAAGGTCACTGCATCGCGGTTGTCAATGCATCGCAGTGGTCACTATATCACGGTGGTCACTGCATCGGGGTAGTCACTGCATGGGGTGGTCAATGCATCACGGTGGTCACTATATCGGGGCGGTCACTGCATCGGGATGGTCAATACATCACGGTGGTCACTGTATCGCGGTGGTCAATGCATCGGGGTGTTCACTGCATCAGAGTGGTCAGTGCATCGTGGTGGTCACTGCATCGGGGTGGTTATTGCATCACGGTGGTCAATTCATCACGGTGGTCAGTGCATCGGGATGATCACTACTTCACGGTGGTCACTACATCAGGATGATCAATGCATCGCGGTGGTCAATGCATCAGGATGGTCACTGCATCGGGATGGTCACTGCATCACGGTGATCACTGCTTCGCGGTGGACAATGGATAATGATAGTCAATGCATTGGGATGGTCACTGCATCGCGGTGGTCAATGCATTGGGATGGTCACTGCATCGGGATGGTTACTGCATCACGGTGGTCAATGGATAATGGTGGTCACTACATCGCGGTGGTCAATGCATCGGGATGGTCACTGTATCGGGATGGTCACTGCATCGCGGTGGTCACTGGATAATGGTGGTCACTGCATCGGTGTGGTCACTATATCTCGGTGGTCACTGCATCGCAGGGGTCAATGCAAAATGGAGGTCACTACATCGGGGTAGTCAGTGCATTGAGATGGTCCATAGCAGTGGTCAATGAATCGGGTGGTCACTACATCGGGGTGGTCCTGCATATGGATGCTCAATGCATCGTAGTGGTCAATCGAATTTATGAAGAAAAAGATCGATTTTCAGAATTAAGTCGTAAAAATATCAAATGAGATATTAGAATAAAAAGGACGAAAAAATATGAATTATGGTGAAAAAATTACGACGAGCGGAGTTTTATATCAAAAGATATAGTTATTCGAATTTCCTGGCGTGGGTATTGGCAGGAATTGATTGAAACTTTTAATTTGAGCTACAGACCCGACTCTGGAAACAGAAATACCCACATTAATAGCAGGCCTGATTCCAACATTGAATAAATCGGCGGATAAAAATATCTGTCCATCAGTAATGGAAATTACATTAGTAGGGATATAAGCCGAAACATCTCCCTGTTGCGTTTCAACTATTGGTAGTGTTTTTCCTTTACTCCAATTAACTCTGAATTGTTCATCCAATTGAATATTGATTGGTGGATACCCAAACATTCATAGATTCTTGTGATTCCGCCGCTTACGCTCTGACCCGAGTAGCATGGGGCACGCGGAATCCCGTGTGAATCGCAAGGACCACCTTGCAAGGCTAAATACTCGCCGGGTGACCGATAGTCAACCGGTTGTGGAAGCTTTTACTCGATGAGGTGCTCTTGGACCGGTGAATATCGCTTATTCGGGCGTTAACCGGTAAAACAAGATATCAAAAATTTAAAGACTAAAGAAATACGGATAGTCAAGGGGCGGATGTAGCCAAGTGGATTAAGGCGGTGGATTGTGAATCCACTACGCGCGGGTTCAATTCTGTCGTTCGCCCATACGGTCCGTTATATAAATAGGCAAGTGCTCCCTTACGCCCGTTCGCCTTGGACCACCGTTCTCAACGGTTTGTGTAGTCATAAATCCTATTGTATTCATTGAGATCCGTCTCATACACTATGGGGATGGTGAGAAGAGATATATTTTACATCCCGGAGGGGCTCTAATTGGAGATACCATTGTTCGTTTAACCGTAGCACGAGCGCGCAAAATTGAACGTTTCTTATCACAACCCTTTTTCGTAGTAGAAGTATTTTACGGTTCTCCGAGAATCTCGCATAATTTCCCCTTCATGTCTGGTTGCCTGATTTGTTTGACACTTCTTCACACCCAAAAAGAAAGGAGCTAAATATATAAGAAAGGGGTTTGTGCGCCAATATCTGCCATAAAAGGCCCGAGCTGCTGCTGTCGTCAACATTCTTGGTCCCGCTTATGGGGTCAAATCAATACGTCCCAAGAAGAAATATTTGAATATCAATCTCATCGATGATTTTCCCAGAATGTATCCTAATTTTTGGCCTAATTCTTCTTCTGATGATCGATTCAACCTCGGATCAAAAAGATATACTTTGGTTCTATTTCATCTCTTCAACAAGTTTAGTAATGAGCATAACGGCCCTATTGGTCCGATGGAGAGAAGATCCAATGTTTTTTTTTAGACTAGCGTGCTACTTTTTTTAATTTTATTTTAATTATTTTTTTATTTTTTAGCGCCAGCCAGCCTCTCTTTTTTTTTCTTTTTTTTCCTCCTTTGTTCCCTGTTAGCATGCACCTGCTCTTCTTCTTCTTCTTCTTTTTTTTTTTTTTAATTTTATTTTTTCCTTACTAAGGGTAGTTTGTCCATCTACTTCTTTTTTGTCATTCTCCTCAATGATCTGTTAAAAATATCATAAGTGCCTAATTACGTCCGGTTGTTGTCCTTTTTGCCCGTTCTCTCTTTAATTATTCTACTTAATTAATAAGTACAATATTTATTCATAATAAATAACTTGTATATTATTTATACATTATAAATAACTAGAACTCTATTTATTCATAATAAATAACTACTCCATTATTTATTCATAATAAATAATGACTTTACCGGGCCGACGGAGCAGCAACCGTTCCAACACAGACAACCTCCATGTTTATGATATAACTACAATCTCAATAATCATAACTACCACGAATAACCACAACTGAGATTCCAATCACAAGACAATATAATATCCACTGATACAAAACAAGCAACATTATCACCAGACTCAATTATCATAGCTACTCACTCATACTAAAAAGAAATGGAAGACATTAAGAACAACACCAGCTCAACAATGGGGTATCGCACTTACATCTCAACAAAAAGGAAGAACATGAAGTAAGGTCATAAACATGGGAACTAGCTGGCACAAAAAGAATCTCGAACTAGATCCCCTGAGCTATGTGGGTTGTCGAGAAAATAGTATACTTTGGCGGTATTTTGATCTATGACGGATAATGTGGATGGCGGAGCGTTGAAAGGATTTCCGGAATGATAGAGAGGCAGAAAGATCAAGTCGAGTTGCGGGCTCAAGAGCGTTAATTTAATCATCAAAATTTGAATCACGAGTTATAAGAAGACTTAGTGGATTATATGGTCCTAAAGAGCTGAAGAATTCGAAGATTGGGCCTGCCAAGCCACTAGCCCAACGGCACTTAATTAAGCATGTTGGCTAGACGGCAACCCAGAATGAGGATTATCTTACCCTAGCCGGTTTCCGAGTTATGAAATACTCCTAATTAGAATCTAGGTCGGTTTAAGCATTATAATCACACTTTTGATATACTTTTACATATACTTTTACGTACCTTTATTTTCATCATACAGTAGATTTTATGCAATTTTATATTTCGAACAAGTTGTGGTTCGTTTTGCAATTCAAATGAAGTTTTACTCTTGTTTTGAAGATTCGAGTAGATCGTTGGTAGATGAAGGTAATTGTTCTTAACTTTATTCATCTTTTTGTATTTCTTCGTAACCATGATTTATCACGTTTCCGTTATATCGATGCTAGGCTAGATTTTCTGTTAACCAAATCATGTAGACGGTAATTTGAACCAGTGTCGGAGCCACATGACCCGGGGGGTCACGTGACCCCACTCAATTCTAAAAAAAACAAAAAAATTGCGAAACTACGTCGTTTTGGTAAAAAAAAAAACTTCAATTTTTGATATAATTACCCGCCCAATCCGATCCGACCCGGAAATTTGACCTAATTACTCGCCCAACCCTGAAATTTTGTAGGGTGACCCTACTGAAATTTTTTTTTTTTTGGATCCGCCACTGATTTGAACCCAGTCTATGCAGTAATTATGTGTGATCTGTATATGTGATTAGAAAGCTAGATGCAAATCTTGTATCTGCCGGATCAGTGGCGCGTCTTGCCGCTGGCTAGCCGGTAGTTGAGGCTAGGGCCGTCCCTGTGATATCGAGGGCCCTAAGCCGAGATAAATATAAGTTCTTTTACTGTGTGAAAAAATATGACATAACAACTATCTTTGGGTATACTGAAATGTTGAGCGCTGACAGACCTAAACCTAACCTTGGAAACGGCGCCAGAAAGCTGACGGACATTACCTAGGCTATACAGATCCTAACCGGCAGTGTACCGGGTCAAATTGTAGTGCTAGTGTGGTGAGTCAGGTCGTATTCCTCAAGGAAAACATGGTAATTCTTTTAAGTGGGGTTAAACACCAAGAAGCTATTATTAACTCGATCTAAGTCGCAGTTTTTACTTTTTCCTGGGTTAGATTATGTTAGTAGTTAGATTGTTAGAGTTAGATGTTAGTAAAACAGTAAATAAATACAAATAGATATATAGATATATTTTTGGATCTAGCCAAGAATACTTTACTAAATCAATATCTTTTAGTAGAAATAAATGAGACAGATCTTCCTTTATTCAAGGTGTAAATTATATATGAATCGGTGTACTCCTAAGCTAGACAACTCCTCCTCACACGAGCGTATGAAATTGTCATATGTCCATTGCATCAGTCCAAGGTCCACAACTGTTACGGTTTTTCGAACGTGTCCCGAGTACAAATCTACCTTTAGATAAAAAGGAGTCACTCCGTTCGTCAAACGGTCAATTTTATTTAAAAGGCTCCGGTTGTCAAAGCCGGACGATTTAACTTTCCGGTTTAAGTTTCAATTAAACTGATGATTTAACATTATTACGATCTCGAGTACAAATTATAATAAAATTCATTTCTCCCAAAACAAATCTACCCCCGGGTAGGAAATCGGATTCCGTTATCACGTTGTTCACACGGCCAATTTTACCCTCCGGTCTTTCTATCCGTACATTAAGTTCAAAATAGAAAGAGATTCATCATAATTAATTTTAATCATTTTTACCATAGTCAATCATCCAGATCTATAAAAAGAATAACTAATTCAGATTTATATCTTGGCTAGATATATTTTTAGTTTAATATCATATATAAATAGAAATAGAAATAATAAACATAACAATTTTAGAATATATTACCGGTTATGACTATCGAATCGGGGTCGTTTCCACCGGATCTAACATGCCAAAGCTTCGAAATCAACAATCTTCGATATTATTCCGCCATTACAACGATGCTATAACCATTTTATTTATATATGTGAAAAACATATATACATACATACGTAGACATATATATGTATATACGGGCCCCCAAAATAAAATAAAAAGAGAAAAGAGATGAAAAAGATCTAACATATATATATATATATATATATATATATATATATATATATATATATATATATGTGTGTGTGTGTGTGTGTGTGTATATATAAGTATATATATATATATATGTATCCTAAAAAAGAAAAAGAAAGAGCAGAGGGACGAGAGGAAAAGGGAAAGAAGGGGCAATTAATTTGATCCTGAAGGTGTGCTATATATAGGCTGAATTGGGGAGGCCGGACCGGTCCGGATAGGGGCAGGACCGGTTCGGAATCATCATTGCATAATGACTCAGCTTGATTCTCGATCCTTCGGTTATAATTATAATTATTGGAATAAAACTTCTAAAATTCATATCTTGAGTTGTAGACCTCCAAAAATTGCAAACGAAATGCCAAAATTACGGTCTCGAGAAACTCTAAAACTTTCATGAAAGACTCTTCTTCAGAAAACGTCTTCTTGAGTACCTCGTGTTCCTCCGAACGTTTTTTCGGGATTTTTACGAAATTGAATCAATTAGCCACTTGACCACCATTTGAGTTGTAGAAGTCCGATTGACTTGATTCAAAATCCATTGGAAAGCGTTCTTGAAGATATACAACTTTTATGAAGGGAATTTCTTCAGAAAATGTCGTTTTGATGAGCCATTCGTATGTCGAGTCTTTTACGGGATTTCCACTAGTTGATCACTTGAACTAGTGACGCTTCATAACTTGAGTTGTAGACCTCCAATTGATGTAATTCAAAGTGCGTTGGAAAGCTTATGTGAAGATCTACAACTTTCATTAAGAAGTCATCCCCTGAAAATGCCTCTAAGCTGGGTCAAATCTCCGTCGAAACAGGTTTTGGTTTTAAGTATGTAAGATAATTTGATCCATTTGAACTCGTAAGTTTGTGGCATCTTCTCCTAATCCTCTAAACACATCTTTTTAGACTCAAAACATGTCGTTACGTGGAATCTTGGTCAATGTATAATCCTGCAATGAACCACCAAAATACCAAACGTAAATCCGACACGACACTCCGGTTACTAAAACCGGTACAAAACTAACAAAAACTTATAAAAATACGATAATTTATATAATAACTACCACTTACATTTTTAGATACAACTTAGTATTTATGACTTGATTTGATATAATAATGTTCAAAATGGTATCAAAAATGGGGCGAAATATCATAAAAACGATCATAAATTTATCTCTCATCAAGCGCGGTATAAAAATGTAACCTAATTTGATTAGACTTTTTTTAACCTAATTCTAATATGAATTTGGGTTTTAACGGTATTTTAGATTAAGTAAAAAATAAAACTGGACCTAGAATACACTACTGGAACATGAAAAAAATGCTTTTAAATTACAAATTTTGACGGAGGTCTCTAGACCGTGGCCTTGTTGGCTTGCCTCCGGGCTCTAGTTGGGGAAAGTATCATGTCGTTCTGTTATGTTATCTGCGGCAATTTACATGTTTAGAATCCGCATGAAAGCCTAAAAATTACACATACAGTGATACAGATGATAAAGATAGTAAATGGAAACTCAATTTTACTTTTTTGGTTCGCTAAAAACTCAAGTAACTGTCAAAGAAACTCTTTAGCCGGAAATATCAACCAGGGCTATTATAGTCATTCCCACTTGTGAAAACCAACATTCATCATCTAACGTGCGCATAACGGTAGCGCCAGAACACCACTATCCTTTCCAAATTTTCTGAACTCAAATTTTCTCCATGTTTGATGACTTTGATTACATCCATTTTGTGTCCATACATTCAAAAACTCCTTCAAGTTATCCCTGAAATGCAGTTTAAAGCCCACAGGAAAACTCTCCAGTGAAAAACGGTTCTTATTAGTATCATCACCAAGAAAAGAAAACGGTTCTTCTTATTAGTTTTTCACAACTGTCATCGTTTTTAGGAAGAATGAACTTGAAGAAATCTGCATTATCTGAGAATTTAATTCACTGTTCAGCCCATCAAAGGAGAAAGATTTTTTATGGATTTGGAGTTGGGTTATTAGCTTCTTTCTTTGCTTTCTTTGTGATTTTCTTGACGGATTCTTATACAGTTCCTCTGTTAAACCCTGTTCTTCAGGGGTTTTATAATCTGGGTTCTTTCAATGATAATTCTAGTCCTTCCTCTTGGTCTTTTACTTTTTCAACTACTTCTTGTATTTCTTCTCGTTGTAGTCTACACATTGGCTATTTGGCTATGTTAACAATGTTTCATCTCAGAAGGTTGATCATATGGTTTTGACGGAAAAGGGTAAAGGGGATTTTTCCAAAAATGGAGGAATCACCAATTTGATGTTAAATTCTGGTAGAAAAGGAGGGGTTCTGGGAGATGCCCATCAAGAAAGTAAGGGTTTTTCCAAGAATTTGGAATTTGTGAGCACTATTGATGTTGATGGGCTGAATGTTACAATCAAGGACTCTGATAAAGGTAATAGGACTGTTGATGTCAGTCATTTTGGTCCAATTGACAAAGAATTGAAGCTACCAAAGGCGAAAGGTGGAGGAAATCTATCTCTCAATGTATTGTCTGCAAATGATTCACTAATTGGGATAGTGCAGAATGGATTCCTGGGTGATTGTGATATCTTTAATGGTAGATGGATTAAGGACTATTCCGGCCAGTATTATCCTCCGGGTTCTTGCCCTTACATTGATAGGGATTTTAATTGTCACCTGAACAAGAGGCCAGATGATGATTATCTTAAGTGGAAATGGCAGCCTTATGGCTGTGACATTCCAAGGTATGGTTTATCATCCTTCATCATTCTGTAAATTGTGCATTTTTTGTCACAATTTAGAACAGGAATTATCATTTTTTTTTCTGGTTTGTGAGGTCATTAATAGGAAATCAGGTCATAATTTGGAAATGAGGTTTGGTGGCGAATAAACTTCTAATTCCATTACAATGTTCTTTGATGATTAAGCTAATCAGCAGTTATGGTTCTGTTTCATGTTTGATAAAAGAAAAATGATCACCATTTCTAAGTGAAATTCAACGTCATGTAAAGCTACAACATTATTCATGTTATCTGCTCTGAAACTTTAGGCCTTGAACTTCAACAATAAGTAAAAGTTTGCCAATTAAAAAAAGAAAAAAAAGGGCACTAGTTTGCTCAATAATCAAAGAGTTTTCCTGTAATCTTAAACATCGAGTCAGTTGCCTCAATCATAGGATCAGCAATATATTATGGCTCTATTTCTCTTGACTCGAAACTATGGTCTTTTGTCAGATTGAATGCAACTGATTTTCTTGAGAGACTGAGGGGAAAAAAGCTGGTGTTTGTTGGGGACTCTTTGAATAGAAACATGTGGGAATCTCTAGTATGCATTCTTTGGCAAAGCATCCCAGACAAGACAAGAGTTTATGAAATAAGTGGCCGGAGGGAATTCAAAAAGAACGGTGCTTATGCGTTCAAATTCGAGGACTACAACTGTACTGTGGATTTTATTAGTTCAAAATTTCTTGTCAGAGAATCTTCTGTTAATGGTGTAAATGGTACTTTTGAAGCTTTGAGACTGGATATGATGGACCAAGCAACCACCTTGTATCAAGATGCAGATGTTTTGGTTTTCAACACCGGTCACTGGTGGACTCATGAGAAAACCTCTAAAGGGTAAGGCCAATCTTGTTTTTTGCTAATGATTTGTAGGGCTATATCTGAGAAACTAAGGTCAAAACAATGATAATATGCTGTCATACAGGGAAAACTATTATCAAGAAGGTGATTATGTGCACCCTAAACTCAAAGTTCTTGAAGCATTCAAAAGGGCTCTTGTCACATGGGCTAAATGGGTAGATGAGAACATTGATTCTAACCGAACAAAGGTTTTATTTCGAGGATATTCAGTCACTCATTTTTGGTTCGTAATACAAAATCTCCTCATCTTTTTCGATTTCATGTATAAATATCTCCATATGTGAAAAAACCCTTCAATGTTTTACTGATCGGGTTTATGTTACGATGCAGGGGAGGGCGGTGGAACTCAGGAGGGCAATGTCATACAGAAACTGAACCAATACTAAATGAAACACATTTGGCTCAGTATCCTCCAAAGATGAGAGCTGTAGAGCATGTTATACAAAAAATGAAAACGCCTGTGACGTATCTGAACATAAGTAGGCTTACGGACTTTAGGAAAGACGGTCACCCTTCTATCTACAGAAGAGAGTACAAGACTGTAGAAGAACAAAAAGCTGCTGTAAGTGCTCAAGATTGCAGCCATTGGTGCCTTCCCGGTGTGCCAGACACGTGGAACGAGTTGCTCTACTTTACGCTACTGAATTCTGATCGAGGTTTAGCTACAACCTGACCTATATATATGGAGGTTCCCATTGTCACCATTTTTGGTTTGTGAATCTGGATGTAAGTAATGTAGTATACTTAGTAGTTTGTGAGTATGTGAAAATGTCTGTCTCTAAAGCGTAGTATTTTGTGACCTTACGCAACATAGCTCGTGCAGAGGCAGGGACCGAGGCATGCCATTTGCAGCGATTTTAAGCTGCAGGGCTATGTGCAGTATAAACCAGAAGCTGGTCTAAAGGAGTTGTACATATTGATGTTGTTATGCTGTATCTACTATGTGTCTATGTCAAAAGCAATTAGTAATAATACATACAGTACATGACATAAAAGCCCAAAAACAATTTGGTTTGGTAATTGGTATTATACATTCGGCAAACTGAAATTGTAGAAGGAAAGAAGATAAGTAAACACCTTTTTATTCGCTTTCAAGAATCACACAAACATAAATGAAGAGAACATAAACAAAAAGCTAAAGAATCAGACTTGAACCAAGCCCATTTGCCTTTAATTGACTTGCCGGTTTTCGCTGCTCATAAACCGTAACCTCTGCTCAAACTGTGAGATTTGATGGCTGAGGACAATCCTACAGTATCATTATATCATCATGCCATCGGCGTGACAATCGGGAGATTCTTGGACAGAGAGTCTATATTGTTCCATGCATATGTTGTTCCATGCATCCTAGCTATTTCAGCAGAGAGAGGATGGCCTATGGCAACTGATTTTCCTTGTATTAATTCAAGGGATGCCATGATCACAATCTTCTCCTCCCTCGACTAGTAACCATGAACCGACTAAACGATTAGTAGTTGCTGCATCCCAAATCATGGTTAAGAATGTCAGATATGAAGTTGAAAGAAGTGAGTTTGTATTTTGGGAGAAATAATATTTCTTGTTTAAAGCTAATTATTGCACAAGATAAAAACGATGGAAGGTGAGGGGTTATACTTATACATATAGTTCTTGATGTTGATAATGAACAACTGGAAATCTACAGGTTTTTTTTACATCATCATCCACAATGAACATACTTTTTCTTTTTTTCCTATTCATCACTATTGTAGCTTGCTTACTCATCATCTCCATTATTTGTTAATTGTACCTTGAATATATATGTTTGAATATATACCCTTAATTTCACCACACTAGCCCATCTAAACAATAATTCTTGATTCCGTTACCGAAACACAATTGAACTGTGGTGTGTGTGGTCAAGGCCGGCCCTCCCATAAGGCCCATGAGACCCAGGTCTTAGGCCCAACGGTGTCGGGGGCCCAATTTTACATCTTTCGGCAAAAAAAAATCGTATAAATTTAATCCGATTTAACCTAAAATATTTTTTTTTTTTTATAAAAACCCAAATTTTTTTACTCTAATTAATAAATGTCCTAATAAAAAAAATTACTTGACCCAAAATAAATAGATATATACAAACAACTGAGCAAGTTTTTTTTTTTTTTTTTTGTTTTATCACTTTATATTACTAATTTATTATATATATCTAATATCTATATTATATAAAATAACAAACAAATAAAGAAAAAAAAGGTTTGCTCAGTCGTTGTTTTATCACTCTATATTACTAATTTATTATATATATATATATATATATATATATATATATATATATATATATATATATATATATATATATATATATATATATATATATCTATATTATATGTAAGTATGTTTTAGGTATATGTATGGATTTGATTTTTATTTCTAAATATCTTTAGAAAAGATCTTTCGTAGATACGTGTTTTCGCGCTATCGATAACTTGAATTTTGTATTTACGGATGTTAAAAATGTGATAAGTATTTTTTCAAAAAAAAAACTTCAACTAATAGGTCCAATTCAGGGACTTGGTCTAAGGCCCAACAAATACGAGGTCGGTCTGTTTGTGGTAAATGTTGTCGGAAATGAAGCACACCATTATATATTGGACCATATTATGCAGTCTTGTAATAACGTAACATAAAAAAGATGGAAAGTGATAATAATGGCTTTACTTTACTTTACTTTAATAATACATGCACAGATAGCTTTTTTAATATTAGTGAATCCACTAATTAATCGGATCTCTTTTTTATCCCACTAAATCAGGTAAGAAAGCGATAGTGAATCCAAGCTACCAAATCCCAACACCTTCTGGGGTCGGAGTTTTATGTGGTGAACAAAGACGGAGCCATGATTTTTTTTTCGGGTGGACTTAATTAATATTCTTTTATAATATTACTAAATTTTTTCTACATTATAGTCTTTAAGAGAACATCAATTTAAGCCCTAAAACGGAAACACTTGGAATACCTTCGTTTCATAAACTAAATAAAACTTGGATGACCCGCCAAACACATGTCTTTAATACCTATTATTATACTTTTATTTTATAGATGGGCCGAAGGAGATATATATATATATATATATATTTCTTGTTGGTGAATTCTGAGGTTGCATTTCGATATCTGGAGTGTAAATATGATATTTTTTTTAACAGAGATGGGTCATGGATATTGAAATATTTAAGTGAATAAATGTATAAACATTAAATGATAGTTGAGCCTTTTATTAGGTGATTAATATTTAATGGGTTGATGGGCGTTTTAGTCGATGATATTGTAGCATAGACGGACACACATGTATGTAAATGGGGTCCGTGGATCCTGTTAAAAATAATAAAATTCTATCTTTTATCTATAGAAAAATATTTCGGATCTGTTAAAAATAATATAACCTTACATTTTACCTATAGAAAATTATTTCGGACCCTGCTGAAAAATATTTCTCGATCTACGGCTTAAGGGTTAAATGCATGAGGTTGGGTGGGCCCATGCATCGGCTCCGTCCTTGCCCTCGGAGGACTGAAACTCTCAGAGCAATATTCTTTTCTTTTAAATATAATAAATTTTTATTTTATTTTTGAATGATAAATTTATTAGATTTTTGTCTAGATGGACAAAATTATAAAAAAAATCGGGATAGAAGGAAACTGTAATTTAATAAAGACAAAAGTAACAATTATGAAATAACAAATGTGGAATAGAGTAAATATGAAATAACAATTGTGAAATAACAATTTTAAAATAACAATTGTGATTTTTGTCTTTTATAATCGTGAAAATGTTACTTTTGTCCTTCCAGACCCATTTATTAATTTTTTTGTCCTTGTGGCCCATTCCCCCTAAATTTATAATAAGTTTATAACATTTTCTTTTTTTGAAAAAAAAAGTTTATAACATTTAAGTTACCTAAAAGACATATAATTGAGAACAATGTACATTTATTTGTAAAAAGATTGTGATAAATGGATTGTAATCTAGCTAGCAATTAATACTAGGTAGCATCCTTCTGAAATTGGGTGTGTGTGCAGTAGTGAATATTGATGCCAATATTTGGGTCGAGTCCATTTTGATTTCAAACAATAGCAAACCAAACTGTTTGAGCCCAACGTCAAACCAAACTCGAGCTCCTTATGAATTACTTGACCCATTTTATAATGATTTCCGAGCAACATGTCATATTTGCTTTACCAATTAAAAAAAATTTAAAAAAAGAGGCAAAATTTAAAGTAGGAGGATATATATTTTTAAAAAACCAGAATTCGATCATTTTATATTAAATCCTATTAATTATAAAGCACCAAGTCATATTTACTGTATAAACTTTTTAAAATTTGTATTGTTGTGACAACTGGCAAAATAATAGGGCAATATAGGGTCTGGATTTTCCGTTCCTACGATTCTTTTCAGATGTCGGGTTTCTGACACCTATTAAATTTACCTCGAACACCACAATACTATTTAAAAATAGACATGTACTAGAATGCCTTTAAGGATAATGGTAGATTTATTTTAGTGCCCTCTAAAACACCGTTATGTTAATTACCTATTGTATAACCGACGTCCCTTAAAAAATATTCATTATTGGGCTTTACACACATAATAACAAACCTAATAAATGATTTTTTTTTTTGTAAATGTATTTTGTTTTTCTACTATATTGACATATATGTCCTTTATAAAATACTTCATTTCAACGATGAAATGATTATTGATGATCGAAAAATGAGTAATAAATGACGAATGACACTTATTCTAGGACAAGTTCCTTTTTTAAAAAATGATATTTTCTTAGGGACAAATGCAGAAGATAATAAATATGTCAATATGTCACATACATTAATCGTAGTTTCTACTAAAACTTCATATGAATTGGGCCTAACAAGGATTACACGTAAAAGGGTTCTATCAACACCATATTTTTTATTATCTGTATTTTGTTTTTGATTATTTTTTTTAATTCCGCACCACACACGTATTTTTTTTTACGTCAAGCACCACACTTATGAGCGTCGATGCCACCGACATTCCATTTCAAATATAACTTCAGTGGATCTGACATACGTTACTCAAAATAAATGCAGAATTCCCTTCAAAATAAAATAAATTAAAATAAATGCGAGAATGATGTAATATTCGATTTTCGGGAAATATAGCGATGTGTTTTTTTGCGAAAACGAAATATTGGGTTCAATTCCTTTTATCCGGAGTTAACTATTTGGATGTGTGTGTGTGTATATATATATATATATATATATATATATATATATATATATATATATATATATATATATATATATATATATATATATATATATATATAGAAAGTCTGAGTTTTGTTAAATAAGGGCAAATAAGGAAAAAACTAAGGTTTGTGGGAGTGGGTATTTAAGGGAAAATTAACAAGGATTAATCCCTAACCTAATCAAAATCAGAAATTAGTCTCCCCATCCTCCCCCATCTCTGCGCAAGTTTGAGGAGAGAAAAAGGCCAAGGAGTTTTCTCGATAATTGAAGCGTTCTTTAACCATTTTCAGATCACGCAAGAGTTTTGGAATCGTCGTGATAAGAGCATCGCTTTGGTATCGTTCTGTGGAAGTGCAGCAGACTTTTCAGGGCAGTTTTGATCAGTTTGGTGGCTGCAAATAGGTAAGAAAACTATTCTTATGGTTTCAATTGTGGGTTGTGAGGATTAGATCATGTTTTAAGATATTTTGATGTTAGATTGATGAGTTTTTGCATTGGTTAATGACTATAGATAATATGGTATATTTAGATAGGGTTTTATGTGCTTTACTGTGTTGTTTTTGCTGATAATTGGGTTAGAAACGATTTGGAAATCGTGTTGAAGCTTTTAGGGTTCTAGCAAAAACCCAGGTCAGACGGGCGTCTGCCTCATGTGGACGGGCGTCTGCCTTGGTTACATTTCAGACGGGCGTTTGGCTTCTCTGGACGGGCGTCTGAGGTGTTAATTTGGATTCAGGATGTAGTTGTTTTAGGGGGGACGAGCGTCTGAAGAAAGTGGACAGGCGTCCAGTAGGTTTCAGATGGGCGTCCAGGCCTTTAAACGGGCGTCTGATTGGTTTTACCTTTTCTTTCTTTTGTTGGTTGTTGTTCAGCCTTATAAGCATGTTTTTATCCTTTTAAACCTTTAAACATGATATGTTAACATTGTATAAACTTGAACAAGCCTGAATTGAGTTTCTGATTCGTTCAGTTAAAACACCGAATGTACTTTTAAAGGGAGTTGAAGTTCGGATCCATCGGAAGAGCATGATAGGCTTGTGTGTTGATGAATTAGTATTCATCAATGTCTGTGTAATTGCTAGGACTTGTCCGTGTCTAGTGGTCTAGGAAGAGAGTAGGAGATGTGAGGGAGCTTACTTGAAGATACTTAGGTGGCTAGTTAATCATCCTAATAAACAACGTACTTGACTAGTAAAAGATTAAACAACATGTCTCTCTTGGCTAGGCACCAGTCTAAATCGCGATGCATGTGCTACCTCTGAAGGTGGAAGAACTCTGTAGGTAAAAAAAAAACCCTAAGTACGGAGGGACTCCGCTGAGACGCGCGTGCTATCGGAGTCTACCTTTTCTAGACTTCGTGGATATTGGTGTGATCCACTAATATGTTGCAAAAGAGTGTCCCAAAGGTGGATACACGTAGTGCCCTAGAGTGCGGTTGTAACACGTATAAGCTAAGTAGAAACGTTTAGTCGGTTCATGTTGATGGACATGAGATGAACCCTAGATTGAGTCGGTCTCACATAAACAACCAATCGATTTAAATATCTTTTCTTTATAAACTATAGTTGTTATCATAGCTTCTCTTTCTTATTAAGTACGTTGTACTTACCTCGAATGCATATTTTTCTATGTGTTTGGGGATGAGAAGACGAACAGGTTTTCGAGGAGGAGTTCGACGACGACGTTTGACGGCGCTCGTTGAAGATTTATCAATTATTGTTCTACTTTCCGTTTGATAGATACATTTGATACTTTTGAGGTAGACCTTTGGTCTTTCTAGTTATGTCGTACTTTACTTTCTTTGGGATTTTCGTACTTACTCGAATGTAATAAATTTACATTTCCACTTTTAGAATTTCATCTTCTACTCTTTAATGTTTGGAAAAATTTTATACCCGAGTTTTGCTTCTGTTTGCTTTAATTTGATACGACGTAGTAGAGGCTTACGTATAAAATGAATTTACTTTTATTTTATACGTGCCGAACGTTCCTTTTCCGGATAAGGACTCGGTGTCCGGGAACGGGGCGTTACAGTTGGTATCAAAGAGAAGCGTCCTTTAGGCTTCCTTTCTTTTAAGATAAGTTTCTTTAGATCTCTTAGTAACGTTCTGGTTTTCTTGATCATCAGGATGGTGTTCACAAGAACCAGAGCGGGTGCAGAAGGGTCAGGGGTTCGTCGGGAGAGCCCGGTACCTGTTGTAGGGGGCGGTTTCATGAGGCAGAATCCTTCTCCTCGCTTGAGTCTTTCACCACCACCTCATACAGCCACACCTACACCAAGGTCCCAACGGAGTTTTTCACCAAGGCCGCATCAGAATCTTCCACCCCGACCACCGCCAAGGTACAACTATATTTATGGAGAGCCTGGGCAAGCACCTACCTGTGTCACTGTAGTAGGTGACATTCCACCGATCAGTTTACCCCCACCCGTGGTTAGCATTTACCCTCCACCAACAAGTGTTTATCCACCAAAGGTGTATCCTCGCCAGGCAACATGTCTTTTACCCTCCTCCCGTAGGTCATGCTCCTCAACCTACCGAACCACCTTCACCGCGCTTTGACCACCAACAAGGCGTTGGTTATCCACCCTTGAGTTTTCAGCCACCTTGGCACATCCCACCATATCACCAGTACTATCAGGGGTTTTATCCTTATCAGACTGAGCCCCAAGTAATCCCACCTTACCCTCAGCAACAGCAGTACCATCCGCAAGTACCTTTTTGTTATCCTCCGGTTTATCCACCAGTTAGACCAGTTGTTGAGCCGGCACCACCCGTAGATTGGTATACAAGATTGAGGAGAAATCGAGTTGAGAAATTCTTTAGGAATGTGGAGCATATGAAAGCGGAAGAGTGGATAAGGAGCTTTGAGAAGGCTTGCAGGAATATACATGTTCCTGAGACAGAAATGGCACAGCTGGTAGTTAGTTTTCTTTTGGGAGCAACAGACGCATGGATTGATGATGTTCAAAGCAGCAATGGTAAGATAACGGATTGGGAAGGGTTCAAAGCTATGTTTTACAATGAGTACTTCCCGGCTACAGTACAAACGGATAAGGCAAGCCAATTTCTGAAACTCAAGCAAGGTACTCATTTGACGGTATCCCAGTATACTAACAAGTTCAATGAGTTGGGAAGGTTTTATCCTGAGTTGATGAGAGTGGAAGAGAGGAAGATGGCTCTTTATAAGGAAGGTTTGGCACATGAGATTCAGTCTGGCATGTTGGGTTTCACAGCGAAGAGTATGGCAGAGCTACTGAACAAGGCTTTGGAGGTTGAGACATTCATAAAAAAGTCCACAGTGGTAATTGGAAACAAGAGAAACTTTGGGACTAGTCAAGGAAATTTCATAGGGGCACCGCAACAGAACGTTAAAAAGACAACAGCTTCCACGACAGTTAAGACCCCGAGTAGTGCACCACTTTGCTCTAAGTGCAACAGAAATCATTCGGGGGAGTGCAGGCAGAACAGTAATGGTTGCTACATTTGCGGAGAGCCAGGACACTTTTCTAGAGCGTGTCCAAACAAAGGGAACAAAGGAAGTTCGAGCCAAGGAAGCGGAAAGAGCGGCCCAAGCCGACCGGTTCGTGTTTTTGCAGTTGATGCTGGTTTTGTGAAGCCAGAAGATGACATTATTTCAGGTACCATGTTGTTGTTTTATTCTTTTGTTAAGATATTTTATAGTGTGATTATTCATGTTGTAATTATATTTAAATAAATGAATATGCATCCTAGGTACGATAATGTTAGAAAACCTAGTGGTCAAGGCTTTGTTTGATACGGGAGCGTCAAATACTTTTGTGTCAACCAAGGTAGCTAAGAAGTTGAACTTACCTTCGGAACCTTTAAGGAACACTTTGGAAATAACTACGCCGTTAGGAAAGGTAACAAAGGTGACTAGGATGATACCTCAAGTGGAAGTTCGAGTTGAACCTTATCGATGCAAGAGCGACTTCACAGTTTTGGACTTCTCGGATTTTGATGTAATTCTCGGAATAGATTGGCTATCCGAGAATTATGTTCACTTGGACTCAGAGAGAAGAAAGTGACCTTTAAGGTACCGGGGAAATCGGATAAGACGTATCAAGGGAATGTGTACAAGCCGTGGTAAGAAGCGACATCCGATCATCTCGGCGCTTAAGGCCATCGTGGCTTGTCGAAGGGTTGTGAAGGCTACTTGTTGTATGCAGTGGATGTGGAACAAGTGAAGCCGAAGTTAGAAGAAACTCCTATAGTAAGAGAGTATCCCGAGGTGTTTCCAGAAGAGTTACCGGGAAACATGCCGGATAAGGAAGTTGAGTTTGAGATCAAGTTGTTACCGGGAGCGGCACCAGTTGCTAAGGCACCCTATAGAATGACACCGGATGAATTAAAGGAGTTAAAAGCTCAACTTAAGGATATGCTTGAGAGGAACTTAATTCAGCCCAATACCTCACCTTGGGGAGCTCCTGTTTTGTTCGTGAAGAAGAAAGATGGTAGCATGAGGATGTGTATCGATTACAGAGCGCTGAATAACCTTACCATCAAGAATAAGTACCCTCTGCCAAGGATAGATGATTTGTTTAACCAGTTGCAAGGAAAGAAAGTGTTCTCCAAGATTGACTTGAGATCCGGTTATCATCAGTTGAAGATTAAGGTAGCGGATATACCTAAGACAGCTTTCAGTACGAGATATGGACATTATGAGTTCTTAGTTATGCCTTTTGGACTCATTAATTCTCCATCTGCATTTATGGATTTGCTGCAATGCATTTTCATGCCTTACTTGGATAAGTTTGTGATAGTGTTCATAGACGATATCCTAGTGTACTCTAAGGATGAGAAAGAACACGAGGAACACTTAAGGATATTGTTAGATACCCTGAAGAAGAATCGGTTGTATGCAAAGTTTTCTAAGTGCGACTTTTGGTTGGACCGAGTTAGCTTCTTGGGTCATGTTATTTCGGGAGATGGTATTCAAGTTGATCCAAAGAGAGATTGAGGCAGTTGAGAATTGGCCTAGACCTACTACCGTTTCTGAAGTAAGAAGTTTTCTTGGTTTGGCTGGCTATTACCGGAAGTTTGTGCAAGACTTTTCGAAGATAGCTACTCCACTCACTAAGCTGACACAGAAGAATGTGAAGTTTGAATGGACCAGAGAGTGTGAAATATTTTTTCAGACACTGAAAAGGAAGTTGACTACGGCCCCAATTTTAGCAGTTCTAGAGATCTTTGATAACTACGATGTCTACACGGATGCTTCGGGACAGGGTTTAGGTTGTGTGTTGATGCAAGGAGGAAAAGTGATAGCTTATGCATCTAGGCAGTTGAAGGTTCATGAGAAGAATTACCCGACACATGATCTAGAGTTGGCAGCGGTAGTATTTGCCTTAAAGACTTGGAGACATTACTTGTATGGGGTTAAAGCAAGGATCTTCACCGACCACAAAAGTTTAAAGTATTTCTTCGCTCAAGAGAATCTGAATATGAGAAAGAGAAGATGGTTAGAATTTGTAAAGGACTACGATTTGGATATTCAGTACCATCCCGGCAAAGCGAACGTAGTGGTAGATGCTTTGAGCAGAAAACCAGTGTTTGCAGTTTCTAGTGTTGAGGTTGTTATAGAAGGGCTAGATGGGCTGCAAATCAGAAGCTTTGATCAGATTGAAGACCGGAAGTTTGTGGCATCGTTATTGGCAAGATCTGAGTTGATGGATGATATTCGGGGAAAGCAAGATGAAGACCCGGTTTTGATGGATTTGAAGCGAGTTGCTAGAGAGAAGCCTACAGTTGTCTATGTGCTAGACAAGAATGGGAATCTGTGGTACCAGGATCGTCTGTGTGTACCTAATGTCGGTGACCTAAGACAAAGAGTTATGTAATAAGCACATAGGATTGCTTTTGCGGTTCATCCAGGTGCTACTAAGATGTACAGAGACATGAAGGAAAGATTTTGGTGGCCCTCGATGAAGTTGGAAATAGCCAAGTTTGTGGCAGAGTGTGATGTTTGTCAGAAGGTTAAGGCAGAGCATAGAAGACCCCGGGGAATGCTTAAGCCATTGGATATCCCTGAATGGAAGTGGGATAAGATCACGATGGATTTCATCACCGGATTACCTAAGACAAAGTGAGGACATGATGCAATTTGGGTAATTGTGGATAGATTGACCAAATCTGCCCATTTCTTACCGTACAAGGTTGACATGCCATTGAAGAAGATGACGACACTATATCTGGACAATATAGTGAAGCTACACGGAGTCCCTATCTTGATAGTCTCGGATTGTGACTCGAGGTTCTTCAGTCGGTTTTGGAAGAGCTTACAAGAAGCCTTTGGAACCAAGTTGGATTTGAGCACGACTTTTCATCCTCAGACAGATGGACAATCTGAGAGGACCATCCAAACACTTGAAGACATGCTAAGAGATTGTGTTTTGGAGGTAGGAGGATCATGGGGTGATTACCTATCGGTAGCAGTGTTTGCCTATAACAACAGTTTTCACGCAAGTATAGGCATGCCGCCGTTTGAAGCGTTGTATGGGAGAAGATGTCGAACGCCACTGTTTTGGGATGAAGTCGGGGAGAGACAGATCACAGGGCCAGAAATGGTTGAACAAGAAAAAGAAAGGGTTCAATTGGTCAAGAAGAATATGAAGGCAGCTCAAGACACGCAGAAAAGTTGGGATGACATACGAAGAAGACCTCTTGAGTTTGAAGTCGGTGATAGAGTTTACCTACGAGCTTCACCGATGAAAGGAGTGAGACGCTTTGGACAAAAGGGAAAGCTAAGTCCAAGGTATGTTGGACCTTTTGAGATTCTGGAAAGAGTTGGACCTTTAGCTTACAAGCTTCAGTTGCCAGAATCAATGTCGAGAGTCCATAGTGTTTTTCACGTCTCAATGTTGAAGAAGTGTCTGACTAAGAATGATGTTGAAACGACGGTTGATCCGGAAATCCTACAAGATAATCTTGCTTATGACGAAAGACCTATCAAGATTCTAGACCGGAAAGAAAAGATGATTAAGAGACGGATGATTCCTTTGGTGTTAGTTCAGTGAAGCAATCATTCACCCGAGGAGGCAACTTGGGAAATGGAAAGCGACATGATCAGTGAATTTCAAGGGTTTGTTAATCTACCAGGTATGTTCTACTTTCGAGGACGAAACTCCTTTTAAGGAGGAATGTAATATTCCGATTTTCGGGAAGGGCAGACGTGTCTTTTTGCGAAAACGAAATATTGGGTTCGATTCCTTTTATCCGGAGTTAACTATTTGTATGTGTGTATATATATATATTTCGAGTTTTTATATATATACATACATACATATATATATATATATATATATATATATATATATATATATATATATATGTATGTATATATATATATATATAAAAGAGAAAGTCTGAGTTTTGTTAAATAAGGGCAAATAAGGAAAAAAAAAACTAAGGTTTGTGGGAGTGGGTATTTAAGGGAAAATTAACAAGGATTAATCCCTAACCTAATCAAAAATCAGAAATTAGTCTCCCCATCCTCCCCCATCTCTGCGCAAGTTTGAGGAGAGAAAAAAGCCAAGGAGTTTTCCCGATAATTGAAGCGTTCTTTAACCGTTTTCAGTTCACGCAAGAGTTTTGGAATCATCGTGATAAGAGCATCGCTTTGGTATCTGTTCTGTGGAAGTGCATCAGACTTTTCTGGGCTGTTTTGATCAGTTTGGTGGCTGCAAATAGGTAAGAAAACTATTCCTCTGGTTTCAATTGTGGGTTGTGAGGATTAGATCATGTTTTAAGATATTTTGATGTTAGAAAGATGAGTTTTTGCATTGGTTAATGACTATGGATGATATGGTACATTTAGATAGGGTTTTCTGTGCTTTACTGTGTTGTTTTTGCTGATAATTGGGTTAGAAACGATTTGGAAATCGTGTTGAAGATTTTAGGGTTCTAGCCGAAACCCAGGTCAGACGGGCGTCTGCTTCATGTGGACAGGCGTCTGCCTTGGTTACATTTTCAGACAGGCGTCTGGCTTCTCTGAACGGGCGTCTGAGGTGTTAATTTGGATTCAGGATGTAGCTGTTTTAGGGGGGACGAACGTCTGAAGAAAGTGGACGGGCGTCCAGTTTTGGACGGGCGTCCAGTAGGTTTCAGACGGGCGTCCAGGCCTCTAAACGGGCGTCTGATTGGTTTTACCTTTTCTTTCTTTTGTTGGTTGTTGTTCAGCCTTATAAGCATGCTTTTATCCTTTTAAACCTTTAAACATGATATGTTAACATTGTATAAACTGGAACAAGCCTGAATTGAGTTTCTGATTCGTTCTGTTAAAACACCGAATGTACTCTTAAAGGGAGTTGAAGTTCGGATCCGTCGGAAGAGCATGATAGACTTGTGCGTTGATGAATTAGCATTCATCAATGTCTGTGTAATTGCTAGGACTTGTCCGTGTCTAGTGGTCTAGGAAGAGAGTAGGAGATGTGAGGGAGCTTACTTGAAGACACTTAGGTGGCTAGTTAATCATCCTAATAAACAACGTACTTGACTAGTAAAAGATTAAACAACATGTCTCTCTTGGCTAGACACCAGTCTAAATCGCGATACATGTGCTACCTCTGAAGGTGGAAAAACTCCGTAGGTCAAAAAAACCCTAAGTACGGAGGGACTCCGCCGAGACGCGCGTGCTATCGGAGTCTACCTTTTCTAGACTTCGTGGATATTGGTGTGATCCACTAATATGTTGCAAAAGAGTGTCCCAAAGGTGGATGCGCGTAGTGCCCTTGAGTGCGGTTGTAACACATATAAGCTAAGTAGAAACGTTTAGTCGGTTCATGTTGATGGACACGAGATGAACCATATATTGAGTCGGTCTCACATAAACAACCAATCGATTTAAATATCTTTTCTTTATAAACTATAGTTGTTATCATAGCTTCTCTTTCTTATTAAGTACGTTGTACTTACCTCGAATACATATTTTTCTATGTGTTTGGGGATGAGAAGATGAACAGATTTTCGAGGAGGAGTTCGACGACGACGTTTGACGGCGCTCGTTGAAGATTTATCAATTATTGTTCTACTTTCCGTTTGATAGATACATTTGATACTTTTGAGGTAGACCTTTGGTCTTTCTAGTTTTGTCGTACTTTACTTTCTTTGGGATTTTCGTACTTACTCGAATGTAATAAATTTACATTTCCACTTTTAGAATTTCATCTTCTACTCTTTAATGTTTGGAAAAAATTTATACCCGAGTTTTGCTTCCGTTTGATTTAATTTGATACGACGTAGTAGAGGCTTACATATAAAATGAATTTACTTTTATTTTATACGTGCCGAACGTTCCTTTTCCGGATAAGGACTCGGTGTCCGAGAACGGGGCGTTACAAATGATCATTTTGTTTGGAGTGGGCAGCCTAGAGGTGGCCAAATGGTGTAACCGCCGGTTTGAAACCGGCGGTTTGACGAACCGCCGGTTTGTCGAACCGCCGGTTTGAAAAACCGGCAGTTCACTGTTCAAAACCGCCGGTTGCCGGTTTGGGCCGGTTCCGGTTTGCTCCCGGTTCAGATCACGGTTCCGGCCACGGTTTTAAAATTTCATATTTTTTTCTTTTCATTTTTATATAACACTTATTATTTTCACTACAATAACAAATTATTACTATTTTAATTATAATTATTAAAGCGAATGTAATATATTTTAAATAGATTTCTATTCGGTTTTAAAAATAATATTAATATTGTGTTATTTTATTTATATGTAAATAATGTTATTTTAAAAAATTATGTTGTTTTTCTTATATGTAAATTGTGTTATCTTTTCAACGCTTATACCGGTAATTCGGCTGCCTACGTATTTTTTATGTGTAATCGTGTTGGAGGCACAACACATATAAAAAAATCAAAGCGAATGTAGTTCTAATTGTTTATGTTTTTAGTCTTTTATAGTTTGTTGTAATGATTTTTATAGTTATTTAAGTAGGTTTTAAGTATACTTTGATTATAAATGTTGTTTTATAGTTTCTTATAGTTTCTTTTTTTATAGTTTTTTATAGTTTTTTTTATAGTTTGTTATTGTAGTATTTTATAATACTCTTATGTGTTTGTATTATATAGTTTCATATAATTTTTTAGGTTTGTATATGGTTTTTTAGGCTAGTATATAATTTTATAGTATTTTTTAGGTTTATAATTTTTTAGTTTTTTATTTATTTATTTTTATTTATAGTTTTTATGGTTTATTTGTTTAAATTGTTTTTATTGCCGTTACATGCACCCCGAAAAAAAAACTATTGGGCCGGTTAAACCAGGGGTTCCGGTTCCGGCCGGTTTTACCTGGTTCCGGCCATCCGGTTTGAACCGGCGGTTCCGGTTCCGGTTACCAACAACACAAACCGGCGGCAAACCGACAAACCGACGGTAAAAAAACTGGCGGTTTTCGAACCGACGGCTTGACGAACCGCCGGTTCCGGTTTCGGTTTGGCCACCTCTAGGCAGCCCCTCGTTATGTCTGAAGAATTGTTTGGAAAACTCTAGTACAAATTTAGAGAGGATAATTTTGTGTCTTTTTTTTTCTTTTTTTTTTCTCAAATACGAAAGGAGGGGGTTGGGGGATTCGAACCCGGGTCTCCCATCACTGGTGCCCAGGTAGTTAACCACTAGGATAGGCCAATGCCTGGATAATTTTGTGTATAATTTTATTTTTTCATGAGGTTTTAACAGATTGAAAAATTGCCCACCAAACTTTATATAAGTGGCATACTATAAGTGGCGTGTCAAGTATATTGGCAATGAGGGCTAAACCCATCCGATTTTTTTTTTCGTTTCAATTTATGTGAGTCAGTTGTCAAAATCACGTATATTAAGAATGTGAGTTAATTCATTAAGTTTTACAATAAAATGATCAGAATGTCCTTGAATATAATTAATATGACATTGTTTTTTATATCTCATAATATAATAAATAAGGGTAAATCAAGTAAAAACACAATAAATGTTAAATTGAAAATTGTACTGCTTCACATAAAAGAAAATAAAATATTTTGGCAATTGTCTCAGTATTGTGGAACGGAGGGTGTACACTATAAAATCTATGTAGTCTAGTTTGATCCATATATAAAACATTATTAATCCAGCTCACCCGACCAACTCGATATAATCCATTAATCTATTTCAAATTAGAATCATGACTCTGTCATTGACTATAACTACACGTGTCTATGCTTCCTTTTTGTCTTGATAGTCAAAACCCAATAACCCATGAAATTGTTTGAAAAGGCCGTGACCTTGATCTCTGATGTGATTAATCGGTAGTTTATGACATTATTAAATAGTGATATGTTTTTTAATCACTCGATACAAATATCGAATGAATGAGAAATTAATATTTAAAATTGGTAAAAAAATTTAAGTGAAAAATGAGTTGAAATTAAGGTCAAATTAAGTTTTCCACATTGGAGAGATGAGATCCTTCGGCTCCGTATTTAAGGTGCAACAATAATAGTGTTTCAATGGGAACTGCTACAGCCACCATACATAACTTATTTTTAGGAAAAATTATAAAATTGGTCCTCTAATTTAATTTTGGGTAGTATCAAATTTTGGGCTGCTTAATTTACGTCGTACTTGCTTTCCCGCCGTGATATTAAAGGCTAGAGTGGTTGACATTTTTTTTGTACGCAAATTCACGTGAAGTGATACTTGAATTAATGATACGTGTCCACATTCTGTATCATAAAATCGCCTTTGTTTTATACTTCTTCCGTTTCAAATTATCTAACTCAGTTGCCAAAAATACGCTTATTAAAAACGTGATTTAATGCTATGACTTTTCGGATACAAGAACTAAAAAAAGCTTATAATACAATTAATGCAGTATTCTTTTTAACTTCCTCTATAGTATTAAATAATGGTAAAATAGGAAAATTTGTAATAAATTATGCTTTGAAATATGTTATGCCTCAGTTATTTTAGAACAAATTTTTTTTTGCAACTGTCTCAGTTATTATGAAACGGAGAGAGTATTTGATAATTTCATGTTCACATTATATTATGAAAAATTTTATTTATTTCGTATCTTAATCACCTGAAAACAGTTATAGCTTCATATCTAATTAATAAGATATAATCACAAGAATCGAACAATATTTTCCACTTTTAATTAAGGGTGAAGAAATAAACGCAGCAAGAAGAAGAGGAACAAGGGTGAATTTTCATTGAAGAATTCAGCAGCATACAAAGTGTTTAAATAGGTAAAATTCACTGTAACGCCCCGCTCTCAGATACCGAGCCCTTATCTGGGAGAGAACGTTCGGCGCGTATAGCATTAAATAAATTTAATATTATACGTCAGCCTCTACGTCGTCGTATCAAAATAAAGCAACGGAAGCCCAAAAGACCCGGATAAAAACCATAAATGCTACTAGAATAGAATACAAACCGTCTAGGGGTAGAAAAGAAAATCTTACATCAACGATATAAAGCTCACAACGTACGATGTTCCAAAAGAAAGATACAACGCTCGTCTTACAAACTGGAAATAAAAGTACAACATGTTATTTAAAGAAACAATAACATAAACCATTACAACCTTAAAAAGAAAAGTGAAGGAAAGCTTCAACGCCATCAAAACCTCATCGAACTCCTCAACGAGCTCAAGGCTAACATGTTCGTCTTCTCAACCCAAAAGCACACAAAACAACATATGCAATTGAGGTAAGTACAAGGTACATAGCAAGAGAAAGAAACTAGTGTATAATTAAGCCTTACAACAGAAGGTTCATTGTTTATTATTAAGTTATCTTTATGAGACCGACTCAATCTAGAGTTCACTTCATGTCCATCAACATGTCGTGACTAAACGTTTCTAGCTTAACCTATCTTTGTTACATCATGTTTGCGAGGGCACTACACTTAGTGAGATATGCACTAAGACAAAAGTCGCAATCCTATAGAGATAAATCTCTAGCGGTCCCGAGACAATCATTTCACTTTGTCCGGCTAGCCCTAGAGTGCTATCCGGCGAATGACTATCTCGTTCGTGAGTTTGTCCAGCGGGATGATCACTACTTTAACTGGCTTGGTCTAGAATCCGGCAATGAACAACACCACTTTATCTGGCCAAACCTCACATTGTCGATGTTGTACTGTGCCTTTCCAAGCTCTCATGATGTTTAATCTTTTTACTAGTCAAATATGTAGTTAATTAAATTGTTAACTAGCCACTTAAGTGTTTTCAAGTAGGCTCCCTCACAACTCAACTCTCTTCCCTAGACCTCTAGACACGGACAAGGCCTAGCAATTACACAGACATTGATGAATACTAATTCATCAAAGCACAAGCCTTTTCATACTCTTCTGACGGTCCCGAACTTCAACTCCCTTGAAGAGTACATTCGGTGCCGGAACCAAAACGCATCAGAAGCTTAATCCGGACTTGTTCATGCTCATTTAGTGTTATTAGATCATGGGGTAATATATAGAGCTCACCTCGTAGCTTAAAACACATAAAATAACACTTAGACAGTGTTGGCGTGCACCAACACCTTTGGCGTGCGTCAAAATGCACCAGGGAGTCACTGAACTCTCTGAAACAAGTTTGGCGTGCGCCAACACCTTCAGCGTGCTCCAAAACTGCTCTAGAAAATCACTGAACTCTCTGAAACAGGTTTGGCGTGCGCCAACACCTTCAGCGTGCGCCAAAACTGCTCCAGAAAGTCACTGAACTCTCTGAAACAGGTTTGGCGTGCGCCAAAGCCTCAGGCGTGCGCCAAAAAGGCCCAGACAACACAAACATCAGTTTTACTGCACTTTAACGATTCCTACTCAAATCCAATCGAGTCTAACATCAAATAACACAGAAAAACAGTAGAAAACATAGCATTTACATATCAAAATGTTCAACACTTAAACCCCAACCTAAAACATGATTTCTAGCCAAGAATACAACACAAACACTCAACCTTAACATCATAAAACCCTAATTAAACATTAGGAAGAGTCTCTTACCTTAAATCCAAAGCAAAATCAAGAAAAGCAAAGCAAACCGCAGCAAAACTGAAACTTCCACCAAAACCTAGATGACCAACAATTAAACCTAAATTAATTGTGATCAAAGGTTTCTAAACAATCTAAACTACGAATTAAACAATATAAAACAACAAGAAAGGTTCAGAAACTAAAGATTCTAAACTAGGGCTTTTCTATTACCTTTCCAAAGCTTCAACTTTCTTGTACCAAAACGATCCTCTTCATCCACTGATTCTAAATTTTCAATCGGTTCTGAAATCCGTCAACTAGCTTGAGTGGAAAAGAAAGAAGTCTTCTCCTTTTCTTGTCTTCAGTTTTTCTCCCAATTCTTTTCTCAGAGTCGTGTAATGTTTTTGCAAGGTTTGGGATTCTAACAGCTTCTTATTAGTGGAGAGTTATTGCCAAAAAAATAACTTCCATGCAAATTTCTAGTTTAACCCTCAACTTCTTTTAAATTACTATTAAAACTCAAAGCATATTTATTTTCCTTATTTACTATTTAAATCCCTTTTAAACATATATATGTATATCTCAAAATACATATGTACCACTTAAATCCAAAATAACTCCTTTCAATATATATATATATTTCGAACAAATATATAAAAATACTTTAAATCCTTTAATTAAAATAAAACAAAAATATGAATTTGTCAAAAGTCTCTTTTACCCTTTTCTGAAAAGTCGGGATGTTACATTCTTCCCCCCTTAAAGAAGTTTCGTCCTCGAAACTTGCCAGAACCAACACCACTCTCATCTTAAATACCAGCTTGCCTACATTCTAGTTCACTTTCAAACAAACAAACAAAACATTATCTCCAACCGATTTGAACCAAGACTTTCGGTACGTCCAACACAACTAATCTTGTACTTCAGACCCAAGCACTATTCTATCTTATTCACACATTTCATCTACCTTATATTCCACTCTACCCGCCTAACTTCTTAAGCTCCTCCCTCAACACCTTGTCCCAAAAGTCATATGTCGATCCACTAATTAATAAGTAGTATCCTTCTAAGTTCTTCGTGCACTTTATCACCCTTACAGCTGTTTCCATACCTATACGAGGGTTGCTTTGACCTATACATCCACCTTACCTTCAAGAAACTAGTTATTAACTTAGGGAATTTCAACTCCGTCTTGATATCATTCCAGCACTAAACCATCTATAGCACACCCAAACCATAAACATACTTCAATCTTTACTAGTCTTCAAAAAGGAAACCATATAAATATCTTCTACCAACTTTTAAGGCTTTCCTATAGACAAGAAAACAACTTTTTACAGTGAGTTTATCAACAAACATGATTTTATAGTCCAACAGAATATTGGAGTTGTAAAAGAATTTATTTTTAAGCAAAACATATATAAGAAACAAAGTTTTAAACTTATTCTCACCTTGATTCCAGAAGAAAGGTAAGAATGGTTATAAAAGTATTTTGAAAACTAAAACTACCAAATGAGATAACAAATTGGAAAAAAAAATCTTGAGACGTGTAACACAAAAATGAAAGATGGTTTGAACTTGGTTGATATGCATATAGTACAAAATTTGTTTAGATAACCAAAAAAATGAATGACATAATAAAACTTTACCAAGGGAGACTACTTGTGATAAATTAATAAAAACACTAGTTCTCTGGCTGGGGCATTTGTTGCAACCAAAAGATCATTTTATACAACCTAAATTGAAAACATTTTCCTTTCACTTCAAGTAATTAGTATGATTGACTGCAAAAGAATAATTTTTCTTACTTCGCTATTAAAGAGTTCAACAGAAAGGTCTAAAAGTAGAAGAAGTTTCCAATCTTATTCAAATATGCACACACATATTAAAAAGGATTTGAAGACGAGTCATATTCTCTCGAAAGTTTTCATGCTGAAAATCCTAATAAATTGGAGAAATGTTGCGAAAGGGGTCATGAATGATAACGTGGAAAAGAAAGTAAATGGACCCAGAGAATGCATTTTATTCAAAGGTTCAATGATAAAGATAAATCGTGGAAGTGCTTCGTGTAGAAATCATAAGTGACGACTGAATAAAGAAAACACAAGAGTTTCAAATAGTGCATGTTTTCGTGTCGTTCAAAGACTAACACAAGAAGGACTATCGTCATATTGTTAAAAGGTTTTGAATTGAAGGTGAAAGTGTTCAAAATATGAGGACAACCCTTTGTTTTTTAAAATAAAAATCAGGAAGTCATTTCTTCCAGCTGAAGAATGAAGGTTTAAAATAAGACAAAACAACCTAACACTTGTAGCAAAACTTGTCGAGGGATACTCTTAACAACAAAAAAAATTTGCATGCTAAACTTCTTTATCAAAACATAACTTTAGAAGACATACATGAGACGTAAAAGAGGTTCGACTGCTCGTTTATTCAAAACAAGAGTCTCATAAGGGAGTAAAAGATGCGGTACTTTGAATGCAATTGTCGATAGGACTTTTGAACATATGTATATATATATAATTTTCTAAAATTCGTTTGGAGCTATTAAATGGCATTAGGTAAGAAATGGTTGTTCACGTATTCTTACCGGAAGACAAAAGAATATGTAATTAAAATGGATGTCTTGAGAAAGTTTGATCTTGCAACCGGTTATCGAAATGATATAAAATTCTAATAAAAGAGTTGAGTATTTAAACAAAAGGTTTTCTACACTAAAACATCGTGTAGGGGATGCATTGAAGATAATTTACTGGGATGAAAAGGTGTATTGACCTGAATTTGCAAAACATGATGCAATGAAAGGATATGCAGTTGCCAGTTCAAATAGTTCGAAGGATTAGAAACTTGTTTCCTTAAAACAAGTATTTGACACTATGAAACATCTTCATAAAAAAAATACATCAAAGTATGTGCACACTTGGAAAATAAACCTTCGCAATGAAAGAACTTTTACCGAGTCCAAAAGGTTTCAAAAGGATGATCTAGCTAGCACATTGGTAACAAATAATATGCAAGGGGAAACATTTGAAATTAGGAGTAACCAAGTATAAAACCAAATGATTATAGAAAGCACCTCGTTATAGAAAACATTGGCTTGGAAAGTCACCATGTAATTGTTTCTTGTCACAAAAAGATGTTAAATCTACAACACTTAATATCTACCTACTAAACTCCTTATTTTGGATAACAAATAAGTTAGAGTCTTATGCTTCAAATCCTTCCCAACACGTATTACCCCACACCTAAACTTCCAAGGTGAAAGAATGTTGTCTAGCCTTTCATGAACAAGTACTTAAATGGTTTTAAAAGTTTAAGTACATACATCAACCATGAAATGATTGACTTGCACAAAACAAACCAAACTAATTTTGAACATGATGTAAAAAGAAAAGTTGTAGGTATACAAATTTTACATATGATACACAAAATTCAGAATTTATGGAAAAGCATTGGTTGGTTAAAATAATCATTTTCGTCGACCGTTGCAAGTTGTCAAAAAAATTTCAGAAAATTATAATCTGCATTGTTTTGCAGATTGCACTCAAACCAAAAAGAATTTGCACTTGACTCCAAAACAAGAATTGCAGAGAAGGAAGTTTTCTACAACATATCAGAATTTCAAGTCATTTGGAGGTGTTTAGCTTATTCAAAATAGACTCATAAGAAAGAGTACCGCTGCAGAATTTCTGAACAGAGTACTCCTCCTTGCTAAGAAATTTATGAGCAATCCATATTGGAAACTAAGTTGATGCCAAAATAGAAATTGTAAAAAAGGCAATTTTCTAAGTGGCTGGAAGTTTACAAAAAAATTTGGAACATCAGAAAGGGTATTAAAAGGCATATAGAAACATGAACAAAATCGTTTACTCGTTTTGCATAACACCAAGATATATAATAAAAGAAATGATTAAATCAAAGTGTCACAATAAGAAAACTTTAAATCCTCCAAGAAAAGATCAAAGAGAGAAAAGTATAAGAGCTCCGGAAGAAGGTAGGGATTTTATTAAGGATTCTAGAAGGAACAAACTAGAGGGCATCACATAAAGGGTCTGAACTTGGAACTCAAACTAACCTTCATCTAAGAAGACTCTTCACCTGGTCCTAGTGAAAACTAACCAAGATCTAAAGATTCTTAGTTTTACGAGGATTTACCACCAAAAACAAAAGAGATCAGAAAGGTTCCAAAAGATCCAAGATACCTTATCTTAAAAACAAAAGTTTAGGTTAGCAAAGAAACTTCCACGGGTTGCTGCCATTCTGAAAGATCAAGGAAGTCAGAATGGTTACTAAGTGGTCTAAAAAGTCTTATCTTAAGAAAGGGAAGCCTAGAAAAGCAAGGAACGCTTCTCTCTGATACCAACTGTAACGCCCCGCTCCCAGATACCGAGCCCTTATCCAGGAGAGAACGTTCGGCGCGTATAGCATTAAATAAATTTAATATTATACGCCAGCCTCTACGTCGTCGTATCAAAATAAAGCAACGGAAGCCCAAAAGACTCGGGTAAAAACAATAAATGCTACTAGAATAGAATACAAACTGTCTAGGGGTAGAAAGGAAAATCTTACATCAACGATATAAAGCTTACAACGTACGATGTTCCAAAAGAAAGATACAATGCTCGTCTTACAAACTGGAAATAAAAGTACAACATGTTATTTAAAGAAACAATAACATAAACCATTACAACCGTAAAAAGAAAAGTGAAGGAAAGCTTTAACGCCATCAAAACCTCATCGAACTCCTCAATGAGCTCAAGGCTAACCTGTTTGTCTTCTCACCCCAATAGCACACAAAACAACATATGCAATTGAGGTAAGTACAAGGTACTTAGCAAGAGAAAGAAGCTAGTGTATAATTAAGCCTTACAACAGAAGGTTCATTGTTTATTATTAAGTTATCTTTATGAGACCGACTCAATCTAGGGTTCACTTCATGTCCATCAACATGTCGTGACTAAACGTTTCTAGCTTAACCTATCTTTGTTACATCATGTTTGCGAGGGCACTACACATAGTGAGATATGCACTAAGACAAAAGTCGCAACCCTATAGAGATAAATCTCTAGCGGTCCCGAGAAAATCATTTCACTTTGTCTGGCTAGCCCTAGAGTGCTATCCGGCGAATGACTATCTCGTTCGTGAGTTTGTCCGGCGGGATGATCACTACTTTAACTGGCTTGGTCTAGAATCCGGAAATTATCAACACCACTTTATCTGGCCAAACCTCACATTTCCGATGTTGTACTGTGCCTTTCCAAACTCTCATGATGTTTAATCTTTTTATTAGTCAAATATGTAGTTAATTAAATTGTTAACTAGCCACCTAAGTGTTTTCAAGTAGGCTCCCTCACAACTCAACTCTCTTCCCTAGACCTCTAGACACGGACAAGGCCTAGAAATTACACAGACCTTGATGACTACTAATTCATCAAAGCACATGCCTTTTCATACTCTTCCGACGGTCCCGAACTTCAACTCCCTTGAAGAGTACATTCGGTGCCGGAACTAAACGCATCAGAAGCTTAATCCGGACTTGTTCATGTTCATTTAGTGTTATTAGATCATTGGGTAACATATAGAGCTCATCTCGTATCTTGAAACACATAAAATAACACTTAGACAGTGTTGGCGTGCGCCAAAATGCACCAGGTGTTAGGAAATCAATGCGGGAACGCAGCGGAATTCAAAAATTTGATTTCCTTTTTCCCAAGATCGACTTCGTTTAAGCAATAAACGAATAAACTAAAGACGGCGGTTACCTTGGTTGATCTAAAAGATCGACGCTTTGACCATTTAAGGAGAGTAGTTCAGCATGGAGCCGCCCAAGTGTTCGGCCTGTACCGCTAATCCACACGAACAGCCCGCCGGAATCCCACCATGGATTGCTACTGAAAAGTTCCGATTGCTAGACCGGACCTTTTCTTCCCTCACAAACTCACTATAGGAAGCCCCCCTCTTTCTTACACAAGAACTATGAGTTCTTGCAATTTTTCACAAGAACAATTGCTCTTGGAAGAATGGTGTACAAAAGAGCTTGGCAAGCCCTCTTATTTATAAGGGGATGGGGCGCCTCTATTGCTTGGAGAGTGGGAGAAGAAAAATCTCTTTCCAATAAAATAAGGAAACATAATTAATGTGATTTATTTATCTCATTTAATTTAATATCTTATATTAAATATTTCCAAGATATTGTCAATATCTTATATTGACTATATTTCTTTTTATTACCATAAATCAATTTACACATGTGTGCAAATCTATAGTCATTAATATCTAATGATAATCTTATTAATTAAATTGCACAATCCAAGTGTGTCATTAACACTCAAAGATGGCGCCACTTACTTTCCATAAATTGGATTATGGAAAATTCTTTAATTAATATAATACTATGATTAATTAATTTGCAAAATCCATGTATATCATATATATACATATTTAATTAATCATCATAATTAATATCTTGTATTATATTTATTCATAATAAATAAATACCACCATATTAATTTACCACTATAACCTTTATAGTCTCGAGATAAACTTTCCTTATTTGGTTATCATCTATAACCACATTTTAATCCGGCTGGATATTCATATGTGTGTGACCCGATAGGCTTCTGAATATGTTGGCCGTAGACACAAAGTGCAAATTACTAAAATGCCCTTCATGTCTAACGATCACGGGATAGCGTCTAGCAACACACCGTGACCCCCAATCATCGGAAGAGTCAAATGGAATGACTACTACCTTTCATGTGAAACAGTTACCGTGTAACTTACAATCCTATCGCTGTAATAATATCCCTACGGTCGTACATCGAGTGTCAAACATTAACAACCGTATCTTATAATCTGGATATCAAGCTCTCTCGAAGTAACACGTTTACTCCCACTTTACAAAGATTCACGAGAACAAGACATTCCTTATAAGAAGGCCCTTTCGGATATTTACCCCTACTGATAGGGTACACGATTCCCGGACGACCAATCATGTATACTCCGCATGCTTCGGTATCATACCCAATCACTACCGCATGATCGCCCCATGGCTAGGGGAAACCTCAATAGTGTCAAAGCATGACAATCCACACCGTGATGCCATGAAGACTCCGGTCCTAAGGATAATTACACAACTGCCACATAGTGTAACACTTATCCGTGTAAGTGGGTCAGTCTAACGTACGCATTCTCTAATACACGTCCACGTACAATCCAAGTGTCTCTACACTTCGATAGACGAGATCTATCCCCGCCCTTAAAGACAGTAAGACATCTAATACGTGCTAGTCCGTTTATACTATCAATGCCCCGTTTAATAGTACATCGGCCCTAGAGGCATTTAAGTATCAAACTTATTAAAGTGATTAGAGATCTCATCAACCATAATCGCCTATCATGTTTTCTCTATCACAGTTTAATACTAAGGACGTTATCATATAACAATTCATAATTGGTTCTTTAGAAGAACATATATATGACAACATAAAAACCATTTAGTATATGTATAAACATTAAGAAATAGTATAAACGGTCCGACCCGGTCGGATCCGGTCCAACCCGATTGGGTTTAGGACACTATTTCAACAATCTCCCACTTGGCCTAAAACCAATCACTCGCACACACAAGACCAAGTTGAAACACAAGAATCTCATGCAATACTTGCAACCAGCCTTAGCCATAAACGGATCGCTATCCGCGGGGACTCATACTATCTTCATATCATGTTCCAATTGATCAAGTCAAAGGAACTGCCTCAACACACACACGAATCTCTGACGAGACCCTGGTCCTTGCTCCAAGCAATGAATCCACTTACTATATCAACTATATAGAAAAGGTGGAAGAACCACACAAGGTTCAGAAATGAACCTTCTAGATCCATGTACTGCTCCCGCTGTGCCTCCAAGGCACTACTGTGTTTTGGCCTAGTTGTAGAATATACAGTGGCCCATAAGCTATAACATTTCTAGCTCACTGTATCACTTAATAAAAGTGACTGCAAACCCAGACTGTAGCTCCCACTCGCCTTCATAAGACTTAGGATATACGTCTGTATATCTACGTTTATCTGATTCCAAATTTCAATAAACTAGGAACCTTTCCTTAACTTATTTAAGGATATTCTCGACATCTGCTAGAATCACTATGACTCTTCATGGAGTGTGAACCTCTAGGAAACCTTTCATAAGCACCGTCATTCACCTTATCTTTAGGACTAACGTCCTAACATAGATAGATCTTGAGAACACAGGCTAGCAGTGTCTCCTATCGTGATCTATGCTAAACTCTTTTAGCATCACATCTATATAGGTAAACTATAATCTTACAAAGAGCTTAAATCTATCGCTATAGACTCTTATTTCTAAAATAATAACTGCTAATCCAAGTGCTTTCGTAAAGACCTTGAATTACCAAACATTAATTGACTGTGACATGGGGTGGTAATTCCTGAGAGAGGTATTTAATACCTCACTCGAAAATCGTAACACACTCCCACTATCCATATTGCACATAGGGCATATCCTTCTTTTGACTAAATCAAACTCCTTTGATTATCTAACAAAGAAATCGTCTAGAGAAACTTGTTTGAGTCCATAAATGGATCTCGTGGGCTTACATATCATGTCGTCGTCTATGAACATCGAGCTTTCTACCCAAAGTCTTCAACACTATCTTATAGCCATGATACGAAGTTATAACAAGCATAATCTGATTAGAACTGGGCTCAGCTGGCAGCATAAAGGTAATTACAAGGTTTACACCCGTACCCCTCAGCCGTCACTATAGCCTGATGGTAATCATATTACTATCCATGTCAGCCTTTCAGGGACTTTCCCTTTAGGTAAGACAGACTAGGTTCACAACCTGGTTGTCACTAATGGAATCTAATTCAGATTTTATGGCTCCTAGCCATATCTCTCAATCTTGCCTTTTAAACATTCCTTCATAAGTCGTGGGATATTCATTCTTCAAGATGAACATACCAGCAGCCTTTTCAGACTTTAGGTTATCCACCGACTTACAGAACTTTCGTGTGCACTGAGCAGTGATCTACACCTCATCGCTATGCGGCGTCTGCTCATGTTCCAATGGTTGAATGTATCTTTGTGGTTCTCAAACTCTTTTGAGATCTTATTTACTCCCACTGTCTCTTTTGGAAGAAACACTTCCTCTAGAAGACAGCATGCTTGGAGACAAACATTTTGCTCTGCGTACAAGTAAATAATATCTAGCGTACTTGCTAAGACATTCCACAAAGTTGCGTATGTCGTACTAGGCTCCAAGCCTTTCTGACTTTGCTTATGACAACTACAAATCATCGGTTAAGATAGATTTGACATTATCCTCTTCCATATCTAATATGGCATTTATTCAACTTTTATTCTTTGGAACTTGATTAAGTATAAGGGCTCTATCCCGAAACAGGTAAGGGATACTTCGCATGACTTGCGTCACACCTTTATCATATAAAGTGATGTTTCCATTTTGGGAACACAATCTAATTGCGTATCTAACAAAGATGGTATCCTTCAAGGGAAGAATCTTATTCTTTTCAGACGACTTCTGAAACACCCTTTAGGTATTAATTACTTCAATCCAATTGAAGATTAATTCCTAAGTAGCTCATCAATCCCTTATTCGAACCAGCTCGAACTTTTCGGGCTTTCCGAATCGTCGTACTTCAATAAGTACATTCAACTATTTCTAAAAATAGTCAAAGAGATTAATGAACATTTATTTGTGATATTAATTGTCATGAGCCAACAAACATCGGTATGTTTAGGCTCTAGTCAAACTTCTAGGTTTCATAACCTTTTCTTAAAAGGGTATTTTAGTCCTCTTTGGATAAGACACGTATAACCCACATGATTCATAATCATATGGTTCATCATCATCAAAATGACGCTTAATTACACACTTCCCTTCCAGAGACACTGTCCCTAGAACAACCACAAATCAAGGACAACAGCCATACAAATATTTAGTTGAGATCTCATCACATATATCAACTATATAGTGACATCAATCTAGTATGTTAGATTCAGTGACCTTCCAACTTTATCGGAATAACATTTATTCTTTACAATTGAATATGTCTACTAAATCATAACAAATAACTGAAAGTATGTTCTTCATAAGAATCGGAACATAATAACATTTATTTAGTTCCATTTTTAGTTTACTAGATCCAGAATATGGTAAGTGTTACAACGTTTGTTTCACCTTCCATATCTGTTATTCAATCTTTCTAATTTAATCACACTCGTAAGGTATCATATATCTTAGAGTCGACTTTTAATTTGGAAAGATTTATCTCAACTTTCTTGCCTATAATAGAAACTTTGATAAGTTCTCTATTAAGCACACGCCCTAATTTTCCTTTTAATCCTTTAAGTACTTGTAAAAGTTTCTTATTGTAGTCTTCATAAGACTTAAGAAAGATCACAAGAACCATGTCTTCAATTTCCTTTCATAAAGAAAATATAAATTTATTAAATAGTTTATTTAACCTTTTGAATTACATTCAAAACATTAACTATTTAATTAACCTTTAAGCAATGATAGAATTAAGTCGATACTTAAATCTTATAATTTTGAAAACAACCTTTCCAAAATTAGACGTGGTCATTCTTATTCAACGTTTGAATTATTTGTCATCTTATGATTTGAATGATCATTTTGGATCGTATCCAATATCATGAGCTTCCGCTTTCCTTTAATAATTAAAGTCTCGGAGTACTACATCAATTATGTAGTCTTCTTGTCTCTAACTACTATAACGGGATTTCTCGTGTCATTGCTTATTTTAAAAGGATTAAAACTTCTTAACCATATTTGAGAACGATTCTCAAAAGGTAACAGTCATAATTTGGTTTTACTAATCGAGAATAAAAACATAAATATAAAGTTTGCTAAAACTATAACATAAAATGAAAATAAAAGAGTGTTGTTTGTTTATACACGCAAAATCAAAAATGGTCTTTTTGATTTATGATTTTGCTCCCACTAGTCAACTACTCCCAATTGACTTTCAAGAATTTTCCAAAATTCTTTAGTGGCCAAGATCCCATCTGGTTACCCCAATTCCCGACGAGGGCCGATCAACCGGAATAATTTCGAAAGGTATGTAACACTTACCAATCACATCTCTATGTGACTCTTGGTGGTTGACTAGTCAACTCTTTGACAATGCACATCTTTATGTGGTAGCCAACCCCTTGCCTCTAGAATAAGACGGTCCTGACGAGGGCCAATCACCGCAATACTCTAGTCAAGTCATAACCCAATATTCGCGAGATCTCATACGATCATATCTCAATAACGACGATATACCCGTGGTAGGTCAACTCCCGACGAGGGCCGATTAGTTGAATCCGAACAAAGGCTCTTCACCGTCGCTATAATATTGGGAGACAACATTTCGACTTGATTTTTGTCGTGGAAGTATTTATGTAAATTAATTCACTTAATTAATTACGGTCTCATCAGTTATTTATATCTATCTCTATAGACATACATCCTACACATTAATCTAGATCGTGCCTAGTCATGCATCTATCGTATCATATAAAATAAATACAAGCACAAAATAAATAAATGCGTAAAGTAACCGGTATGATCATGGACTTTTCCTAGGTGCGGTTTCGAATACAAACTGACGAAACCGCGGGTCACAATCTAAGGTTAACTGCAACCGCCAATAGGATCTTCGATGCGCCATTCTCCAATGGGATTTTCATTTTCGTCTTTCTTTGGTCTCCATCTTCTGCTCCATTCTTGTTACATTCAATTCTATGTAATATACCCGCCCGCCGCACACGGGAGGGAGCCAACGGGAATGGGATAAATGCAGAAAATGAACTAGGTCACGTTCTTCATAACGGCCTAGGACAACTTTTAAACCAACAGAAAATTAAATCATTCACATCTATCCTATCGGTCGAGTCCATGATCAATCGGGGTCCATATAATCATATTATATCTACACTATCTAATCCATACAATAACATCTTATGAAAAAGATAAAATTAAATTTAACTACTTGTGCGTCTTTATCAAATAATTAAATAACTTTTAATTAATTATATGATTAAACCGGGATATCTATGCAAAATATCACTTGGACGAAAAGTCGAGCACATCGAATTATCAAAGAGTGGGTTCACCGAGAATCCATCACTCAGACTCGACGTATCATGGCCGAACATGACCACTCGGTCGACCGACTGAGGCGGCTCGGTCGACCGACCCACTTTTCCAGTTATTTCAACGATTTGCATCTACCGATTAAATACTACGCAATGCTTATTGCTTAAGCTCGAAGCCCGGCTCGCTACCACTATTAGGAAATCAACGCGGGAACGCAGCGGAATTCAAAAATTTGATTTCCTTTTTCCCAAGATCGACTTCGTTTAAGCAATAAACGAATAAACTAAAGACGGCGGTTACCTTGGTTGATCTAAAAGATCGACGCTTTGACCGTTTAAGGAGAGTAGTTCAGCATGGAGCCGCCCAAGTGTTCGGCCTCTACCGCTAGTCCACACGAACAGCCCGCCGGAATCCCACCATGGATTGCTACTGAAAAGTTCCGATTGCTAGACCGGACCTTTTCTTCCCTCACAAACTCACTATAGGAAGCCCCCTCTTTCTTACACAAGAACTATGAGTTCTTGCAATTTTTCACAAGAACAATTGCTCTTGGAAGAATGGTGTACAAAAGAGCTTGGCAAGCCCTCTTATTTATAAGGGGATGGGGCGCCTCTATTGCTTGGAGAGTGGGAGAAGAAAAATCTCTTTCCAATAAAATAAGGAAACATAATTAATGTGATTGATTTATCTCATTTAATTTAATATCTTATATTAAATATTTCCAAGATATTGTCAATATCTTATATTGACTATATTTCTTTTTATTACCATAAATCAATTTACACATGTGTGCAAATCTATAGTCATTAATATCTAATGATAATCTTATTAATTAAATTGCACAATCCAAGTGTGTCATTAACACTCAAAGATGGCGCCACTTACTTTCCATAAATTGGATTATGGAAAATTCTTTAATTAATATAATACTATGATTAATTAATTTGCAAAATCCATGTATATCATATATATACATATTTAATTAATCATCATAATTAATATCTTGTATTATATTTATTCATAATAAATAAATACCACCATATTAATTTACCACTATAACCTTTATAGTCTCGAGATAAACTTTCCTTATTTGGTTATCATCTATAACCACATTTTAATCCGGCTGGATATTCATATGTGTGTGACCCGATAGGCTTCCGAATATGTTGGCCGTAGACACAAAGTGCAAATTACTAAAATGCCCTTCATGCCTAACGATCACGGGATAGCGTATAGCAACACACCGTGACCCCCAATCATCGGAAGAGTCAAATGCAATGACTACTACATTTCATGTGAAACAGTTACTGTGTAACTTACAATCCTATCGCTGTAATAATATCCCTACGGTCGTACATCGAGTGTCAAACATTAACAACCGTATCTTATAATCTGGATATCAAGCTCTCTCGAAGTAACACGTTTACTCCCACTTTGCAAAGATTCACGAGAACAAGACATTCCTTATAAGAAGGCCCTTTCGGATATTTACCCCTACTGATAGGGTACACGATTCCCGGACGACCAATCATATATACTCCGCATGCTTCAGTATCATACCCAATCAAAACACACATGTAATACGCAAGTTGCAAGCAATGGAGCTTAGAATTTTCGGCTTTATTGTCTTACGGTTCGAGTTGGAAAAATCTTCGGGATTTTTCCGGTAGCATATCGGGGAGGTCCGGCGGCGTGAAACACCATCCACTTGGTGTTTCTTGGAGATACGCGTTGGAAGACTATGGCTTCTTAACCGGCGCATCTGAAGATTGTTCATGGCGTTTATTCACAATAAACAAGTAAGCAATCTAACCTTCTTGTAGAATAGATCTATTATTCCCATGTACTTTGTTATTCGTTTAGATCTAGATCTGATGCATTCCGCTGCGTAATCGGGTGGATTTAATCCATCCGATGATATTACATCCAACACTGACCTCCCTTGGATTGTGCTTGGTGATTTCAATTGTGCCTTTGATCTTGGAGATAGGCATGGCACAGTGGAAACTACTTTGTATGAAATGAAAGACCCTCAAGATTGCTATCTGAGCACATGCCTCACACCTTTAAGGTCTGTTGGACAGTTTTTCACTTGGTCAGGTAAGAATGTGGTTTCTAGGATTGATAGGGTGTTGGTCAATCCTAGCTAGTATGATGTTTTTCGATCGCGCTTGCTTTTTTTTTTTTTATCCCTCTAGGGTGCACTCTAATCACTCCCCTTGTAGGATCACCTTCTCTGAGCAGGTTGTGGTTGCTAGAAAAACTTTCAAGTACTACAACATGTGGTCTGCACATGACAATTTTATGGTAGTTGTTAAACATTGGACTTTTGATGGCACCGCACCGCTATGTTCAAGCTTTGTAAGAAGCTCAAGTTTATGAAGAAACCCCTCAAAGCCCTAAATCACAAGCACTTTGGGCACATTTTCTCTAAAGTTGTTGTTGCTACTTTGGAGTTAGAGGCGACACATCCGCACATATCTCGGACCGGGAATGTGGAGCTTGCGATCGGTGGAGGTTTTGAGAAGCAAATGCAAGTTTTTGGTGGAGGATCAGAGAAGTTTCTTGGCACAAAAGGCAAAAGGTGCATTCTTGGCAAATGGTGATAGAGGGGCCGGGTTCTTCCATTTATTAATTAAAATCAATCAGGCCAAGAATCACTTTAGTACTGTGGCTTTAGAGGATGGATCCTATACAACTTCATATGACCAGATTGATGATGAGTTTTTGAAGTTCTATGTGGATATTTTGGGTACCACTGCAACCATGTCCCCCATTGATGCATCTGTTGTGGCTGAGGGTCCTATGCTTCCTTTGGATTGTGTGGATGACCTAATTGCAGAAGTGACAGTGGAGGATGTAAAAAGTGTGTTTTTGAGATGGATGACAGCAAAGCACCAGGGCCTGATGGTTATTCTTCTGGTTTTTTCAAGAAGGCATGGTCTGTTGTAGGTGGGGATGTAACAAGTGCAGTGCTTGAGGCATGGCAATTTGTTGAAGCAGGTGAATCATGCAGTTATTGCACTGGTTCTTAAGTCTTCTCATGCCAATTCCGTTAAGAATTATAGGCCAATCTCATGTTGCAATGTGGTGTACAAGATCATTGCAAAACTACTTGGTAACAGATTGGCTATGGTTCTGTCCCATATCATAAATGAAGCCCATGTTGGGTTTGTGGAAGGCAGGAGTATGAATAGAAACATCTTCTTGTGTCAGGAGCTACTTAGGGAGTATAACATCACCAGGACAACTCCCAAGTGCATGATTAAAGTTGATATCAGGAAAGCCCTTGACTCTGTTCATTGGGACTTTTTGAAGCATATGCTGGTTCACCTTGGGTTTCCTGATCAGTTTGTGAAGTGGATTATGGCTTGTGTTACCTCAGCAGCCTATTCCATCTCTATAAATGGTGAGATGAAAGGATTCTTCAAAGTCAATAGAGGATTGAGGCAGGGCGATCCCCTATCTCATTTCTTGTTTGTAATTGGCATGGAGTATTTTTCTAGACAGTTATGCATCTTAGGGAGAAATCCAGAATTCAGATACCACAACAAGTGCAAGGAGTTAAGCATCATTCATCTGGCTTTTGCAGATGATTTGATTCTTTTTGCAAGGGCAAAACCAGTGTCTATAAAGCCGCTGATGGGGTGTTTGGAGGCTTTTGGGGATTGTACTGGTTTGAAAGCTAATCTCATCAAATCTGATGTCTATTTTGCTGGGATTTCAGATGATCATAAGAGTGAGATGATGGCTATTTCTGGTTTATCTGAGGGAGAAATGTCTTTTAGATACATTGGAATACCACTTGCAGCTTCAAGACTTACTGTTGCAGACTATGACCCTCTCTTTTCTCAAACTTGCTTACTATTTTGGTAGCTGGTAGGGTTCCACTCTATCATATGCAGGTAGATTGAAGTTTGTGAGATCTGTGGTGCAATGTGTGATTTGCTTTTGGATGGGGATTTTTCCATTACTTGGGGAAGTCCAAAACAGATTGGAGAGCCTGTGTAGGAAGTTTTTATGGGGTGGTTCAACTGAATCTAAGAGAAGGCCTCTAGTTCTTTGGATCCAAGTCTGCCTACCTAAAGATGAAGGTGGTCTATGTTTGTTTGACCTAAAAGCAAGGAATCTGGCCCTTTTGACTAAGGTTTTGTGGAATTTTCATGCTGAAAATGAGTCTCTTTGGGTGAAAAGGAGTCTCTTTAGGTAAAATGGAGCTCATGCCCAAATTTCTATGGTATGATCTCTCCTTTTGTGTCTAGTTTTTGGTGGGAAAAGCTCTGTTGATGGTCACTGTTTTGTGCATCAATATGACCCCTTTGTATAGATCAATTAGGGTGTACTTATACGAATCAGGATCCCCTGCCGTAGTGAATTGATGTTGTGCATGTTGTACCTTCTAAAAACAAAGTTTCCAGTTTTTTTTTTTTTTTTTTGGATCTTGGATGTGATATTCCTAATCTACCCCCTCCCCAGTGTTACATCACTGCTGTATTGATCCAATACAACAGAGGATCCACTCTCGTACTTATACATACCTTTGGTTTTAATATAATTTGCATTTTAATCAAAAAAAAACTTTTTTTTTTTGAAGAAAAAGATCACATATTAAAAAAAAAAATCTTAATAAAATTTACTTGTTCTTTTAAAAAAATATATTATCTTTTGTCCTTCCTATTTCTTGTGGAGCTTTTGCTCTGCTCTAGTGATCTCTTCGGTGATCGTGTGTGGTCTTGGTTATTTCTTATTTTCACCGAAGTCGTGGCGGAAGGGGACAACGATGCAGCAATTTCCTCCGATCTGGACTTCAATATTGATGATGATGCGGGACAGGCGGTGTTGGTGCTGGCTTGAGTTGGATTGCGTCATTGGGCTCTTTTCATTGTGGTGTTGTAGGAGGTGCTCGCCGGTGGCTGGGGTCGGATTGTTGAAGACGTAGTTTGTGGTTTTTGTTGTTTTATTTCTTTGTTATGTTAGTCTGTATGTTGTCTCCGGTTGATTCTGGCCCCCGGCTTTTTGTTGTGCCGATAGCTAACTTCACCGGTGATAAGGTTTGGTGCTTGCTTTCGTTTTTCGGTGCTAAAACATGTTACCGGTGGTGGCTTTCGGCTTAGTTTGGGGGAGGTGTAAGCCGTTGTTAGTTTTAGTCTTTGTTTTGTCAATTGTGGAATAGACCCGAGGATCACGTGTCTGTTGGCCTCCCTTATGAGAATTTCTCTTTTTATTTTGGCTCAAAGACGCCTCGACTTTCTATTCTATAGTTGACGTTTGTAGTGTTGTTTGTTGTTTGTTGGTCGTCCGGCTTTGTGCCGGCGACCTTAGTGCGGGTTGGACCGGTGTTGTATGTACCGGTTGTGCCGGTGTTGTAAGTACCGGGGTTGCTCCCGGTTTATTAATAAAAACTTTCGTTCCGTTGGAAAAAAAAAATAATAAGATAATATATTTGTGGAAATCAGCATATCAGAACGAAAACACGTTCACATCACGCGCCAACCATGCGACAGTCTCCTTTAAACCTGCATATCACCACCATTACCAGCCTTCACTCCCGCCATTGTTCCCTCCCCCAAATGCATCCTCCCAAATGCATTCACTCCCGCCATTGTTCCCTCCCCAAATGCACTCTCTCCCAAATGCATACACACAATCAAAAAAATCATAGTGCTATAGAATGCTTATTGAATTTATTGAAGAAAATCAATGACGATGAAGTTGCAGAACAACGTATTTCTCCTCAAATCATCTACTGTAATCAAAATCCTCGTCTTTGTTTTGATCTCAGTTGGTTCTTTTTACTTGGGCAAGCAATGGTCTCACTCCGATGAGTCCCAAAGTCTCCGGCGATTTCCTTTTCATCCAGACCATGATTCTGATTCCGTGTCGATTTTCCAGAGTTTGAATGGATTTTTCAATCCATCATCATCTGAGTTGAATGATAATGTTTCCGATTTGTTTCATCCATTACTGGAGGAAGAAAGGGAAGAGGCCTTTTTCGATTCGATATACGCGGCTCCGCCTGAGGGGGAGCTCGTGGTTAAGAAGATGGGAGTGTTGATGAGAATGGTGTGATGAAGGAGGATTTTGATCGTAGTGTGGTTGAAGGTTTTGAGGAGATAAATGATGAGAGAATGGCTGCAAAAAAAGTTGAAGTTAGGAAGTTTGAAGTGTGCCCAGATAGTATGAGAGTGTATATTCCTTGTTTAGAGGATGTGAAGGCGATTAATAGGTTGAATTCTACTGATAACTATGAAGTATTTGATCACCATTGCCCTGGACCCGGATTCGGATTGAATTGTTTGGTTCCTGCACCGAAAGGGTACAAATCCCCTATTCCCTGGCCTAATAGTCGAGATGAGGTAGTTTTCTTGATTCAATTATAAGTCTTTAGCATTTTGTAGCTTTGTTTATTCATTGCAGACAAGGTGTTTGATTTTAGGTGTTAATGGATATGATTCATTGTGAGTACGGTTGCAAAATCAAATGGAATGTGATATTAGGATTGCAATGCTATTGCAGCATAAATTTAGTGTAGTTAATGTTGTTCCTCACACGTGGCTGGTTGAGGACAAAGGGTGTAAAAAATGGATTACCATAAGGGGGACAAGTTCAAGTTTCCTGGAGGACATGGGGCGGATCAGTACTTGGATCAGATCGAGAAGGTTGCTCTGTTTTACTTTGCATTTTCAATCCTTTAATAGAAAAATGGGAATCTAGGAGAAACCTTAAGTTGAAGGAAAATGAACTAATTTACTTACATTTGTTGGTTTGCTATGTTAGATGGTACCAAAGATTGCATTCGGGAAACATGTGCGGGTTGTTTTAGACATTGGCTGTGGTATATCAAGTTTTGGTGCTTACTTGTTCTCAAGGAATGTGCTTACTTTGTCAGTTGCCCCAAAAGATGTTCATGATAATCAAATTCAGTTTGCCCTTGAGCGTGGTGTGCCTGCGATGGTAGCTCCATTTGCAACCAGGCGATTACCGTATCCAAGTCAAGCTTTTGATTCGATTCACTGTTCTAGGTTCCAAATAACTGGACACGTGATGGTAATTGCTTATGCCTGTTAAACCTCGTGAGAGATTATTAAATATATTGCGTAACCTTCCAAGTAGGTAGTTATGATATATGGATAACCTAACCCAAGGCTCCACTTTTCAACCCCTTAATAAAGATGGAGTCTTGCTGCTTGAGGTGAACCGGTTACTTCGAGCTGGTGGATACTTTGTCTGGGCACCACAGCCAGTTTACAAGCATGAACTACTTCTTGAAAAACAATTGGAAGGTAAAAGGCTTATGACATTCTTGAAGTTATAATCCGTCAAATAGTTTTTAGGATCTGCTGAAAGTTGTGCATTCCGTCATCCTTTTTGTTGTTTGAAATTCATTTACATCTTTCAAGCTGTTTTACATAATGCAATTGCAATGATGATTGATGAACAGAACTTCTTTCGCGTGTATATTTCATTAATGCGTATATCTTGTCAGCGATGGTAAACCTTACCAGTCGTCTTTGCTGGAATCTTGTAAAGAAGGAGGGAAATATCTCTATATGGCAGAAGCCATTGAATAATGATTGCTATATTAGTCGATTTGATTCCTTGTATGTGATTTATTCATGTTTTTAATCAGCTCAATATAAACGATCACACCGGAAAGCTGGAACCTGTCAATTCCGTTCTTGATCTGTGTAAATCTAAAAATCATTGTGTTATGTCCGTTGAGCAGTAAATATGTACAGATATTGGCGATAGTGATGATAGAACTGGAGAGGGAGTGTTTACAAGTTTATCACAGAAAAGTAGGTTAAGTGAATGATCTTCTCGGGGCTGGCATTTGGTCCTTTGGCATAATGGAACTGGAGTTGGCTCATGGTCATGCTCCATTTTCCAAATATCCTCTAATGAAGGTACATATTTCTTCCTGAGACTTCAATAATCAGAAGAGGTTCCAAACAATGATTTAGACACCCTCTCATTACAAACAAATATACCCAATTAAGTTACATGCATTTTGCTAGGTTTGTCATAAGAGACCTGCAATTGCTTATTGCAAAACACTGACAGGTATTTAAACAAGATGTTGAAATCATCAGGCTTATTTAATCATTCTGATCATGACAATATGTTGTGAAAACGATTTTGTTTCCTTACTGTAGGATGGAAACAAATAAAGGCTATGAATAAAGTAGTACATGATAATATGTAATTGTAGGGTTATGCTTTACAAGAGGCTAACATTATTTGATGTATTCTATTATTTTGACAAAGACCTACTGGTTCATAACAGGAACATTTTCATATCTATAAATTAATAGCCAAAGAACATGAAATTTTATGCAGGTCAATTTGTGTATAATGTAGGTTGAATATTCACATATTAACTCCTACGATTTGTCTCTCCTTATGAGGCTCTTTGTCTTGTATTGTTATATTGTTGGCTTTATCCTTCTTTAAAAAAACGTTGCTTTTTTATGACCAAGATGGTCAGGAACAAGTAAGCTGGCAATTTTAGTGCCTGATTTTGAAATGAAACTAAGATGGTATAAAATAACCTTGATTTGTAGAAACCATGTCCAACAGCTATGAGAGGAAGCTTTCCACTCAATGGTACTTACTTTCAAGTGAATGAGGTATGCAAGACTGCTGCTATTTTTCTACATCATAGTTACTGTGTTTGTGTGCCTTTTTTTTTAATACCCGAAAGACGAAAGCTTCATTAAAACCTGAAAAGTACATAATTTACAATATTGTCTAGCACTCGCTGAACTAAGAACCGCCCCTAGCCGGACTGAGTCCCAGCCCCAGGCTGGACTAAAAAATACAAGCTAAAACTAAACCGAACAATGCCAGATAATAGACTAGAGTGAGGCGTGCTGAGCCAGATAGAAAACCTATCTCAAAAGGATGGCCAACAGACATGGGACCCTCGAGTCAGTCTATTACCTGCAAACACAAAACACAAAAACAACACAACTAAAAGAGAACTATTACAACAACTAGGGAAACAGAAACAAAAGGCTGCCGGACAGCCAGAACCGCCAAGCCTCGAGTAGCCGGAAAATGGTCACCGCCGACAAGTAAAAACAGGCACCATAGAAAACAAAAGTAGCGCCGTCACCCGCAAAGGAAACCAATCAACAAGCTACACTAGGCCGGAGACAAATCCAACCTCCGGTAACCGGAACCACACCACAAAAGTTTTTTTTTTCTTCCTCATCAAATCGCCGGCCACAAACTACCGCCTCCAGCTGCGAACCACCATCCACGAATGTCTAGTGCAGAGACAACAACCCCTCACAAACCAACAAGTGAATACACCATGTGAAGAACCACCCAGCCGGCTTGAGGGGAGCCGCCACAACCACCGCACCAAAAAACCACCGGGAGCAGTCCAATCCGACCGCCAGCTCCTCCATAGCAACATATCTGAGGACCGAGGTGAAGAAGAGCAGCCAGGATCAGAGAAGGGACTGAGCGAGCCATGAAGAGAGACCGAACGAACAAAAAAGGATGAAGAAGAGAGAGCAAAAGGGGTAGAAAAAACTAAAAAACAAGAAAAGGGAAGCCCACCTCCGGCGGCTACCGGAGGGGCGAAACACCAGCGTCTAGTGGAAGAAGATGCTCGAAACTTTTTTCGAGAGAGGTTTTCCCGAGAGCTCAGCTGTCCCAGCATTTGCTTTTGTAAACATGGATTGTATACTATTCCTTTGTGTGCCTTAAAGAGCTGATTTCAGAAGTATATTTTAACATTTCTGGTCACCATATATTTATAAGCTGCAACTGTCTTTCTCTTTTGTGTCTTTTGTTAGTGGCTTCAAGGATTATCATTAAAAAATGAGAAAATATGAGCCGGGGTTGTCATTTTCCAGATTATCTGATTGATTTTGCTGTTTTGGTGGATTGCATGTAAAGGAAATAAACGGATAAGGCGCTTTTTAAACATATCTAGTGTGTACCTTTTAAGGTGCTTTTTAAACGTATCTAGTGTGTACCTTCTATGGCGCATTCATAATGTATCAAGTGTGTACCTGTTGAGTCACTTTCTAAATGCATCAAGTGTGTACTTGTTGAGTCACTTTTGAATGTCTTCATTTCTTAGCTATTGAGTCGTTTTCGATGGTCCCCAATTCTGCATTTATCCATAGCTACAAGTTCGGATTAATGACATGATTTTCAGACTCACTTCGATTGTCAATTCTTTTTACTCACTTCACTTGGAACACATTTTTCTGAATGGTACCCTTTGGTCACTTGCATTAATTGTTTTCAAAAAGAAAAGTTAAAGGAACTGCTACTTGTTCATGAGATAGGTATGCTATTAAATAAACAAGTTGCTCCTGATTCTTTGTTTATTCCCTTCTTTTTTTTTTCTTTTTTTTTTTTTTTTTTTTCTTAGAGCGGTGTCCGAGACCAACTGACCCGACTAATAATAATATTGTGGAGATACTACTACGATCATGCAAGCGAAGACACTAATAAGAAAACAATATACTATGATTCCCCTGTGCGTGCGAGAAAGGACACACTCACAAACAAAATACCAATCACTCGAATCTTCAATCTTCAATCTAAAATCTAAATAGCACATGGGTAAAAATTCATCAATGAAGCCCGTAAGGAATATGCCTGCATTACTATTTCACAATTGAATAGCCATTCCTCATCCGTAATCTTTTCAAGCTTTTCCATGCATTGAGCCTCAACAATCAATTTTGCATAAGGGTTAGGAGTAGGACAAACATCGCTGCTACCAACATTACCTTCAGGACACTCAGCCTCCAATACATCTTCCACAACTTGTAAACCGACTTCAATAGCAGCTAGATTTCGAGAAGAAAGAAGATTGCATATGGGTTTTATCATCTTGCAATCATAAACAAGGTGCCTAGCACAACAAAAATAAAGGCAGAGGCATGAGCGAGCGAATTCATACTAAAACGGGGATATTTTATGATACATATTAGTTAACAAGCCATCAAGAACCATATATACACACATACTCGATTTGCTTTCGTGATCCACGAGAGGTAGCCTGTGAAATGGCCCGTACAACCTCCTCCTGTAGATCCTCGTCAGGAGATTCAAGGAGCTTCACCAAATGACCGAACAACTTAGCATCAATCACAGCCTGTCGTCACCCAAAAGATTTGTCGTTAAATTATATACTATTAAGGCGGCTACAATACAATCATCCATGCTACCTGAACACACACACACACACACGTCTTTTACTCACGGAAGGTTTAACTTGTTACCTTTTAAATTGTTAAAGGGCCAACCTTATTAAAAAATGCTTACGATCTCAATTGTGCCCGGTGTCTTTTGCCTTCATGAAGCTTTGGATATTACAATGGCAGGGAAAGGGTAGGAACATGAAAAGAGAAGGTTGATAATGTCAAGTAATACCTGTATTTGACACTCATTTCCACGAAGAATGCCGTAAATCACCTTGCAAGCTTGCCCCTTGATTGATCTGTCTCCGTCTTTAGGGTCTTCGGCTTTAGGGCCTTCCGTCAACAAGGTCAGCAAGTGTCCAAGTGTCCTGTTTTCAATTAAGGCCTAAAACACAAGAAAAACATTATTCAACATGGAGAGCTGTAACAAATTGAACAACATTCTGGGCATGTCGAGTACGGAAAATAATGGAGGGCGGATATCAAGAATACCTGAATGTGTGCCTTCCTAGTTTCTAAAGGAATGAGAGCAACTGTCATGAGTACAGGAATCTGCACCTTACGAGAACTATGACTGAAACAAAAGATGTCACATTCAATTCAATAAGCAAAGGGGTGGAAGGAAAGCATAAAAGCACATTAACTAATTTCACACTCACGGGAGGTGTTCAACAAGTTTGGGACGAGACCGGCGTCCATCGAGCATCGATTTTGCCAAATAATACATCAAAAGCGAGGCTATGAACAACCCATCATGAATTGATCGAGACTTCCAAGTCATCACTATGCAAAAGACGCTCGAAGTGTTGTGAGAGCCGGTTTCACCGCTCATGTAAACGTTCGGATATGTCTTGGCACAAGATTGACAGTGTCCGTGTGACATTTCTCAGCATTGAAAGATTTGCAAGATTCCCCAAATTTGCATGCTTCTCCAGCAGTTTAAGAAGAGGAACTAATACCCCATTGTTTAGGGGCGACGTCACGATAATTACGAGAATCACCAGCAACAATTCCCAGGGCAAATACAGCCTAGACATGCATAAGAATTTTCTATGAGCAAAAACCTAACCTGAAAGGATTCAACCCGTAAACAAAAATATATTCCTAATACACAGATTGACTTAAGAAACAGTAGTGTACAAGCATAAACCTGAAGCTCTAAGAAATCATCTCTCATGAGGAAATGGACAAATCGTCGAATAACTCCTCTTTTAACAAGTGTGGTGGGACATTCTCTCTCTGAATGCCGCAAGAGAAAGAGATATAAGGAAATATTACAGCATATCATCAAATTCATACGGAATCAGTTGTATGTCTAATATACAAGAAGACAAGGCTAAAAATTTACCAACTGAAAGTAATTTATCAATCTGGGCAGTTGCATGCATCTTCTGAGTTCTGACCAAATTTCACCAAGCATTGAAGCAAAGTCCGCTGACTGTAAATGTAATCATAACCACAACACACGGGGTATATGACTGACTAAAAAAAATACTTGGAAAATAAAAATAAAAATAAAAATAAAAAATCTGCAATAAAAATCACCTGCTGTTTGGTATCAAGGGAGAAGGAGTGGGACGATATTTGAAGACCTTTGTTATACCACGTACGATATTGCATCTCAAGCTTCCTCATTCGGATCTCTTCCATAATTTGTTGCTCTCTTCTAAGCCGCCTCTTCTCACCCACATTGTTGTAGACACCGCACACTACCCTTCCTTCACTCGGCCCCGACAACATCGTTCCTATCAATCAACAACCTAAAAGAATTCAAAAGAGAAAAATCTAAGAAGGCCTGGAAAACACAAAAATTGTTTTCGTTGTGTGTTGGACGGTTCCTCGTATATATATATATATATATGAGCACTGATGGCAATTTCGATCCAACCTGGTTGATATCCACCCGATCCTACCCGTTAGGGTAGGTTATTTTTAAGGGTAGGGCAGGGTATGAATTTTATTTTTCAAAACCGGTCGAAGCTAGGGTAGAGTATGAATATGTATTCTCTACCCGTCATAATACGCACCCACCCCGCCATATATTATCTTTTTTATAATCTAATTCCTAATATTGTTGTTTCTTATTCGCTCACACCGTCACACATTTGATGAAGACGTGGATTTTAGTATATAATGGGTTTTTTTTTACTACTTTTGAATATTAATGTGTTTATGTGGTATGTTGATTGCAATGACAACAAACTTAGTCGGACAATTATTTTTATAATAAAAAATATCTCTTGGAGTTGTCGATCTATGCCATTTGTTCCGATTTGCAAGTTTGCTTTCTTTATTATTTGTAACGGCGTTATTTTGTTGTGAATAAAGCTAGGTCGGGTTGAACATTCTCCAAACAGGATTTTATTTCGCCAATTTCATATCCTAGTAAGAGCTTCTCTCAAAAAGTATTTACATTTTAAGGATCTTGTTTGACCTAAGTTGGACTCAAGGTTGAAGTGAATCCAGTTTATGACACTGTTTGATGCAAAGAAAGCATGCTGATTGCTTTGTTCCAGGCTGGATGACCATATTGATTTGACTCATTGACAATCTCTAAGTGCATGAAGTAGTGATTCTTCCTCTTCTCCACATATGGGGCACATGCTTGAGTCTGCTGAATGCCGATTGTATAGCAGTTGGCAAACGGGGAGAGCTTTATGAGATGCCTTCCAAAGGAGGGGATTTCCCTTAGTGGGGCCTTTAAGGCTCCAGATTTGAGTCAAGATGTCCCCCAATGGGCCTTGGACGCTTGGAATCTGGTTGTGGTAACCCGAGCTAACAGTGTACTACCCATTGGTGTTGTCTTTCCATTTCATATGTTGGGATGTTGTGTCCAGACCTTGCAAGATAACATGAGCAGCTGATTTAATGCTTCTCCAAACTATGGAACTACCTTGTTTTATCGGATCATTGATGTCCCCATATTTCGCAGAAAGTGCTTCAACCCAGAGCATGTCTTTTCTTGACCCCCACTTGCATTTGGGAGGCAGAGTTTATCCCAGGATAGCAGATGCATTTTTCTCTTCCCTTCTTCATCTCCCTAGTAGAAGTCCTTACCGATTTTCTCCATCTTGTCAATGATTCCCCTCGGAAGTTTGATGGTTTACATATGGTAGAAGGGCTGGGTTGCCAATGAGCTTTTAATCGGTACCACTTTTCCTGCTTTTGACAATGATTTGCATTTTCAGTTGGCCAGCTTTGCTTTTAGTTTGTCTACTAGGAAGTAGAATGAGTTGTTCTTTAATCTCCCTTGGATGAAAGACACTCTTAAGTAGACTCCCAGATCATTAAAATGTTGCATTTCCAGGGCTTTATTTTGCTCGACATTTCAATGCTGCTCTTCTCCCTCGTTAATTCTAAATAATTTTGACTCTTGTGTATTAATAATGGGCTGCAGTCGTGGCCATGGCTGCCAATTTATCTAGTTTCATAAAACTAAAAGATTGGCTCTACTTAGATTTATTTTTAAAACAATTATTAATACCACGTCGATTTTCTAGGTCATCATGACGATTGTGCATAAACGATTTTATGAAAATCTGTTCTAGAGCGGAATCCGGTTTTTTCAAAATCGATTCTCATAATACATATGGAAATCGGTTTTGGCTCCAAAACCGACATTCCCAGAGTCGATTCTATTATATTACATAGAAAAATGCTCGAGTTTTAAAGAAGAAGAAAATTGGTACTAAAAGAAAGTAGATACCAACGGAAAATAAAAATAGAAAAGTGATAAGAAAAGTGTTGGTTTATCCTCGAGAAATTTGAGCTAATACAAGTAGTAACCCTAGACACAAAGAAAGAAATTAGCGACGTTTTCCCCGGCAACGGCGCCAGAAAGCTGACGTCACCGAAACTAAACCTCAGAAACGGCATCAAGAAGCGGACAGACATTTTCTAGGCTAAACGGATCCTAACCGGCAGTGTACCGGATCAAATTATAGTGATAGTGTGGTGAGTCAGGTTGTCGAATCCTCAGGGAAAAGTGGTAATTCTTTTAAGTGGGGTTAAACACCAAAGAGCTGTTATTAACCCGATCTAAACCGCAATTTTGTAACACCAATTACTACTATTCTACTAAACGTAAAATAAATGCGTAAATTAAAGATTATACTAATATAATATATATAAATATATAAATATATATAAATATACATAGATCGTAAAATATATATATATATATATATATATATATATATATATATATATATATATATATATATATATATATATATATATATATATATATATATATATATATATATACCAAAATATAATATATAGACTAAACTAGCCAAAGTATATATAATCAATTTATACGATCTTTTCGCTAATGGAATGTGTTCGATCTTCCTTTATATTTTAGGTCCAATTGAGTAAATGAAACGGTGTACTCCTATAGTCAACAATTCCTCCTCACACGAGCGTATGAAATTGTCATATGTCAAATGTCATCAGTCCAATGTCCACAACTGCCCCATGTTAAACTTAGTTAGTCTGAACAGGTACCGAGTACAAATCTACCCCGGATAAAAGAGGTGATTCCGTTCGTCGACGGCCGATGTTATTCAAAGGGCTCCGGTTGTCGTGCGGATCGATATAACTTTCCGGTGATAGTTTCAATTAAACTGTTGATTTTAACATTATTACGATCTCGAGTACAATTGTCAATAAAATTCATTTTTCCCAAGACAAATCTGCCCCCGGATAGGAAACAGGATTCCGTTGTCACGCTATTCGCACGGCCAATTTTACCCTCCGGTTTTTCTATTTTTATCCCATATCCTGACTTCTCTGGTCAGTTCATCGCCAGGTTATATGTAGCGATTCATCTTGGTTAATTACGTCAATCCGAATATATTATCATTACAAAGCAAATAGAAAAAGATTCATTTAACTCAATTTTAGTCAATTTTACTCAGACAGCATTCCTTTACCGAAAAGATCGAAATAAAACGATTACATAACTTTGGCTAGTTATTAGATCTAGCCTAATAACATTATAAAAGCTAAAAAGATGAAAATAACAAACATAAACATAATTATTATAGAAATTACCCGATTACAACTGCTGACTCAGAAATCGTCTTTTCCGGACATTACAACGACTTCAACAACACCGAACTTCCGAGAATTTCCCGAGCATTACTACGATACTACTACTACATTATTTATTTCGACATAAGGCCTATTTACAAAACTAAAGAGGGAGATAGATATATATATAGAATACGGTGTATATATATATTTTGGTACACTCGAAATGAGCTCTGCAAAGCTCCTATTTATAGAAAATGGGTCAAGGCCGACCTGGGTCTTGAAAGGGCCGACCTGGGTCGGTGTAATGATGGCCAATCATTTCGTGGTAACTAACTCCATGTGCACGGTTATAATAATAATTATATAAATTATATATAATTATATATTAAACTTCTAAAATTCGTAATTTGAGTTCTCGATCTCCAAACGATATGATTCAAGATCCATTGGAAAGCTCGTTGAATTCTCTACAACTTTCATCAAGGACACTTCTTCAGAAAACGCATTTTTGATTAGCCATTTGTTTGTCGAAGACGTTTCCTCAATTTCCACTAATTGACCACTTGACCACTTAAGTTAAGTGACGCTTCATAACTTGAATTGTAGACCTCCAATTTACATGATTCAAAGTGCATCGGAAAGATTATATGAAGATCTTCAACTTTCATGAAGAACACTTAATCAAAAAATGTCTTTTTAATGAGCCATTCCCAATACGTGTTGTTTTCCGGGATTAGCCATTTAACCACTTAAGTGAGTGACGTTATATAACTTCCTTCCAACGAATTGAATTAACTTCAAAAAGTGTCGATACTTGGGATTTCAGTTCATCTTAGGATTTTGCAAAGAAATAAACATAAAATACCCACGTAAAACAGACACGACACTCCGGTAACTAAAACCGGTGCAAAAACTATGACTTTTTACTATAAATTACTAAGTTTTACTACTAACTATACTAAACTATAAAGATTAACATTTCATACCAATTATATCATAATTTCATATATTTTACATAGAATTCGTCGATAAAACATAATAATATAACGTAAATTTAATCATATAAAAGTCATACATCAACGTGCTAGTCTCATTGTACTATCAATGTCCCATTCGATAATACATAAGCCTAGAGATATTTAAGAATTAAACCTTTTAAGTGAATCGAGATCTCATCAACCATAATCCCTATTATGATTTATCTCTCACGGTTTAATCCTAGTGACGTTATCATATATACAATTTCAAATCGGTTTGTTAGACAAACAATATATATAATAACAAAAAAAGTCATTTATTAATATATATAAACATAAAAGTCCGGTATAAATGATCTGACCCGGTAAGATCCGGTCCAACCCGATTGGGTTTAGGGCACCAAACTAACACACACACACACACACACACACACACACACACATATATATATATATATATATATATATATATATATATATATATATATATATATATATATATGTCCAATTTAATTAATATCATGTAACTTATTTATTCATAATAAATAAATACAATCATATTAATTCTACTACTATAATTTTTATAGTCTTCGAGATAAAACATCCTTATTTGGTTATCACGAATAACCGCATTTTAATTCGACACGATGTTCATATGTGTGTGACCCGATAGCTTCCGAATATGTTGTCCGTAGACGAAAATGACATTTTCCTAAAATGCCCTTTTACTTCTAACGATCATGGAAAGTGTCTAGTAACGCGTCCATGACCCCCCAATTATCGGAAGAGTTAATGTAACATACCTTTCATGAAAACGGTTATCGTGTAAATAAGTCCTAACGGTAAAAAAATACCAACCACAATCCATCTCTTCAACCACAACAATCATAACATGATAAATCGAAATTTAAAGCAATCTAACATGCAATTCCACTCATAGATCTAAAAAATATACACTTTAATCTATAGATCAATGGCTCTAATACCGCTTGTTAGATGTAATATCGTCGGACGGATCTTAGATTCGCCCGATTACGCAGCGGAATAACAAAATCTAGATCTATAATATTAAAGTACATAATGAAATATAGATCTAAACTACAAGGGGGTTCAGATCTCTTACCGGTTCAATGAATGAACACCAAGAACAAGATATCAAGATCTTCGTAGATGAGAAGCCACCGTCTTCCGACGTGTATCTCCAAGCAACGCCCGGTGGAAGCCGATCCTTGACGCTCTACCTCCTCGATATGCTACCCGGAAAATTCCCGAGGAATTCTCCAACTCGAAACCTCTGATATTGGCCGAAAATTCTAAGCCAATATCCTTGTGTGTATGTCGAATTATGTGTGTTGTGAAAGGCTTGAGAACTCTCTTTATAGAGGAGATAAATCATTTCCTCCAAAGATTTAATTAATTATTACAAAATCAATTAAATTAATCATTTTCCATAAAAGATAAATCTAATATTTTCCCAAACTAATTAGGATATATAAAAGATATTATCTAATATATTAATCATTTAAAAAATAAACAATTAATTACTTGTATCATAATTATCCAAGAAAACTAATTTCTCAATAATTAACAAGTACACACATGTGCCCCAAATTTCTCCTAAGCTGCTGACATTGTCACAGTGAACCAGACTGTGGCATGTCATTTTCCATCTTTACTATTAATTAACTATTAATTAATCTTTATCGTACTTATTTCGTTGATCCAAAATTAACTATTAATTTAATAAACTTTATTTTCTAACCTTTCTTAATATGGAAAGTTTCCTTATTTAGAAACTTTCCTTATATGGAAACTTTCCTAATTTAGAAACTATCCATCTAATGGAAATTTTCGATAATTAGAAAGTTCCCTTATTTAGAAACTTTCCTTAATTGGAAACTATCCATCGTATGGAAAGTTTTCTTATTTAGAAAGTTACCTAAAATAAAGGATATAGAAAATATTCATGAATCTAGTATTTTCCAATTTAGAAAAATTAGATTTGTTGCTTTAATTTTAATTGATTCTAAATCAATCAACTTTAAAAGCAAGATATCTTACTTTAAATTAGATTGATTCTAAATCAATAATCATTAAAGCAAGATATTCATGAACTAAATAAATATATATTTACCATATCAATATAACTTATTTAGGAAAGATGAAATAAATAAGAGATCAAAAATAATAATAAAAAATAAAAAAGGGGTCCGACCTCTACCGTGTATCCACTAACGCCCACCTGAAATCCTCCTTGGATTGTTACCGGAAAAACCTTATTTACTAGACAAGCTTTTTCTTCCTCTCAAACTTTCTTCTAAAACTCACATGAAAATTCTATTGTGGTTTTGTCTTACAAAACTTATGATTATTGTCATACAATAGAATTGGCTCACCCACCTATTTATAGGTGATAGGGTCGGCCCTTGTGATAGAGTAGGGAGAAAGAAAATATTTTTCCAATAAAATAAAGAATAAGAAAAATACAATTTCCATAAATCATATTTATGTTAATTGATTAATCTTTTATTTTCCATTAAATAAATCAAAGCACCAATACTTTCCTAAGAACATAAGTGACGCCCCAATTGCTTGTTAGTACAAGATTGGGATTCTTGATTCTTCTAGAATAATACAAAGACCAATTTTCCTTAATTGATTTATCTCTTATTTATTTAATATCTAATATTAAAAGCACATTCTAGATGATTAAAGATTAGCTCCCAATTAATACATGTAGGCGCCAATATGGTCAAACCTTGGAGACCAAGTTTGACTTTTAATTAATTATCTTAATTAATAATCTTGTACGATATTTATTCATAATAATAAATAATATGTACATTATTTATTCTTAATAAATAACTTGTTCATTATTTATTCACAATAAATAAGAACTTATTAATTAACACTATAACACTTTATAGTAGAGATAAATAAACTTCTTTATTTGATTATCATATAATCTCATTTTCATTTCAGTATGACGTTCATATGGTATAAGTGGAAATACACGTCCACGTACGGTCAAGTGTCGCCACACTTTGATAGACGAGATCTATCATTATCTACAATAGATAAGGACATCTAATACGTGCTAGTCTCATTGTACTATCAATGTCCCATTCGATAATACATAAGCCTAGAGATATTTAAGAATTAAACCTTTTAAGTGAATCAAGATCTCATCAACCATAATCCCTATTATGATTTCTCTCGCACGGTTTAATCCTAGGGACGTTATCATATATACGATTCTAAATCGGTTTGTTAGACAAACCATATATATAATAACAGAAAAGCCAATTATTAATATATATAAACATAAAAGTCCGGTATAAATGATCCGACCCGGTAAGATCCGGTCGGATCCGGTTCAATCCGATTGGGTTTAGGGCACCAAACTAACAAGCTATACTACGATGGACCTAGTCATCTTGCTAGTATTGGTTTTTATTGTAATCGAGTATTTTAATTTATAACTTGACTGACCACCGTCATCAAGGTGGCAGAACATGTGGTATAAGTGGAAATAGGATGACATGTCACCAAAGTGTGTGGAAAGGGTGGTCACACAATTATAAACTCCGACACAGTTTGAACATGATTTTCGTGGCCCCGCATCCTCCAATACCAACAATGGTGGTCCGAAACAGATATCAACTTTTGTGGCCTCACCTAACTCGCCAATGACAATGGGGAAACAAACCATGTCACTTATGATGTGAGAAATATGAGCAGCTCTTCCACCTACAATGGTAATGACTCATTAGTTGTTGGTAATGGTGACAAACTGCATATAGGACACATAGGTCATACTGCCTTACACATTTCATCTTGTGCACTACACTTAAACAACATTCTGCATGTCCCTAGTATCACTAAAAACCTGTTAAGCACATCTCAACTTGTTTCTGATAATCTCATTATTGTGGAATTTGATGGCTTGGTTTGTGTTGTTAAGGACAAAACTACAAGGACAATGCTTCTCAAAGGACAGCTTCATGATGGTCTCTACAGGATCACACTACCTCTTGATGACTCCCTTCATTCCAAATCCAATATTACTTGTTTTTATGCTTCTGCATCCCATGTGAGTTTTAATAATCATGATACTGATCCAGATGTGTGGCATAAGAGGCTAGGTCACTCATCTAGTGCTATTCTGAGTCTTATTTTGAACGGTTGTAATGTGAAGACTAAAATCAAAACATGAAGATGATTTTACGGTGGCGTTTCTGATCGTAATGAGTTGAATACCTTGATTCTTACGGTAACAGAGCCAACTGATAGTGTCGGAACTATCACGGTGATATTTACGGTGTTTGTATGGTGGATATCTGCCTATTTATGTGGTGGTTGGCTGGTGGTGCACGACGGTGTTCATGAAGTATTTGAAGGTGATAAGAACAGATAGGCGTCAAGACAAATTGTCGTTTACGAATTGACAAAGTGTATGTGTTTGTATATATTCAAATGTCGGATTAGGGTCATGATCAGATCCTTAATAATTTACATGAAGCCTCTATATATATAGTTTTTAGAAAGAAAAAAAAAACTATTAATTACAATTAAGATAATGACGAACGTTAATAAAATATGACGCGACAATAATAAAGTTACGCAGTACCCTATCCCTAAACATAATTTCTTTTAACCTAAATCGGCAACCTTCCGTTCACGTTGCTGCCTCCCTCTTCTCTCTACTCCAGCGTTCCAAATCCTGTATAATGGGTTTTATCTCTGTTTTCAATTTTTCTCCTTCGGATTCGTTGTGTTTTTTCATTTGAATCTTTTGTATTGGTTTCAGGTTGTTGACCCGCAAAGGGAGAATCGTATAAATAGGAACGATGTTGTCGGGGCCGAGTGCAGGAAAGGTATTGTGCGGTCACTACAACAATGTGTCGTTTGATGTGGGTAAGTCAATGCCTAGAAGAGAGCAGATCGTAAAGGTGTCATTTGATGTGGGTGAGGCGAGGCTTACAAGTGAGCAACAAATGGAACAGATCCGAATGAAGATGCTTGAGATGAAATATCGTCGTTGGTATAGCAAAGGTCTTGAATCGTTCCATACCTTCTCCCCTGATACCTCTGGCAGTTGTGTCCCAATGCAGGTGATTGTTGAGGGTCGCCTATCACGTATGTCATTGTTATTTTCCAAGTATTTTTTTAGTCAGTCATATACCCCCGTGTGTTGTGGTTATGATTACAGTCAGCGGACTTTGCTTCAATGCTTGGTGAAATTTGGTCGGAAGATGATAATTTGCAGCTGCATGCAACTACCCTGATTAAAAAATTTCTCTCAATTGGTAAATTTTTAGCCTTGTCTTCTTGTATAGTAGACATACGACTAATTCTGTATGAATTTGATGATATGCTCTAATATTTGCTTATATCTCTTTCTCTTGCGGCATTCAGAGGGAAATTGTCCCACGACACTTGTCAAGAGTGGAGTTATTGGACGATTTGCCCATTTCCTCATGAGAAATGATTTCTTACAGCTTCAGGTTTATGCTTGTACACTACTGGTTCTTAAGTCAATCTATGTATCAGGAATGTAATTTTGTTTATGGGTTGAATCCTTTGTAGTACGAGGCTGCTTGGGCTCTCATCAAGATTGCTTGCGGAACTTCTGGAAAGACTAAGACAGAGTTTGTTTGTGAGGCCGTGCCCTATTTCGTTAGGCTGCTAGATTCTCCCAGTTACGATGCTTGTGAATTGGTAAGCTTAAAGTACCATGTTTAATGTTCATACATGGATTTTTTTGAAGGTTAAGTTTTTGCTCATAGAAAATTCTTATGCATGTGTAGGGTGTATTTGCCCTGGGAATTGTTGCTCATGATTCTCGTAATGATCGTGACTTCGTCCTAAGCAATGGGGTATTAGTACCTCTGCTTAAACTGCTGGAGAAGCATGCATTTTTGGGGAATCAAGCAAATCTTTCAATGCTGAGAAATGTCACATGGACCCTGTCAATCTTCTGCCGTGACATATCTGAACGTCACTATAAGCAGGTCAGTTGCTTAACAATGTGGTGGTGGCAGTGGTGTATTTTGACAGATTGATAATTGACGCTTTTGTGACTTTGTCAGGTGAAACCGGCTCTCACAACACTTGGGCGCCTTTTGCATAGTGATGACGAGGAAGTGCTGATCAATTCATGCTGGGCTATTCATGGCCTCTTTTATGAGGGATTTGGCAAAATCCAAGCTCTGATGGGCGCTGGTCTCTGTCCCAAACTTGTTAAACACCTCCTGTGAGTGTGGAATGGATTGATGGGCTTTTATGCTTTCCTTCCACACCTTTGATAATTGGTTTCTTTTGTTTCAGTCATAGTTCTCGTAGGGTACAGATTCCTGTACTCATGACAGTTGGTCTCATTTCTTCAAAAAAGACCCACATTCAGGTATTCTTGATAGCTGCCCTCCATTATTTCCTAATACATTGGCTGTCTAGCTTTATTTTCCCTACTCCACATGCCAAAAGTTGGCTTTTTGTTCTATCAGTCCTTTGACATGTGTAAATGATACAGTACCTTTGTTGCCTAAGCTTGCAACTAAGCATTTTATATCATATTTATTAATGTGGCGTATGCAGTTTATTTTCTTCTTGACCTGTGGGACTTGTTAGTTTTTTCTTCCCAGATAATCATCCGTGTGCATTAGTTAATTGCTTTTGGGACTCTGAAAGAAACAAGATTTGCTTGTGAGGCCCGGGTTGTTAGCAAATTTTTTCTTGTGTTTTAGGCCTTAATAAAAAACGGGACACTTGGACCCTTGCTGACCTTGTTGACTGAAGGCCCTAAAGCCGAAGACCCTCAAGACGGAGACAGATTAATCAAAACGGACGCTTGCGCGGTGATTTCCGGCATTCTTCGTGGAAAGGAGCGTCAGATACAGGTATTACTTGAAGTGTTCAGGACGCCCGACATTACCACACTTATCTTTTCATGTTCATACCCTTTCTTTGCCATTGACATATCCAAAGCTTCATTAGCACAAAAGGTAACGGGCACTATTCAGATCGTTTTAATCAGTTCCTTCAACAATTTTAAAGGTAACAAATTAACCCTTCCGTGAGTAAAAGACGTGTGTGGGTCTGTTTTGGTAGCATTTGGTTAGATTTCAGCCTTTTGGTCCGGAAACTAAAGAAGATTGCTTATAACCTAACAAACATGATTTTCCATGTTAGTTAAATGGATCCAAATAATTGCTTCCCCTGATTTTACATTAACCTAACAAAATTGAGGCACTGCTGCAATTAGATGGGTTTCCGTTGATTCCATTGGGTGGTTTTAGGAGGTTTGATGTGGTTTTTCTTCAAGTGGGGGAAGAATAGTGAAAGGGCTAAAACAACGTTACCTTGTAAATTGTTGAAGGGCCAAATTGTTAAAAGAAAAAAAGAAAAATCAGGGGACAAAAGTTTACTATATGAACAGGTAAGGGGGGCCATAGTGTCTTTTTGCCCTTGAAATTATTGTAATGGCTGATGCTTGTATCTGTATTATCTTTATTTTTTAGGGTATGGGACGGGATCCGGAAAAGAAACATGGATTATTGTTTTGTAGCCTTGTAGTATATAATTTAACGACAAATCTTTTGGGTGACGGCAGGCTGTGATTGATGCTAACTTTTTTGGTCCTTTGGTGAAGCATCTTGAATCCCCTGATTTGGATCTACAGGAGGAGGCTGCACGGGCCATTTCATTTGCTATCTCTTATGGATCACGAATGCAAATCGAGTATATATATATATATAGTTTTCTTGATTGTCATGATATCCCCCTTTCAGAGACTATGAATTCGGTTGCTCATGCCTTGCTTAATTTTGTTGATAGGTACCTAGTTAATGAATGGAAGATTATAAATCACATAAGCAATCTTCTTACTTGTGAAAATAATCCAACTGCTGTTCAACTTGCTTTAAAAGTTGTGAAAGATTTATTGGAGGCTGGGAGTTCTAAACAGGATCTTGGTAGCAACCCTTACGCACAGTTGATTGCTGAGGCTCAATGCGTGGAAAAGATGAAAATGATTTTGGAGGAGGAATGGCGTTTCAATCATGAAATAGTAAGTGAGGCATTTTACATACTGAAGAAGAATTTTAAAGACGTGTTGGGACTTTAGATTACTCCTTAAGATTGAAGTAATTGGGCCTTTCTCGCACGCATGGGGAGGAATCGTAGTATATTATTTACTTATTGGTGTCCTTGGATGCATGATCGTAGTATTAAGTGGCGTGTATAAATATCTATATCCTATGACCTTTTTGTTTTTTCCCTCTCTACATAGTTGAGAGATTGTTTGTGGTGAAAGACTATGAAGGAATGTATGCTACTTGATATTTACTTTTCTATGACTATTTATTTGTGAGAGATTCTATCTTTTGTCTTCCCACATTTTACGAGTCGGACATTCCTTTCAAACAAGGATTTTTTGTTCTCTTTTTTTCCCCTATATATAATTATAGGAAAAAGACTTAATTTATTATCCCATTAAACGAAAGAGTTGCAAAATGCAAATCAGATTTACCGCATATGACAGCAACTCCAAGGCCAGACTGCAAAATGTTCTTTCAAGCTGCATCAGAGTATACATGAGGGTGAAATAAAGAAAAGCCATTAAATGCAACTGGAGTAGGATCCTCAAATCCATTAGTCTCAATCATGTCATCAATATTGCTAGCTTTAAACTCCCAGAAAGCAGAAGAAGAATAACAAAATGTTTCAGAAGGGGACCAGACTTGGTTTTTTAAAAAAAGGGGGAAGGGGCTACAAGGACAAAAAAAAACATAAATGGGTCAGCAAGGACATTTTTCTTTTTCAGATGTTATAAAGACAAAAACAAAATATTTGGACAAAAATACCCCTTGTTACTTTTTACCCTTCTACAAATAGTAACAGTGAAGAAACAAGTAGTAACAGCCCATAAAATGTCGTAACATCCAATGAAAAAGTAGTAACGGGCTAAAAACAAGTAGTAACAGCCCTTATTTGTTAAAAAAATAAGTAGTAAGGTGTCGTAACGGCCATTAAACAAGTCGTAACATTCTCGTAAGGTGTCGTAACATCCTAAAAACAAGTCGTAACAATTCCGTAAAATGTCGTAACATCCCATAAACAAGTAGTTACATCCCATAATCAAGTCGTAACATCCCAAAAATGTAATAACGTAATAGTAACAACCCTAAACTTTCTCAAAAAAAAAAAAAAAAAAAAAAAAATCATCCATACGCGGTGTTTCTTCTCCGGCGGCCTTGTCTTCTCCGGCCGGCTCGTACATTTGCACCTCCGGTGGTTCCCCCGTCAATTCGGCCCCGCCCGCAACAAACCCTCGCCGTCCGGATTGAACGGAACAAGTGGATTTGTGACCTCGAAAGAGGAGCAAACGGAACAGCGGAACGGCGGCCCCCAATCGCCACCGCACTCGCCTCTCTACCGCCCCATGCCTCCATTCTCTCCGGTCTGCAATTCCGACGCCCCATGCCTCCATTCTCTCAGGGATTTCGATTAAATTTTAGAAGTAAAGGATAGCCTTTACGTTCGTGTTGCAGAGCTTCTTAATTCGAATCATCCAAATTACTACCAAATCATCGGAGAGGAGAAGGAAGGCAGCAAGGCCTTGATTTTCTGGGATTTTGAAGGTTTTTGCTCCAATTTGAAGGTTGAAGCAATGAATGGGGTATAAACGGCTGGAACAAAATTTGGGAAGAGGCGTTTAGGGTTTTTTGAACGCCTCCCTCTCAACGTAATTAAAAAGGGTATATCGGTAAGTTTGCACATGTTTTGTCCTAATTAATATCTAGTGTACTTGAAACCGGATAATTGAATTAATATGTCCTTTTCGGCAAAAAACTATAAAAAAAAGTAATGCAACGGGCTTTCTATATATACCACAATATAAAAATAGCATAAGAGGTATTATCTTTTAATTGTAGGAGATACTAGCATCAACCATGCTTCTCCACCAGAGCTTCATTTGGTATATCCCAATGAACACCAGCGTGTCTCCAAACTCTACTAGCAAAAGGCCAATGAATAAAGAGGTGTGAAGTAGTTTCATCCTCCATGTTACTAAGGGCTCAAGTTCCATTGCCGATTCTGTACCTTTTCCTAAAACTAAGAGATATACGAAGCACATTTTTTTAATAAAAAACGAGTGCGTTGTCATATATTTAATATATATTGCATACTTTTTTTTTTTTTTTGAGGGGAATATATATTGCATACTAAATACTCCAATTGTACCCGCAATAACTTAAAACACAATTTTTTACCATTTGATTTAAGTTTTATAGTGCTTCATGACTCGTTAGTGACATGACGTAACAATATAAGCCATAAAGACAATATTATGAAAATTAATCAAACTTAAATAGCACATGGGGCGCATAGTTCAACATAATCAAAACCCTTTCCCGACAATTTATCCTTTCCTCTTCCGATGTGGTATGGTTGGAAAATTCCCCCATACATCCCGACCCGAATGCCTCCCGACCCGTTTTGTCGTGGTTTTCCGACCCGACTGAGTTCGAAAAATATTTCGGGTATAAATTCTTAACCTGACCCGATAACTGTTATATACATATTTTTTCCGGGGAAAAGGACTTGAAATTTTTATTAACCGCAATCCGCCGAGCTAGCAACAATTACGTGAGGTAAGGGGAAGAAACTCATTCTACATTGCCTAAAAGGCGAAGACCGTCTCTGTCTAGATGATGAGTATGGATATTTCCCTGCCTTCTCGTAAAAGTAAATCAGACAAAATGAAAACAAGCTAACGAACGACGACAATCATCGATGATACAACCAATCGGCGAGATGTCCTCTTCACGAGCTTGTTAGCGTTGGATCACTTTTGTTGAGAAATTGGTTAAGACTTTTAAACCCTTTAAAGTAAACAATGACATGAAGGATCCATAGGTCTGATCAGGATATGATTCCAACAGGACATTCCTAGGAGTATTAAAGTTAATGACTTTGGATGGCATTCTGTTTATCAAATAGGTAGGTTTGTGATAAGAGCATCTCCCCAAAGATATTTGGGAACATTCTAGGAGAACATCCAGGACCTTGCCACTTCCAAAAGGTGACGGTTTTTCCTTTCAGCTACTCCATTTTATTGGGGAGTCTCTACACAACTACTGATATGTACGATGCCAAGATTGTTCGAAATTGTCCTAACTTTCTCTCAAATTACTCTTTTGCATTATCTCGTTTTCAAGGTTTTTATTTTGGTATTGAATTGTGTCAAGATCATATTATAAAAGTTCATGAAAACTGTACCAACTTCGACTTATCTTTCATTAGAAAAATCCAAGTTGTTCTATTATGATCATCAATAAACGACGAACCATCTCGTAACCCTTCACATGTTTAACCCTCAAGGTCCCCACACATTACTATGGACAAGAGTGAAATGTGAGGAGCTCTTATAAGGTTTTTTAACATAAGGTGCTCTCCGTGTGTTTAGGCGAGTTGGCATATTTCACATTGGAAACCTTAAACAGATTAGGAAACAATTTAGAAAGATAAATAAAGCCGGGATGTCCCATTCTAAAATTCCATTTCACAATTTCATCCATATTAGAAACAGTACAAGTGTTTTGAAGATTATGACTAACAAAAGCATGACTAGATTTAGGCCGACAATCTTTAAAGATAAACAGATTTGAGGTGGGATCAGAATTGCCAATCTTCATGCTCAATGTTGAACCCTGAAATTCACAAGAATCGTTAGTGAAAGTTACCTTTCGCCAGTGATCTTTAACAAGTCTTTTAACTGATAAAAGATCACAACTGAGGCTTGGAACATACAAGACATTTTTAAGGTCGGTAGCGGTGTTCGTAATAATAATCAGTTGAAGGAACACTTGACGGATGATAATGATGATGATGAAGATGAAGTGAAGAAGGTGATTAAATGGGCCAATGATGCGGCTAGGTTTGATCCTTCTCCTCCATCCGACATTGAAGATATTAGTGATGACGATGAGGGTGATACGAAAGAGGATTCGGATGAAGAAGCTTTTGCTAAAAAAATGAGCAAAAAAAGATAGTGAAAATGATAGATATTGCATTCTTTGGAAGCCCAATTCTACGAGCCAAATGCCATATTACAAGATTTTGATCATCCTATGCACCACAATGGCGATAATGGCCAACTACATAACATCATTTTTACACGTATGCTCTTTTGAATACGGGTTGTGTTTACTTTATTTAGAACATACATCAAAGAATTGCAAATGGCATTTGCCTATACACTCTTTGTTTTCAAGATTCTTCTCTATTCGAATTGTTTACTTTGGCAATAGAAGTTTGGCGATCTAAGAGAAGAATAAGCTCAAGCAAGATTTATTGTGATTCCATATGCATCTTTAATTAGTGTGATAGAGTTATAGTCAATGTTTTGTGAAGCACTTTGTCCTGTCTCTGCTTGCAAAATTTATCCTTTTGGGGGTTTGGGTTATAAGAAGATGTTCCTGCTTTAACAACAAATTGGAGCTGGACACAACTAGGAACTTGAATTTCTTTTTTCTTGATTTATTGTTGTGAAACCTTTTCCAGTTGATAAGAAACTAATTTATAGGTAGCTCTGCTGAATACTTAAAAGTGTTGTTATCTTTAATTTGCAAGTGATTGGGGCAAAGTTCAGTTTTTAGGTGTGGTAATCTGTAGAGGATAGTAATATGTTTTAGGAAGGGGGGTAACCTTGAGAAGTCCTTTTGGTTGTGGACAAGCCACAAGGGGATGTAGAATTGTACTTGTTTGAGCCAAAATTTCTGAGCTGCAAAATATCAATGGCTTCTAGTCATGATTCTTATCGATAAAAAGAAGCCATTTTTTCCCTTGGAGTTGTAACAAAGATCTTGCCCCAAAGCATCACTGATGCTTCTAGTTTCATATTGTAGATCATGTTAGTTCAATACAATGACATAGATTGGGTCATTTTCATTAACATGGAGTTTGGTATTGAGATTTTTCAGATGATATGAGGCAAGATGGTTGTCAACCAACTCCAAGAGAAAATTTCCGTGTGAATAGTATTTATTGCAAAATTATTGGGTCATCTAAATGGGTTTAGAAACCACACGTTTCACTGATTTAGGTCATGCTTCTCAACATTTCCTTTTGAGGTCGCGTCTTTGCCTATTTCGAGCTCGGTTTATTTGATACATTATGCCCACTGATTGCTACTATTTGAATAAGATACCCGATGCTCATAACTCAAATGCCAACTCTCCCTTTTCTTACATCTTTCGGGCAGCACATGCAATCCTAAACATAGAATATACACAGGATGAGGCCTTAGTAAGCCCTTGAAAGTCTTGGCCAACCCACTGACTAGCTAAATGAACCGACTGCTGCTCTCTGTGGGCTGAGTCCCACTCTGATTATGAGGCATAACTGGACATCCTTTCTCAGGTAGTAGCCGGAGGTCTGGAACAGTCCTTAAGAATAAGGAAGAAGGAAAGGGAAGGAGAGAACAGTTACTGAGAGTTGTAAGAGCCGTACCACATCGTTAATGGACTATTTGAGAGTGTCATTGTATATGGTAATATTGATGTCCCTGCATAAATAAATGTTATTTCATTGACAGTTGTTAATGCATTTGCATTTGAAAATTGTCACTATATCATCAGATGTCATTAGTTTTTATATATATCTTTGTTGTTAGTACATAATATAACTTGGAAAAAAAATAGAAATATGGCGTGTGATATAATGGTAGTTATTGTGTGAATGCGTAAAATGCAGGTAACATGAATGGGGTCATTAGTGAAGATACCCCTAGTAGGAAACCATTCGGACATTTATGGTAGAAAATTCACTCTCACCATTCCAATGACCCTTGCCATATTTGGTAGTAATGAAGTTTTAGCATTTCGTTTTTTAAATGGCTCATAAGATGCAATGACATCCGGTTTAATCTTCATAAAATTTCGGTGTCATTAGGTGTCAATTCATAAAATGTTGGTGTCATTATGTGTCACTTCATAAAATGTTTGTGTCATTGGGTGTCACTACATAATGTGGTCACTGCATTGCGATGGTCATTAAATCGCGGTGGTTATTCCATCGGGGTAGTCACTGCATCCCGAAGGTCACTGCATCGCGGTGGTCAATGCATCAGCAGTTACATCCGGTTTAATCTTCATAAAATGTCGGTGTCGATCATTTCATAAAATGTTGGTGTCATTAGGTGTCATTTCATAAAATGTTGGTGCCATTGGGTGTCATTGGGTGTCACTACATAATGCGGTCACTGCATTGCGATGGTCACTAAATTGCGGTGTCACTGCATCCCGAAGGTCACTGCATCGCGGTTGTCAATGCATCGCAGTGGTCACTATATCGCGGTGGTCACTGCATCACGGTGGTCACTACATCGGGGTAGTCACTGCATGGGGTGGTCAATGCATCACGGTGGTCACTATATCGGGGCGGTCACTGCATCGGGATGGTCAATACATCACGGTGGTCACTGCATCGGGGTGGTCACTGTATCACGGTGATCAATGCATCGGGGTGTTCACTGCATCAGAGTGGTCAGTGCATCGTGGTGGTCACTGCATCACGGTGGTCAATGGATAATGGTGGTCACTGCATCGCGGTGGTCAATGCATCGGGATGGTCACTGCATCGGGATGGTCACTGTTCGCGGTTTTATACAAAGCAAAAGATAACAAGTAATAAAATAAAACCGATGTCAGCCCCAAGTGCGAAGGCTCGCAGCTATAGTGGTGAAACCGGATCGTATCCGCAGGGACTTGTACGAAAAAGAGTTTTTGCCTTCGATTTCTTTTATAAAGTTGATGATTATGATCTCGGATTTTCAATTAACAAACTAAGGTAGCAAACGTGAAAATAAATAAAACTACGATAATAAAAATTTATAATTTAAAACAACTAGAACGCACCGATGATCCACCACCCCACCGAAAATAACAAGAAAGACACATATTCATTCGTAAGTTCTTGGATTATTATCTCGCTAAAGAGGCATTTTCCCTTTCGGTTCATCGCCTTTTAATTAGTTCACCACTCTCGGTACAACTAAAGCATTTACGGATCAAAGATATGGATATAAATCCTAATCTAATAACATTCACCCTCAACTTACGTATGTTGGAAGAATATTATCATTCTCCTTCACGGTAATCTACGAATTTATCAACTATCGTATCTAAATTCGATTAGCATGCAACATAAGTATAGATCATACAAATTGCACATAAACAATTCAAACATGAAGGAAGAACAAGAAACTCACTAGAACAAATGAAAACGAAATCCTTGTTTATTCCGGTGATGGTGGCTTCACAACGATGGTTCTAGCTTAGAGACCTTAGCCAATCATCCTCGATTATGATTTCGAATCGTGGCCGTAGCTCCAAAGATTACAACAAGACTACTATTCTAATTTATTCTCGGCATAACGCCTACAGAGTATTTACATAAAAGACGGGAAAAGTAAAAGCTTGGCCAAAAGTGACCAAGGAGGGGCGCCTTTATGGATGGAAATGAGGGAGTTCTTATAGGGAGAGTTGAGGGGAGGTGTATAAGGGAGAGGTTGTAGTTGAGGGAGATATTTTTGGGAGAATATGCTAAGGAATATTCTCAAGTTTGTTATAAGCATGTGGGAGGTGATAATGACTTTGCATGTGAAGGTGAGGAGTCACTAAAATAGCATGTGGAGTTTGTTATGACTCATCATCATCATCATTAAGGAGCACATGGAGTAACATGCATCAAACTTGGCCAAAATATCTCCGGTTCGTCCGTAATTCCAGCAGTTCGGTAAAAAAATCATAACTTGAGTTGTAGACCTCCGATTGACGTGATTCAAAATGCGTTGGAAAGCTCATTTTAGTATCTACAACTTTCGTCAAGAACTCTTCCCCTGAAAATGCCTCTAAGTCGGGTAAAATTTCCATCGAAAAACAGGTTACGGTAGAAGTACGTTGGAAAATATTGATCCGTTGATCTCGTAAACTCGTGGCATCTTCTTCTTTTCCTCAAAATCCATCTTTTAGGCCTCAAAATATAATGTTACGTGGCATATTTTGAAATACTTGATCACCAAGTTTGGGCCGAATCGAATCGAGCTTTCTTCATTCGAATCGAGCTTTCTTCTTAATCTTCATCGATCTTCGTTTAAGCTCCTCATTTAACATGCAAGCGTACCTACATTCATGATAACATCGTGCAAAATGTAACATCTCATATTCAAAGATTTTTATCAATGAAACCACATAATTAACACAAATTTGCACTTAACCACTTTTAAAACTCATTTGCTCAATAATTCGATTAAACCCTTGATTTCTATGCAAATTATACGAATATGGAGGAAATTGTTATAAAATATAACATTAGAAATCGTATAAAATCACCCTAAACAACTCCCCCACACTTAGCTTTTGCTCGTCCCGAGCAAAACAAAACAAGAATCAAGGCTCGAAAAAGATAGACACCTCAAAGAAATACAACATATACTCAATAAATCGAGGTTCACCCCGATGTGTGTGCATAGCCATAGAAAAATTCCACTAAGTCCAAACTTGAAAAATTCAAAGCAAACTAGCTAATACCCCCTTCAAACTAGTAATAATGATACTTATAAGATGTACCCTACAAAACGTGACATATCCTGAAAAGAATGATAGAATATATCTAGGGCCATTCTGATATACTCAGAGGATAATCCCTACAACATATCTGTCAGTTTATACTGGGGATAAGGTATACGATAACTAAGTCCTTAACTTATTCATAATAATAAATTTTTTCGATTTTTTTTCACTTTTTTTTTCACACTTTTTTTTTCTCTTTTTTTTTTTCAACACACATCAGAATGAGCTTTTGCCCGTCATACTAGAATAGGACATTTCGAGATAATCCCCTATCTACTCAAATCATAAGGCAGCTTTTTCTGACTGTCGTGAGCTTTTGGTCATCATAGTGGTATAGGACATTTCGAGATAATGCCCTACCGCACTCAAATCATCGACCAAATTTTCGACACACACAATTGATTACTTTTTTCGAGATTTCGGCGGGCGGTGGTTAACATGCTAAAAGCAATTCAAACCTACCGAGCATAACACCTCAAGCAATGATTTATTTGTTAATTATTGTGCAAGAAAATTAGTTATGTTTCACTTATCACATTCAAACGTTCAGATATTCACAATATATCATACTCTGGCTATAAACACAAACTATCATAATTCTCACGATACGCGTACGTTAGCACTAAGCACATGACTTTATAAGATAATCAAAAATCACTAATCAAAAAGGGGTATAGCTTTATAATTTAGCTCATCATTCACTATGGCTCGTGAAAAATATATTGGGTGAAACAACTAACTTATCGAACATACGGAATATAGCATTAATGACTATAAAAACCGAACAAAGATATGCATTGTTTACTCGGGAATAAACAAAAATTTGAAAATTTAGCCTATTTAGCATAGAATCAAAATAATTTAAGCAAATGGTAGATACACATAAACCGATCCCTCCCCCACACTTAAATCACAACATGTCCTCAGGTTGTGCAGAATGTAAAAAGAAAAAGAACACTTAGCTGATTGTGGTTCGAAAGTGGCAATTCCGGAAGTGGCCTAGAATCAGCTCCAGAAATGCTCGATGAAATCAGTAGACTGTGGACCATCCACCGGAAAACTGGCATCATCTGAAACTCACAATTGCTATCGCAAATATCCTGCACATCATGGGAAAACAAGACGTACCTCGGGGATAGGGGCACAAAAGATGATAGACAAAGCAATATCATGGAATAAAGACAAAATAAACTACAGACAAAAAGGAAAAGATATCTAGGTTACCGTCCTAGTAGGGCTTAATTATAGTCGGGAGCTCGACTAGACAATAAAATTTCAACTCGGGTTAGCTTTGAATTTCCTATTCCCTTAGTTGCATAGTAGTTAAACTAATACATGTCACACATTATTTGAAAATTTAAAACAGACTAGGTCATGATATGAAATATGTGACAAAGTATTAACTATGAGTCTTTTATACCCAGATCCTCAAGGGTTATTTCAAATTGTTCTAACAACCCAAATCTAAGAAATGATGCATTTGAATTTTTTCTTTGTACTTCCTCGGGATTTTCGGATAACCGCCTAATCGTTCCCTTTAAATGACATTCAAACATTCATCCTGAGACTTGGTGAAACAAAATGAAAATCAATTCGAAGTATTGGAAAACTATTATCCAAAGTATGAGTAAAGTATAATGCAAAATGTAGAGTTTTTGTTTTTTTTTTTTTTTTTTTTTAAACGGGTTGCCTCCCGGTAGCGCTTTTGGTTAATGTCGTTTGCTCGACAACCAAAAAATTTTCAACCCGGGTCAGGCCAGTGAGGCCTCTTTCCGGAATCATTCTTGATTTCCTCGGGGTCAATAGTATGGATCCCACAAAAACAAAGTCTCGCCAACGTATTGGCCATATCAGTAAACTTCTGTATCCACTTAGTTCCTATGATTCTTCTCTTCTTCTTTTTAGGTTTCGGTTCCACAAGCCGAGGTGTATCATCGTAATCACAATATCATCAAAGAATTCACAGAGACGTAAATCATCGGGTTCCAAAAGATCGGAGTCGTCTTGACTAGGGACGTCGTTTAGATGGAAAACCACCGGTCGTTCCTTTTGTTGACCAATATAGTGTTTCAACCGATGACCATTCACTCGAACAACTCTCCCCGCTTATTTTTCAATTCGACGGCTCCACTAGGGAAAACCCGAGAAATTTCAAAGGGGCCGGACCAACGGGTGCGTAGCTTACCAGAAACGAGATGTAACCCGGTATTATATAGTAAAACCCATTCGCCCTCTTTGAATTCTCTATGCTTGATTTTCTTGTCGTGAAGAAGTTTAGTCCTCTCCTTACCGATTCTTGAGCTCTCGTAGGCCGGAGTCCGAACTCATCAAGCTCCCGCAACCGCAACAATCGCTTTTCTCTCGCATAACCGGCGTCGAAGTTCAAGAATTTAATAGCCCGTAATGCTCGTGCTCAAGCTCGATTGGCGGGTGGCGCCTTACCATAAACCATCCGAAACGGAGATGTGCCAATAGGAGTTTTGAAAGCCGTCCCCGTAGGCCCGCAGTACATCATCCGGTTTCGGCTCCGGTCCGTCCTATGAGAGTTCACCGTCTTCTCAAGAATGCTTTTCGTGCTTCGGTTACTTACTTCAACTTGTCCACTCGTCCGAGGGTGATAGGGGGTAGCAGTTTTGTGTTTCACCCCATATCGTTCTAAAATCTTTTCTAATGGAGTATTGCAGAAGTGAGTTCCCTCGTCACTGATGAGAGCTCGTGGACAACCAAACCGTGTAAAAATGTTTTTCCTCAGGAAGCTCTTGACCACCTTGTGGTCGTTCCGCGGTGTTGCTATTGCCTCTACCCACTTTGACACGTAGTCAACGCAGACCGTAATGTACTTGTTCCCATACGAGGATGGAAACGGTCCCATGAAGTCAATACCCCATACGTCGAAAACTTCACATTGTTGAATGGGGTGTAGGGGCATGTCCATTCGCCGAGAAAGTTTACCGGTGCGCCGGCACCGGTCACAACCTTTTACAAAACTCTCTCGTATCCTTAAAAATTGTCGGCCGGTAGAAACCGGATCGAAAAATCTTCGCGGCAGCCTTCCCAGCTCCATAATGACCTCCCGCACAGTCCGTCATGGCATTGCTCTATAATGTCCCTCTCGCTCGAACTCGTGGACACACCTACGGAGTAATCCATCCTTACAACGCTTGAAGAGAATAGGGTCGTCCCACACATAATAGTTCAAATCCGAAAAGAATTTCTTCTTTTGCCGATATGTCGTCGTGGTCCGGATATCCGCCGCTCAAGAAGTTTGCAAAAGGTGCAAACCAAGGAGAACCTTTTCCAAGACGGGCGGGAATAACCTCGCACACATCAATAGTCATGAGTTGCTCAGTTGGAAAATCAATTACAATCTCATCCGACTCTATTTGATGATCATCGGTCAGCCGAGACATGTGATCAGCTACCACATTCTTGCTACCCTTCTTGTCCCGGATATGAACATCAAACTCTTGTAAAATCAAGATCCATCTCATCAAACGAGGCTTGGCATCGCCTTGCTCAACGTATACTTCAATGCGTAATGGTCCGTCCAGATCGTAACTTCCGACCCAAGCAAATAGCTTCTAAATTTATCCATGGCAAAAACTACGCCAACAACTCCTTCTCGCCTGTTGCATAATTTACTTGTGCTTTGGGTTTAAAGTGTGACTAGCGTAGTAGATAGGTTGGAACCTCGCCGTCCACTCTCGACCTAGCACCGCTCCGATCGCATAATTAGAAGCATCACACATAAGCTCGAAGGGAGCTTTCCGGTCCGGGTGCTATAAGAATTGGCGAGGTAATCAACTTGTCTTTTAATTCTTTAAAAGCTCTTTCACACTCGGGGTGAAAACAAATTTCACATCCTCTCTTAAGAGAGTTGACAAAGGCTTGGCTATCTTAGAAAAGTCTTTAATGAACCGCCTATAGAATCCAACATGACCCAAGAATCCTCTTACTTCTCTTACAGTTTTGGGGTATGTCATTTTTTCAATAGCTTTTACCTTCGCTTTGTCAACCTCTATACCTTCTTTGGACACCTTGTGTCCCAGAACAATTCCTTCTTCCATCATTAGGTGGCACTTCTCCCAATTTAAGACTAAGTCCTTCTCTATGCACCGGGACGAACTTTATCAAGATTGTGTAAACGATAGTCGAAACTGTCCCCGAATACGAGAAGTCATCCATAAAAATTTCCATCACCTTCTCCACTAAACCATTGAAGATAGCCAAGATACATCTTTGAAATGTAGCCGGTGCGTTACGAGACCAAATGGCATCCTTCGGTAAGCGAAGGTACCGGAGGGACAGTGAAGGTAGTCTTTTCTTGATCGGTGGGGTCGATAGCTATCCGAAAGTATCCGAATAGCCATCCAAAAAACAATAAAATTGCTTGCCACTAAGCCTCTCAAGGAGCCGGTCAATGAATGGCAAGGGAAAGTGGTCTTTTAGAGTTACCTCATTTAGTCTTCGTAGTCGATGCAAACTCTATAACCAAGGTGACTTGTCGTAAGGCAATCTCTTCCCCCTTTTCATTCTTTTCAATAGTAATCCCTCCTTTCTTTGGCACCACCCGAGTGGGGCTCACCCATTCACTATCGGCTATTGGGTAGATGATACCCATGTCAAGCAATTTGATGATTTCCTTCTTAACGATTTCCCGCACGTGAGGGTTTAGCCTTCTCCGAGGCCGTCGCACCTTCTTCGATCCCTCAACAAGGTCCCCGATCTTATGCATACGGATATCGTGGCTTATCCCCTTAATATCTCCCACTTGCCAACCAAAGGCGAGGATATTATCTTGCAAAGACTTTGATAAGCTTTTCTTCCTCCTTCGGTTCTAACTTAGATGAAATGATCAAAGGGAGCTTATCACCGTCCCTCGAAAAAATGTATTTCAAGTGTTGAGGCAAGGGTTTCAACACTAAATCTGACGGTGGCTTCTCCACACTTGGTCTCAATTTATCTCCCTTAAGCTCTAGATCTCCAAGCTTATTATAAGGGCTTTGAAGCATCATGGCCTCCCAGCAGACAGGGGCCTCATCTCCTTTTGCAAATCTGGGCATATCACCATGCCTCTCCCTCATCTTCTTTCCTACCACCTCGTGGTAATCAGAACTTTCCTTGTCAATCTCTTCTAAAAATTTTATCCACTCCTCATTAGTCCAAGTTGCGGATAGTTTATTGAATTCTTCCTCATCCCAACTACCCATGAACACTTGTTTATCATACTCATCGGTGAAATCGTCCTCAATAGCTAAACAAGTGTCACTTTGGACGGGTGCTTCACCGCATTACCCACATTGAACTTTATACTCTCATCCTCCAAATGTAAGGTCACTTCGCCACTGTGGGAATCTAGTAAGGCACGGGCGGTTGCAAGAAAAGGTCTTCCAAGGATCAAGGGGGTTTTCTTATCGTTGGTCATATCCATGATTACCCAATCACCGGGTATATGAAGTTTTTAACCTTGACCAACACATCTTCTACAATTCCCCTTGCATATTTCACACTTCTATCGCAAGTTGAAGAGAAATAGGTTTAAGCGTAATAGATTGATCCAATCCAAGAGATTGGAAGATTGACGTAGACATCGATTGATTGATGCTCCCGAATCGCATAGAACATTGTGGAAATCCCCGTTCCCGATAGTACATGAAATCGTAAATCTACCAGGGTCGGGACACTTCACGGAAGTTTAGTCCGGCCGATTGCCGAGCATTCTCCATTCAATACTATGTGCTCGAGCTCTTGGAGCTTCTTTTTCGAACTTACTGCGTCCTTTATAAACTTTGTATACTTTGGCATTCCTACCAAAAGATCAACTAATGGAATGTTTGCCTCAGTATTCTTGAGCAAGTCGATTATCTTCTTATACTCTTTATCGACTGTTAATGACAACTTGTTTTTGCTAGGTGGGTAAGGGAGATCGCAAAGTCTTCCTCGCAAAGTGCTTCTTTGCCGTCTTATCATTGATTGCTTTGTCTTCCCTATCCTTCCACCTCACATGCTTCCCGTAACTTAACTTAGAATCGACTTCTTCTCGGCGGTATTCTCTTCATCATCGAATTCTCAACTTTCACCTTTTCTTCGAATTTTCTCTTTCACTTGGATCAATAGTAGTCCCAACATCCTTCGAGGAGAACAAAGATCTTCCCCTCCCCGCGTCTCTCGCTCACGGGAGGGGCTACTCGTTTCCCCGGTTGGCCCGACCGCCAACCGCTTTCCCACTCCTCGCCTTTATAGCATTCGGCTCATCTTGACCATAGTTCCATGGTGCGGCGAGATCGGTGCAAGAATTCTCGGTCATTTTGGACCGATTAACCCCTCGGGGGTTCTTCTCGCAAAACTCGGTAAATCGACCTTGAGGTCGACTTGCTTGCCGCCCCGAAATTTGTCCCATTTGCACCTCCAAATTTCTCACCGTACCGGGTCGAGTACTTAAAGCATTTGCCAATTGAGTGTTGGCCGTGATTTGCTCGCTCAACTTTTGTTCTAAGATCCGAAATGATTGATTTTGATTTTGCGGTGGATTGGTGTTCCATGTTTGGTCGATAGTTGGATTGAAAATTGCTTTGATTAGGCCTAGGGGCCCGAAAATGATGGGGGTTTGCTTTGCCCCGTGAAGGGTCACTCCATCGGAAACCAGGGTGGTTCCGGTTATAATTGAATCCTTGAGTGTTTTGATTCGACCCGAAGGTCGATAATTTTGAGAAGTGAATGTATTCACTTCTTCCGAATGCAACAATAGATGACACCGATGGAATGCGTGCCCAACGGTATCGCAATTTTGGCAAACGACATTGTTTTGAACAAATGCTTTGACCCGTGAGATCGGGTCAAGCCGGCATTGATTACTACGATGGCCTTGGCCATGGCAATTGTCACACACAAGACTTTGAACATTCATTGCCGTCACTTGCTTCGTAGTGCGGCCAACCGAGCTTTTAGAGACGTGGTCTCATCTACCTCATACTTCCCCGCAAGTCGAGCTTTTCGATTGGACGCACTGCGCATAGGTAGGGGCATAATTATACTTTGCAATATCTTCAAACAACATCCATCCCTCATCGTGTGTCTTTCTCGAAATGCACCTCCAGCGAACTATTCACCATTCCCTTAGTCAATTCAAATCAAACCACCGTAGAAAGTGTTGACCAATCTTTGTTTATCCAAACCCCGGTGGGGGGGCACTTTCTCAAGAGAGTCTTAAATCGTCTCCACGCATCGTAAAAAGATTCCTTCTCAGATTGCACAAAAGTGAATATCTGATTCAGAAGATGAGCCGTCTTTGCAGGTGGAAAGTACTGGCTCAGAAATTCTTTCTCCAACTCCTCCCACGAAGTAATGGATTCGACTGGTAAGGATTTATACCATTCTTTTGCTTCTCCCTTCGGCGAGAAAGGAAAGAGTTTCATTTTCAGGGCGTCCTCAGTGACCCCTTTGATTAAAATAGTCCCGCACGATTCTAGAAATGAGTGAATGTGATCGTGCGGGTCCTCAGTGGAAAATCCATGAAATGTGGAACCTCTTACCAAATTGATTAAAGAAGTTTTGAGTTCGAAATTATCACCGTGATTTCGGGAATCACGACCGCGGGATTAACTTTCACAAGTAGATGGCATGGCAAAGTCCGCCAATGTCCGTTGCTCGCCATTTCTTCAACCCGGGCTCCTACTTGAGCTTCTCCTCGCCGTATCCTTCAGATTGTTTCCTTCCGTGGTTCCCTCGTCCGTTGGTCCGGTGAGCCGGGCCAAACGTCTGTTTGGTCAAGCGATGGTTCGCTCTATCTCCGGATTATACAAAAGTGGTCCCCCGTGAGTTCGAGTTTGCATAAACTACGTTTGGGCACCAACACCTAAATCACGAGGTTTCGGGATTTTATCCTTATGCTTCCGCAGAGTGGGATTCACCGAGAATCCATCACCCAACCTCAATGATTGAAACGTGTTCCGTGTTTCTTTTCTCTCTTTCTCGGTAATTACCGAATCCACTCGGTATTTATCGAGAATTTTTTTAAATTTTTTTTTTTTTTATTTTTTTTTTTTTTTTTTAGAATTAAAAAAAAACTATACTAAAACAAAGCTCGAAACAGTCTAAACAAATAAAATAAAAGAAACAAAATACTATAAAACTAATACAGAACAGAAACAGAACGAAAAGAAAATATTTTTTTCTCTCTCTCGGTAATTACCGAAAGATTTTTTTTTTTTTTTTTTTTTAAATTTTTTTTATTGTTTAAGACGAAAACAGATAACTTAGTTGACAAAAAAAACCGAAAACGAAAATTTTCCGTGCCAAGTCCCCGGCAACGGCGCCAAAAACTTGTTCGCGGTTTTATACAAAGCAAAAGATAACAAGTAATAAAATAAAACCGATGTCAGCCCCAAGTGCGAAGGCTCGCAGCTATAGTGGTGAAACCGGATCGTATCCGCAGGGACTTGTACGAAAAAGAGTTTTTGCCTTCGATTTCTTTTATAAAGTTGATGATTATGATCTCGGATTTTCAATTAACAAACTAAGGTAGCAAACGTGAAAATAAATAAAACTACGATAATAAAAATTTATAATTTAAAACAACTAGAACGCACCGATGATCCACCACCCCACCGAAAATAACAAGAAAGACACATATTCATTCGTAAGTTCTTGGATTATTATCTCGCTAAAGAGGCATTTTCCCTTTCGGTTCATCGCCTTTTAATTAGTTCACCACTCTCGGTACAACTAAAGCATTTACGGATCAAAGATATGGATATAAATCCTAATCTAATAACATTCACCCTCAACTTACGTATGTTGGAAGAATATTATCATTCTCCTTCACGGTAATCTACGAATTTATCAACTATCGTATCTAAATTCGATTAGCATGCAACATAAGTATAGATCATACAAATTGCACATAAACAATTCAAACATGAAGGAAGAACAAGAAACTCACTAGAACAAATGAAAACGAAATCCTTGTTTATTCCGGTGATGGTGGCTTCACAACGATGGTTCTAGCTTAGAGACCTTAGCCAATCATCCTCGATTATGATTTCGAGAATCGTGGCCGTAGCTCCGCATTACAACAAGACTACTATTCTAATTTATTCTCGGCATAACGCCTACAGAGTATTTACATAAAAGACGGGAAAAGTAAAAGCTTGGCCAAAAGTGACCAAGGAGGGGCGCCTTTATGGATGGAAATGAGGGAGTTCTTATAGGGAGAGTTGAGGGGAGGTGTATAAGGGAGAGGTTGTAGTTGAGGGAGATATTTTTGGGAGAATATGCTAAGGAATATTCTCAAGTTTGTTATAAGCATGTGGGAGGTGATAATGACTTTGCATGTGAAGGTGAGGAGTCACTAAAATAGCATGTGGAGTTTGTTATGACTCATCATCATCATCATTAAGGAGCACATGGAGTAACATGCATCAAACTTGGCCAAAATATCTCCGGTTCGTCCGTAATTCCAGCAGTTCGGTAAAAAAATCATAACTTGAGTTGTAGACCTCCGATTGACGTGATTCAAAATGCGTTGGAAAGCTCATTTTAGTATCTACAACTTTCGTCAAGAACTCTTCCCCTGAAAATGCCTCTAAGTCGGGTAAAATTTCCATCGAAAAACAGGTTACGGTAGAAGTACGTTGGAAAATATTGATCCGTTGATCTCGTAAACTCGTGGCATCTTCTTCTTTTCCTCAAAATCCATCTTTTAGGCCTCAAAATATAATGTTACGTGGCATATTTTGAAATACTTGATCACCAAGTTTGGGCCGAATCGAATCGAGCTTTCTTCATTCGAATCGAGCTTTCTTCTTAATCTTCATCTGATCTTCGTTTAAGCTCCTCATTTAACATGCAAGCGTACCTACATTCATGATAACATCGTGCAAAATGTAACATCTCATATTCAAAGATTTTTATCAATGAAACCACATAATTAACACAAATTTGCACTTAACCACTTTTAAAACTCATTTGCTCAATAATTCGATTAAACCCTTGATTTCTATGCAAATTATACGAATATGGAGGAAATTGTTATAAAATATAACATTAGAAATCGTATAAAATCACCCTAAACAGTCACTACATCAGGATGATCAATGCATCGCGGTGGTCAATGCATCAGGATGGTCACTGCATCAGGATGGTCACTGCATCGGGATGGTCACTGCATCACGGTGATCACTGCTTCGCGGTGGACAATGGATAATGATAGTCACTGCATCAGTGTGGTCACTCCATCGCGGTGGTCAATGCATTGGGATGGTCACTGCATCGGGATGGTCACTGCATCACGGTGGTCAATGGATAATGGTGGTCACTGCATCGCGGTGGTCAATGCATCGGGATGGTCACTGCATCGGGATGGTCACTGCATCGCGGTGGTCACTGGATAATGGTGGTCACTGCATCGGTGTGGTCACTATATCTCGGTGGTCACTGCATCGCAGGGGTCAATGCAAAATGGAGGTCACTACATCGGGGTAGTCAGTGCATTGAGATGGTCCATAGCTGATGTGATCTGTCCCGAGACATTTTATTTGTTTTGTTTATTTTAGTTTTCAGTGTTTTAATGAATAAAACGGCCTTAAACCCGTGTCAAAAATTGCCCATATGTTAGTATATTGGGCCATGTGTTTATTTTTAGCAAATAATAGCCGTTTGGGCTTATTAGGGTTGAGTTAGGATTGTTACAAAATAAAGTGGCGAAAATTACTATGTAATTTATCCCACATTGCTTAGGAGTTGGTTAGTCATTTATTTTGTAGCCTATATAAAGGCATTCCTTGTAATTTTATATGCATAATCAATGATGAAATCTTTATAATGAAATTGAGAGTTTTCTCTTCTTCCTTGGTCTGTGATTGATCAAGAACATCGTTTGCGAGCGAGTGATCTCTTTGTCGTAGAGATTGCACTCCCTTTCGAGAGCTTATCAGCGTTCTTGAGCAAAGCGTTGAGTTGTTCTTGGCCCTCTTCCTAGACTGCTGCCCATTTAGGTTAGGGTTTTTCGGCTCGTATTGATCCTTTCGTCGATCTCCTGGGATCGTATCGCATCAGTTGGTATCAGAGCTCAGCGACGAAGGTATCAAATATCCCCGTTTATTTTCCTTCTTTAATTTTCTTATTCAAAAAAAAAATAAAAATTTAGTTCCTTGTTTTTTGTTCATTAATTTCGTCCACCCTCTCCCAAGAACATCCAAAATCTTCAAATCTTCATCCATCCTACCCGGAAAACTTGAAGATTCTTCAAGCCTTCATCCCAAGAACCCTAATTATTTTCCAGATTCCGTTTTTTTTGTATCAGTTCGTTCCCTAACCAAAACAACTCGAAAAATTCTGCAATTTTTACCACATATACAACACATCTCGTTCTTCAATTTCTCTCTTTACACCCAATCCAGATTCAACATAAATCTTGCCTAAAACCGCCGATTACTCCGAACAATCTGTCCAGAAAAACTGCAGCCGTCAAGCGTCGATCGTTTTAGGTTTTTGTGCTTTAGACGACTCCGAATTACCTGAAAATTGGTGATAGTATAGGAAATACTCTGATATACAACTTTTATCTTTTGAGTTTTTCCAAATTCTCTGTAGTTTTGTCGTAATTGGCACCGTAAGACACTGCTACCAATCTGAAAATCATTGAAAGATTGCACCAGTTTCCGAAAAACGATTGTTTGAGAGACTTCCGTATCTCCAAAAAATCTGAAAATTTGACATACTTTAGAAAACTCTCAGTTCTACAACTTTTGTCTTTTGAGTTTTCCCAAATTCGTAGTCGTTTGGTGCTTAAATACGTGGCTTTCACACCCAGGGTGTAAACATTTTCACACCTGTGAAATTCTGTTGTCAAAACAATTGTGAAACTAAGGCATCTGGAGGGTATGAATCATTGAAAGGAGAGATGTTTGTGATAAAGAAAGCCTTGAGTAGTGTGGTGAACGTGGAGAATGATTTGCACCGAGAAAATAGTTTTCATACGAGGGTTTTGGTTAGTGGGAAGATTTGCTTAATGAAAATTGATGCGGGAAGCTGTGCCAATGTCATAAGTGCTGGTTTTGTCTCCGATTTAGCTATTCCTACGACACCTCATCCTCAACCATATACGTTGCAAGGACTCAGTGATGTTGGTCAAGTGCGAGTTACCAAACATGCCTTAATATCTTTTAATCTTGGTAGGCTCGATGATGAAGTTTTATGTGATGTAGCCCCTATGCATGCTTGTCATATCATACTTGGGAGACCGTGGCAATATGATAGGAGGGTTACGTATGATGGGTATTTGAATAGCTACACCTTGCGCCATAAGAGGATGAGACTTACACTCCGTTCCTTATCCCTTGAAGATGCCCACAAAGATCAACTCAAACCGGCAACGTATGAGGAAGCTCGTTTGAAACGTGAATCCGAAAGGGAAAAAGCCTTGGTTGAAGCAAACAACGAAGAGAGTGTTAACATTCAAGATGAGGTAGTCCAAGAGTCTATGGTGGCAGATGCAATCACCGAGGAGAATGAGATCGTGGAAGAAGTAGTGGAGAGTCATGTTGACCATGCGGAACCTGAATTTGTGAATGCGCCTGAATTTGTGGAAGAGAAATTAGAGAGTGTGCCCAAAGTAGTTAATGATGAGGCGGAAATTGTTGTGGACAAGATAGTGCGCATCGATGAGACAGTTGTTGAAGAACCTGTTGAGTGTAGTGATGAGCATACTGAGGTTCTTGATACACCCTCCGAGGTTCCCGGTTTATCTTTGAAGGTAGTTTGTGGTGAGAAACCGGTGCATTGTTTTATGGATCCTTTTGATGTGCGTGTTGACGACGCCCCTACACCATATTGTTCTGATTACATTGCTTCTACGCCGAGTGTTCTTGACATCAATCTCAAGCCGTTGGACTTTTCTTTTGTTGCACTGATGAAGAATGACTCGTTCGTTCCACGCACCATTGTTGTGATGTCATCTGTCCACTTCATATTTGATCCCGGTATATCTTTGCTTCTGCTTGCGGGTTGTTCGGGATTGGTTTCGGATGCTGACTTCTATGACGTCCTATTGATTCGAGGACGAATCCTTTCGAACCGGGAGGGAATGATGTGATCCGTCCCGAGACATTTTATTTGTTTTGTTTATTTTAGTTTTCAGTGTTTTAATGAATAAAACGGCCTTAAACCCGTGTCAAAAATTGCCCATATGTTAGTATATTGGGCCAGGTGTTTATTTTTAGCAAATAATAGCCGTTTGGGCTTATTTGGGTCAGGTTAGGTTTAGTGCAAAATAAAGTGGCGAAAATTACTATGTAATTTATCCCACATTGCTTAGGAGTTGGTTAGTCATTTATTTTGTAGCCTATATAAAGGCATTCCTTGTAATTTTATATGAATAATGAATGATGAAATATTTATAACGAAATTGAGAGTTTTCTCTTCTTCCTTGGTCTGTGATTGATCAAGAACATCGCTTGCGAGCGAGTGATCTCTTTGTCGTAGAGATTGCACCCCTTTCAAGAGCTTATCAGCGTTCTTGAGCAAAGCGTTGAGTTGTTCTTGGCCCTCTTCCTAGACTCCTGCCCAGTTAGGTTAGGGTTTTTGGCTCTTATTGATCCTTTCGTCGATCTCCTGGGATCGTATCGCATCAGTTGGTAGAATAAAACGGCCTTAAACCCGTGTCAAAAATTGCCCATATGTTAGTATATTGGGCCATGTGTTTATTTTTAGCAAATAATAGCCGTTTGGGCTTATTAGGGTTGAGTTAGGATTGTTACAAAATAAAGTGGCGAAAATTACTATGTAATTTATCCCACATTACTTAGGAGTTGGTTAGTCATTTATTTTGTAGCCTATATAAAGGCATTCCTTGTAATTTTATATGCATAATCAATGATGAAATCTTTATAATGAAATTGAGAGTTTTCTCTTCTTCCTTGGTCTGTGATTGATCAAAAACATCGCTTGCGAGCGAGTGATCTCTTTGTCGTAGAGATTGCACTCCCTTTCGAGAGCTTATCAGCGTTCTTGAGCAAAGCGTTGAGTTGTTCTTGGCCCTCTTCCTAGACTGCTGCCCAGTTAGGTTAGGGTTTTTCGGCTCGTATTGATCCTTTCGTCGATCTCCTGGGATCGTATCGCATCAATAGCAGTGGTCAATGAATCGGGTGGTCACTACATCGGGGTGGTCCTGCATATGGATGCTCAATGCATCGTAGTGGTCAATCGAATTTATGAAGAAAAAGATCGATTTTCAGAATTAAGTCGTAAAAATATCAAATGAGATATCAGAATAAAAAGGACGAAAAAATATGAATTATGGTGAAAAAATTACGACGAGCGGAGTTTTATATCAAAAGATATAGTTATTCGAATTTCCTGGCGTGGGTATTGGCAGGAATTGATTGAAACTTTTAATTTGAGCTACAGACCCCACTCTGGAAACAGAAATACCCACATTAATAGCAGGCCTGATTCCAACATTGAATAAATCGGCGGATAAAAATATCTGTCCATCAGTAATGGAAATTACATTAGTAGGGATATAAGCCGAAACATCTCCCGGTTGCGTTTCAACTATTGGTAGTGTTTTTCCTTTACTCCAATTAACTCTGAATTTTTCATTCAATTGAATATTGATTGGTGGATACCCAAACATTCATAGATTCTTGTGATTCCGCCGCTTACGCTCTGACCCGAGTAGCATGGGGCACGTGGAATCCCGTGTGAATCAGCAAGGACCACCTTGCAAGGCTAAATACTCATGGGTGACCGATAGTCAACCGGTTGTGGAAGCTTTTACTCGAGGAGGTGCTCTTGGACCGGTGAATATCGCTTATTCAGGCATTAACCGGTAAAACAGTATCAAAAATTTAAAGACTAAAGAAATACAGATAGTCAAGGGGCGGATGTAGCCAAGTGGATTAAGGCAGTGGATTGTGAATCCACTACGCGCGGGTTCAATTCCTGTCGTTCGCCCATACGGTCTGTTATATAAATAGGCAAGTGCTCCCTTACAGCCGTTCGCCTTGGACCACCGTTCTCAACAGTTTGTGTAGTCATAAATCCTATTGTATTCATTGAGATCTGTCTCATACACTATGGGGATGGTGAGAAGAGATATATTTTACATCCCAGAGGGGCTCTAATTGGAGATACCATTGTTCGTTTAACTGTAGCACGAGCGCGCAAAATTGAACGTTTCTTATCACAACCCTTTTTCGTAGTAGAAGTATTTTCCGGTTCTCCGAGAATCTGCATAATGTCCCCTTCATGTCTGGTTGCCTGATTTGTTTGACACTTCTTCACACCCAAAAAGAAAGGAGCTAAATATATAAGAAAGGGGTTTGTGCGCCAATATCTGCCATAAAAGGCCCGAGCTGCTGCTGTCGTCAACATTCTTGGTCCCGCTTATGGGGTCAAATCAATACGTCCTAAGAAGAAATATTTGAATATCAATCTCATCGATGATTTTCCCAGAATGTATCCTAATTTTTGGCCTAATTCTTCTTCTGATGATCGATTCAACCTCGGATCAAAAAGATATACTTTGGTTCTATTTCATCTCTTCAACAAGTTTAGTAATGAGCATAACGGCCCTATTGGTCCGATGGAGAGAAGATCCAATGTTTTTTGTTAGACTAGCGTGCTACTTTTTTTAATTTTATTTTAATTATTTTTTTATTTTTTAGCGCCAGCCAGTCTCTCTCTTTTTTTTCTTTTTTTTCCTCCTTTGTTCCCTGTTAGCATGCACCTGCTCTTCTTCTTCTTCTTCTTTATTTTTTTAATTTTATTTTTTCCTTACTAAGGGTAGTTTGTCCATCTACTTCTTTTTTGTCATTCTCCTCAGTGATCTGTTAAAAATATCATAAGTTTCCGAGTTATGAAATACTCCTAATTAGAATCTAGGTCGGTTTAAGCATTATAATCACACTTTTGATATACTTTTACATATACTTTTACCTTTATTTTCATCATACCGTAGATTTTATGCAATTTTATATTTCGAACAAGTTGTGGTTCGTTTTGCAATTCAAATGAAGTTTTACTCTTGTTTTGAAGATTCAAGTAGATCGTTGGTAGATGAAGGTAATTGTTCTTAACTTTATTCATCTTTTTGTATTTCTTCGTAACCATGATTTATCACGTTTCCGTTATATCGATGCTAGGCTAGATTTTCTGTTAACCGAATCATGTAGACAGTAATTTGAACCAGTGTCGGAGCCACACACGTGACCCCACTCAATTCTAAAAAAAAACAAAAAAAATTGCGAAACTACGTCGTTTTGGTAAAAAAAAACTTCAATTTTTGATATAATTACCCGCCCAATCCGGTCCGACCCGGAAATTTTGACCTAATTACCCGCCCAACCCTGAAATTTTGTAGGGTGACCCCACTGAATTTTTTTTTTTGGATCCGCCACTGATTTGAACCGAGTCTATGCAGTAATTATGTGTGATCTGTATGTGTGATTAGAAAGCTAGATGCAAATCTTGTATCTGCCGGATCAGTGGCGCGTCTTGCCGCTGGCTAGCCGGTAGTTGAGGCTAGGGCCGTCCCTGTGATATCGAGGGCCCTAAGACGAGATAAATATAAGGTCTTTTACTGTGTGAAAAAATATGACATAACAACTATTTTTGGGTATACTGAAATGCTGAGCGCAGTATAAAAATGTAACCTAATTTGATTAGACTTTTTTTAACCTAATTCTAATATGAATTTGGGTTTTAACGGTATTTTAGATTAAGTAAAAAATAAAACTGGACCTATAATACACTACTGGAACATGAAAAAAATGCTTTTAAATTACAAATTTTGACAGAGAGCAAGCAGCAGTGGCGCTTGTTAGGCTTGCCTCCGGGCTCTAGTTGGGGAAAGTATCATGTCGTTCGTTATGTTATCTGCGGTAATTTACATGTTTAGAATCCGCATGAAAGCCTAAAAATTACACATACAGTGATACAGATGATAAAGATAGTAAATGGAAACTGAATTTTACTTTTTTGGTTCGCTAAAAACTCAAGTAACTGTCAAAGAAACTCTTTAGCCGGTAATATCAACCAGGGCTATTATAGTCATTCCCACTTGTGAAAACCAACCTTCATCATCTAACGTGCGCATAACGGTAGCGCCAGAACACCACTATCCTTTCCAAATTTTCTGAACTCAAATTTTCTCCATGTTTGATGACTTTGATTACATCCATTTTGTGTCCATACATTCAAAAACTCCTTCAAGTTATCCCTGAAATGCAGTTTAAAGCCCACAGGAAAACTCTCCAGTGAAAAACGGTTCTTATTAGTATCATCACCAAGAAAAGAAAACGGTTCTTCTTCTTAGTTTTTCACAACTGTCATCGTTTTTAGGAAGAATGAACTTGAAGAAATCTGCATTATCTGAGAATTTAATTCACTGTTCGGCCCATCAAAGGAGAAAGATTTTTTATGGATTTGGAGTTGGGTTATTAGCTTCTTTCTTTGCTTTCTTTGTGATTTTCTTGATGGATTCTTATACAGTTCCTCTGTTAAACCCTGTTCTTCAGGGGTTTTATAATCTGGGTTCTTTCAATGATAATTCTAGTCCTTCCTCTTGGTCTTTTACTTTTTCAACTACTTCTTGTATTTCTTCTCGTTGTAGTCTACACATTGGCTATGTTAACAATGTTTCATCTCAGAAGGTTGATCATATGGTTTTGACGGAAAAGGGTAAAGGGGATTTTTCCAAAAATGGAGGAATCAGCAATTTGATGTTAAATTCTGGTAGAAAAGGAGGGGTTCTGGGAGATGCCCATCAAGAAAGTAAGGATTTTTCTAAGAATTTGGAAAATGTGAGCACTATTGATGTTGATGGGCTGAATGTTACAATCAAGGACTCTGATAAAGGTAATAGGACTGTTGATGTCAGTCATTTTGGTCCAATTGACAAAGAATTGAAGCTACCAAAGGCGAAAGGTGGAGGAAATCTATCTCTCAATGTATTGTCTGCAAATGATTCACTAATTGGGATAGTGCAGAATGGATTCCTGGGTGATTGTGATATCTTTAATGGTAGATGGATTAAGGACTATTCCGGCCCGTATTATCCTCAGGGTTCTTGCCCTTACATTGATAGGGATTTTAATTGTCACCTGAACAAGAGGCCAGATGATGATTATCTTAAGTGGAAATGGCAGCCTTATGGCTGTGACAATCCAAGGTATGGTTTATCATCCTTTATCATCCTTTATCATTCTGTAAATTATGCCTTCTTGGTCAAAGTTTAGAACATGAATTATCATTCTGTTTCCTGGTTTTTGAGGTCATTGATAGGAAATCAGGTCATAATTAGCAAATGAGGTTTGGTGGCGAATAAACGTCTAATTCCATTAAGAACAATGCTTAATGTTCTTTGATGATTAAGCTAACCAGCAGTTTATGGTTCTGTTTTATGTTTGAAAAGAAAAATGATTGCCATTTCTGGGTGAAATTCAATGTCATGTATAGCTACAACATTATTCATGTTATCTGCTCTGAAACTTTAGGCCTTGAACTTCAACAATAAGTAAAAGTTTGCCAATTATAAAAAGAAAAAAAGGCACTAGTTTGCTCAATAATCAAAGAGTTTTACTGTTAGCTTAAACGTCGAGTCAGTTGCCTCAATCATAGGATCAGTAATATATTATGGCTCTATTTCTCTTGACTCGAAACTATGGTCTTTTGTCAGATTGAATGCAACTGATTTTCTTGAGAGACTGAGGGGGAAAAAGCTGGTGTTTGTTGGGGACTCTTTGAATAGAAACATGTGGGAATCTCTAGTATGCATTCTTTGGCAAAGCATCCCAGACAAGAGAAGAGTTTATGAAATAAGCGGCCGGAGGGAATTCAAAAAGAACGGTGCTTACGCGTTCAAATTCGAGGACTACAACTGTACTGTGGATTTTATTAGTTCAAAATTTCTTGTCAGAGAATCTTCTGTTAATGGTTTAAATGGTACTTTTGAAGCATTGAGGTTGGATATGATGGACCAAGCAACTTCCTTGTATCAAGATGCAGATGTTTTGGTTTTCAACACCGGTCACTGGTGGACTCATGAGAAAACCTCTAAAGGGTAAGGCCAATCTTGTCCTTTATAATGATTTTGTATGGCTATATCTGAGAAACTAAGGTTAAAATAATGGTAATATGCTGTCATACAGGGAAAACTATTATCAAGAAGGTGATTATGTGCACCCTAAACTCAAAGTTCTTGAAGCATTCAAAAGGGCTCTTGTCACATGGGCTAAATGGGTAGATGAAAACATTGATTCTAACCGAACAAAGGTTTTATTTCGAGGATATTCAGTCACTCATTTCTGGTTCGTAATACAAATTCTCCTCATCTTTTCGATTTCATGTATAAATATTTCCATATGTGAAAAAACCCTTCAATGTTTTACCGATCGGGTTTATGTTACGATGCAGGGGAGGGCGGTGGAACTCAGGAGGGAAATGTCATACAGAAACTGAACCAATACTAAATGAAACACATTTGGCTCAGTATCCTCCAAAGATGAGAGCTGTAGAGCATGTTATACAAAAAATGAAAACACCTGTGACGTATCTGAACATAAGTAGGCTTACGGACTTTAGGAAAGACGGTCACCCTTCTATCTACAGAAGAGAGTACAAGACTGTAGAAGAACAAAAAGCTGCTGTAAGTGCTCAAGATTGCAGCCATTGGTGCCTTCCCGGTGTGCCAGACACGTGGAACGAGTTGCTCTACTTTACGCTACTGAATTCTGATCGAGGTTTAGCTACAACCTGACCTATATGGAGGTTCCCAATGTCACCATTTTTGGTTTGTGAATCTGGATGTAAGTAATGTAGTATACTTAGTAGTTTGTGAGTATGTGAAAATGTCTGTCTCTAAAGCGTAGTATTGTGTGACCTTACGCAACATAGCTCGTGCAGAGGCAGGGACCGAGGCACGCCATTTGCAGCGATTTTATGCTGCAGGGCTATGTGCAGTATAAACCAGAAGCTGGTCTAAAGGAGTTGTACATATTGATGTTGTTATGTTGTATCTACTATGTGTCTATGTCAAAAGCAATTAGTAATACATACATACATGACATAAAAGCCCAAAAACAATTTGGTTTGGTATTGTACATCTGGCAAACTGAAATTGTAGAAGGAAAGAAGATAAGTAAACACCTTTTTCTTAGCTTTCAAGAATCACACAAACATAAATAAAGAGAACATAAACAAAAAGCTAAAGAATCAGACTTGAACCAAGCCCATTTGCCTTTAATTGACTTGCCGGTTTTCGCTGCTCATACACCATAACCTCTGCTCAAACTGTGAGATTTGATGGGTGAGGACAATCCTACAGTATCATTATATCATCATGCCAACGGCGTGACAATCGGGAGATTCTTGGACAGAGAGTCTATATTGCATCATACGATGTCAAGTGTATGAAAGCAGTAGAGACTACTATAGACTCTTTATACAAAAAAATTCTCGTTTGATCATGCTTGGTATGTGTTTGATAAAAGTCCTAATAACATTATAGAATTATCCCATCATATCTTGTTCCATGCATCCTAGCTATTTCAGCAGAGAGAGGATGGCCTATATGGCAACTGATTTTCCTTGTATTAATTCAAGGGATGCCATGATCACAATCTTCTCCTCCCTCTAGTAACCATGAACCGACTAAACGATTAGTAGTTGCTGCATCCCAAATCATGGTTAAGAATGTCAGATATGAAGTTGAAAGAAGTGAGTTTGTATTTAATTTGGGAGATATTTCGTGTTTAAAGCTAATTATTGCACAAGATAAAAACATGGAAGGTGAGGGGTTATACATATAGTTCTTGATGTTGATAATGAACAAGTGGAAATCTACATGTTTTTTTACATCATCATCCACAATGAACATGCTTTTTCTTTTTTTCCTATTTATCACTATTGTAGCTTGCTTACTCATCATCTCCATTATTTGTTATTTGTACCTTGAATATATATGTTAATCATTTTCCTGTCTTTTATTTTCGTTTTACAATAAAGCTGTTACCCCGACAATTTTTTTTTTGTTTGTTTTTGCAACGAAACGTAGATCGACCTCTTTTGAATAGGTGCAAATCCATGTGTGGTGTCGGTTCAAACAATAAACAATAGACTGGATAGAAAAAAACACACACACACACACGTAATTATGCACTAGCCCATGTAAACAATAATTCCTGGTTCCTTCACCGAAACACACTTGAACCGTGGTGTGTGTGGTAAATGTTGTAGGAAATGAAGCACACCATTATATTATGGGACAATGGCTGCCTTTGCTATATACTATAACAGAGACACTTGACACATCACAATAAATAGACTGGATAGAAAAACACACACGTAATTATGCAGTCATGTAATAACGTAACATAAAAAAGATGGAAAGTGATAATAATGGCTTTACTTTACTTTAATAATACATGCACAGATAGCTTTTTTAATATTAGTGAATCCACTAATTAATTGGATATCTTTTTTATCACAGTAAATCATGTAATAAGAAAGCGATAGCGAATCCAAGCTACCAAATCCCAATTCCTTCTAGGGTCGGAGCTTATTGTGGTGGACTGAAACTCTCAGAGCAATATTCTTTTCTTTTAAATATAATAAAATTTTTTTTTTTTTTGAATGATAAATTTATAATAAGTTAATAACAAATTTTTTTTTTTTTGAAAAAAAAGTTTATAACATTTAAGTTACCTAAAAGACATATAATTGAGAACAATGTACTTTTATTTTGTAATAAAATGGATTGTAATCTAGCTAGAAATTATTACTAGGTAGCATCCTTCTGAAATTGGGTGATTGTGCATTAGTGAATAGTGATGTCAATATTTGGGCCGAGTCCATTTTGATTTCAAACAATAGCAAACCAAACTGTTTGAGCCAAACGTCAAACCAAACTCGAGCTATTTATGAATTACTTGACCCATTTTATAATGATTTCCGAGCAACATGTCATATTTGCTTTACCAGTTAAAAAAATTATAATAAAAAAAAAGGGGCAAAATTTAAAGTAGGAGGATATATATTTTTAAAAAACCAGAACTCGATCATTTTATCTTAAATCCTATTAATTATAAAGCACCAAGTCATATCTACCTATCCTATTAATTTCTATTGGCTTTTTTTTTTTAACTGTTCATTGAGCCCAACATTTCAGGCCAATGTTGGTTACATTAGTCATTTATGATCTAAGGCAAAATAATTTCATTGTCTATGATGACATAATATAATAACACAATTAATAATATTATGTACGATGTTGTAGTCTCAATAAATTCAATACATCATACTATTAAAAATTTAGTGATGTCATATCAATAAATACAACACAATATCATACTATTAAAAATTTAATGATGACATAGCAACTAATAATTATATGATGATATGAAACAATAATAACGTAACATTTAAAGAACTCGATTGAATTTTCTGAAAAATTGTGTTGGTAGAAGTAATTTTGTCATATTATTGTGGTGTGTGGAGTAAGAAAATAATAAAAATATTCTTGTGGTGCTAAAAGTAATAAATTGTGGTGCCGGTAGTAAAAACTGGGGTGCCGATAGAATCTCCCTTTTTTTATTGAAAATGTAAATATTTTGTTGGTAAATGAGTTTTTAGTATTGTAAATGTAATTTTTTATTGGAAATGTAAATGAAAATTTAATTAGCTTGTGCAGCACAGTTCCGGTTTCCCTCCTTGCATATATAGTAAGATGTTATAAAACCCTAACCTAACTACATTTCACATTGCAACCGCCGTTGTCGTCGTCGATAAGGGGATAGAAAACAAAAAATTGCGTCGTCGGCGTCGTTCACTATTTTGTTGCGAACAGTCAACCAATTTTTTGCTTTTATGTGCTCTTTTATATTTGAACACTATTGCTTTCATTGCTTTTTATTTACTTTTTCAACTAACTATAGTTAGTATTACATTAAATGGTTATCCTGATTAAGTTACTTGTTCAGTATATATTTACGCTTCTTTCAAACCATTGTTAAGTCTACTCATGATGAGTCATATCTAAAATATATTTACCAAATCGACTTTTATATCTTATGTTTCGATGTTCAATTTCAAGCAATATTTATATACCTATGACCTTACCAAGGACTTACGTTGTTCGTTCATGCTGCTAGAAACAATGCTACGTACCCTAACACTATATATAAATTCTGGGCCTTGCGGTGCAAGGCCTAACACATCTAGTAGTATTAATAAGAAGACATGGTGTTAACCATGTTTACACTTGTTTTTTTTTTTTTCATTGGTTCATTTTTTTTTTACTTTTTATCGGCCTACTACAGTTCTTTTTTTTTTTTTATTGTTCATCGACCCAGTCCAAAAAAAAATTATTGTTTTTTTTTATACTGTTCATCGGCCCATTCTAGTTTTTTAACTGTTCATCGGCCCAGTCCAGAATTTTTTTATTTTTTTAATTATTTTTTAGAAGAAGGGTTTGAGTTAAATTGTTCCATTTTGGAGGACTCAATTGTATCAACTTTTAATGTGCGAATATATGTAGCAAAGGTATGACTATTTTCAAAATATAAGGCCACGACTTGTTGCCGACACGATCTTTGTATCATGCCAAAAAAATTGTGTTTGACGTTTACATGAAATATTATAAATTTCTTAAAATAAATTTATTTCATAAGAAAACATATCGTTTGTACATGGCGATATGACTATTTTAAAGATATAAGGCCACGACATGTTGCCTACACGATCTTTATATATATCATGTCAAAAAAAATTGGGTTTGACGATTACATGAAATATTAAATTTTTTGAAATGAATTTTTTCCGTTAAAAAAACATATCGTTTATATAAAATATTAAATATACCGAAAAATTAGTTCGGCCACAAATATTGTTAAACTGGCTATAGTGTATTGTTGATTTAATTTCTATGGAAATTCGAATTGTGTATTTTACCATTGCTGTAAAATTAGCCTAGATCTGAGAATACAAGAAAGGGTTCAGTCGTGTCGAAAGGTGTCGATTTTGTGTCGTGGAGTGTTGACAGTGTGTTAGATTTTAATTAAAATTCATTTTATCAACTGACAGCTGTTGGATATGGCGTCGGGGTGTATCGGAGTGTGTCGTGTCGTGTTTTTGGTAGAACACGTGTTGTTGCAAATAATGTCGAATATAGCTTCATTTTTTCGGTTAAAATAGATTTGAGTAGAAATTGAAAAAAATTGTTTAGTAGTGTCGAAAAGTATCCATACGATGTCGGGAGGTGTCAAAGATGTGTCGGATATTCATTTCATCAACCGACACGTGCCGGACATGCCATCGTAAAGTATCAGAGGGTATCATGTCGTGTTGGTTGTCGGACACGTATCGTATACATTTTTATAGTTTACTCGGGTTTATTATTTTAGTCCTCTATGATTATTACATTTGCTTATTCACATTGATTTTCGTATTTCGATGATTATAAAAATAAACTGAAACACCAATAGGCAATAGTGCATAACATGCATGTTTTTCTTCCTAGTAATAATATAATATACTATTGAGTCCAAGTACATCCCGTGATCTGGAAGAGACACGTCATCGTCCTTATCTATTTGCAATGCTTGTCAGGCTATCTCCAGTCATAAACCTTTTAAAAGGTTTATGACTTTGCCACGTCATCGGTTATAAACCTTTTCGTTTTATAAACCCTTTATCTACTATCATAAACATTTTATTTTGCCACGTCATCGGTTCATAATCATTTTACAAAAGGTTTGTAAACCTTTATAAAAACCTTCACACAATAAGAAAAAACCTTTACAAAAGGTTTGTAACCTTGCAAAAGGTTTGTAGAATACAAACCTATCGGAAAAAACCTATCGAAAAAACCTTTTGCTGCAACGGTGAAAAAACTTTTAGAAAAGGTTTGTAAACCTTTTGTCTCCTACCATTGGAGATAGTCTCATAATAGAAAGGGAAACTTGAAAACGATTACTTTCTACTAATAAACCAAAAATAAAATCATTTTACTAATATTTTCATCAACCCATAGAAAGCATTAAAAAAAAAAAAAAATCTAGAGTCAAATACTCAAATTGCTAAAGATCGCCCTCGCCCCTCAATATATTTTATATTTTTTTTGCTGAAAGTTGATGAAAAACTTATCTGCATGTCTATTTTGAAGATAAAACTAGGTGCTTTGTCGGTCTGTTATTGGTGAATTTGCAATAAACGGTGAGGGAGAAGAAGATGAAAGGTAAATATCTTCAATGGACAAAATTAATCATTGATATTCAATGCATGATGTTGACATGACGGCAGCAACAATGGATGAAAGTTTTAAGTTGCAAGATATTACTACATTTTTTAAAGTTAAAGGACCATTTTTGTTTTTGTCAAAAATGTAAAATAATGTTTTACATCCAAGAATCTGAGCTGCAGAAATTATTAAATCGCTTATATTCTTCAAAATTAAGCTGCTTTCTCGAAATTTATGACTCCAAGCGTTTCTATGGGTTCCACAAAGCAATTAAAGATAGGAATAATCGGGTTCGGATCCTTCGCTCAATTCTTGGCTAAAACCATTGTCACTAAAGGCCATTCCATTCGGCCGACTTCCAGATCCGATTATTCCGATGTTTGCTCTCACCTGGGCATCCCTTTCTACAGGTAACCCCTGTTTCTTTAATTTATGAAATTATACGTTCATATCTTACTATAGAATTTGTGTTTCAGAGCTCATTATGTTCACATTTTAGTATGGGTTCACCTCATATGGTAAAAGGGAGCCTCTATTTGCATTGCTATGATTTTACCTGTAGTACTACACTGAATCGACTTCTCAAAAAATCGTTTGTTTGGTCAAGAATTCACTTTCCAAACATCGATCCTGACAATCAAACTCCGAAAAGTTTTTTTTTTTTTTTTTTTTTTTACTTTAAAATCTATTTTTAAAATGTCAATTCATGTGTGGTGTATGGTAAATTTAAGCAGGTGCAACTAATGGCATTGAGGGAACTTTTAATGACGGGAAATTATACCGTGAAGAATTCACAATGAGAAGCACACGCATCTAATCAAAGAACGAGACGCGACATGAATTTTAAGTTTGTGATGATTTACTTTTTATGAGCTTAACGGTCGTGTGTTTGATGCCACGAGTCGATTGTTTGTTATGTCACAACATTAATCTTGAAAAAGGTCGATTGTGTATATTGATTCATAAGTAGATTGTTTCTTAATTTAAACTAAATACACATTATTTGTGGAAAAAACTAGTTTACTGTATAAACTTTCTAAAATTTGTATTGTTGGGACAATTGGCAAAATAATAGGGCAATATAGGGTCTAGATTTTCCGTTCCTACGATTCTTTTCAGATGTCGGGTTTCTGAGCATTTAATGGCACCCATTAAATTTACTTGGACACATAATATTATTTAAAAAAAAGACATGTATTGAGATGTCTGTAAGGATAATGGTAGATTTATTGTGGTGTTTTTAAAGACACCGTTCTGTTAATTACCTGTTGTATAACCGCTGTCCTTGGAAAAATATTCATTATTGGGCTTTATACACATAATAACAAACCTAATAAATGGTTTTTTTTTTTTTTTTTTTTTTTTTTTTGTAAATGTATTTTGTTTTTCTACTATATTGACATATATGTCCTTTATAAAATACTTCATTTCAACGATGAAATGATTATTGATGATTGAAAAAAAATGACATTTTCTTAGGGACAAATGCAGAAGATAATAAACATGTCAGTATGTCACATACATTAATCGTAGTTTCTACTAAAACTTCATATGATTGGGCTAACAAGTGATTAAACATAAAAGAGTTCGCACCACATTTTTTTATTATCGGTATTTTGTTTTTGATTATTTTTTTTTACTTCCGGCACCATACATGTATTTTTTTTTACGTCCGGCACCACATTTATGAGCGTTGATGTCACCGACATTCTTTTTTAAATATAACTTCAGTGGATCTGACATACGTTATTCACTAGTGACACTTTTATAACTATAACGTCAGCGCCGTTGACTTTAATTTTGAAAGGTAACATTAGTGCCACTGACTTTAGTTTTCAATCGTAATGTCACTGTCACTGATGTTATTTTCATAAGAAATAATCGTGCTTCCCGAAATAATTTTTTCAACGTTTGAAATAAAAAAAATATAAATGGTAAAAAATGTGATGTCAATAGAGGCCCAACATATAACTATGAGCTTAAGAATAAACTATGGGCTTAGGAAACTGTGGGCTAGTCTTTGTCACAAAATTGGATACCGTTGACGCCGGATCCTATTTCTAATGGGTCAAACATTTCAGGAGCAAGAAAAGTTCACCTGACTTTTTCTGAAGCATAAATTTTAGATTTTTCCTCTCAAGGGGTGAAAGAATAGAATTTTAGAATCGGTATTTTTTTTTTCTTTTTTCTTATTAGATACACCGGATAACATCTATTTTATTATACACAAAACTCATTTTAAATCGAACAACATTTCATCAAAACTTTATTCAATGAAAAAAAAAAACTTTATTCAATGAATAAGAATCAAGCTGAAATATTTGAGATCAAAATAAATGCAGAATTCCCTTCAAAATAAAATAAATACATAATGATAATTTTGTTTGGAGTGGGCAGCCCCTCATTATATCTGAAGAATTGTTTGGAAAACTCTAGTACAAATTTAGAGAGGATAATTTTGTGTATAATTTTAATTTTTCTTGAGGTGTTAACAGATTGAAAAATTGCCCACCAAACTTTATATCAGCTTACTATAAGTGGCGTATCCAGTATATTGGGAAAGAGGGCTAAGTCGATGCGGAAAAAAAATATTATTTTATTCGTTTCAATTTATTTGAGGCAGTTGTCAAAACACGCATATTAAGGATGTGAGTTAATGCATTAAGTTTTACAATAAAATGACAAGAATGTCCTTGGATATAATTAATGTGACCTTGTTTTTTTTATATTTCCTAATATAATAAATAAGGGTAAATCAAGTAAAAACACAATAAACACTACATTGAAAATTGTACTGCTTCACATAAAATGGAATAAAACATTTTGGCAATTGCCTCAATTATTATGGAACGGAGGGAGTACACTATAAAATCTATGGTTGTGTTTGTTTTTTGTTGGAGTTTTTTTTTGTTGGGTTTTTTTAGATAAAGTGATTGAAGTAATGATTAGAAAGTTAAAATGTTTTTTTGAAATTTGTATAGATTATGAAATGATTGGTGAAATAAAGTAGAATAATGAATAAAATAATGGTAAAAAGGTAATAAAGTTGATAAAGTGAAATGATGAGAGATGGTTTAATATTTTTTTATTTGTAGTTGAAGATTTGATTGGTGGGAGAATTGTAAGAAATGATTGGTGATGTGATGTAAAAAAAACCCCCAAAAAAGAATCCAAAGCAATCCAAAGAGCGTTTGCTCGCCCTCGAGCAAAATAAGCATTTTAAAAGAATCCAAAGAGTCAACGTTACACGCGTAGGTCAAGCCAATCACATATCAAGGATAACCGAAATAATTGAGTAAATGCATGCAACTTAACCCTAACTTATCAAGCAAACAGGATGTGAGTGTGTGAATAGCTTCTCCTACATTTACCACGGTTCACCGGTTTGGATTATTGATGCTAGGTTATTGCGACTACACCATAGGCTCGTACTTCATAAGCATCTCCACTAATCGGGGCCAACCGAGGCTAAGCAAGGTCGAGTAGGACTTGCACGGTTGTAACGTTAGGCTAGGGACGGGGTTAACCGAAGGGAATTTCTGGGGAATAAACAAGAAAGCGACAAAACGAGCAAGCTTAATCACGGGGTGTAACAATACATAACGTAGCTAGCTCTCCCCTTCTCTAGCTCAAAATGAAACTCGAAACATGATCCAAGAAATAAAATGCAATATCGCACTATGTCTCAAGTGTAACGAGGCAAAAATGTATAAGAAATCATGTTTCTTCACTAAAATCTCATCCCAACCACCAACATCACATACTAAATCAATACATGAGTCCCATATTTTTGGCTTTCTTTGATTCAACCTTTTATTTTCCTTTCATGACTTTTCTTCTTCTTCTTCTTCTTCTTTTTTTTTTTTTTTTTTTTTTTTTTTTTGAACTTGAATTTTTATTAGGTTTGAGTCAAAGGCCATCACATACACATAAAATGAATCGAGCTCCTACCCTCCAATATCATGAAATAGCTCGTAAAAACACCAACTCCTCTCAACATACACACCACTCTACCACCCCACACTTGCCTAAGCAAGTGTGATCTAGAAGAAAAGATTAAGCTCAACTCGTAGGGTGTTCAAGGGAATGTAGACCTCAAATAAAGCTCAAGGGTCGGGTAATTATGGGCTAAATACGAACGGTTAAATGTCGGATGGGGGTCTAACCATCCTACCAAGGCTTAGAGGGGTTACTGTGGAATATGTCACGGGATGGCTATTTGGCTCTGGTCGGGTCAAAGAAACGCCATAACTGTCATCCCAAACTCTACCAAGGTCGGCCCTTCTATTTCGTCTCGAAGTTAATGATATGAGTTCTATGTAGCTGAATTGTGCCTAAGTCTACCATAATCGGTCACTAGTTACCATGGCTCATGAAATCGAAGCTATACGTGCATGAAAATCTCATTTCCAAGATAAGGTAGTAAGCCAAGTAACATGAATTCAAACATTCACTACTCTGTTTATCCTATCAATGTGAAGGCTCAACATACGAATGCAACATCAATACCATGGAAAAATTTAAAAAGTGCTCAAATTTTGCTAAAGAAGTGACCAAACACTAAGCATACAACACAATGGCCAGAAAAACAATGAAGCACATATCAAAGCTAAGCCTACCACCCCCCCACTTAAAATGCAACACTGTCCTCAGTGTGTGAATGATGAAGGAAAGAAGGCTTAGCTTAACCCGGTAGAAAGGCGCAAACCATGTACGTGACATATCCATGAAAGTTCCACTCGAATACCTGAAGCCATGAGACAAAAACACCAAGAAAACGCATGCACGGGGAACAACCACCGTGCCGAAAGCAAGCAACAAATATCGAGATATAATAAAAGAGCGCAAAGTCACATACACGATCATATGAAACCAAAAAAGGGAACCGACTCGGGGCGCATGCGATGCAAAAACAATCAAACAAGTAATACAACATCCATGCAAAAAGACACGAGCCAACAACGGATCGAAGAAGAACCACTCAAAAACGGTACCCATACCCCCAAAGTATCACCCTAGACCACTCCTACCACCAAAAACTAAAGCAAAAACAGAGAAACGGTGGGTTGCCTCCCCCGAGCGCTTTTGTTTTACGCCATTGGCTTGACAGAATGACTTATACGGTGTCAACTTTAGAGTTATACTGTTGACACGAAGGTGGAATTGGTGGATAGAAAGAAGTTTGATGGAGTTATACGATTTGATTGTCAAGTTTAGAGTCCTTGACGAGACTTGATTCCCCCAAATTTTACATTAGGATTCTTTCTTCCCCCCTCGACATCAAACTCACTCTTCTCATTCTTTGGCCACTCTTGAGTGCTTTGACTCACTTGAAAGACCTCTATCTTATCAATCCCCTCATTCTTACCCCACTCATCACAAGGATGGCCTACATGCTCATAAACCTTGATGGTGGCGCTCTCATTGTGAACTCTCAAAGTGATCTCCCCGGTTCGCATATCTAGCAAGGCTCCCCCCGTAACCAAAAATGGTCTACCAAGAAAAATAGGCATCCTAGAGTTGTTTTCCATGTCTAAGATGACAAAATCAGCCGGGAAAACAAATTTATCAACTTGGACTAGCACATTCTCAACGATGCCTCTAGGGTACCTAATGGACCTATCCGCCATAGAAAGAACCATTATAGTTGTTCTAATACCATCAAGACCAAGTTCTTTATAAGTAGCGTACGACATAAGATTCACACTAGCTCCTAAATCACATAGGGCCTTGAGACTGTTAGAGCTACCTATCATGCATGGGATTGAAAAACTCCCGGGGTCACCAAGTTTAGACGGAACTCTCTCTTGACAAATCGCAGAACACTCTTCATTACAATAAACCACACTTTGCATTTTAGGCTTTTTCGTTAAAACATCTTTAAGAAATTTAGCATACAAAGGCATGTTCATTAAAGCATCAACTAATGGAATATTTATCGTCACTTTACGCAAGATGTCAAGGAAACGATTTTGCTTTTTACTTACAACACTCGCCTTCTTATCATGAGATGGGGGAAAGGGAAGGGAACTCAAATCAAAATGAATGCTAGATTGAGATATACCTAAGTTTCCCTTGCCCTCAGAAGTGTTGTTCACATGCTTACCCAAGAGATTTCCTTCGAGTTTCTTGTCTTGCTCAGCTGCTTCATCAAAAACCAACACTTCTTTTGTCTTCTCTACCAACCTTACAACTCTAACTGCCTCATGACTTTCTGTAACCACATCATCATCCTCACCAACATACACTGCAAAGATATCATTTACCACATTCGGTTTTGTCACGGTATTGCTTGGTAGGACTCGAACCGGTGCGGTATTCAAGTAATCGGTCAAGTGCCTCATTTGGTTTTCAAGACTTTTCAATGAATCTTCCATATTTACCAAAAATGTTGTCTCGGATTTTATTCTAAACGAAATATAACAAGTAATAAAATAAATCCGGTTTACCCCAAGTGCAGGGATCATAGTAAAATGATTAAAACCGGAGTCGAACTCACAGGGAATCGTCTTTGTCTAGTTTGATTAATTTTCCTAAAGTTGTCATGAGAAGTAAAAACTTCCTATCCTAAACAATTTAAAGACTACAACTAAAATAACAAAACAAAATGAAACTAGTAGTAAAAACAATAGAAAACAAACTGGACAGAAGATTAAAAATCTAAAGCCAGGAAGGATAGTTGCGAACCGAACTAACTAAGATAATTCTATTTTATAAACTGAAAAGACAATAAAATTCTAAGATTGCTACGAAGAACAAGCAACAATGTTTTTTTCTCAATTAGTGTAACAACGAACAAGCAATGATCCACCTATCTCGCAACCTTCAATTTCTTCTCTAGATTGTTTAGTGATGATTTAATAAAAATTGTGATTCACCTATCGAAGGTATGAATTTCTAACATCTTAGAAAAATTCGCCTATCAATCTTTTCATCTCTCGATCCTAAAAGATCAACGCTTTTAACTAACCAAGGTGTGAAATTTGTCAATCTCATAATCTAGATCTTTTACCTAACAACTATCGGTAACTAGATTAAAGATCCAATCTTTACTATGGTGACCTAAATTTAACAACGATTCTCATCACATATCAAACATCACACAGCAATACATTCATCAATGAAATTGCATAACTTCAATAAAAACATAATAAAGATACAATCTTTAATTAAACTCACAAACAATCCAAGATTTGAAATCAAAACGCTGCTGAGACGGCTTCACAAAGCTTGTTCCAGACTGCTTCAGCCTTTAACCATCATTAATTCCTGACAAAATAAATATAAAAAAAATAAAATAATTCTCGGTCGACCGAGAGAAGGGGTTCGGTCGACCGAACCAAAATTTCTCGGGTTCTGCGCCGATTTTTTGCTTCAGGGTGAATTGTTATGTTCTTCTGAATGCTGATGACTCCGTCCTTTTATAATGTTTGTCTTCGAGATTAGGGTAAAAGAAATCTAAACCCTAATATAAAAATATAAGATACTTCCTATTTTATCCTTCTCCATAATCTTCAAATAAATTGCTGCTCGAACTCCTTCAACTCTTCGATTTGTCCACGATATGCTCGTTGTACCTACAATAATAAAAACGTGCAAAGTGTAACATCACATATATAAATAGATAATTGCTAATAAAATCACGTAAATAACCCGACTTTGCACTCTAATACTTTCCAACTTCATTCTTTCAATAAATCCGTTAAACACTTAATTTTCTATAAAAATTAATAAAATACCAAGGATATTGTTACGAAATAATGTAATATAAATCGTAAAAATCACCGTAAACAACTCCTCCACACTTAGCTTTTGCTCATCCCGAGCAAGACAAAACAAGACCAAGGCTTAGATTTACTTAGTACCACAAAGTTCCAACCAAAAAGAATAAATATAGACATCTTCAGCAAGTATACAACGTATTTAATAAGTTAGAGGTTCACCCCGGTGTGTGTGCAGAGCCATATAAAATTTCCACTAAGTCCAAACTTGAAACTTTCCAAGCAACTAGCAAATACCCATCTAAACTAGAAAAAGATGATGATACTTATAACATGTGCCCTACAAAACGTAACATGTCCTGAAAAGGATGATAGAATGTGTTTAGGATCTTTCTGACATACTCAGAGGATATTCCCTACAACATGTCTGTCGGTTTATACTGGGGATAAGATAGGCAATAACTAAGTCTTCCACTTATTCATACCACTTTCCTTACGTAAGTTGATTCAATTAACTTTCACATATAAACGCACATCAGAATGAGCTATTGCCCGTCATAGTAGAATATGACATTCGGGATATGCCTTACCTTACTCAAATCATAAGGCAGCTTCTTCTGACTTTCGTGAGCTTTTGGTCATCATAGTGGTATAGGACATTCGTGGTACGCCCTACCTCACTCCAATCATCGACCGGCTTCCGACACACCCAATTTTTTCATTATTTTAACAACAACTTCCCAAGCACAGTAGTTACGTTTCACTTATCACATTCAAACCTAGGACATTCACAGTATGTCATACTCTGATTCTAAATACAAACTATTATAATTCCCATGACACGTACATTAGCACTAAGCACAGAATACTTATAAGATGATCAAATGTTACTAATCTAAATGGGTACAGCTTTATAATTTATAGCTCGTCATTTAACATGGCTACGTGAATGTATGTCGGGTGAGACATCTGACCTACTAAACATACAGTATAAAGCATCAATGACTATAATATGCCACGGTTGGAAACCACAACAGTAGTAAGCCAAACAAAATATGAACTTGCTCGGAACAAAAACAAAAAATTTTAAAAATTTTCAAGTTTTCAAATTCTTTCTAAGCATGGTAATAGATTAAGCACAATTGTAGGTACATACAACCCCTCCCCCACACTTAAACAACAACATGTCCTCATGTTGTGCGAATTTAAGAAGAAATAAAGTACTTAGCCGATTTGGTATAGAAAGTCGACCCGTTGGTCGTGCACAAGCATGAAAAGGCCAACGTTCGAGATGTCATATGTAGTCCTTTTTCAGCAACGACTTCAATACTAGCTTGACAAAACAGCTAAAAATGTACCTGCACTACTTGAGAAACACAGAAATATCTCGGGGAACACATGGGAATATAATACGTCGCGCAAAAGTAACGATAGAGGATACTATAAAATAGTAGGGCTAGATGCAACAAAATGACAACAGACACATAAACATAATGCTACAAAATGATATGCAAATATACTAATAATGCAAAGAATACTGGGAAAGACGAAGAAAATAGAAACACAAAACACTAGCCCAAGCTAATCTTCATTGATGTCGCCCCAATCTACAATCCGGATTAGGCGACGAAGCATATCGATCGCAGGAGGGATGTCATATTCATCTTGCAAGTTCCAATCTTCTCCCGCAACATCTACTCCTTTAAAATGTTCATCACGGAGTACCAAAGAACAAATCGCAAGTAAGCATCGGGTCATTTAGAATCGTATACGGCCGTCCTAACGCACGTTGAAGGTCCTCAGTACTAAACTCTCCACCACCCACAGTGTGGGGTATAATGACAACATAAGTAATGGTCCTGATGCGCGTGATGATATGGTAATCAACGTCAAGGATAAGCGTTCCTCCAGGTCCATCATCTAGAGTTATATGGCGGATTCTATGAATGAATGGGATCTCATGCGGGGGAACTCCGTAATCCATTTCAAAACAAAGCCGAACCGAAGCGATTCATACAACACTCTTATTAGACTTAAAACTAAAACACATAAACCAAAGGCAAAAGAGTAATTGAAAAATGACTAATATATATATATATATATATATATATATATATATATATATATATATATATATATATATATATATATATATATATATATATATATATATATATATATATATATATATATATATATATATATATATATATATATATAGATGCCCCTGCTAGTGGCGCTCGTTGGTTTATGTCGTTGGCTCGACAATCTTCTTATTCAGCCCGGGTCGGGCCATTTAACCTTCCTTCCGGCCACTACTTCGTGTAAGTTCTAATAATTCGTGTGGCCACAAAAACAGCATCTAACACATGGGGTTAGGTTCCTTACTGCTTTCCAAACGCTCTTAATCTTCCCCATTGTCGACCTTTTCTTCTTCAGTTTCTTCTTTAACTTGGCCTCCCTTTCATACTCTTCCATGTCCCAACTCCCGGCCATAACTTGCTCGACCAAGCCACTGCCGTCATCCTCGAAAAACAAGTCGGGCGAGAATTCTTCAAGCTCATTGACTTCAGTCACACCACACCCGAGGATGTCGAGGAAATGAATAATCAAAGGTTTTTCTTTAGTTTGACCAATATAGTGCTTGCACCTTTGACCATTTACTCTAAATGGCTGGTCACCATGACCTCTCAGCTCTAAAACACCTCCGGGAATAATTTGAAGAATTTCAAAGGGGCCGGACCAACGCGTCCTCAACTTCCCAGGAAACAGATGTAACCCGGAATTATAAAGTAAGACTTGCTCCCCAACTTGAAATTCTCGCTTCTTGATTTTAGCATCATGAAGGAGTTTCATTCTGGTCCTTGCTAATCCTGGCACTCTCATAGGCCTGGAGTCTAAACTCATCCAATTCATGCAACTGCATCAGTCGATGTTCACCGCATGACTGGGCATCAAAGTTCAAGAACTTAATGGCCCAATACGCTTTATGCACTAATTCGACTGGCAAGTGGCACGGTTTTCCATACACCATCTGATAGGGAGATGTACCCATAGGGGTTTTATAGGCAGTACGGTACGCCCATAGTACATCATCCAGTTTAAGACTCCAGTCCTTTCTATGACTGTTCACAACTTTTTCCAAGATCTTCTTCAAACTTTGATTACTTCTCTCAACCTGGCCACTAGTCATAGGATGATATGGTGTGCCAATTTTGTGCCGGACACCATATTTCTCAAGGACTTTTTCTAATGGCCGGTTGCAGAAGTGCGTTCCCTCATCACTGATTAAGGCGCGGGGACATCCAAATCTCACGAAAATATTTTTCTTTAGAAAGCTCATGACCGTTTTGTGGTCATTGCGAGAAGTGGCTTGAACCTCCACCCATTTTGATACATAGTCAACGCAGACTAGGATGTATTTGTTTCCACAGGAAGATGGAAACGGGCCCATAAAATCAATACCCCATACATCAAAGACTTCACATTCTAAAATGGGCTTCAATGGCATGTCGAAACGCCTAGTTAAAGCTCCGGTTCGTTGGCACCTATCACAAGCCTTGCGTAAAGCTTCGAATCCTTGAAGATCGTGGGCCGACGAAACCGGACCGAAAGATTTTAGCAACAAGCTTTTCCAGGGACCAAAGTGGCCACCGCAGGCCCACCGTGGCACCGTTCAATGATATCTCGTTGCTCGATTCGGGAACACACCTTCTCAACAATCCATCTTTACAGATTTTAAAGAGGTAAGGTTCATCCCACACAAAGGTTTTCAAATCGAGAAAAAATTTCTTCTTCTCCCGATAAGAAAATTCGGATTTAAGTACGGGAATGCAGTAGTTGACGATAGAGGAGTACCACGGAACATCCGGAGTGCACTCATCTATATGCATAACATTTTCGAGAGGAAAGTAAAGGTCTATGTCTTCAGGCTCTTTCTCTACTTCATTCTGCATTCTCGAATCATGATCAGCTACTACGTTTTCACTGCCCTTTTTATACTTAATTTGAACATCAAATTCTTGCAGGATCAGTATCCAACGTAGTAGGCGCGGTTTAGCATCTTTCTTCGTCATGAGATAGCGCAGAGCAGCATGATCAGTCCAAACAGTGATTGCGGCGCCCAACAAGTAACTACGAAATTTGTCCATTGCAAAGACTACAGCCAATAATTCCTTTTCTATGGTCGTGTAGTTTACTTGTGTGGGGTTCAGTGTGTGACTGGCGTAAGAGATGGGCTGGAATTTTCCCTTAATACGCTGACCTAAGACTGCACCAACAACATAGTTGGATGCATCACACATGAGTTCAAAGGGTAGGTTCCAGTCAGGAGAGATAAAGATCGGGGCGGAAATCAGTTGACTCTTAAGCTCATCAAACGCATGCTTGCAACTGTCATCAAAATTGAAAGCTAAATCTTCTCTAAGTAAAGTAGAAAGGGGCTTAGCTATCTTGGAAAAATCCTTAATGAACCTCCTATAAAAACCAACTTGTCCAAGGAAACCTCTTACTTCACGCACATTTTTAGGGAAATTCATCTTCTCTATAGCTTCAACTTTTGCCCTATCTACTTCTATTCCTCTTTCTGATATCTTGTGGCCAAGAACTATTCCTTCGTCTACCATAAAGTGGCATTTTTCCCAGTTTAGGACTAAGTTCTTTTCCACACAGTGGGATAATACTTGATCAAGATTAGCAAGACAGTGATCGAAGGATTGACCAAAGACTGAGAAATCATCCATGAATATCTCCATACACTTCTCGACAAGCCCATCAAAGATTGCCAGCATACATCTTTAGAATGTAGCTGGGGCATTGCAGAGACCGAATGGCATTCGCCTGTAAGCGAATGTACCATAAGGGCAGGTAAAAGTTGTCTTTTCTTGGTCGACTGGGTCTATGGGTATTTGGAAATATCCCGAATAACCATCAAGAAAACAGTAGAATGCATGTCCTGCCAGACGCTCAAGCATCTGGTCAATGAAAGGGAGGGGGAAATGATCTTTTTTCGTGACTTCATTGAGTTTTCTGTAGTCAATACAGACTCTATAACCCGTCACTAGCCTCAATGCTATTTCTTCACCCTTTTCATTCTTCTCGATAGTAATTCCTCCTTTCTTAGGAACTACTTGAGTAGGGGACACCCATTCACTGTCAGCAATCGCAAAAATAATACCCATGTCCAAAAGCTTGATAATCTCTTTCTTAACTACTTCTTGCATGTGAGGGTTGAGCCTCCTCTGGGGCTCTCTAACACACTTAGCACCCTCTTCAGTCTTTATCTTGTGCATGCATATGTCAGGAGATATCCCTCTGATGTCTCCCACTTGCCATCCAAAGGATTTCTCATTCCTTCTTAACAAATTCAACAACTTCATCTCTTCTAACCGGGATAACTTGGCAGAGATAATTAATGGAAGCTTGTCATCTTCTCTCAAGAACACGTATTTCAGATGCTTAAGCAATGGCTTCAGTACCAAATCTGCAGGTGGTTCTTCTAAACTAGATTTAAGCTCCCCACTTTTCAACTCAACATCACCGAGTTTACTCGGTGGTCCTATCGCCAAAGCTTCTCCTTTCAACGAACCTTCATAAAATTCAGCTCCTAGTTGTTCTAGACTCACCCAACCATGATTATTCGATTCTCTACTAATCGCTCATATTCGCCTCAACAAAGATGACTTGCTTTTCCATGTAGTCGTTAAAGTCATCCGACATGTCTTCAATGGAGAAGCCGGTTGGATAATCAGAGGGTCTCTGAATAGCTTTAGAGACATTGTAGCTCACCTCCTGATCACCAACTCGTATAGTCACTTTGCCACCATAACAATCAATGAGGGCTCGGGCTGTTGAAAGAAAAGGTCTGCCGAGTATTAAAGGGACGTTCTCATCCTTCCCAATGTCCAGGACATACCAGTCAACTGGGAAAGTGAATCTATCAATTTGTACTAAAACATCCTTTAATATCCCAGCAGCTTTCTTGGAAGATCTATCAGCGAATTGAAGATTCATGGTTTTGGGTTCTAAAAGACCATCTAGTCCAAGCTATTTACAAACAGACAATGGCATCAGACTAATGGATGAACCTAGGTCACATAAAGAATTTGGAAAGACTAAGCCTCCCATCAACAATGTGAGCACAAATTTCCCAGGGTCACCCTCTTGATTGGCAACTCATCATAACTAATCATAGAGCAATTCTCACCAATCAACTGATCCATGTCTTCGAGCTTCTTTTTGGAGGAAACAACATCCTTGATGAACTTTGTATACTTAGGCATCTCAACCAAAACATCAGATAATGGAAGATTTACCTGAGTATTTTTAAGAAGATCAAGCACTTTTTCATACTTTTTGTCTTCATGCAAGGAGATGTTGCTTTTTCTAGGTGGAAACGGAAGTTTCTTTAAATCACTCTCAGAAAACACTTTCTTTGAGGATGAACTAACAGCTTTATCTTCCAAATCTTTCCACCTCACCACCTTTTCACCTTTCTTACCAGTCAGGTGATCAACCACCTGACTCTCACTAAATTCTTTATTTCTCTGGGGTTCAGCCACCTGAGTACTATCAAACTCTTTATTTCTCAGGGGATCAGCCACCCGAGTACTCTCATCCAGGACAGGGAAACATGGGCGTTCGACTTCCCCTCCTGCCTCATCATTGGCAGGAGGGGTTAGTGGTTTCCCTGGTTCGGGGGACCACTAAGCTGAGTGCCGGATCTCAAATTCATAGTACTGACCTCTTCTCTACCAAAAGGAACTGTGGGAACTAGATTAGTGCATTGGCTTTGATTTAACTCGGTCTGAGCCACTTGACCACCCTTGGGGTTCTTCTCAGTAAAGCTAGGTAACTGCCCCGAGGGTCTAGAAGCTTTTTGGTCAGCTACTTGCCCGAGCTGCCTCTCAAGATTCTTAATTGTGCTAAGAAGGAATTGAAAATTATTATTCTGCTCCTTCTGATAGGAGTCCAATTTGCTTTCAAGATCACTAGATTGAGAGGGGCCTTGAGAGTTCTGGAAGTTTTGTGGGAAAGATTGGCTAGACCGACTTTGAAACATCGGATTTGGATTGTTCGGCCAGTTCTGGTTGAACCTCTGATTTTGATTGGAAAAATTCATATTATGGTTCTGATTGAAATTCGGGTTTTGATTGAAACCCTGATTTTGAAAATTGCTTTGGCCAGAGAACTGATTGTTGAATCTCTGATTTTGCTGGCCACTGAACGCATTGACTTCAGCGTTCTGTCCAACCATAGGACATAAACGAGCAGTGTGCCCCACATTATCATATGCCTGGCATGTGACTGGATTGTACTGTCCCTGATTCTGGACAAAGCATTGACTTGATAGGTTGAAGGGGAAATAAATTGACACTGGCCAACCATATGGCCAGTTTGACAACAATTTTCGCAAAAAAGAACTTGAGAGTTCTACGGGAATGATAGATTCTGATTCGTTGGATTTGGAGACATTGAAAGAGCAGCCACCTCTGTTGCAGCATGGCAATCTGATTTTGCATATTTACCTCCTCGATCCTAGGAGGAGGAGGTGCCTGGATAGCAAGAGACGAGGGGGCATAGTTGTATTTGGCAATATCCTCAAATAATGCCCACCCCTCTTGATGTGATCCAGCCCAAGCATTATTTGAAGACAATGAAGATGGGCTTGGTTAAATTACAATCATAGTGATTTATTTTGTTTATTTTAGTTTCGGTGTTTTATTGAATAAAACGGCCTTAGGCCCGTGTCAAAAGTTGCCCATATGTTAGTATATTGGGTTAAGTGTTTATTTTTAGCAAATAAATGTCATTTGGGCTTATTAGTTGCAAGTTAGGTCCACTAGGAAATAAAGTGGCGAAAATTACTAAGTAATTTGTCCCACATTGCTTAGGAAGTTATTTGTCTCTTATTTTGTAGCCTATATAAAGGCATTCTACTTGTTCTTTTAGAAGACATCAATACACCTACATTTAGTGAAATATTATTTGATTAAGCATTGTCTTAATTGTGCACCTTGTGTGTGTGAGGTGAGGTTCTCTTGGATTGGAGGATCGCCCCCTTGGAGAACTTATCAACGTAAGTGAGCATTACGTTGTGGCGTTCCCACCGTTGTCTTGGTCTAAAGCGCGGATTTAGCTCCCATTGGTTATCACCAATTTCTTCCTGGGCAAAACAAAGGATTTGATTCGTAAGAATCACATCAGTTGGTATCGGAGCTCAGTAATTGTTGGTAATCAAATATCTCTTTTCGTTTCGTTTTATTTCGTTCATCGTTTTTGTTTTCGTTTCTACAAATCTCGTGTTCTTGTTGCCGTGATTAAAAAAATAAAAAAAAAAAACCCTAAATCTGTTTCTCGCGTTTCTTTCCTGCGTTTTTCCCGTTCTTGTTTTTCGTCGTCTGTTTACCCTAATAAATCATATCCAAAAATTCCAAAAAAATTATATGTTTTAGTTCTTTGTGTTATCTACAAGTTTCATTCCTTGTTATTCTCGAAATTCTCAGTGGAAATCGTTCAAAAAGTGTCAACAAACAAATTTATCAAAATCGTAAAATCCTGTGATCAGCTTCGTATTCTTGTGTTTGTGACCCCTAATACATTCTCAAATCGAAAAGTGGTTAAGATAAAAGTTGTAGATCGTTAACTTTCCTACGACTTTTCTCTTTTGTGTTTTTCTAAATTCTCCCCGGAGTCCATTCAAAAAAATTGTTGAAAATTCTGCAGTTTAGATCTACAAACTGCCCTGAAAACCAATGCTTACCTTAAAATCCGTAAAATCTTCCATTTACGTCCAAAAATTCTGATATTTTGCGATTGAATAGAAAACTTCCATATCTAAATTTTATCTCTTTTGTGCAACTTCAAATTCGTAATTTATCATGCCTGAAATCATCGTTTAGCCGAAAATATCACACCTAGGTGTGAAAACTTTCACACCCGTGCAATTCTACAACTCATCCATTTTCTTTCCTTCTTTGAGTCCTTTCTTTTCCCGCTTCTTCCTAATCACCTTTAGCAACTTTCCTACACCTCAAGCACTAGCCTAGATTCGTTTTGCTCGTTATTTTGATTTGTTTATAAAAGGGTGCTTTACTTTCCACAAGAGCGAGGGTGAGTGTAAACACGAGTGTCTTGGTGAGGGTTTATTGTCTATCCTATGGAAGACTATAAACATTATGAAGTTTTGAGTAATGAGTATCTTAAAGAGAGATTGGCTGCCCGTGTCAAAGCTTTTAGTGACGAGAATAATGAAAAATTTGAAAGGGTTTATGCGGAGATGGTCGCTATGAGGGGCATCCATTCGAATTTAACAAAGGCAAATGGCTAATCTTGCTCATGGTGCCCAACTCCGCCGGTGCACAAGTGGAAGAGGGAAATTGGCTTACATTCGAAAAATTTTCTGGCTCACAGTAAGAAGGCCAGAGCTTTAGTGGCCGAGAAAAAAGAAGAGATTATTAGTGTTTGTGAGGAGAAGTTGGAAGAGGAGGAATGTGAAAGTGTAGTGGATTTGCAAAGGCCTGAAATTTTAGAAGAGTTGGTAACAAGTGTTGATGAGACAGTTCTCACGACTGAGGCTCATGTTGACCTTCCTGTTGCTGATGTTGTTGTTGTTACTACAGAGACTGAATTGGTCGTTGAGGCTGACGTAAGTCCGATTGAGGTTGAAGTTCGCATGAATGAGGTACAAGATGATTCACTTTATTTTGATGGTGAAACTGTTGAAGCTGTGAACTCAGTTGACGTGATGGTGCTATTCAAAACGTTACGGTGTTTACACGATTATTCTGATCCGTTCCTCCTGAATTGTAATTCGTTGGATTTCGTTATTGCTAATTTTTATGTTGCTTCCATTTCATTATACGAGAGGAGGACAGATTCATTGTTCACTTTGTTCTATTTTGTTGGTGGTATTCAGTATATGGACCTACTGGCGTATGTTGGTCCAAGGTTTCTATTTGATCCGGTGGTTTCAAGTATCCCTTTGATCTGAGGACAGATCCTTCCCAACTGGGAGGGAATGATGTGATCCAGCCCAAGCATTATTTGAAGACAATGAAGATGGGCTTGGTTAAATTACAATCATAGTGATTTATTTTGTTTATTTTAGTTTCGGTGTTTTATTGAATAAAACGGCCTTAGGCCCGTGTCAAAAGTTGCCCATATGTTAGTATATTGGGTTAAGTGTTTATTTTTAGCAAATAAATGTCATTTGGGCTTATTAGTTGCAAGTTAGGTCCACTAGGAAATAAAGTGGCGAAAATTACTAAGTAATTTGTCCCACATTGCTTAGGAAGTTATTTGTCTCTTATTTTGTAGCCTATATAAAGGCATTCTACTTGTTCTTTTAGAAGACATCAATACACCTACATTTAGTGAAATATTATTTGATTAAGCATTGTCTTAATTGTGCACCTTGTGTGTGTGAGGTGAGGTTCTCTTGGATTGGAGGATCGCCCCCTTGGAGAACTTATCAACGTAAGTGAGCATTACGTTGTGGCGTTCCCACCGTTGTCTTGGTCTAAGGCGCGGATTTAGCTCCCATTGGTTATCACCAATTTCTTCCTGGGCAAAACAAAGGATTTGATTCGTAAGAATCACATCACCTCTGCAGTGTTTTCCTCAAGAATGCCCCTCCAGAAGAACTATTGACCATACCCTTAGTGAGTTCGGTCAATCCACTGAAAAATGTGTTGACTTGCCTCTGCAAGTCCAAACCATGATGGGGGCATCTTCGAAGGAGAGCTTTGAACCTCTTCCAACAGTCGAAGAAAGACTCATTTTCCTTTTGATAGAAAGTGAAAATTTCACTTAGGCACTGGGCTGTTTTGGATGGTGGGAAATATTGACTCAGGAACTCTTTCTCGAGTTCGGCCCATGTGGTAATTGACTCGGCAGGCAGAGAGTTGTACCACTCTTTCGCCTCCCCTTTCAAGGAAAACGGAAATAGCTTCAATTTTATTGCATCCTCATTTACCCCTTGTATGCGAGTTGTACCACATATTTCCAAAAATGTGTGTACATGAGTGTGAGGATTCTCGATTGGAAACCATGAAAGATTGATGCGTGTTGCATCATTTGGATAAGACCGGGTTTGAGTTCAAAATCGGTGCATTAATGGCGGGTAAAACAATTGCCGGGTTGACCTTGACTTCACCAGGCATGGCGTAGTCAGCCAACGTACGTCTATCGTCTGCAGCCATAATGACGATTTCTTCGATTTCTATTGCTAGATTTCGTTCGAGATCTTGATCGGCCGTACTCCCTTCGTCAGGAAGAACCGCATGACGGACTCTTCGCCTGTTTGGTCTGACTATGGTTCGTTCGAGGTCAGGGGTGTAAAGCAGTGGGCCTTTCTGACTCCGAGTTTGCATAAACCAAAACCAAAAACAAGATGTCCGCACGAATTTCTTACAAAGGCTACACTAAAATCTAAAGTAAAAAAAAAAACGTAAATAAAACAGAAAAAGAGAATATAATACAGAACAGAACAGAGAACAAATGTTTTTTTTTTATAACACTCGGTCGACCGAGTGTCAGGGTTCGGTCGACCGAACGAAATATTATTTTTTATGTAAACAGAGAAACTGAGAGCACCTGCTTACGAAAAATCAAAACAGAAACGGAAAAAATTAATAAAAACCAGACAACCGTACCGATTCCCCGGCAACGGCGCCAAAAACTTGTCTCGGATTTTATGCTAAACGAAATATAACAAGTAATAAAATAAATCCGGTTTACCCCAAGTGCAGGGATCGTAGTAAAATGATTAAAACCGGAGTCGAACTCACAGGGAATCGTCTTTGTCTAGTTTGATTAATTTTCCTAAAGTTGTCATGAGAAGTAAAAACTTCCTATCCTAAACAATTTAAAGACTACAACTAAAATAACAAAACAAAATGAAACTAGTAGTAAAAACAATAGAAAACAAACTGGACAGAAGATTAAAAATCTAAAGCCAGGAAGGATAGTTGCGAACCGAACTAACTAAGATAATTCTATTTTATAAACTGAAAAGACAATAAAATTCTAAGATTGCTACGAAGAACAAGCAACAATGTTTTTTTCTCAATTAGTGTAACAACGAACAAGCAATGATCCACCTATCTCGCAACCTTCAATTTCTTCTCTAGATTGTTTAGTGATGATTTAATAAAAATTGTGATTCACCTATCGAAGGTATGAATTTCTAACATCTTAGAAAAATTCGCCTATCAATCTTTTCATCTCTCGATCCTAAAAGATCAACGCTTTTAACTAACCAAGGTGTGAAATTTGTCAATCTCATAATCTAGATCTTTTACCAAACAACTATCGTTAACTAGATTAAAGATCCAATCTTTACTATGGTGACCTAAATTTAACAACGATTCTCATCACATATCAAACATCACACAGCAATACATTCATCAATGAAATTGCATAACTTCAATACAAACATAATAAAGATACAATCTTTAATTAAACTCACAAACAATCCAAGAGTTGAAATCAAAACGCTGCTGAGACGGCTTCACAAAGCTTGTTCCAGACTGCTTCAGCCTTTAACCATCATTAATTCCAGACAAAATAAATAAAAAGTAAATAAAATAATGCTCGGTCGACCGAGAGAAGGGGTTCGGTCGACCGAACCAAAATTTCTCGGGTTCTGCGCCGATTTTTTGCTTCAGGGTGAATTGTTATGTTCTTCTGAATGCTGATGACTCCGTCCTTTTATAATGTTTGTCTTCGAGATTAGGGTAAAAGAAATCTAAACCCTAATATAAAAATATAAGATACTTCCTATTTTATCCTTCTCCATAATCTTCAAATAAATTGCTGCTCGAACTCCTTCAACTCTTCGATTCGTCCACGATATGCTCGTTGTACCTACAATAATAAAAACGTGCAAAGTGTAACATCACATATATAAATAGATAATTGCTAATAAAATCACGTAAATAACCCGACTTTGCACTCTAATACTTTCCAACTTCATTCTTTCAATAAATCCATTAAACACTTAATTTTCTATAAAAATTAATAAAATACCAAGGATATTGTTACGAAATAATGTAATATAAATCGTAAAAATCACCGTAAACACGTGTATTTGTAATGGTTTTGTATTGCTCCACATTCTTCACAAATGCATCAATAATCATTGCTATGCTTTCTATTGTTGCTTCCCATTGAGGATTCCTCTCTTGATGTTGTGGTTGATGAGACAATCCTAGTGGTGCATAAGGAACTTTTGGAAATGGTTGATGGTCTTGATTCAAATGGTGAGAAAAACCTTCTTGTTGTAACCTTTGACCCATTTCAAGATCCATGATTTCCTTCTCCATAGATTCCATCTGTGCCATCATCAATTTTTGTTGATCTATTTCTATGGTCTCAACTACCTTCTTTTGAGTCTTGCCCTTGTCCCATTGCCTATTGTTAGTAGTAATCCTCTCAATAGTGGCATACACATCCGGGGCCGTCAAGCTCAATAGTGATCCTTCACTTGCCAAGTCCAAGACATTTCTTGCATCATCTCTCAATCCGTAATAAAAAATTAGCATTTGTGACCATATCTCATACCCATGATGTGGACATTTTCTAAGCAAAGCCTTCATTCGGTCCCATGCTTCATAAAGTTGTTCACCCAAATTTGTGAAAAGTTTGAGATCTCACCCGGATCTCCATTGTTTTATGGAGTGGAAAATAGTACGATAAGAAAGCCGAAGTCAAGTCTTCCCACGTATGCAATGAATCATGAGCTTGAGAGTCTAACCAATCAACAGCACTATCTCTCAATGCAAAAGGGAATATCCTCAATCGGATTGCATCATCACTTGCCCCACTTATCTTCATTGTCCCGCAAACATTTGTGAACCACATCAAAAACTGATATGGATCCTCTCTCTCAGTTCCATAGAAGAGTGCATGCTCTTTTATCAAATTCCACACATGTGGTTTGATCTCAAAGTCACCTGCATCAATAAGAGGTAAGCGAATGACATTATGTATAAATCTTTCACGTGGCATGAAATAATCTTTAAGTAATCGGCCTTGGCCTTGAATTGGAGCTTGTTGAATTGGGACTTGTGATACTTGGGAGATTGGCATGGGGTTAATGTTGTTGAATTGGTTGAAAATTGGTTGAGGTACTTGAGCTTGGAACATAGGTTGCTCATAGTAAATTCCATGACGAGTTTAGATCATAAACTACACAAACTCAAACAACAAGAAAACAATAAAATAAAAACAACCTAAGCCTAAGTCTTCCAATGACTTAAGAGATATCGATTAACTCCCCGGCAACGGCGCCAGAAAACTTGATGACCAAAATAGTAACGACCAACCTTAACCGGCAGAGTACCGGGTCGGAAGTACTACAGTGGAGAGCAAGGTCGTATCCCACGAGGAATCAATTGAATACCAAAGTCATTCTCATACTTAGTTTAGGTCAATCAAATGTTTGTTCATGGAAATTTATACTAAAACGATATTTAAACAATAGAGAAAGAGAGAAAGAGACATAGCCAAACTATGATCCAATTGATTACTTTCACCCCTCCAATCGATTAGCTCGGGAATGGGATTAACCAACCTACCAACATCTACTTATATCGACTCATTCATGGGTGCAAACTCCTAAGCTAGTGTACGACGCCATACAACAATCGAACACCCTTTGCCCGGTTCAACAGTCCGCCTTTAAGAATTTAATTGACCGAAACAAGATTAACACGCTAGAGTTGCCTGATTTCACAACCGATTGAACCTCACTCCCTAATCAATCTAAACAACTCAGTTGATTATAAAGAATGATCTTAAAACCCCTTTTCCCACACCCCTTCGCAACATACATTTATAAAAGTGGTGTGTTTGTTCATGAACTAGGTGTACAGTCTAATTCAAGCATTGATAACAAGTTTTAAGACATGAATTCATCGATATAACAACAATTAAACACTACACATTCCCAATTTCATCAATTAGAGAGTGATTTCTTCAATTTTCACATAATTTGGCTATGAAAAGTTTAGCTACTCATCATAAAGCAAGAAACAACAATCAAAGATAGAATTAAAGCCATAAATGAAAGAGAAACTGAAATTAATTACCAAAATCGTAGAGAATCGGAGTTTACATCAAGCTTTTTCAACACCCATGTCAATTGGTGAAGAAGAAGGCCCAAAATCAGAAAATCCAAGATTAGAGAAGAAAATTTTGCTAAAATCTAAGCTAGATTGTGTTTAATTTAAATAAAAGATGATGAAAGAGTGAATCTAGGGAAGAAGAATGGGAGAAATCGACCTAAAAGGGAGAAAAGTGTAAAAATCGAAGTGTAAAAGTGTCTAGAAAGTTCCCTAAAAAATCTGTGCAAGTGGTATTTATATTCTCCAAAAATGTGCAGGAAAAGCCATTTTGGCGCGCCCCAAAGGCTTTGGCGTGCCCCAAAACTGCTTCAGTGACTCTGGAAACTCTCTGTTTCAACATGGCGCGCCCCAAAGTCTTCAGCGCGCGCCAAAAATCTGGACTGATACACCTTCAGTAATCTGGCAATATCTTTGCGCGTAGAGCTCCGATTTGAGTGATTCAAAATGCGTTGAAAAGATAATTCAATTATCTACAACTTTCATGAAGACCACAAGTCCAGAAAATATAACACCCCCAGACCCCGGGCCTGGTAGCGCTAAATGAGTCATAAATACTCCGGTCAACTGCTTAGACCGCCGTCATCGCTTGGTCTAAAAGGGCTAACCCGAGTTGACAAGACCTTTATGTCTCACACTTATATGGGGGTGAGCATTATCTTATTTTACCTATGTGGGTCTTTACAGAAAATGCATGTATCTGGGAGAAAACGGCAGATAAAGTGAACAAATGGTAAAAGCACCAACCACCTTTGATCCGTTTCCATCCCCAGGCTTCGGTTTCGCCATTCTAAGTCTCATGCCTCATCTTCCGGGCTTACGAGTAACCTATTTCCTGCATTTCCATAGCACAATATACCAAGCATAATACCGCAAGATAAACAGGGCTCTAATAGGGCCAAAACACTATAAAATGATAAGGTTTTCCATCAATTTGATGGATTACCTCTAAGTAAGTGCTCAAAGCGATTTTACCCTATAATCGGTCTAAAACCACCCAAAACAAGCCAAGAGTGTCATAAACGGGGGTTAAAACATGCACCAAAACATAGTAAAGTTGACTCTCATCATGTAGATTATGAAATGATTGGTGAAATAAAATAGAATAATGAATAAAATAATGGTAAAAAGGTAATAAAGTTGATAAAGTGAAATGATGAGAGATGGTTTAATATTTTTTATTTGTAGTTGAAGATTTGATTGGTGGGAGAATTGTAAGAAATGATTGGTGATGTGATGTAAAAAAAAACCCCAAATAAGTTCTTTGCAAAACAAACACAACCTATGTAGTCCAATTTGATCCATATATAAAACATTATTATTCCAGCCCACCCGACCAACTCGATATAGTCCATTAGTCCATCTCGAATTAAAATCATGATTCCGTCCTTGACTATAACTACACGTGTCTATGCTTTCTTTTTGTCTTGATAATTATTTTGATCATGAATAAAAAGGCAAAGAGTGTTGGAGTCAAAACCCAATAACCCATGAAATGGTTTGAAAAGGCCGTCAACTTGATCTCTGATGTGATTAATCGGTAATTTATGACATTATTAAATAGCGATGAGTTTTTTAATCACTCGATACGAATATCAAGTGAATGAGAAATTAATATTTAAAATTGGTAAAAAAATTTGTGTGAAAGATAAGTTGAAATGAGGGTCAAATTAAGTCTTCCACATTGGAGAGATGAGTGCATTCGGCTCCGTACTTAAGGTGCAACAATAATAGTATTTCAATGGAACTGTTACGGCCACCATAACATAACTTATTTTTAGGGAAAAATATAAAATTGGTCCTCTAATTTTGGGTAGTATCAAATTTTGGGCTGCTTAATTTGCGCCCACAAAATACTACGTCGTACTTGCTTACCCGCCGTGATATTAAAGGCTTAGAGTGGTTTTGACATTTTTTTTGCACGCAAATTCACGTAATGTGATACATGAATTAACGATACATGTCCACATTCTGTATCATAAAATCGTCTTTGTTTTATGTTTGATATTTTATTTATTTCGTAGCTTAATCACCTGAAAACAGTTATAGCTTCATATCTAGTTAATAAGATATAATCAGAAGAATCGGACAATAATTTCCACTTCTAATTAAGGGTGAAGAAATAAACGCAGCAAGAAGGAGAGGAACAAGGGTGAATTTTCATTGAAGAATTCAGCAGCAAACAAGGTGTTTAAATAGGTAAAATTCACAACCCTAACTTATGTCCTAAGATTAAGTAATTTGAAGATTATCAAAATCTTTACAAAAAATAGATTTATTTGATTGAATCCCTAATTTGCCGCAATATTTGCTTCTTCTGTATCTTTGAGTGATTTGCTGAGTGGTCTTCTGCATTATTCTTTATTTCCAAATCTGTGCCTTTATTTTCAAAATTCTGTTGTCTAACATCCCGCCTCAATCTCACGTGGGAAGCTGGCTGAACATGGAGATTGGCTCGTATAAATTAAAATTGAGCCTTGGGTACTTGTTTAGTGAACACATCTGCTAACTGTGAAGTAGAAGGAACATGCCTCGTAATGAGCTGCTTGACTGCCACCTTTTCACGCACAAATGACAATCCAACGCAAAGTGTTTAGACCTAGAGTGGAGAGTAGGATTCACAGTTAAGTATATAGCACTGAGATTATCACACATTAACTGAGGGGGTTGTGATAGAAAAACTCCAAGATCACGAAGTAAGAAACTGATCCAAGTGATTTCTGCAGTGGCTGATGCCATAAACCGATATTCAGCCTCTGTACTTGATCTGGACACTGTGGGTTGTTTCTTCGATGACCAAGACACACAATTTGCACCAAAGAATACATATCAGCCACTTGTACTCCTTCTAGTGAAAGGGCAACCTGCCCAATCAGCGTCACTGAAAGCATATAATGATACAGGTGACCTTGCTAGATAGTGTAGCCCATGGTCGGGAGTGCCTTTGACATATCTTAATAAACGTTTAACTTCTTTGAAATGCTTGACTGTAGGTTGAGCAAAATGCTGACAAACCTTGTTGACTACATGAGTAATATCTGGCCTAGTGAAAGTTAGATATTGTAGGGCACCCACTAAGCTTCTATATGTGTAAGGATCCACCAAATTTGAATCAGCATCAGCTCTTAAGTTTTGAGGGCCATAGGTGTTCCAGTAGCAGCACTATCTAACATGTTGGACCTGGCTAACAAAGAGTTTATGTACTTAGCTTGACAGAGAAAGACATCATCTTGAGTGTATTTGATCTTCACACCCAGAAAATAGTGAAGGGACCCCAGATCTTTGACATCAAATTCCTTGCCTAGGGTAATAATAATCTGCTGAAGTGACTGAGTGTGATTCCCTGTGAGCAAGATGTCATCATCATCTACATATATAAGTAATATAAGTATGCTGCCAGACTGATTAAAAGTGAATAAGGAAGGATCTGCCTTGCTGCATTGAAATCCAATATGAAGTAGGAATTGTAATAATCTATCAAACCGAGCCCTAGGTGCTTGTTTGAGACCATATAAAGACTTATTCAGCAAACATACATGATCTCGATACCTATCATCAATAAAACCTGGTGGTTGTTCCATAAAAACAGTCTCCTTAAGATTGCCATGTAAAAAGACATTTTTAATGTCTAACTGTCTCATCTCCCAGCCATGGGAAACAACAGCAGCAATCACCAGCCTAATTGTTGTAGGCTTAATCACAGGACTGTAGGTTTCTTCAAAGTCAACACCTGGGATTTGGGAGTAGCCCTGAGCTACTAAACGTGCTTTATATCTCTCCACATCACCCTGTGCTGTTGTCTTGACTTTAAAAACCCATCTTGTGCCAATAACATTTGCAGAATATGGTCTAGGCACCAAAATCCAAGTTGCATTCAGATGTAGTGCCTATATTTCTTCCTTCATGGCCTCTTGCTAGTTTGGGTCTTGTTGGGCGGTCTTCCAGATTTTTGGTTCTAGGATGACTTGAGATGCTAATGTGGCATAATTCTTAAGATTGGCAGGAGGTATGTGTTCCCTAACAGGTCGTTGAGTAGGGACAATTTCCTGTGCTGGAGCCTGTACTTTATCCACAAAATTTTCATCATGCCCTGGATCAGCTCCATGTTCTGTTGGTATTGGTTCTTCAACCAGATTTTCTGCTTTTTGATTAAGAGGAGTTTGAGATGGTTGCTCCAATGGAACCTGTACAACAACTTCATCACAACAATATGGATTGGACTGGTTATGTTCAACAGATTCCCCTGGCACTTCATCTGAATCAGGATAAGCAGATATTTCAAACACAGCCCTGTCATCTGTGGCATTAGCAGCTTTCAGAGGAAATGCTTGTTCATTAAAGACTACATGCCTGGAAATGTATACCTTCCTTATGGCAGGGTCAAGACACCTGTACCCCTTATGTATAAAACTGTACCCTAGGAAGATGCAAGGATTACTCCTTTTTGAGAACTATGATTCTGTCTGACCTCTTAGTGAAGGGAAGCATTGGCATCAAACACCCACAAGCCACTGTAATTGGGATGCCTTTTATAAAGCTAATAGTAGGGTGTCTTGAATTTTAGCATTGAAGAGGGCAACCTGTTGATAAGATACACAGCTGTATTAAAAGCTTCAACCCACAAATTTAAGGGTGTACCTGCTGTTAGGTGTAGTGCCCGAAAGACAATTTGTGTAATTGTTTTTTATAATGGATGACAGAATTTATCTCACCTTATTACTTGCTTCGTGCTTGTAAGTAATACACAGCTGCAAACCCTAAGTATATCAGTATGTAACCGCTTAACTTAGTGTATGGATTACACATGAGGATTGAGTTAGTGGTGATATACTTAAACTGTTAGTCCGTGGTGAACTTAATCTGAGTTTAGGGTCTCTTGATTAAAACACCAATAATGCGCCCGTAACACCTTAGGGTGTGATAGTCTTATCCGGACCGTCGGTAGAGGGTACCTATGTGGGGCATTTATATATGATGGCATTCATATAGGATTTGGACCGATTTAATCGTATTTCTCGGTATAATTCCGTAATCGAGGAATCTTATTAAATCATTAGTTGATCATATATGGATCAACCTTAATCCCGAGGTGATCACGGTGGTGCTTGCTTGTCTCGGGGTAGTGTTTGATGTGTTAGTTACGGTTCACTTAAATATGTGTTCCAAGCCACTTCTCATTGGCACTATCTCCCGATGAGTGAGTAGTTCGATTTTCACAGACATGGAATCCATTCCTTCCCGTGGGAAGTAGAGAGACAGTCCCCTTATTTGTTAGCCCTAAGAAAGTGATCGATCCCGGGAGTTCGCATTTGACTAATTAGCTACTAGTCAGATATGCATACTAATTGATCATCAGGGGATTAATGGTAAATAAGGATAATATATTCTGAGTCGGGTTCACGGAGATTTCCCACTCAGAATGGACAGTCTATGGAGGGTTAATCCGTATGTAGTGATTATATCAATGGACGCTTATTCACTCTATGGGTTGAGTATAAGTATACATCTATAATCGGTAGAGTTCGGTTTCGGGTTTATGGGCGTGGCGTCATCCGGAATTAATAATTAATGTACTTATTCGTTCGATAAATAATTAATTATTGGAGCTACGGTTATAGGTCCATGGTCCCCGATGTGGCTTCTATAATTCGGAATGATATTCCTGTTATTTGGGCCTCAGTGATAATTAATTGGCTGGGCTAATTAATTGATATGCATGGATATTATTTAGTTGGGCTAAATAATATAATACACAGAAAAGACATTTTCTGTGGGCCTGGTGGGCTTAGTGTGGCGCCAATATGTCTTGGATTTTCCAAGAAATTAGTTTTCTTGGATAATCACATATTGTGTATGTAATATCCCGATTTTTGAAAAAGGGCAATTCGATCTTTTAGCAAAAATCAGAATATTATGTTACTTAATTAATGGAATTAAAGAAAAGGAAAAGAAAAAGGAAAAGGATTAATTGGATTTAATTAATAAGGAATAATTAGATTTTAATTGGGATTATAAAAGGAAAACTAATCCTAAATTAACCTAGTTATTGATTCACGTAAAATTTTCTGAGGAAGAGGCGCATGTTTTGAGAAAAAAGAGAGAAGAGGCTTTCGAATTTCGAAGCTAATCCGTTGCTCTTTTCAACAGACGTCTCAAGAGAGAAAGGATCACCGCGAGACGAGGATCGTTTTGATACCAACAATCCCTAGATCCGTTAACGTAAGTTTTCCCTCATCGTTCTTGGTATTAGGGTTTATTCATCATCGTGTTAGGCTGCGTTTTTCTGAGTTTAAACATCGTAGTGATCGTCTTTGGATTGATCGTGTATAGGTTTGGAGTTAAAGGTTTAACCTTTTCAAGACTTTGGTAGCTTTGGATTGTTGTACCACGCAAATCAAGGTAACGTGGTGTTCTTATCGTATGATTAAAGTGTCATAAAGTTATAGAGCAATTTGTATGCTTAATTTAGTGGTTTTGAATCTGTTTAAGTCGGAGTTTGGGGTAGAATTGTGTTGGAATCGCGTTTTGACAGTTGCAGATTTTCGGGGCAAAATCCCAGGCAGACGGGCGTCTGAGGTAGCGGCAGCTCAGACGAGCGTCTGGGTATTTCGGACGGGCGTTTGAAGGTTCTGATTTGATACAGGATGTGGCTGAATTTAACGGACGGGCGTCTGGGGGTTTATGGACGCACGTCCAAGGCAGACGGGCTTTTACTGGGGGTCAGACGGGCGTTTGACCTACTTATTCTGTTTTTTCACTGTTTTTCGTGTCAGCTTGGTTTCAGGCTTTATAATCATGTTTGACTGCTTAACCATATGTGACAAAGCCTTGAATTAGATTTTGATGCGTTTAGTTCCATATGGATTCCCTAAAAAGATGAAGTGTGGGACCATCGAAAGCTTTGGATTTGCCTTGTGCTTCGATAAGCTAGGGTTTATCGATGTCTGTGTATGTGCTAGGTTTTGTTAGAGTCTAGTGGTCTTAAGAAGAGGGAGTAGACTGATAGGTGAGCCTTTTATGTGAATCAACTTAGGTGGCTAGTTAAACATCTAATCAAACATATGTGCTAGATTAATAATCTTAAACATCATGCAATGCTTGGTAAGGCATAGTACAATATCGCGATGTGTTCTCTGACTAGACAAAGTAGACTGTACCCACGCCGGTCAATCGATTGGCTAGATAAAGCGTCTGGTACATTCTGCCGGTTATCACACTATCGGGACTCAAATATTCCCGGGGCTACTAGAGCGTGTCTCTACGTAGGTTGCACCCAGTTGTCCTAGTACATCCTATTACTAGGCGTAGTGCCCTTGTTATTCATGATGTAACAAACTTGAGCTAAGCTAGATACCTTTGGAACCTCATGTTATGCTATGAACATAATGTGATAGTTAGTTAGGGTTAATAGCGGAATGAATTAATAAAAGACGGCGTTGCTTTTATTTCTTTATGAGACTGACGTTGTACGATCTTCTACGCGTTACTAAGTACTTATGTACTTACCCCGTTACTTTCTGTTTGTCTTTCTCCTTCCCCAAAGAAGATGAACAGGTTGCTAATGTTGATGAGTTCTTTGATGAGGACGTGTGAGATGGATCTCTTGAAGACTTAGTTCTTTTAGTTTGATTCTTTCAATAATGTTGTTGATTTAGTTTCAAACAATGTTGTCTTTCTTTTGGAATATTTCCGTTTGAATTCTTTTGGATTTGATGTTGGATGTATTAGTTCTCTTTATTGGATTTAGTTCTACAGCATTGAAAACCGTGTGTTTGATCTTTTGTTTTCCCGAGTCGTTCTATCTTCCGCGTTGTTTTAGTTCTTATGTATGACGTAAGGCTCACATATATTATTGAATTTATTTGATAATATTTGTGCCGAGCGCTCTTTCCGGATAAGGACTCGGTGTCCGGGAACAGGGCGTTACAGTTGGTATCAGAGAGAAAGGTTTTCCTTGCTGTGTAGGACTTGATTTCTTCTTTAAGATAAGTGTTAGAGCTTTAGTAACCCCTCTCTTTTCTTGGTTACAGAATGGTTCTTACTAGAGGAGGAGCTAATACAAATAACACCGAGGCGGCTAACACCCAGACGAGTAACACTGAGGCAGGATTTACCGGGGTTGTGATTCCGAGAAGGAGAAGAAGTGGACTAGCTACCCAGGGCCCTACAGTTTCCCAAGTTAACACCCCATCTGTGAGCAACATCATGCGTGGGGTGAACCAAGGACCAGATATCATCGTCAGGAGAAGAGTGGAACAAGGGGGTCCTTCACAGTTTAACCCTAGCATACCGGTTATCACCACTTCAACAGGAGTAACATCAGGAGTGTCTGTGTCTCCAATGACCACAAGCTGGACGGGTTTAGGACTTTCTCATCCACCGGTGAGTACTTTCCCAACCGTCTCTGTGCAACCCCAGCAAACGTCTGTACCACCGTCTAGTCAGTTTTTCAGTCGTCCTCAGGCATCAGCGTTTTCCCCCACACCACTAAGTTTTACACCTCAGCCGACGGTTCTACCTCCACCACCGCCTAGGTCGGATTCTTTCGTAGCACCTGGCTACACCCATCCCCAACAGAACTATCAGTATCAGAATGCCCCACCAGTGGTGCAGCCAGTACAGCATCATCAGTTTGGGGGCTACGATAGGAAAGTGGATTGGTATGATAAGATGAAGAAGCACAGGGTGCCAGAATTCTTTGGAAATGTTGAGCTAGCAGCAGCAGATTTATGGATTCGTGGGTTTGAAAGGATGTGCAGAAATGTGAAGGCTCCAGATCTGAATGGGCTCAGTTAGCAATATCCTTGTTGGCAGGGAATGCAGAAAGCTGGATGGAAGCTTATGAGTAGGTTAATCCGAGGATCACGGATTGGGCAGTGTTTAAGGATCTGTTCTATAAGGAATACTTTCCTAGAACAACACAGAATGCAAAGGCTAATGAGTTTCTGAGTTTGAAACAAGGAAGATACACTACAGTGACTTAGTATTCCCAGAAATTTCATGAGTTAGGCAGATTCTACCCTGAAATCATGAGAAGTGAGGAGAAGAAGATTGCCAAGTTTATGGAAGGATTGTCACACGAAGTGGCAAAGGGCATGCTAGGAGATAGACCTACCAGCATGGCAAGCGTCATTGATAGAGCTTTGATTGCGGAAAGATTTGCCAGTAGACAGACTGTTGTAGTTGGAGATAAGAGGTCTTTTTCGAATTATCAAGGAAGTAATAGAGGAGCACCGCAGCAGAATGTTAAGAGGACAGGGAATCCGGCCACGAAGAGTTCAGCAAGTGGGACGCCATCGGTTTGTGCTAAGTGTAACAAGACACATACAAGAGAGTGCATGGCAGGTAGCTTGAGTTGTTTCCACTGTGGGGAAGTGGGACATTACTCGAGGGCGTGTCCTAAGAAGCTCTCTCAAGGTAATCAGGCAGGAGGACGAGGTAACCAGCAGGGAAATCGTGTTATGGGCAGCAGACCAGTTCGTGTCTTTGCAGCAGATGCAGAACCGGAAGAGTTAGATGACCTTGTGGTGACATGTACTTTTCAGTGTTTGTGTTTAGTATAGATATTTAATATGATATAGCGCGCATACGATATTATATATTTGTACTTAAATTGATTCACTTGTTAGGTACCGTAATCATAGATAATCTAGCAGTTTCAGCTCTGTTTGATACTGGAGCTTCAGGGACTTTTGTTTCCTCTAAGATAGCTAAGAAGTTAAACCTACCCCTTAAGGAATTGAAGAGACCTTTGAGTATAACCACACCTTTGGGCAGAGTTACTTGATGTGCTCAGGTCACACCCCAAGTTGACATTAGAGTTGGGACTTACAAGTGCCAGCATGCTTTGACAGTGTTGGATTTCTCAGACTTCGATGTTATCCTGGGAATGGACTGGTTGTCCAAGAATTACGTCTACTTGGATTGTAGAGGTAAGAGGGTGATCTTTAAGGCCCCAGGAAAATCAGCTAAGACGTTTTAGGGTAACGTATACAAGCCTAGCAAAGGTCGTTATCCGACTATCTCAGCAGTTAAAGCCTTAAAAGCTTTGAAGAGGAGTTGCCAGGGTTTCGTTGTTTATGCATTAGATAAGGAAAAGCATAGGCCCGAGTTAGGAGAGACTCGTGTAGTTAAGGACTTTCCTGAAGTTTTCCCGGAAGATTTGCCTGGACATATGCCTGATAGGGCCATAGAGTTTAAGATCGAATTAATTGTCGGAGCATCACCAGTGGCTAAAGCACCTTATAGGATGGCACCAGCGGAGTTGAAAGAGTTGAAAACTCAGCTTAAGGAGATGCTAGAGAAAAACATCATCCAGCCAAGTACATCACCGTAGAGAGCACCGGTCTTATTTGTGAAGAAGAAAGATGGGAGTATGCGTTTGTGCATCGACTACAGAGAGTTGAATAAACTGACCATCAAGAATAAGTATCCTTTACCAAGTATTGATGATCTGTTCAGTCAGTTGCAAGGTAAGAAGGTGTTCTCTAAGATTGATCTTAGGTCCGGTTATCATCAATTGAAGATCAAAGTGTCAGATATACCTAAGACAACCTTTAGTACGAGATATGGACATTATGAGTTTTTGGTCATGCCGTTTGGACTCACTAATGCTCCATCGAAGTTCATGGACTTGATGCAAAGAGTTTTCATGCCTTATCTCAATAAGTTTGTGATATTTTTCATAGACGATATCTTGGTATACTCTAAGGATGAGAAAGAGCATGAAGAACACCTGAGGATGGTTCCACAGACCTTAAAGGAGAACAAATTGTATGCCAAGTTTTCTAAGTATGAGTTTTGGGTTGGACCAAGTTAGTTTTCTTGGGCATATAATCTCTGGAGAAGGTATTAAGGTGGATCCAGCAAAGATAGAAGCCGTTTCTTAGTGGCCTAGACCGACATCAGTAACAGAGATAAGAAGTTTCTTGGGTTTAGCTGGGTACTACCGGAAGTTTGTGCAGGATTTCTCTAAGATATCTACACCTCTCACGAGGCTCACTCAAAAGAACGTTAAGTTTGAGTGGACCAATGAATGTGAGGAAGCTTTCCAGACTTTGAAAGAAAAGTTGACCACAACACCTGTGTTAGCATTACCAGAAGTTTTTGGTAACTATGATGTATACACGGATGCATCGGGTCAAGGTTTGGGTTGTGTTTTGATGCAATCAGGAAAGGTAATTGCTTATGCATCTAGGCAGTTAAAGGTGCATGAGAAGAATTACCCTACACACGACTTGGAGTTGGCAGCAGTGGTTTTTGCTCTGAAGCTTTGGAGACACTACTTGTATGGTGTCAAGGCAATGATCTTCACGGATCATAAGAGTCTTAAGTTCTTCTTTACTCAGGAGAATCTGAACATGAGACAAAGAAGATGGTTGGAGTTCGTGAAAGATTACGACTTGGACATTCAATACCATCCGGGTAAAACGAATGTTGTAGCTGATGCACTTAGCCGGAGAGCGGTTAATGCTATCACTACCTTGCAAGAAGTTGTGGATCAGTTGGATAGGATGCAGATTCAAGTGATTGAAAGGAAGGGTGAAGATCAGAATTTGGCGGCATTGATGGCAAGGTCAGATTTGCTAGATGAGATTCGGGCTAAGCAAGATAAAGACCCGGTGTTGATTGATTTGAAGCGAGTAGCTTGAGAGAAACCTACAGTGGGTTATCAGTTGGACAAGAGTGGTCATCTTTGGTACGGAGACCGTTTGTGTGTGCCCGATGTGGATGGCCTAAGAGAGAAGGTTATGGATGAAGCTCATAAGATTGCTTTCGCAGTACATCCGGGAGCCACTAAGATGTATAGAGATCTCAAGGAAAGATATTGGTGGCCTGGTATGAAGTTAGGGATCGCGGAGTTTGTGGCAAGATGTGATACAAGCCAGAGAGTGAAAGCAGAACACAGAAGACCAGGAGGTTTGTTGAAACCCTTGGAGGTACCGGAATGGAAATGGGAGAATATCACGATGGATTTCATTACCGGTTTGCCTAAGACTAAGGGCGGTCATGACATGATTTGGGTGATTGTGGATAGACTTACAAAATTAGCCCATTTCTTGCCGTGTAAAGGGGACATGCCTATAAAGAAGTTCGCTACTATGTATATCGACAATATAGTGAAGCTTCATGGTGTGCCTCTATCCATTGTATCTGATAGGGATAGTAGGTTTATCAGTCGCTTCTGGAAGGGTTTGCAGAAAGCTTTTGGGACGAAGACTGATTTGAGTACAGCGTTTCATCCACAGACGGATGGGCAGTCAGAGAGAACAATTCAGACTCTCGAGGATATGCTTAGAGCTTGTGTTTTGGATGCCGGAGGATCATGGATAGATTACCTCAATTTAGCTGAGTTTGCTTACAACAATAGTTACCATGCTAGTTTGGGAATGCCACCTTTTGAGGCCTTGTACGGTAGGAAGTGTAGAACTCCACTTTACTGGGATGATGTGGGAGAGAAACATATCATAGGGCCGGAGATGGTTCAGCAAGCCACGGAGAAGATAGAGGTGATAAGGAAGAATCTGAAAGCCGCTCAAGATCGTCAAAAGAGTTGGGCCGACGTTAGAAGAAGACCGCTAGAGTTTGAGGTCGGGGATAGAGTTTACCTTCGAGCGTCTCCAATGAAGGGTGTCAAGAGGTTCGGACAAAAAGGAACGCTTAGTCCAAGGTATGTAGGACCTTTTGATGTCATCGAAAGAGTTGGGAAGTTGGCTTATAGACTTCGGTTACCAGAGTCGATGTTTAGAGTCCACAATGTTTTCCATGTATCGATGCTTCGGAAGTGTCTATCTAAAGTGGACGTGGAATCTGAGATTGATCCGGAAGTTTTGCAAGATAATTTTTCATACGTGGAGAAGCCGATAAAGATTCTGGATAGAAAAGAGAAGATGATAAAGAGGCAAGTGATCCCGTTAGTGTTAGTGCAATGGAGCAATCATGCACCGACGGAAGCCACTTGGGAAGTGGAAGCGGACTTGTTCAACGAGTTCCCAGAGTTCCCTCATCTACCAGGTACGATCTAGTTTCGAGGACGAAAATCCTCTTAAGGGGGGAGGAATGTAATATCCTGATTTTTGAAAAAGGGCAATTCGGTCTTTTAGCAAAAATCAGAATATTATGTTACTTAATTAATGTAATTAAAGAAAAGGAAAATAAAAAGGAAAATGATTAATTGGATTTAATTAATAAGGAATAATTAGATTTTAATTGGGATTATAAAAGGAAAACTAATCCTAAATTAACCTAGTTATTGATTCACGTAAAATTTTCTGAGGAAGAGGCGTATGTTTTGAGAAAAAAGAGAGAAGAGGCTTTCGAATTTTGATGTATGATAAAAATATAACCATATTAGATGACTTTTTATATCGTATTTACGATAATATCGTATAAATTCTATAAAAATATATCTAAAAACACATAAAAATCGAAATCGTTATAAATAGATATTATCGTTATAATTTTAGTAAAACTTATAGTTTTTATGATCAAAATTACTGTGGCTCGTGTTTTTGACTGTTTCAGGGTACGTGTGATGGAAAACTGAAGGATTAAAACCGAAACAGTAAGAAACGGAAGAAAGATATTTTTCAAGATCCGGCCCGAACCGAAAAAACCCGGCCCGAGCCGGAATCTCTCTGCCACCAGCACATGGGGACTGTCAGGAGAGAATCTCCACTGTAGCACCGGCCCGCGCGGCCTTGTGTTGCACTCTATAAATACTCCTCATTTGCAGCCTGATGGAGTTGTACCAATATATATATATCACTTCTATATATATATATATTATCTTAATCTAGTTTGTAGTTCTGTAAATACCGTAAACGACACTCTGTCGAAATAATAATGTAGTATAAGTATCGTTTTAGTACTTAGAAGGATTATCAAGGCTCGTTGTTGCTAAAGGAGTTGTTATTTCCGGAGAATACGGCTCTGACACTACAATTGTAATCTGGTAAATTTTTAATGTATTTATGTTTGTTTGTTGTTATTAGTATCTATCTATTAGTTATAATGATATTATGCTAACTCTATATCTAGCCAAGATATGAAATTGAATTAGTTTATCTTTTTAGGGAAATAGATGATGACTATGTTAAAATTGAATTAAAATCGATTATAATGAATCTTTTTCTATCTTGCAACGTATTGATAATATTCGGATTGACGTAATTAACCAAGATGAATCGCAACATATAACCTAATGATGAACTGACCAGAGAAGTTAGGATATGAGATAAAGGATAGAAAAACCGGAGAGTAAAATTGGCCGAGTGAAAACGTGACAACGGAATCCGATTTCCTACCCGGGGGCAGATTTGTCTTGGGAAAGATGAATCTTATTAAATTTGTGTTCAAGATCATAATAATGTTAAAATCAATGGTTTAATTGAAACTAACACCGGAAAGTTAAATCGATCCGCCCGACAACCGAGCCTTTTGAATAACATCGGCCGTCGACAAATGGAATAACCTCTTTTATCCGGGGTAGATTTGTACTCGGTACTGCTCGTACTAACCGAGATTAGCATGGGGCGCTTGTGGAGATTAAACTGATGACAATTTGACATATGACAATTTCATACGCTCGTGTGAGGAGGAGTTGTCTAGCTTAGGAATACACCGATTCACATATAATTGATTCACCTTAAATTAAGGAAAGATCGAGCACATCTATTTCTACTAAAAAGAGATACTGATTCAGACATATTCTTGGCTAGTTTCTAATAATATTACTAGTATTTATATCTTATATATTGTATTGGTACCTATATATATTTATATCTATATATATATATTTGTATTTCTATATGCTTATATATATATTTTTGTATCTATATATATCTGTTTTAGTTTTATGCATTTATTTACTGTTTTAAGGTTACTAAATAGAAAAAAGAAAAATTGCGACTTAGATTGAGTTAATAATAGCTTTTTGGTGTTTAGCCACACTTTGAATTACCATACGTTTCCCTGAGGATTCGACACCTCACTCACCATACTAGCACTACAGTTTGACCCGATACACTGTCGGTTAAGGACTGGAATAGCACTAGAAAAGGCCACGTCGGCTTTCTGGCGCCGTTGCCGGGGAAACGACGCTAATTCATTGTGTTCGAATGGTTTCTACTTGTATTGGCTCAAAATTCTCGAGGATAAGACAACACTCTTCTTATCACATTTCTTTTTATTTTTCGTTGGTACTTACCTTGTAGGTAAGTTATCAATCTTTTTACTTCTGTCTTTGTCAAATTATTTTCTGTTTTCGATAGTTGATGACCAGAAGCGGTAAGGCCCCACTCACTCCTTATAAGCCTGACATAAATACTTACGAAAGGCAGTTAAGAGTAGAGAGTAAACAAGGTCATACTAGTCGTGGAAATCCCGACGAATCATCATCAAATCGAGAAACGAGAATGGCCGAAATCGGTGATGAAACACTCGAACAAGGTATTGTACATGCCCAAGGACATGGACAAAACCTTAATCGAATCCACCAATACCAAATAATCAAAATCCTAATGATAGAAATAATCAAAATCGGAACCAGAATAATCATAATAATCCTAACCTACCAAACCCGAGACCTATCTGTGATCAGACCGTAAGAAGAAACCAGACTAATAATCCAATTCGTTTACCAAATGAAGGAGCAAATAATTTCGAAATAAAATCTCATCTTTTTGGTTTAATTGACACAAGAGCCCAATTTCTAGGAGAAGATGACGAGGATCCACATCATCATCTTTATCTTTTTGAAGAATTGTGTAATACAGCCAAAAGTCAAGGTGCTCATCATGAATTAACAAGGATGTCTATGTTTCCTTTTTCTTTAAAAGGAAGAGCACGAGATTGGTTTATGTCACTCCCACATCATTCGTTGACAAGCTGGGAGGAGATTCAAACCGAGTTCTTAAAGCGGTATTTTACTCCTGGTAGAAATTTGGAGTTAAAGGTCGAAGTTGCTAACTTTAGACAAGGATCCGAAGAAACGCTTGGGAATGCTTGGGAGAGATTTAAGAAACTATTAAGAGCTTGTCCCGATCATGGTTATTCCTTAGATATGCAAATCCAACTTTTCGTCGTAAGGCGAGGAAAGACTCACGTGCGTACGTTGATCATGCATGTGGTGGTTCTTTAATGATGAGTGAAGCCCAATTAGTTTACGATGCCATAGAAAAGATTTCCAAAAATAACAGAATGTGGGAAATTTTCTAGCACAAGAAAAGTAGCATTTGCAGGAGAATGTACATCGAATACGGAAGTTCTAGCACACTTGGAGAATTTAAGTAGGAAATTTGATGGCTTACAAACCAGTAAGATTGCTAACTTGGAAAATAATTTAACAAATGACTACTCAAATCATGATAATGTGTCATTAGGGAAAGAAGAACCAGAAGGATATTCAAGGGAGGAGGTGAGTTTTTTACAACAAAGATAAGAATTTGAACAACGCGTATTCAAACTCGTTTAGTGCTATTAGAAGAGATCACCCTACTTATCGTTGGTCTGAAAACCCTATTAAGCAAGGACAACCACCGTATCCAGTTCAATATAAGAATTCATATAGTAATCAAGTTTATCAAGGAGATACCGCGAATCAGAACCTACAATCATTACCTAGATCGTATCCACAACATACTACTCAAAGTATACCAAATCACTCAAAGTTCAACTCAACTTTGAAGGAGTTGATAAATGGGAGAAATTAATGGAAAATATGATGGGTGTAGTTTCTACTCAAGCTAAAAATGTAGAAACTATGATAACTTCTATAGGGACATCCACTAAGGATATGAGTACGTTGAAAACATCCATGAGTGGACATGATACCGTAATGAGAACTATAGAAGCATCAATAAGGAATATGGAAGATCATTTGAGTAGAGAAGGAGAACGTAAAAACGGTAGACCTCCGGAGGATTACCAAGTAATACCGAAAGAAACCCGAGAGAAGTAAATGCTGTTATTACGAGAAGTAGAAAAAACTTTGTGGAGATACTGGAACAGAAAACTCAGGAGATAATGAAGTAGAGAATGATTTAAATGGAAAAATTGAGACAAATATGGAAACCTCAGTTGAACTTGAATTTACTGATGAAGAAGAAGAAATTATTGAAGATTTCTTGAAACAAAATAGTAAAGTTGAACCTGAAAGTAAGAATAAGGAATGGGTTAAAACTCCTAGGATTCTAAAAAATCCAATGGACAGTGACCTGAGAACCTTATTTAAGGAACATGTTAGAGAAAACAATACTGAAGAAAAGAAGGAAGATTTGCCAATAACCGAAAAAGGGAAAATTGATACAGAAGATGCTTCAAAGAAAAGATCGTATGAGAATGAAACATGGCGAACAAGTACTGCTCAAAGATTTAAGGAAAAAGGAAGAGAGGGTATAACTTCAGAACCAAAGGTTATAGATTTGGAATCTTTACCTTACCCACCTAAGGATCAAATTAGAAAGATAAAAACTGATAAGAAGTATGCTCGTTTCCTTGATACTTTTCGTCATATTCATGTCAATATCCCTGTTATCGAAGCCCTAATCAACATGCCTACCTATGGAAAGTTTCTTAAAGATATCCTATCAAACAAAAAACGGTTAGAAGAATATGAGAATATATGCCTTAATGAAGAATGCTCGCGACTCTAACATAAGTTGCCTCCTAAACTTAATGATCCTGGTAGTTTTACAATCCCATGTGAGATTGGAGGATTTCGTTTAAGAAAGTACTATGTGATCTTGGAGCAAGTATAAATCTCATGTCCTATGAGGATTATAAGAAACTAGGCATAGGAGAGCTTACAAATACCGAAATGACCCTTCGGATGGCGTATAGATCGATTAAACATCCTAAGGGAGTCATCGAGGACGTGTTGGTTAAAGTAGACAAATTTTACTTTCCAGTAGATTTTGTAATAATGGAAATGGAAGAAGGATATTCAGCGCCAATTATTCTAGGTCGTCCATTTCTAGCAACAGGAAGAACATTAATCGATGTTCAGAAAAGAGAACTGATACTAAGAGTTAACGGAGATGAAGTTTCCTTCAATATCTTCAAAGCTATGAATCATCCATACAATTCACCAGAATCGTGTTCTTTTATAGATGAGATATCTACACTCTGTGATAACCAATTGCAAGATTATGAAGATAAGCTAGAGGAATGTTTAGCTTTATCTATCTATAAAGAAGATGAAAATGATACTGAAATGAAAGAAGTGATCCTTTATCTTGATAAGGGGCTGTTTTCTAAACATCCGTGGCATAAGTATTTGGAATTAGAACTAGATGGGCCAGTTCTAAAACCTTCAGTAGAAGATCCACCAAGGAATCTGGAATTGAAACCACTTCCTACAAATCTTAAGTATGCTTTTCTTGAAACTGATAATCTACTACCGATTATTATTTCATCAACCTTAACTAATGAACAAGAAGATCAATTACTTAGAATGTTAAAAGGAATTAGCCCTGAGATATTCAAGGAATTAGCCCTGAGATATGCGTTCATAAGATCATCCTAAATGAGGGAGCTAAACCTTGTATTCAGCCACAACGCCGCCTCAACCCAAATTTACAAGCCATTGTTAAGAAAGAGGTTATTAAGCTATTAGAAATGGGGATAATCTTTCCCATATCAGATAGTGAATGGGTGAGTCCAACTCAAGTAGTACCAAAGAAAGGAGGTTTCACGGTAAAAGAAAATGATAAAAATGAATGGATTCCGACAAGGGAAATTACAGGATATCGAATGTGTATTGATTTTAGAAAACTGAATGAACATACGAAGAAAGATCATCATCCACTTCCATTCATCGTACAAATGTTGGAACGATTAAGTGGACATAAATATTATCGTTTCTTAGATGGCTATTCGGGATATTTACGGATATTCATTGCGGCGGAGATAGAGAAAAAACTACTTTCACTTGTCCGTATGGAACTTTTGCTTATAAACGAATGCCATTTGGTTTATGTAATGCACCAGCTACATTTCAGCGATGTATGATGGTAATATTTTCTGACATGGTCGAGAAATTCTTAGAAATCTTTATGGATGACTTTAGTGTTTATGGAGATTCTTTCGATGAATGTTTATCACACTTAGAACGAGTTTTACAACGCTGTGAAGATACCAATTTAGTATTAAACTGGGAAAAATGTCACTTAATGGTATCAGAAGGAATTGTTCTAGGTCATAGAATCTCTGAAGTAGGTATCGAAGTTGATAAGGCTAAAGTCGAAGTAATCGAAAAGTTACCTCCACCGAGTCAATTTAAGAACTTTGAGAGGATTTCTCGGACATGCAGGTTTTTATAGGAGATTTATTGCAGATTTCTCGAAAATAGCAAAGCCTCTAAGTCATTTGCTTGAAAAGGAAGTACCATTTAACTTTGATGATAAATGTATGGAAGCCTTTAAGACCCTAAAAGTGAAGTTGACTACTGCACCAGTCCTGGTGGCACCAGATTGGGATTTACCGTTTGAAATAATGTGTGATGCAAGTGATTTAGCTGTAGGAGCTGTCTTAGGTCAAACATATAACAAAGTACTCAAAGCAATTTACTATGCGTCTCACACTCTAAATGCAGCTCAACTTAATTATGCAACTACAGAAAAAGAACTGTTGGCTGTAATATTTGCCTTAGAAAATTTTAGATCGTATATTTTCGGATCTAAGGTTATTATTTATACAGACCATTCAGCCTTGAAGTATCTGTTAAGTAAGAAAGATGCTAAACCACGTCTTCTTAGATGGATTTTGTTACTTCAAGAATTTGATATAGAAATCAAGGATAAAAAAGGAAGTGAAAATGTAGTAGCAGATCATCTAAGTAGAATGGAAAATGATGAAGGAAGAGGAAATGAAATACGAGATTCATTTCCTGATGAACAACTTTTTAGGATAGATACTCCCTTAACCATGCAATTATTAAAAGATAAAATACTATTAAAAGAAATTTCACCATGGTTTGGGAATATAGTTAACTATCTTACCTGTAATTACGTTCCGTCTCATTGGACTTGGCAGCAGAAAAAGAAATTCTTTTACGACTTAAAGTTTTACTATTGGGAGAAACCAGATCTTTTCCGAAGATGCTCGGATGGAATAATCGAAAAATGTATTCCCGATAGTGAGATTTTAAGTGTTTTATCGTTTTGTCATGATCGTGAGGCGGAGGTCATCATGGAGGATGGAAAACTCGCTTTTAAAGTTTTACAATGTGGTTTTTATTGGCCTAAACTATATAAAGATGCGTATAAATATGTAAAATCTTGTAAATCATGTCAAAAATGGGGAAATATATCGAAAAAACATGAAATGCCTATGCAACCGATTTTAGAATGTGAATTATTTGATGTATGGGGTATAGATTTCATGGGACCTTTCCCTATATCATTTGGAAAAAGATTTATTCTTGTAATGGTTGATTATGTCTCGAAATGGGTAGAAGTCGAAGCTCTTCCCACTAACGATACCAAGGTTGTGTTAAGGTTCCTTAAAAAGAATATATTTACAAGATATGGCACTCTGAGGGCTATCATTAGTGATAGAGGTTCACATTTTTGCAACCGACCATTTACTAAGATAATTGAGAAATATGGTGTAACTCATAAGCTAGGAACACCCTATCATCCGCAAACTAGTGGACAGGTAGAGGTGTCTAATAGAGAAATTAAAAGAATCGTGGAGAAAACAGTGGACTCAAATCGTAGAAACTGGGCAGAAAGACTAGATGATGGATTATGGGCATATAGAACAGCCTTTAAAACACCAATTGGTTGTTCTCCTTATAAATTAGTTTTTGGTAAATCTTGTCATCTCCTTGTTGAATTAGAACACCGAGCTTTGTGGGCTATTAAATTCCTAAATTTTGATACTAAAGCTGTTGGTGATCATAGATTACTTCAGTTAACAGAACTGGATGAGTTTCGACTCGATTCATATGAAAATGCTCGAATCTACAAGGAACGCACGAAAGCTTTCCATGATAAGAAAATCTATAATCATGAGTTCCATGTAGGTGATCGAGTACTTTTGTACAATTCACGTTTAAAGTTGTTTCCAGGAAAGCTTAAATCTAGATGGGCAGGTCCCTACGACGTAACTAAAGTCTATAAGTCCGGAGTTTGTTGAACTAACGATGGGAAAACAACTTTTATAGCCAATGGCCACGGGGTAAAATTATTCGTGGAAACCGAAGGGATACCTCAAACGAAGAAATATTATTGCTTAACGACCCTCCAACGGATTAAGGAAGCAGGAATTCTAAACTCAACCGATTACGGGTACTATCTTTCTAAATTCACTTTTTAATATGCAATTTAAGTAGTTTCGTCTTTTACCGGGTAGACGTAAAAGAACTGGAATGCCTTTCATAGATAGAATAGAATTTTTTATTTTGCTTTTAAAATTAGGTTTAGATAAAGATGTTGCCTTTAGAATAGAAGCCTTAGTTTCTAACTTGAACAAGGAACTGATACGCGAAATCAGAGAAAGAGATCTTTGTAATGGAAATTCAAGAAGTGCTATAAAGAGAAGGGCAAGATTTCTAAAGAGATGTAGAATTTGTGGCAAAAGTGAACATAATGGAAAATGTGGGGACATCACAACCAAATCCCAGGATGAATGTTTGAATGTAATTAAGATGGGAACGACTAGGTGGTTATCCGAAAATCCCGATGGACAACAAAGAGAGAATTCAAACGCATCATTTCTAGGAATTAGGTTGATGGACCGTTACTATAGAAATCTCGAAGATTTAAGGATGGTGGGAGTAGAATTCAATTAAGTTTTATGTTTTTTTTTTATTTTCAAAAATTTCATAAAAATTTTATGATAAACTTATTATTAGATCATATATGGTTTATATGATAGAATTAAAATTTATCATACCAAAAATATTTTCTTTAAAAAGATTTTATAAAAAATCGTAATAATTTATTTTATCAGTAAATAATTTTATGATTTTATAAAAATATTTTTATGATATAATCTAAATTATTACACACAAAAAAAAAACAACAAAAATATGAAAGGAGAATCGAGTAATTACTAACGATTCGAGTCGATAGGAGTTCGATTCGATTCGTTAGCTTTATAACCTAAAAATATCACACTTTCATCTTCATCTTCTTCATTTCTTCAACCCCAAAAAAAGCCGACCCCCACCCCTTTTCCCCTCTTCAAAAATTTCATCACTTTTCACCAAATTTTCTATCCCAAATTACTTAATTAATCATCTTCTCTTCCATTCCACTCCACAAATTCATCACCATTGGATAAAAGGATAGATTTTTCAAGCAAAGCTCCTCTCTTTTCTCAACATTTCGGCGGCACCACCATCTATTCCGGCAACTACCTACTCTTTCTAGCTCTCTACGGTAACTATATATATATATGTATATCAATCATTTTAATTTTTATCAAGCTTTTAGTTTTTAATTTTAATTTTATTTTTTTTCCTATAATTTGGTCTAAGTACTTGTTTGTGTTTGTTGTTTGTTGTTGTTTTTGTTGTTATTTTGTCATACCAAAATCGTAGATGGCCTCATCATCTAGGAGAAGCTCTAAGAAAAGAAAACCAGATAACCCTGTAGTAGTACCGGTTCATGAACCGCGACCCTTAACTGAACTTGAAGAAGCCGTTTCTTTTGAAAAAACCGCTAGTATTGAAGCTAAAAATGCCTATGATGGATTTTTCAGTAAGTGCGGGGTCACTTTAGAACGTGGTATGGATTTTGACTGTTTGGGAGAAGAAGTGAAGAAAATCTTCCAAGATAGGGAATGGATGGAAATTGCGATGGAACGCACTAGTAACATAAATGTCACAATGGTAGCCGAATTTTATTCTGTTTTATCTACTTATGATAGGGCTACTCTTGATGATCTAGAAAGTATCCCTCTTAGGAAGGTTAATGTCTCCTTCAATCCTGTCATGATAAATTCTATTTATGGGTTACCTGAGATACTTGAGGATGATGATTATCAGACTGTTTGGAATTTAGACCTGCCTGGTAGACTGCTAGCTAAATTATTTGAAGCTCAGGCTGCCTTTGATCCCACAACAGTTTGGAAGGATAATAGGTTTCCTTATGGACAGTGTATAAGGGACATCAGGGCTATCAAGCAATTTATAGGATATAATGTTAATCCTTCGACTCATCTCTGTGCTTATGGTCGTGAGGATGTTGTTTTGACCTGGGCTATGGTGCATGACATTCCAATAAATCTAGGGAAGTTAATTTTTACCAAGGCATGTGATTTTGTTAAGAATAGAACTCGAGGAGGACATCTGCCGTTCCCTAATCTTATTTCTGCCTTGTGTGATCTTTATGAAGTACCGGTACTACCCTCAGATAGGATTATGTCACCTTTTGCTCCACTTATTGGCCAGAAACTAACTGCCTTGCCTGCTGGTAGAATCAACTACAATAATCCTAACCGCCAAAGAACATCAACAACCACCACGGCCATCTCCTATTCATACATCTCGAGTTCCTAGGCAATCCCCTCGGCCCGCATCCACTTCGGGGCCGAATAGCCGGATAGAGGCTATGTTTCGGCATATGATTCAAGCTCGGGCTAGAACCGATGCTAATATAGCCTTAGCTTGTGAACGAGAATAGGAAGTGGGTCAAGATCTTAGGATTGGCCAAAGAGGTCACGGGGCTTTCATCGCAATATAGATCCCAAATATGAAGAGATTTCTGCTCGTTACCCTCAAAGTCAGCCTGACCCATATACTATGCCAGATTGGATTCCACCTGTCCCACCACCAGTTTTATTCCAGGACTATATGCCGTCATCTGTAGGACAGGGTAGTATGTTTACAGGTTCGTTTGATGCATCCATGGGCATGGGAGGAGTAACTTCAGTAGCAGATGTGACAGCAGGTCTCGGCTCGTTTGGATTGGAAGGTTCGGTGACGATGACGACGAGGCAAACTCAGGCTACATTTCAAGCTTCTACGTCAGTGGATCCACAACAGTTTAACTATGATTTTAGTACGACTCAGTCTCTCGGGGCTGATTTTACTTCTAGTATGTTTGGATCTTTTTCGGCTCATTTTGACTCATCTTATGATGAAGATGAGGATTACGATGGAGATGAGTAGTTAAGTAAACTTTTCCTATTTTACGATGTATGACGATATACTTTGGTTTGATTTTTATTTTAGACGGTTTGATGTACTCGTGGTTAGTACACTACGCGCTTTTACGTTTTTACGTTGTTTCGTATTATTAGAATTTTTCACCCTCGTTTTATATAAAATTACATGTATTCACACTTAATTAACCTGATAAAACATCCTGAAATGCAAAAATCTGTGACCGAGCACTGTAGCACCGGCCCGCGCCGGTACTGCACCGGCCCGCGCCGGCCTGGTGTTCTACCGACCTCATTCAGGTTGTTTCTTATCTATTTCTGGCACTTCTATATAAGGAAACAGAGGGCTCACTCCTCAATTTGCCAATTCACTTCTTTAGTCTCTCGTTTTCTTATATATTCCGTATAAAATGTCCGATCATTCGTCAGTTAACAGTTATTCTCCTCCGCATACCCCAAACTCCGTACTCCCTAATTCGCATTATCCGTTTTTCCACCCCATCCCTTACAATTATATGAATGAAGCAAATCCAAACCCTTTTTCGAGTAATTTCAACCAATCACCGGTGCTGGTTAAAGAGGTCTAAATTTTAGAAAAGTGGATAATTGGGCATTCATAAGAATGGAAGCAGATGGGTGGGACTATTTACTCAGTACTTGCAGAGGCTAGTACTCTAGAGTCGTTACAGTCTGTTACCATTAGAGGTACTGTTGTTCCTTTTACTTCTACCATAATCAATCAAAATTTTCATATACCACCAGTCCAAACGTCATTATGAGTATCAGTGGAGACTTGACACCGCTGAAGGATTTATTAACAAATGTTCGGAATCTTATCAAGTTTTATTCCAACATTATAATAGGGTTAGAGATGTCTCCACTGCCGCTTTACTTCCCCATTTGAGAACCTGGAAACGTTTCATCAATTCACGAGTTTATCCAACTGATGATTTCTCGGAAATCAGTGATGATGAATTGTTACTATTGTATGCTATAACGAGCGGGGCTGTTATAGATTGGGGAATATTGATTCAGAAAGCAGCTGTTAGTTTTGCATTTGGAAGCAGACCGATCCGTCAGCCTATGCCTTTTGCATGGCTGATTTCCAGAATAAGTGTTCGTTTGGCTAGGGTACCGGAAAGAGCGACAGATGAGTACTTTCCAGCTCGCCTTCCTCAGGTAGGGCTACTACCAGTCGATATTCCGGGAGGATCTTCAAGTGGAGAAAATTAGATAGTTATGATAGTTGTAAGGAATATCAAAGGTAATAATAATGGTAGAATAAATTAACTTAGAATAAATTAGTTTAATCATAAATTAGATTAACTTAGTTTTAGTTTTTTTTAGTTTATAGTAGTATTTAGTAGTTAACTTGTACTTTTTAATATTGTAATATATTTGTTTGTGTTAATGTTTTTTATTATTATGCTATATTATATAAACGCTAATCTATATGACACGTAACAATATTCACCGGTTAAAAAATTTATTTTAATTCCTAAACCAACTTTTTACTACTCATTACACATCGAGACGATGTCGATTCGTAAGTGGGGAGTAGAGATTGGTTAGTAAATAAAATAATTTTAATAGATCAAACACTGATGCACTTAGTTTAATCAATCTTAAGGAAATAAACGAAATAATATATAATCATTATAATAAAAATGACATATTTGGATAGAATAAAATTTTAATTAAGTAAAGTAATCTCGATATATTATTTCTATATTATTTATATCTATGTTAGATTTTTATCAAGATTTTAAGTATGTATACCTAGATAAATAGTATGAAATATTATTTTATGGAATGAGACAAAAGTTACTTTTAATTATAATAAAATTTTAGAATGATTTTCTTTTCAAGACAAGTATGAATTTGGAATCGGATTAGGAATGATGAGATTTTTGGCATTACTTTGACTAACTATGGCCAAATAAGCCTACCCGAACGTAATTTCCAATTTTTGTCCCCACCTCAGTCTTGCAGAGTGATCAAGACCTCACTCGAAATTAGCCATTATGATTAACTAGATATAACCGACCCTTAACTTAAATTGGTCTACATTTCCTTGAAATCCCGCAGGTTTAGTATGTACTTATGGATAGCGGTGACGACATCGAAATTCAATAATGGTATATGCTGAGATTGGAATAAATATTATTCGGAAGGCAATCTGTTTTCAAAAAAAAAAAAAATGTTATTCTCTAGAAAAAGAAAAAGTTGGAATAATTAAGTGCTGATGTATCCGTACTCACCTCATGACACTTGAAAGATAGTCGATTCTGGTTCGGATATGTTTGTTTTTTGTTAAAAAAAATAATAATAAAAAAAACAAAACAGTGTCAGGATGTTACTAATCAAGGTATTTTTTTGATCAGAAGTTGAAGGTGTAAGTACGTACGACTTGCCTCTATTTTCTTTTGATTTCCCTTTGTTATCCTGTTGATTAGCCAAACACCCTGAGCCTGAACGTTATAAGCCATTTTGCCAACTACTTGACTTAGTCCTTGATTCCGAAATTTCATACAGTGGCGATTACAAAAATTTTCTAAGTATTTTATTTTATAGTTATTAAGTAATTCATGTAGAATTTCATTTAAATAATATTTTATAACTAGTTTATTAAGTTATACACACTTTTTATTTTTTTAATAATCTTAGATAGATAAAATTAATATAATTATAATGTTGACAGCATGCATTACTAAGTTAGAAATTTAGTCTAGAAGAACTATATTGTTTGCATTATAACAGTTTATATATTATCGCTTATTTTGCTCGAGGACGATCAAAAGCTAAGTGGGGAGTAGTTGATGTATGATAAAAATATAACCATATTATATGACTTTTTATATCGTATTTACGATAATATCGTATAAATTCTATAAAAATATATCTAAAAACACATAAAAATCGAAATCGTTATAAATAGATATTATCGTTATAATTTTAGTAAAACTTATAGTTTTTATGATCAAAATTATCGTGGCTCGTGTTTTTGATTTGTTTCGGGGTACGTGTGATGGAAAACTCGAAGGATTAAAACCGAAACAGTAAGAAACGGAAGAAAGATATTTTTCAAGATCCGGCCCGAACCGAAAAAACCCGGCCCGAGCCGGAATCTCTCTCGCCACCAAAGACATGGGGACCGTCGGGGAGAGAATCTCCACTGTAGCACCGGCCCGCGCCGGCCTTGTGTTGCACTCTATAAATACTCCTCATTTGCAGCCTGATGGAGTTGTACCAATATATATATATATCACTTCTATATATATATATATATATATTATCTTAGTCTAGTTTGTAGTTCTGTAAATGCCGTAAACGACACTCTGTCGAAATAATAATGTAGTATAAGTATCGTTTTAGTACTTAGAAGGATTATTAAGGCTCGTTGTTGCTAAAGGAGTTGTTATTTCCGGAGAATACGGCTCTGACACTACAATTGTAATCTGGTAACTTTTTAATGTATTTATGTTTGTTTGTTGTTATTAGTATCTATCTATTAGTTATAATGATATTAGGCTAACTATATATCTAGCCAAGATATGAAATTGAATTAGTTTATCTTTTTAGGGAAATAGATGATGACTATGTTAAAATTGAATTAAAATCGATTATAATGAATCTTTTTCTATCTTGCAACGTATTGATAATATTCGGATTGACGTAATTAACCAAGATGAATCGCAACATATAACCTAATGATGAACTGACCGCAGAGAAGTTAGGATATGAGATAAAGGATAGAAAAACCGGAGGGTAAAATTGGCCGAGTGAAAACGTGACAACGGAATCCGATTTCCTACCCGGGGGCGATTTGTCTTGGGAAAGATGAATCTTATTAAATTTGTGTTCAAGATCATAATAATGTTAAAATCAATGGTTTAATTGAAACTAACACCGGAAAGTTAAATCGATCCGCCTGACAACCGGAGCCTTTTGAATAACATCGGCCGTCTGACAAATGGAATAACCTCTTTTATCCGGGGTAGATTTGTACTCGGTACCTGTTCAGACTAACTGAGATTAGCATGGGGCAATTGTGGAGATTAAACTGATGACAATTTGACATATGACAATTTCATACGCTCGTGTGAGGAGGAGTTGTCTAGCTTAGGAATACACCGATTCACATATAATTGATTCACCTTAAATTAAGGAAAGATCGAGCACATCTATTTCTACTAAAAAGAGATACTGATTCAGTGACATATTCTTGGCTAGTTTCTAATAATATTACTAGTATTTATATCTTATATATTGTATTGGTACCTATATATATTTATATCTATATATATATTTGTATTTCTATATGCTTATATATATATATTTTTGTATCTATATATATCTGTTTTAGTTTTATGCATTTATTAACTGTTTTAAGGTTACTAAATAGAAAAAAGAAAAATTACGACTTAGATTGAGTTAATAATAGCTTTTTGGTGTTTAGCCACACTTTGAATTACCATACGTTTCCCTGAGGATTCGACACCTCACTCACCATACTAGCACTACAGTTTGACCCGATACACTGTCGGTTAAGGACTGGAATAGCACTAGAAAAGGCCACGTCAAATTTCGAAGCTAATCCGTTGCTCTTTTCAACAGACGTCTCAAGAGAGAAAGGATCACCGCGAGACGAGGATCGTTTTGATACCAACAATCCCTAGATCCGTTAACGTAAGTTTTCCCTCATCGTTCTTGGTATTAGGGTTTATTCATCATCGTGTTAGGCTGCGTTTTTCTGAGTTTAAACATCGTAGTGATCGTCTTTGGATTGATCGTGTATAGGTTTGGAGTTAAAGGTTTAACCTTTTCAAGACTTTGGTAGCTTTGGATTGTTGTACCACGCAAATCAAGGTAACGTGGTGTTCTTATCGTATGATTAAAGTGTCATAAAGTTATAGAGCAATTTGTATGCTTAATTTAGTGGTTTTGAGTCTGTTTAAGTCGGAGTTTGGGGTAGAATTGTGTTGGAATCGCGGTTTGACAGTTGCAGATTTTCTGGGCAAAATCCCAGGCAGACGGGCGTCTGAGGTAGCGGCAGCTCAGACGAGTGTCTGGGTATTTCGGACGGTCGTTTGAAGGTTCTGATTTGATACAGGATGTGGCTGAATTTAACGGACGGGCGTCTAGGGGTTTATGGACGCACGTCCAAGGCAGACGGGCGTTTACTAGGGGTCAGACGGGCGTTTGACCTACTTATTCTGTTTTTTCACTGTTTTTCGTGTCAGCTTGGTTTCAGGTTTTATAATCATGTTTTACTGCTTAACCATATGTGACAAAGCCTTGAATTAGCTTTTGATGCGTTTAGTTTCAGCACCATATGGATTCCCTAAAAAGATGAAGTGTGGGACCGTCGAAAGCTTTGGATTTTCCTTGTGCTTCGATAAGCTAGGGTTTATCGATGTCTGTGTATGTGCTAGGTTTTGTTAGAGTCTAGTGGTCTTAAGAAGAGGGAGTAGACTGATAGGTGAGCCTTTTATGTGAATCAACTTAGGTGGCTAGTTAAACATCTAATCAAACATATGTGCTAGATTAATAATCTTAAACATCATGCAATGCTTGGTAAGGCATTGTACAATATCGCGATGTGTTCTCAGACCAGACAAAGTAGACTGTACCCACGCCGGTCAATCGATTGGCTAGATAAAGCGTCTGGTACATTCTGCCGGTTATCACACTATCGGGACTCAGATATTCCCGGGGCTACTAGAGCGTGTCTCTACGTAGGTTGCACCCAGTTGTCCTAGTACATCCTATTACTAGGCGTAGTGCCCTTGTTATTCATGATGTAACTGTTAGGTGTAGTGCCCGAAAGACAATTTGTGTAATTGTTTTTAATAATGAATGACAGAATTTATCTCACCTTATTACTTGCTTTGTGCTTGTAAAGTAATACACTGCTGCAAACCCTAAGTATATCTGTATGTAACCACTTAACTCAGTGTATGGATTACACGTGAGGATTGAGTTAGTGGTGGTATACTTAAACTGTTAGTCCGTGGTGAACTTAATCAGAGTTTAGGGTCTCTTGATTAAAACACCAATAATGCGCCCAGAACACCTTAGGGTGTGATAGTCTTATCCGGACTGTCGGTAGGGGGTACCTACGTAGGGCATTTATATATGATGGCATTCATATAGGACTGGACCAATTTAATCTGTATTACTCGATATAATTTCGTAATCGAGGAATCTTATTAAATCATTAGATGATCGTAAATGGATCAACCTTAATCCTGAGGTGATCACAGGGTGCTACTTGTCCCGGGGTAGTGTTTGATGTGTTAGTTACGGTTCACTTAAATATGTGTTCCAAGCCACTTCTCATTGGCACTATCTCCAGATGAGTGAGTAGTTCGATTTTCACGGACATGGAATCCATTCCTTCTGCGCGGGAAGTAGAGAGACGATCCCCTTATTTGTTAGCCCTAAGAAAGTGATCGATCCCGGGAGTTCATATTAGACTAATTGATCACTAGTCAGATATGTGAACTAATTGATCATCAGGGGGTTAATGGTAAATAAGGATAAGATATTCTGAGTCGGGTTCACGGAGACTTCCCACTCAGAATGGATAGTCTATGGAGGGTTAATCCGTATGTAGTGATTATATCAATGGACGCTTATTCACTCTATGGGTTGAGTATAAGTATACATCTATAATCGGTAGAGTTCAGTTTCGGGTTTATGGTGGCGTAATCCCGGAATTAATAATTAATGTACTTATTCGGTTCGATGAATAATTAATTATTGGAGCTACTGGTTATAGGTCCATGGTCCCCGATGTGGCTTCTGTAATTCGGACTAATAATCTTGTTATTTGGGCCTCAGTGATAATTAATTGGGGGGCTAATTAATTGATATGCATGAATATTATTTAGTTGGGCTAAATAATATAATACGAAAAAGACATTTTTTCGTGGGCCAGTGGGCTTAGTGTGGCGCCAATATGTCTTGGATTTTCCAAGAAATTAGTTTTCCTGGATAATGACATATTGTGTAATTAGTTATTTATTTGTTAAATAATTAATTGGATAAATAAAAGAAAATAATTTATTTATTATTTATCTCTTAACTATAAGGATAATTATATTTTCTTATTATAAGATTGTAATTATCTCTTATTTTTATTGGATAATAATAATTAGAATTATCTCTTTTATTTTGTTAAACCGATTGGGTATAGGTTTTCTCACTTGGATTTTGCCTATAAAAAGAGAGTTCTCCCCGAGCCCTAGGTGAAGAGAGGGCCACGAAATTTATAGAGAAAAAAGGCTAAGGAGTTCGATCCTTAGCTCCACCCGGTTGGAGAAAAACTTGGAGTTTTTCTTGGAAGCATATCGAGGAGGTTCGTGTATCAAGAAGGGTGTCCACCAACCGCCGTTTGGAGAACACATCGGAAGATCTTGGCTTCTCTTCCTACTATTGGTAACTTGATCTTAACCCCCTTGTAGTAGTTTAAGTCCTTTAATTATGTATTGTGATATATAAGTCGTGATCCATCCGCTGCGCGTAGATCTAACTCGCTTAGATCTAAGAACCTGCATCCTTCAGTAACAAACTTGAACTAAGCTAGATACCTTTGGAACCTCATGTTATGCTATGAACATAATGTGATAGTTAGTTAGGGTTAATAGCGGAATGAATTAATAAAAGACGGCGTTGCTTTTATTTCTTTATGAGACTGACGTTGTACGATCTTCTACGCGTTACTAAGTACTTATGTACTTACCCCGTTACTTTCTGTTTGTCTTTCTCCTTCCCCAAAGAAGATGAACAGGTTGCTAATGTTGATGAGTTCTTTGATGAGGACGTGTGAGATGGAGCTCTTGAAGACTTAGTTCTTTTAGTTTGATTCTTTCAATAATGTTGTTGATTTAGTTTCAAACAATGTTGTCTTTCTTTTGGAATAGTTCCGTTTGAATTTTTTTGGATTTGATGTTGGATGTTTTAGTTCTCTTTATAGGATTTAGTTCTACAGCTTTGAAAACCGTGTGTTCGATCTTTTGTTTTCCCGAGTCGTTCTATCTTCCGCGTCGTTTTAGTTCTGATGTATGACGTAAGGCTCACATATATTATTGAATTTATTTGATAATATTTGTGCCAAGCGCTCTTTCCGGATAATGACTCGGTGTCCGGGAACAGGGCGTTATAGTGTAATTAGTTATTTATTTGTTAAATAATTAATTGGATAAATAAAAGAAAATAATTTATTTATCTCTTAGCTATAAGGATAATTATATTTTCTTATTATAAGATTATAATTATCTCTTATTTTTATTGGATAATAATAATTAGAATTATCTCTTCTATTTTGTTAAACCGATTGGGTATAGGTTTTCTCTCTTGGATTTTGCCAATAAAAAGAGAGTTCTCCCCGAGCCCTAGGTGAAGAGAAGGCCACGAAATTCATAGAGAAAAAAGGCTAAGGAGTTCGATCCTTAGCTCCACCCGGTTGGAGAAAAACTTGGAGTTTTTCTTGGAAGCATATCAAGGAGGTTCTCATATCAAGAAGGGTGTCCACCAACCACCGTTTGGAGAACACATTGGAAGATCAAGGCTTCTCATCCTAAGATCAAGGCGTCTCTTCCCGATATTGTTAACATGATCTTAACCCCCTTGTAGTAGTTTAAGTCCTTTAATTATGTATTGTGTTGTATAAGTCGTGATCCATCCGCTGCGCGTAGATCTAACTCGTTTAGATCTAAGATCCTACATCCTTCATGTGGTAGCAGATACAGGTTCCACGATTTATATAATCATAATCATAATTATACGATTTAAAGGAGTGGAATTGCATGTAGATAAATTTTATTTATTGTTTTATGCATTGATAATGATTAGTTGTTGTGGTTGAAGAGATGGATTGGGGGTTGGCACTGTTTACCCGTTAGATCTATTGTAAACTCATATAAACGATGAAAATTCGTTCATATGAGTATATGAAATTATGTGATCTAGGAAGGTATGTGAGCTGAATTCTCCTCCACCATCACACTGGAAGATTTTTATCTTGTGATCCACCTGATTTTCAACCAATTTCTGGAATTTTACAAATACATCATAAAATTATGATTTTCCTTTTAAGGGATACAGCTATGAGAATCTAGAGAAATCATCAATAAAAACCACATAATATTTATATAACTGATTTGATAGCACATGAGCCGGCCCCCAAAGATCACAATGCACTTTTTTGAGAGGAAATTTTGAAATAAAAGTACTTTTATTGAAAGGTTGTTTACAACTTTTTCCTAATTGACAGCTGACACACAACTTGTGTTTATTTTCCCATGGACTAATATTTATTTTTCCTAGATGTTTTAGCTTCATCACCAAATTCTGATTGGAATGGCCCAGCCTCTGGTGCCAAACAGTGGATGTAGCCTTCCCTGTTCTTACTGCTAATAATGCTTCATGTACTCCTTGATCCAATGCATATAGGTTGCCTTTCTTATGTCCTTGTGCTATGACCTTCTTGTTGTGATCCTTATCAAAAAAAACCAGATTTATCAAACTCAAAGGAACATTCATTATCTGAAGTATACTTACCCACTGAAATTAAATTCTTTGTCAGATCAGGGAACAACAAGACATCACTTAGTTTCATATTACCATTATTAAGATCACATGTATGTGTGATCCTTAGGCCAGTGCCATCACCAACAAACACTTTATCAGGACTAGTATATTTAGATGCATTTATTAAATTACCTTCTTCATTGGTCATATGTGAGGTAGCTCCTGTGTCTGCATAAAAGGCTGGATCAGATTGATCTGCAAGGCTAAGAGCAGCAAATGCCTTATGTGATTCTTCTGATTGATAAGCTTAATCAAATATGTACCAGCAGTCTAGGGCAGCATGATTTTCCCTTCCATAGATTTGGCATCTAACTTGTGGACCTTGTGGCTGATTGTTGTTATTGACAAGTGCACATCTCTTGTTTTGATTATGTTCTTCTGTTCTGGCCTCCTTTGATCATTAGCACCATTGCCAAACTTTCCAGCGGGAGCAAAACCTCAACCTCTAGAGTTAAATTGGCCTATACCAGCACCCCTTCTTCCTCTGCCACGACCCCTCTGCGTCATGAAGACCTGAGAGTTATCCACATGTGGCTTCTCTTCTTTCTTCTGGGCTCTAAAAGTCTGCTCATAGCCTTGAAGAGCCATGACAAACTGGGCAAAATTAGGATATGGTGGTTTAGTCAGCATGGCAGTGCGGAAGTTCATATAGTCATTCCCAAGTCCATGAGCAAATTGGAACACCTTGTCCATGTCTGCTACTGGTTTTTTAATTGCTACCAAATTGTCACAGATTAATTGAAACTCTCTCAAATACTCATCAACAGTCCTGGTTCCTTTCTTGATTCCCATGAGCATATTCTTCAAATTCCCTTCCTTTTCCACAATTTGTGGGAAGAGTTGTTGTGCAAGGCTGTCCCAAAGTTGGAAAGCAATGCATTCCTCCTCATGAATCATGCTCACTACTTCCTCCTTCATGGTTCCCAATAACCATGAGGTTAGCAAGCCGTCATTGACAAACCAAGTTGTAAAGTCTGGAATGTCAATTTCTTCCCCTGCTTGGTTTTGATTTTCTTGGCACGATGCTCATTTGATGAGACATGGTGATAAACACCAAGGCTCCGGATCAATGGAGTCACATGTGACCTCCATAGCAGGTAGTTTGTAAGAGTCAGTTTGATTGAGATCAAACTTGAACATTGGTGGACTTGCTATTGTCAGTCCAGATTCCTTTGCCATTGATCAGGAAGGAAGATGGATTAACAAAAAAAGAAGTTAAACAAGGCTTTCAGGATGTTTATGGCTCAGATACCATGAACCATGAAGAAATAAATGCAGCAAGAAGGAGAGGAACAAGGGTGAATTTTTATTGAAGAATTCAGCAGCATACAAGGTGTTTAAATAGGTAAAATTCACAACCCTAACTTATGTCCTAAGATTAAGTAATTTGAAGATTATCAAAATCTTTACAAAAATTGATTCATTTGATTAAATCCCAAATTTGTCGCAATATTTACTTCTTCTGTATCTTTGAGTGATTTGCTGAGTGATCTTCCGCATTATTCTTTATTTCCAAATCTGTGCTTTTTATTTTCATGATTCTGTTGTCTAACAAAGGATATACATGCAGTCAAATGAAAATATTGAAAAAGAAAAAGAATAAGAATAAAGGGAAAAATACTTAGTTGAATACCTCATCTTGAAGAAAAAGAAAATATGGATCACCCCCCAAAAAAAAAGTAAAAAAATATGGATCAATGAATCTTGAAATCACACAAAAATACAGAATCATCATCTTCATAGCGTAATTAAATTGCAACATATATATAAGCATTTTAACCAATTTTTTTTGTTTTGGAAAAAATATTGAAATTCAACTTGAGTGTGAAGTTTATTACCATCTGAGTATGTGATTAGTGTCAAATTAAACTGATGAATTCTAACATTACATATTTTTGAATGATCATAGCTTAAGTTGGTGTTCTATGATTAATTAAGTATAACATAATTGATTAAGTTGAGATGGTCAAAACTCTCATATTGATAATCACAATTTCCTCCAATCCATATTATAAATAAGACATTTTCCATTTGTTTCATATCAAACAGTTAATCGCCGTTATTGTCACATTATTTTGTTGAAAGAATAGGTAGATTGACATCCAAAAATGTTTATATCTATATCATTTTAATTACTACATATTTTTTATTTATAATAAATAAATAAATAAAATCTAGAAACATTCACAACCACAACATAAGGTTTAATGTAAGTATTAGGTACATTTATGCGTTATTTGTTTATAAGGACGTGTTTTGTGAGTTAATTAGACATTTAGGACACATTTAAAAGATCATTAATTATAAGGACGGATTTCTTTTATGTTTCCGATTTTGCCCTTCACATATAAGACGTCTTTCATGCCGATTCTATTGCATTTACTTTGATTCTTACGGCTGATTCTTCGATATGGATATGGATTCTTCGATCTTCCTTTTACTGCCGATTCTTATGCAATTTCTTCGCATTTAATCCGATTTTTCGCCGCATTTCATTCGCTATTGATCCATCTATGTGTATTTTGTTTTGGATTCATCAATTTTCGGCCGATTCGTCGTTCAGAGCTTCGTAAATCATCCATCTTCGTTTTTCATCTTCTGTTTCAATTTTTCTGGTAATTTTCGAGATTTGGTTATTAATCTCATTTAATTATGCATATTTGTGCACCTGATTGATTGTTATTGTAATTTACTCGTTACAGTATGGATAATTCTATTCCTGCATTCTGACTGCAGCTATTTTCAGTGGCATATGAGTTTGAATGATTTTGATTTTTGTTTTGAATGAGTGTTTCTGTTTTTCTGTGTTTATTCATTAAGTATGCATTGTTGTTTTCTGATTTGGATTGTATTATGTTTATTTATAAGGCGTTGTGTATGCAGTGACTTTTTGTCGTAGTCAGTGTGATTGCAGTGTTACATTCGTTCTTTTTGAATGATTTTTGCAATATATGAAGTGTATTTTCAGTTGGAATTAGTATCTGTGTTCGTTTTATGTGAATTTGATGTTTCTGTTTGTAATTTTCTGAATGTACTGTACATGAATTTTGATTGAAATCTAAACAAAGTTATTTGAGTTTGACTGCGGTGACATGTCATCTTCTTTTGCCTTTACTGCTTGTTTGGAGATTCTGTTATGTTTTTTTTGATTTATTTTGTATTGAGGATAGACAGTGATATATGTCAAGGTTGTTGAATGAATGTTGTAATCAATGTAGTGGAATTTCATTTTTAATGACTATTTAGGTGATGTAGTGTATGCAGTGACAGTCATCTGTTATGCAGTGACATTGTCTGCTATGTATTGACATATACTGTTGTTTTGGGAACTGTGTTATTTTTAGGTGATTTATTCAATATTGATCTAATGTATGGAGATATGAGAATGATATTGAATAATTATTGGACTGAATGAAGTTTGATTTTATTTGGATTGCGTATTCATGTGATGTAGTCATTGTAGTGACATTCTTCTCCCTTGTAGTGACATATTCTTTTGTTTTTATTTTCTGCAGGCTTATATTGTCTTTACAATGTTGATTCTTATGTGCACCTATAAGGAAAAGATATGTGTTGTCACAGTGATAGGTGATACTACGTTAAAGTCTATTCATGATAGAGTTTCAAATCGGTGGACGGATTTGAAGGATATGTGTATCGGTCTTTATTATGCGTTGCCTGATAATCCCAAGTGGATGTTATGTTTCTGTTGCTGAATCTTACAGTGCTAAGCGTGTTAAAGTGGAGGTTGTAGGGAATGGTGTTGTTGGTTCTTCATCTTCTTACAATGGTGGTAGTTGTGTTGCAGCGGAGGTTGTTGTTGATGATGAAGTTTTTATGTTATCATCTTTTTCATCTTCGAATGACAGTAATGTGTTGACTTTTGATTGGGACAAAATAATAATCAAGGAAGGTCAACGGTTTGTTGGTGGTGCAGATGATTTTAGGGAGTGCCTTCAAAAGCTGTCTTTACAAACTGGATTTAAGTATGTGTACAAGAAGAATGATAGTTATAGGATTTATGTTGTTTGTGCTAAGATGAATGAAGCAAAATGTGGTTGGCATGTGTGTGCTTCAAAACTGAAATCGAGTGGATTCTTTTATGTAACTGAATTATGCAATGTTCATACTTATGGTATGTCTTCGAGATCTTTCAGGCGAGATCGTCGTATGACTTTTGATCTTCTTTCGAAGGTGGTTGTTCGTAAGGTTCGTGAAGACTCAAGTTTTTCTTCAATAGATTTACAACTTTTGGCCGGCACTGATCATGGGCATGCAAATTCTTATGGTGTTGCTTGGTCAGCTGTTGACAAAGCTAGGGATTCGTTATATGGGGATGTTAAAATGTCATTCAAAAGTTTACCTGGTTGTGTTAATAGTGTGCATGAAACGAATCCTGGTTTTGTTGCATTCTTAGAGGTGCATCCTGAATCTCGGCGTTTTCAACAGATGTTTATTGCCTTTGATGCTTGTATTCGTGGGTTCAAGCATTATCGACCAATGCTCTTTCTTGATGGGCTCATTTGAAGTTTGATCAGAATGGCCATTTGTTGGGTGCAACTGGGAAGGACGGTGAGAATGGTATGTCTTATTTTGAGTGACAGTTTTTATCTTTTATGAAGTGACACTTGAGTTTATGCGGTGACAGTTGATTTTATGGTTTGAGAGTTGATTTTTTTTGTGAATTGCCATTGGCATTGCTGTGATACATGATTTTTTGAGTCCCTCTACTGTCCCTGCACTTAGTTTCTGATTTTTGTGTTATTATTGTGTTTTTGCACTTTCTTGTTTTGGTAGTTATCATTCTTGTTACAGTGATATTGCTTTTGTGTTATTTTGCAGTGATGTTCTCATTTGATATTGTTGCAGGAATATATCCTCTGTGTTATGGTGTTGTTGATTCTGAGGATTTTGATAATTGGAGATGGTTCTTGTTGCATTTTAAGAGTTTGCTTATACCAGTTTGTCGGATGACGTTCATGACCGATAGGAATCCTGGACTATTGGATGCTATAAGGGAAGTGTTTCCTGATGCATTTCATTCTTATTGTATTACCATTTGAAGTTGAATCTGAAGAATTGTTTCAGTGGTAGATCTGTAGGTAAATCTTTGCGTGAGGGAATACTCCATTTGTTTTACCAATGTGCTTATGCTCTGACTGTTGAAGAGTATGACAAGTACATGGCTGATATCTTAATTGAAAGTGGAGATCGTGCAAAAACGTTCTTTGCGAATTTAGATCCGAAGAATTAGGCCAATGCTTATTTTGAAGGTTGTCGATATGGTCATACTGCTTCTACTTTGGCTGAGTCGTTTAATGCTTGGATATTTAAGGAGAGGCACCTTCCTGTGCCGAATATGGTTGATGGAATTCGTATCAAGATCATGACTAGATTCTCAGATAGGCATGCTAATGCGGCATCATTCAAGTCTTTGATCTCTCCAAAAGTTGATTCCATTTTGTTTAAGCTGATGGAATTGGGGAGTTGCTTTGGTGTTGCTAGTTCTAGTTATTATAAGTATGAGGTTTTTTCATCCCCGCCGGCAAGTGTTGATATGGATATCCGCGCTTGCTCATGCAATGAGTGGCAACGGAATGGCTATCCGAGTGTTCATGGATTGCCTGTGATTAGGAGTACAAGTTTCCCCGTTGAACGAGTACGTCGATCCTTGTTTTTTGACACAATCCTATGTTGATTTATACGAGTTTGGAGTATAGCCAATTGTAACGCCCGTTCCCGGACACCGAGTCCTTATCCGGAAAAGGAACGTTCGGCACGTATAAAATAAAAATGAATTCACTTTATACGTAAGCCTCTACTACGTCGTATCAAAAATAAGCAAACGGAAGCAAAAGACTCGGGTATAAAAAAATTCCAAACATCCAAGAATAGAAATGAAACTAAAGAAGGAAATGTAATTTATTACATTCAACGAAAGTACGAAATCCAAAAGAAACGTAACGATACTACAAGTCTCGAAAGACCAAAAGTCTAAACAGTCTAATAAAGAATAAATGTAAACTCTTCAATGAGGTGTCTTCAAACGTCATCATCGAACTCCTCCTCGTAGACAATATCAACCTGTTCGTCTTCTCATGCATTTGAGGTAAGTACAACGTACTTAATAAGAAAGAGAAGCTATGACGACAATTATAATTTATAAAGTAGAGATAATTAAAAGTTTAGTTAATTATGTGTGACCGACTCAATCTAGGGTTCACTCCATGTCCATCAACATGAATTGACTAAACATTTCTACTTAACTTATCTATGTTACAACCGCACTCAAGGGCACTACGCGTATCCACTTTTAGGACACTCTTGGTAACATATTAGTGGATCACACCAATATCCACGGAGGCTAGAATAGGTAGGCTCCAATAGTACGCACATCTCAGCGGAGTCCCTCCGTACTCAGGGTTTTTTTTGACCTACGGAGTTCTTCCACCTTCAGAGGTAGGCATACATCGCGATATAGACTGGTGCCTATCCAAGAGAGACATGTTGTTTAATCTTTTACTAGTCAAGTACGTATTTCATTAGGATGATTAACTAGCCACCTAAGTGTTTTCAATTAATCTCCCTCACATTAACTACCCTCTTCCTAGACCACTAGACATTAACAAGGCCTAGCAATTACACAGACAGTGATGAATGCTAACTCATCAAAGCACAAGCCTATCATGCCCTTCCGACGGATCCGAACTTCAACTCCCTTTAAGAGTACATTCGGTGTTTTAACTGAACGAATCAGAAGTTCAATTCAGGCTTGTTTAATTTATACCATGTTATCATATCATAAATAAGGGTTGAAAACAATAATAATATAATTATAAAACCCAAAACCAAACTAGAATGATAAAACCGTAAAAACAAAGTAAAACAGGCCAGACGCCCGTTTGACCTCTTATGGACGCCCGTCCGAAACCAGACGCCCGTCCACTAAACCCCAGATGCCCGTCCGTCTAAAACAGCTACATCCTGAATCAAAAATCTAACCTCAGACGCCCGTCTGCCTATTGCAAACGCCCGTCTGGGCTACTAAGGTCTCGGATGCCCGTCTGCCTAAGTCAGACGCCCGTCCGCCTGGGTTTTTCCCAAAACGCTAAGATCGATAAAACTCAATTTTCTGCACCGTTTCTAACTTATTTAACATCGAATTAATCCCAGAAAAACGTAGAAACCATATCTAATCAACCGTAGCATTTATGATCCTTTGATCAACATAAAACACATCTTTTACTAGCATCTACAAGTCTCCAAATCACAATCTAAACTTTACGAATTATAACCGAAATCATAGGAAGATTTTCTTACCTAATTGCTGCTCCAAAACCAGATCAACAACCTCTGAAAACTGCTGCAACTTCCAACAAACTGATATCCAAACGTTGCCCTTCTCACAACGATCCCAAATCTTCCGTCTGATCTGAAAACGGTTAAGCTTTGCCTCAGAAATCGCGAAAACTATCCAAGCCCTATTTTTTCTCCTCACAGCCGCAGAGAAGGAAAAGCGTGTAAACTAAATTTTCTGAATTTGTGTTTTGGTTATGGGATTATTGTGTGTAAATTTCCCTTAAATACAATTCCCAAACAAATCCCTTTTTCCATAAACACCCTTAGTTACCAAAATTCAGATTTATCCCTTAATCATATATACATATACTCGAAAATTATGTATACATAAATGATAAAACACTTAACTCCAATAAAAGAAAAGAAATAATAATATTTCGTTTTCGCAAAATGACACGTCTGCCCTTTCCCGAAAATCGGAATATTACACCAATTCATGGTCCATTTTTAGGAACAATTCTGAAGATGTTATTGTGTTTCCTCCCATTCCGAAGAAACAGCCTGGTAGGCCCCGGACGAAGCGTCTTTGATCTCGTGGTGAGTCATCAAATCGTCTTATCCAATGTGGTCATTGCCATGCCTTTGGCCATCATAATAAGAAGACTTGTTTTGCTCGTCTTGATCGATAGTTAATCTATGTTTTTGGTTTTGTAAGCATCAACTTTTGGATTTAAAATTGATGATTTGTGAGATTTCCCTGATGCAGTGACATTACTGTTATTGCATCTGTATGCTCATTGAGTTTACTATTAATGCACTGATCTTTATTATGTATTTTGTCCTTATTGTTTTGATATTTGTAATCCTTTTTATTCTTGATATATGATTGTCATTGGTATGTTTGTATTCCTACTAAGTTGAAGATGTAATGAATGCAGTGATTTGAGTGTGCCTGCATTTTTATGTTTATAGACTGCCAAGAGCGGTAATTCATTCAGTTGCTATTGAATTTAGTGTAAAGAGCTTATTATATACTTAGTGTGAAGTCATTTGTATTTGGTTTTTATCCCCAATGTGTTAGTGACATTTCTATGTTTGTGTTTGTTTAGTGAATTCACTGAAATGATTGTTTAGTGAGTGCAGTGACATCAGTGTCACTGCATCTATATGAAGATGCATTTTGTATAGAGATGCTAATGTATTTAATTCCCTTTTTATACATAAAATGTTAACTGCAATGCAAAAACAATTATAAATCAATGCACAAAAACATGAACCATAAACCATTTACAATTTCTCAAAATACAATGAACCATCAAACATGAATTAGTAGTTATAAACCATAGAATCTTTTGTATTTTATAACATTATATAGAATGAGCTTTATTATATACCGAATGTGTATTCATTTTGTGTTGCTTTTTATCCCTTATGTGTTAGTGACATTTGTATCTCCGTGTTTGTTTAGTGAATTCATTGAAATGATTGTTTAGTGAGTGTAGTGACATCAGTGTCACTGCATGTGTATGAAGATGCATTTTGCATTGATATGCTAATGTATTTAATTCCCTTATTTTGTACATAAAATGTTAAGAACAATGCAGAAAAATTTAGTAATCAATTCACAACAACATGAACCATCAACCATTTACAATTTCTCATAATTCAATGAACCATCAAACATGAACCAGTAGTTATGAACCATTGTGTCTTTGTATTTTATAAATGTGAACTCATTTTTGTTGTTTTTTATCCCCCATTTGTTAGTGTCATTTGTATCTTTGTATTTGTTTTGTGAATGCATTGAAATGTTTTTGTACTGAGTGCAGTGACATCATTGTCACTGCATCTGAATTAACATGCATTTCAGTGTTAATTCCTTGTCCTGGTACTGTTTTAATGCAGTCACTTGAATGTTAAAAATGAATGCACAACAATTAGAAATTTTATTAGCATTGTATCAAAAACGTGAAGAATCAAACATTTACAATTTGTCCAAACAAAATGAACCATCAATTACGAAGCATCAGTAGAAAATCTTACTACATTACGCCAGTCTACTCTTCAACTACTTCAGATAAATGATTGACCATCAACATAGAAAAACAAGTAGAATAGTCAAAACAAGTACAATCTACAGATATTTTAGTTCCGTATGTAAATTCTGTTAATCACTAATGAATTTACAATCATTCCTTTCAACTGCTGCACTTGTTCATCTGCTAGTTGTGGTGGAATTTTCAAATCTTGTGCTATCTTGTAGATGTAATATGCCAAGTAAAGGGCACAGTACCTGCATTATATTTCAATGATTCTGTTATTATTGTGTATCTTTAGTTATGGTCATTATGTTAAGTAATTGCATTCACACTTACGTTTTATTATCCTGTAAAGGTAGGTTTTGAACCTTTTCCACTTTCGTTGCTATGCTCTCTTGCTAGCTGGTTGGTTCAATGGCTTGTGAAAGAATCTCTAACTGCAAATAAGAGTAGTACATGTTCAATGTTTTTGTTATATTGCAGGATTTTGTGAAGAAAATGCAGTGACAGTAAATGTAGTGAGATTATTGTTTTTATGATGATTTCTTTGATAACTTACTATAACTTCACACTCTTCGATGAATATGTCGGTCATGTTTGGATTCACCGGTGCAGAATGATGCATTTTCCAGGTGGGGTCTCCTAAAGTGTATGTTAGCAGTACCCAGTGGTATGGCCTTCGCTCTAATCCCATACAGCATAACGGGAGGAAAACTTTGTTTCCTTGATGTATTATTTGCAGCATCTCGACCGTTTTCTGGTTTCTATTGGTTTTGTCACACTCAATATCTTCAATTATTTCCCGCACATTGCATGTTCATAAGATTATGAATGTGAATTGGAAGCTAGTTATTCAAATAAGTTTTGTATACATACCCATGAGCCTGTATCAAATATATAGTAGTTAGGCTAAACTAAATGTGCACGTCTTAAGAGCTCAATGAATCCTTGAATCACCTGTTGCAAATTTCATTAGGCTAAGTTAGTTTATGTATTCATCAAATAATTCAGTGACATCAAATAATGTAGTGACAGTAAGATGGAATTAGACTAAGATGCAGTGACAGTAATATGAAGTTAGACTAAGATGCAGTGACAGTAAAATTTTACCATTTCATCTATGTAGAGATCATTGAGAACTTCCATTATCGAGTTGACGTTCACAAATGGGTAGTCGCCGAATGATTTTGCCCATACTAAAGCCCTGCATTTAGTAATTTATGGTTAGTATTCAATATATCAAGAACTTGATTTTCTATGTTGTTGTTTAGTAATTTATGCTTACTCTTTGCCTCCCTCGTTGTCTAGATCTTGAATTCTCTTGAATACTTCCGGAAGAATGTATGGCCCACAATGGTATTGATCTTTGTCTTTGTGGATTATGAGTCTTCCTTGAAACATCGGATTTTGATCAAGGATGTAGTAATCTTTCTTTTTCCCTAACTGAGCTTTCTTTTTCTTCTTCTCTTCAGCATACTGAAATTTAGGATCCTCTTTCTTTTTCCTCTTTATTCCATTTCTCTTCACCACCCTTTCAATTATGAAATATGGGGTCCGTTGATGAGTACGATGTCGTAGTTTTCGTACAAGTTTTGCAAGATTTTGTGCAGTAGGAGTGAGTTGATCAGTATCATCATGTTCCTCCTCTATAGATTCTCCCAGATTTTGTGTCACCTGATGAGTTGCAATGTTATCAATTTCATCTTGTAATGCTTGGATATTGTTTTCCAGTTCTTCAATTTTTCTTTCTTGGATCTGTATATTCTCTTTGAAGCTTTCATTGCCCTCTTTCTTACCGTTCAGCTTTCAAGTTTCCGATTGTGGTGTCCCTGGTGAATAAGGTTTGCTCAAGTGTTTCCACTTTTTCTCTAAGCTGTTGCATCAGTTTTCTGTCTTTCTCTTCCTCCTGCAACATAGCAGCCATCTTTTTCTGTGAAACTTCTTGTTCATTGTAACTCTCTAACAGATTGCTGATGTACAAATATTTTTCCTTTATGTTCTCTTTTTGCCGGTTAATGGTAGCGACGCAATGGCAATCTTATCATTCAATTCATTAACTTGAATCCCCAACTCAGTTTTTTCAGCACTAGTGACATCTAATGCCTCATTGATGTCTGCAAACTTTGCTTCAAGTTCTTTACATTTCTTCGAGATATCAAATTCTGCCTGCTTCAAGTCTTCCATTTTCAATGCTAGACTTAGATTCTGATGTTGTAGCTCTTCAATTCTTTTCCTCATCATGTCAACATTTTCTTGATCACTATTGTCTTTTGCCTGCAAACATATTTTAAAATACAATAATTAGTAAATCAAGTTCCTTTTTAGTGTAACCATTGTTGTCTACTTGCAGTGAGATTATGTGATGCAGTGACATTATGTAATGTCACTGCATTGGGGCTTTTAGTACTTTGTAGTTGTCATTACTATGGCTTGCTTGATTTCTGCAATTTTGATGTTGGCATCTTCTAATGCTCTTGACAATGTGATATTTTGATGTTTCATCTCTTGAACTTCATCCTGCACATCCTGCACCAGTTGTAGCTAATGTGAATTTTAACTGCAGTGACATAATTTCCTTTGGATTGTGTGTGGTGACAAAAATGGAAAAAGTAGTTTTACATTTGGTGGCGATGGTGTTGGTGTCAGCAATCTAAATGATAGAGTTCTTCCAAATTTAGATGTAGATTTGTGTGGTTGTTTAGGAGTGCGTTGTTCTTGTACCTTTTCATTGGGTGGTTGTGGTTCTGTTATAAACACAGAAAGGAATATGCAGTTTAAGAAAGAAACAAACACAGATATCAATGCAAACGTAAAGAATGGCGGAAATTGATAAACACATAAAACAAGAAGAACACAGTGATTTAACGTGGTTTCCGGCGTTGTGCCGACTACTCCACGGACAGAAAATGAGATATTTTATTATGCACAGAATTACAAGGTTTCCACAAGTGTGTGGACAACACTCTTAAAAGACACACACTGCATTGATTACAACATTGGTATTTATAGACACAATTTCCAAACCCTAACCGCCAAAGATCTTTGTCGGAACTACCATAAATACCCCAGATGTGGACCCCCAACTCTAGCTGTTATCCACCAGATGAAACTCAGCTCAAAAAACTGACTTCCCATACTTGTAATCAATTGCCCAGATGTAGAACTCAGCTATACTCAGCATAACGCAACAGACCAGAAACTGACTGCTGACTTCAGAAGAAAACTCAGTTGCACTTCATCAAACTGACTTTCACAGAACTGTATATACTTAACTGAAATGACCATCAATCTCAGTCTCAGCTTTCCCAGATTAGTTCCACCAGATATTTCTCAGTTTAGAGATCAAGTCACCAAAACTGACAAATCTCCACCTTGACTTGAACTCGCATTCAACGTCACCAGATTGCATAATCAGATGTACTTGTACCAGATGCATTCGTCAATGCCAGGGTGTACAGTACCAGACTTCTCCTCAGAATCCACTCAAAGTTGATCTGTCCTCAACTGAGTATCCAGAATTCAGTTTACAAGCTTTGAATATTCAGCAAGTCCAGACACAAATGAAACTTGCTCTGCTGAACTGGTTTAGTGAACATATCAGCAGGATTCTCCTTGGTGCTGATCCTCTTCACTACAACCATCTTCTCATTTCTCGGAAAATGATACATCACATCAATATGCTTGGTTCTCTCATGATGAACCTGATCCTTAGATAGACAAATTGCACTTAAACTGTCACAATAAATCTCAGCTTGATCCTGATGTAGCCCTAAATCACTGACTAGTCCCTTCAACCAGACACCCTCCTTGGATGCTTCAGTAAGAGCCATATACTCAGCTTCAGTAGTTGATAAAGCCACTGTTGCTTGAAGAGTTGCTTTCCAGCTGACAACTGAATTCTCCAAATTGAAAACATAACCAGTCATAGATTTTCTACTGTCCACATCACCTGCATAATCAGCATCACAGTATCCTGTGATCAGTTTTTCAGTATCACCTCTATAAATGAGACCAACATCAGTTGTACCTCTAAGGTACCTGAACATTCTTTTCACATATTTCCAGTGTTCCTTTCCAGGTTGAGCCATAAACCTGCTGACAACACTGACTGCCTGAGCCAGATCAGACCTAGTGCACACCATGGCATACATCAGACTGCCAACTGCACTAGCATAGGGAACTCTTGACATATACTCCTTCTCCTCTGTTGATTGTGAAGCAAAAACTGTCAAATGAACATTTGATGCCATAGGAGTATCTATTGGCTTAGCAGCTGACATGCCAAACTTTGACAAAATCTTTTGTATATAGCCCTACTGAGATAAGAATAGTTTCTTCTGATTTCTATCTCTCCAGATCTCCATCCCCAAAATTTTCTTGGCTGCACCCAAATCTTTCATTTCAAACTCAACACTGAGAAGGTATTTCAGATACTGAACATCTGACTTCTTCTTTGCACCTATCAGCATGTCATCCACATATAACACAAGATAGATGTAAGATCCATCTTCCAACTGACAGTTGTAAACACAGCAATCATAAGGACTTCTGCTGTAACCCACCGGGATCATATAACTGTCAAACCTTTTATACCACTGTCTAGGAGCCTGCTTCAGTCCATACAAGGACTTCTTCAACTTACACACAAGATCTTCCTTACCGGGAACTTTGAAACCCTCGGTGAGTCATGTATATCTCTTTGTCTACCTCACCATGTAGAAAAGTTTGTCTTCACATCTAACTGCTCAAGTTCAAGATCTTGTTGTGCCACCATTGCTAGTAACACTCTGATTGAAGTATGTCTGACTACTGGTGAGAATATCTCATCAAAGTCTACCCCTTCTTTCTGACTGAACCCTCTTGCAACCAAACGTGCCTTATACTTAACTCTTTCTGCCTCAGTTATCCCTTCCTTCTTTTTGAAAATCCATTTGCAAGTAACAACTCTCCTTTCAGCTGGTTGTTTAACTAGATCCCAAGTCTGATTCTTCAGTAATGACTCCATTTCATCTCCCATGGTAGCAAGCCATTGAGATGCTTCAGAACATGTCACTGCTTCCCTGTAAGTAGAAGGTTCAAAACCATCCACTTCTTCTGTAACTTGAAGTGCGTATCCAACCATATTATCAAACCCATACCTTCTAGGAGGTATCCCAACATTGGATCTTCTAGCTCTCCTGACAGCTATACTCTGCTGACCCACGTTCTCAGTTTGACGCTCAACTGAAATTTGCTCAGCTGACTGGCTTGGATTTAGCTCTGGTTCAGCAACCAGATCAGATGAAAACTGACTTGGATCAGTTGATTATTGCATTCCAACTGACTCCACCTGAAGCTCCACCTTACTGTCAGTTTTCTCAGCTTCGACAAGACGGGTTTCAGTTTCAGTTATCCTCCCCACTGATGAACTGAGTATAGAATTTTCATCGAAAACAGTATCTCTGCTGAGAATGACTCTGTTTTCTGCTGATGACCAAATTCTGTACCCCTTTACTCCATCATCATACCCCACAAACACTCCTTTCTTGGCCCTTGGTTCCAGTTTCCCTTCACTGACATGATAGTAAATTGTGCTTCCAAAAACCCTTAGAATTGAATAATCTACAGGCTTGCCTGACCACATCTCAACTGGTGTTTTGAGACAGATCCCTGTGTGAGGACTCCTGTTGATTAAGTAGCAAGCTGTGGTAACAGCCTCTGCCCAAAATCTCCTTGATAAACCAGCATGAGAAAGCATACATCTTGCTCTCTCCAGAAGAGTTTGATTCATTCTCTCAGCTACACCATTTTGCTGAGGAGTATTCCGGACGGTATGATGTACGGCAATACCCTCGGTTTTGCACAATGTATCAAACTCGGTCAAATGAAATTCTAGACCATTATCGTACGAAGCCTCTTGATCTTCTTCCCCAACGATTCTCAACTAGAGCCTTCCATTGCATGAAGCTCTTGAATGCCTCACTTTTGTGTTTCATCAGCACCACCCAAGTCATCCTTGAATAGTCATCAATAAAGGACACAAAATATCTGTGACCACCCAATGACTCCACCTTTGATGGCCCCCAACAATCAGAATGAATGTAATCGAGTGATGACTTTGTATTGTGTATCCCTTTCGAGAACTTGCTCCTATGAAGCTTCCCAAACACACAATGCTCACAAAAGTCCAGATTCTTGACCTTACATCCCCCAAGAAGATCTTTCTGAGAAAGTACCTGCATCCCCTTTTCACCCATGTGACCCAGTCTCATGTGCCACAGTTTTGTAAGTCGGGCGGTGAATCTCGGTGATGCCACAATAGCAGAACCAGCAACAACTGACCCTTGTAATATATATATAGTCCCTTTCTTGATTCCCTTGAGAACCTCAACTGAGTTTTTATAGACCCTCAACACACCACTTTCCCCCTTAAAACTGAATCCCCTGCTGTCCAAAGAACTGAGAGATACCAAGTTTTTGGTCATTTGTGGAACATGTCTAACTTCACTCAGTTTATAGAATCTTCCATCCTCTGTCCTCAACTGAACTGAGCCAATTCCAACTACCTTGCAGACCTTGCTGTTTGCCATAGATATATGACCACCATCTATCGGCTGATAACTTGAGAACCACTCTCTGTGTGGGAAAATATGAAAGGATGCCCTAGAGTCCAGAATCCACACATCAGGATGATGTGCTGACTCTCCTGCCACTAGGACCATGTCCTCATCTGAATCATGCACAGCTGCTAGAGCAGCTGTGCCAAAACTGTTCTCCGGCTGTTTCTTCCTCTTCGGACAATTGGACTTCCAATGTCCCTGCTCCTTACAATAATTACAGACATCTGTGGATTTAGCGCCTTTGGACCTTGTCTTCTTGGAACTTTTCTTCCTAGACTGGCCATGCTCTTTCCTACTGCTACAGCTGACTATCAGTCCTGCAGCCTGACTGTCTGCTCCAGCTGCCTTATGTCTCAGCTCCCTGGCATGTAAAGGCGACCTTACATCCTCTAAAGCAACTCGTATCCTTCCCAACTATGAAAGAGCGCACAAAGTTCTCATAGGAAGCCGGTAATGAAACCGGCAAAATCAAAGCGACATCTTCATCCTCAATCTTAACATCAATATTCCGAGATCAAGTAATATTGTGTTCGGTGATCAAGATGATCTCTCAACCGAGCTCAGTCACGGATTTTATCTAACAAAGCAAACAAGTAATAAAATTTATAAATCCGGTATTCCCCAAGTGTAGGGATCGTAGTATAGCGATTAATACCGGAGTCGATCACAGGGAATCGGGGTATCTAGTTCATTAATTTTCCTAAGGTTGATACAATTATTCCTAAACCTAAACTAAAACGGAAAATAAACTGGACGAGAGGATTGTCGATCCAAAGCCAGGAAAATATCGTTGCGAACAAAAGCAAATAAAATAAAACTACAACTAAGAAAACAATAAAACTAACTCATGACTGAAGCGAATCAACATAGAACAAACATGATCCACCACCCCGCAACCCTTAATTCTTCCCTAGATTATCTTATGATGATTCAATCAAAGTTGTGGTTCACCTAATCAAAGGTATGAATTCCTACTTCCGTAAGTAATCCGTCTATCAATCTCATCATCTTCCGATCTATAGAGATTAACGCTCTCAAAACAAGGTGCAAGATTTATTAGATCTAACAACCTAGAGATCTAACCTATCAACTTCCGTTATGTCAAGGTTAAAAGTCTAATCTTTCCTATGGTGATCTAAGGTTTACACCGATTTCCATCATACGGTAAACATCAAATAGCAATACATCTTCCGATATCGATTGCATAAACAAATAAACAAAGGAAAGATACAAACTTTAATTAAAACACTCACAAGATTATCCAAGAGAGAAATCAAAAACGCTGCTGAAAAGTAACCATGGATGCTCCAGTTCACAGCTTGAAGGCCGTCAGCATGGACGAACAAGAACAGAAAAGAAACGAAAATAAAACCTAATCTAACCGCCACCCCAGCCTCCCAAAAGGGGGCTGGGGCGCCTAGGGCTCCTCTCTAATGTTTGTGTGTCAAGAGGGATCGAATTGTGTATCCTTAGGGTTGAAATCCCGCTGCTATTTATAGATAATAAAGTCGGCTGCTGCTAAGTCGGTCGACGGACGCCCGTCTGATGCCTCTGGACGCCAGTCCGGTCTTGTTGGACGCCCGTCCACTTCAGCGTCCAAACTCGCTGTTCAACTTTTCTTCTCCTGGACGCCAGTCCACTCCTTTAGACGCCCGTCCAACCTGGACGGGACCTGGACGTGCGTTCAGCTCTTTTTCTTCCAAATTCATCTTGATCTTCATTCCAACTTCATCTCTATCCCTTTCCTTCCATGCAAATCATCACTTGAACATATTTTAAGCTCCTTTCACCTCATGCAAGCGTGCCTACATCATGATAAAAACATGCAAAATGTAACATCTTACATCTAAAGATATTTATCCACTAAAATCACATAATTAGCTCGATTTTACACTTTAATACTTCTAAAACTCATTTGCTCAATATTTCAATATAAAGCTCGATTTCTATGAGAAACATCCACATATGGGGAAAATTGACATAAAATATATCCTTATAAAACGTATAAAATCACCCTTAACAAGCTCCCTCATGCATCCTCAAAGCCGCACAAACCTACTCGCTTTCAAATAGCAACTTGTTGGTCAATGACTTAGTCATATACAGGCTTTCAAGCTTTAACCATAACTTGGCAGCGGTGTCTTTCTCAGAAACTTCTGTGATAACATCATCAGACAAGCACAACATGATGGTTGAATGTGCTTTCTTCTCCAGACTGGCATAATCTGCAGAACTGGCATCCCCTCTACCTGATAAAGGAGTCCACAATCCTTGTTGCTCTAACAAGGCCCGCATCTTGATTTGCCACAAACTGAAACTGTTCCTCCCTGTAAATTTATCAATCTTCACGTTCATTGCTGACATCCTTCTAATTAAAGAACAAACCTTTGATCACAAAATCCTAGCACCGGTCACCGGTCTTGGTGAAGATCAACTCTGTTCACCTGCAACTCCTGAATCTAAACCTCTCTCTGATACCAGTTTGTTATAAACACAGATAGGAATATGCAGTTTAAGAAAGAAACAAACACAGATATCAATGCAAACGTAAAGAATGGCGGAAATTGATAAACACATAAAACAAGAAGAACACAGTGATTTAACGTGGTTTCCAGCGTTGTGCCGACTACTCAACGGACAGAAAAGTAGATATTTTATTATGCACAGAATTACAAGGTTTCCACAAGTGTGTGGACAACACTCTTAAAAGACACACACTACATTGATTACAACATTGGTATTTATAGACACAAGTTCCAAACCCTAACCGCCAAAGATCTTTGTCGGAACTACCATAAATACCCCAGATATGGACCCCAGCTCCAGCTGTTATCCACCAGACAAAACTCAGCTCAAAAAACTGACTTCCCAGACTTGTAATCAGTTGCCCAGATGTAGAACTCAGCTATACTCAGCATAACGCAACAAACCAGAAACTGACTGCTGACTTCAGAAGAAAACTCAGTTGCACTTCATCAAACTGACTTTCACAGAACTGAATATACTTAACTGAACTGACCATCAATCTCAGTCTCAACTTTCCCAGATTAGTTCCACCAGATATTTCTCAGTTTAGAGATCAAGTCACCAAAACTGACAGGTTCCATTTCTTCTTTCTTGTCATCTGCTTCAGGTTTTCTATTATTGGCTTCAGACTGCCACTCACTTGCTTCTGCTTCCATGCCATCCTCTCTAGATTCGAGTTCATCACTTTCAGAATATGTTTCATGGTCTTCTGATTGCCCCTGTTTTCCTTCTGTTTCCATGCTATCCTCTCCACATTCATGCTCATCACTTTCAGAATTTTTTTCATGCTCTTCTGATTGCCTCTCTTTTCCTTCTGTTTCCATGCTATCCTCTCCAGATTCATGCTCTTCATGATTGTCAGTTTTAGAATTTCTTTCATCCTCTTCATTATCATCACTTTCAGAATTTATTTCATCTTCTTTAGTTGTTATTTCATCATCTCTAGACTTGTGACTGCTTCTTGTCTATTGGTTTTGTGCCAAGCTTTGTATGAGGAGGAACTCAATCAATGTTGGAGTCAATTTTTCAGCATTGAACTGTTTCATTTTGCATTACCAAATTATTCAGTTATGTTTTGTATCATGGAATGACACACAAGTATTTTAGGTTATTAAATAAAGAACTACAATGAGAATGCAGTGCATTGCATTTCATTGCAGTCACATGCAATAAGAATGCAGTGACCATTCAGTGACCATGAAATTTGAGTGACAATGACATTCTTAATGCACTTGTTATTATTTACCTGATGTTCTCCCATGTGTTGAAGATTTCTTTTTGTGAGAATACCCTGTAGTTTTCCAGATTCCACTTTTTTATCTTTGGAAACCATGTGTGTGCCAAACTTTTCTTTCCCTGTGCTACTTTTTTTTCATTTTGGTCCTTGACAAGATCTTCTATGATGTGTGTGTGCTCGCAAAACCAGTACTGTAACATACCAGTAGATAAATATGCATTAGAATGCAGTGACATTGGTTTCCAATTAGCACTTATAATGAAATACAATTGTAATGCAATGTTGAGTGAGTAAACATACCAGCTGGAACGCAGTGCATCCATTTACATATCTTGCATGTGACCATTTTCGATTAAGGCCATTTTGCAGTTCTTTGAGTATATGAGATGACCAATCAAATGAACTTAATTTACTCAAGTCATCCACATAGTATAGGAATGACCATGGTATGTTCTGCCATGAGGTGGCGAAGAAGACTGTTGCAAGTAATAGAAGACTCAATAGTTTCACCTGTTGGAAATAGCGCCCGAAAGACAATTTATGTAATTGTTTTTATAATTAATAAATGACAGATTTATTCTCATCTTATTATTTGCTTCGTGCTTATAAGTAATACACTACTGAAAACCCCAAGTCGTATCATATGTAGCCATATAACTTAGTGTGTGTCACACATGAGGATTAAGTTTATGGTGATACACTTGAACTATTAGTCCGTGGTGAACTTAATCAAAGTATGGGGTCTATTGATTAAACCACCATTAATGCGCCAAAAACACTTTATGGTGTGACCGTCTTATCCGGACCGTCGACTTTGGTTGTCTAAGTGTGGCATTTATATATGATGAGAGTCATATAGGACTGGACCGATTTAATCTGAATTTCTCATATAATTCCGTGATTGAGAAATCTTATTGAATCACAAGATGATCATATATGGATTAACCTTAATCCTGAAGTGATTGCATACTCCTGCTTGTTTCAAGATAGGGTTTGATGTGTTCATTAAGGATCTCTAAGAGGCGCGGTCCGAATCACTTTCACGTTGGCACTATTCTGGAATGAGTGAGAAGCGTATGTCCCACAGATATGGAATCCATTCCTTCTTGCGGGAAGTAGAAAGACAATCCCCTTATTTGTTGATCCTATAAACTGATCGATCCGCGGAGTTCGTATTGGTTATGAACTAATTGATCACTAGTGGGTTAATGGTAAATAAGGATAAGATGTATTGAATAAGGTTTCCGGAAATAATCCTGTTTCTTTACGGATAGTCTATGGAGGGTTAGTTTATATGTAATGATTATATCAATAGACACTTATCGACTCGACTCGACGTTTTGAGAGTAAGTTATATTTATAATCGATAGAGTTCAGTTTCGGATTTACGGTGGCGTAATTCCGGAATTAATAAGTTGAGTAGAAATATTATGTTCGATGAATATTTTATTTAATTTATTGTAGCTACTGGTTATAGGTCCACGGTCCCCGGGTTGGCTCCTAACACGCGAGTGTTTTCTTGTTTTATGGAACCTCGAGAATAAATTAAATATTTGGTCTATTTAATGAATATGCAATATTATTTATTTGGTAAATAATATCTAAAATAGAAAAGATGTTATGAAATAATATCATTGATTGATTATCCATTATTCTGATTGATTTACGTAGATTTGAGATTAATTCAGATTATTGTGTTCACATTGTAATCTCTACTATAAATACCCTCTTATACTATTGGAATAAGACACAAGCAATTCTCTCTTCTTCTATACTTATATTTTCTCTTGTTCTTCCTCTAATATTTTCTTAGTTTTATAACACGTTATCAGCACGAGTCTCTAACTACGTCTCAAATCATCAAAATTGTTTTGATGAAGTTTGTCAACCTTCGAAAAAAGAAAAACCCCACAAGAATCACCATTAATAGATTGCCAGAAGGACTCAAGTCGATCAATTGATACATTTTATATCTACACATCTCGATACAAGTAAACATTAAGGTAAAAATTTGATTTATTTAAATTATTTATCATGATCAATTCTATTATTTTATAGATATATGTAATATTGATGCTAGTGGTATTGACATCATCAGATCATGATGGATCAAGTCAATACCACGTAAGAAAAAGATATGAGTAATACTCATCAGTGATATGAAGCCTTGATGGCTATATTCCTTAGACAAAAGAGTTCGTCTTTTGTGCAAATTGGAAAAGGAGGTATGATCACATGAAGTTGATCAATGTTTGAAACGAGCATATAATGGATCAGAAATCCATATGAAAATAGAAAGTTCGTAAAAGTGAATATAAAATTCACATAAGTGTGCATGTCAAAAACCGATGAAAGTGAATATAAAATTCACATAGATAAATTTCAGACATGTCAAAATATCGTGAAAGTGAATTTGAAATTCATAGAGAAAAAAGTACAGACATGTCATTCATATAAATAAAAATTAGGACCCGATGTCTATAGAGAAAGACATGTTCCACGAGTGATCTGAAATTCAGAGATAAGAAATCTACTGAATATATCATGAGATTTCATGACCATAATCGATGAAAAATTAAATCACTTTTTATCATGATGATATGCTCCTGAAGCAGCAATATCGATCAAAGTAATTTATGATGTATATGAAATTGATTATGATTTCGTATCATGAATGAAAAATAATAATCCACTGAATGTGGAATTATATATGAAAGTAAATAATGAGTCACCATTGATATGACTAATGATTTCCGACCAAATTATGAGAGTTCATATTTTATAAAGAACGTGACTCAATTTATAAATATTTGGAAATATTTGGTTATGGTCGTGGAGGAGGACATTATTGATACAGTCCTAACAAAATTGTTTTATATGATTAAAACAATAATCATGACAAGAAACAAAGTAATCTTTTGAAGATTACGCCACATGTCAGAGTTAGTGGCGATTTACAGAAATTGTTTATACGATGCATTTAAACTTAAGCATCGTTTATTAATAAATAAATTGTTTCTTGTCTTAGCCTTATTTTGATACGGCTAAAGTATTTTGTGATATATATGGTAGCTTTGGAATTTTATTTTATCGATTGTGTATAATTGATACGTGTGACTAGTTTTCTTCAAAAAAAAGGAGAAAGGAAAATAATTCATGTATTTTTGGTAAGTAAATCTTGTTATTTGACCACAATAATAATCTATGATTCTCAATCGCTGGATTAATCAACGTGTATATTACTTTTGCGATCATATTCATATTAATTAAAGTCATTTTAAATAGTTAAAATTAAATAGATTATATTTCACATGATTGTGTACGTAGTTGTGTTAATCACTTACGTTGTGCGCATATATGACCTTTATTTGATTCGACGTGAGAATGTTTTATACGTTGCTTTATAATTTAGCAATATATTTCTCACTATAAAGTTGATATGATATGAAAAATAAGAACATGATATTGTCGTATCATTTAGCTAATTTGATTTATATTACCCATAACCTTACAATAATTGCATGATCATTGAGGCAATTAATGCATTCATTAAATCTTTGGCAAAAGTGCTTGCATTGATTTTAATAAATAAAATCATATTTGGTTATTCAATGAAAATAATTTATTTTGCATGATTATTGTAAGAGTAGTGATAATCATTAATGTGATTATTTATACTTATCTTAATTACAAAATATTCAACCTGCGTTTTTAAAAATGAATACCATGTATATGGTCTTTGATTGTAAGGCGCATTTGCTCTATGTTATTATCATATTCAAAATTTGTTGTCTAGTTGTGATAAGAATGAATATGAAAACATATTATGGTGCTTTATTGGTGATTGAAATTATTCATAATGATTGATTCACGAATTGTAATACTGGATAATTGTCTCTCGGATCCACTAGCATTTACAATATCAATTTGATTTGCTTGAACTGATACATAATGTAATTTTCTATTTAAAATAATTACACATTGTAATTCATTTATATTATGTGACAATTGTTATATTCTGAAACATTAATTGCTCATTTCGTTCTAAGGAAGAAATGGAGTCGGAACATGAGAGCAATTAAATTGCCTCATCGATAGCGCGACACGCACATATTTTTGAGAAACAAGTTCTCAAAAGAATTAATGAGAGATGCAAATGGTAATGCAACATGCAAGTGCTATATTGAAACAAAATTGTTTGAAATAAACCCTATGCTCTCTCAAGTCTCGATTTTTTTGAGTAATATGGGTGTTATATCGAGATTGAAGTATTTGCTTTATATACTATTTCCCGATGAAATGTGTATAAACAATGTGTTTGAAAATAATGAGATATGTCCATTCCACGAATAGAATGTGACTGATACTACATGCATCATTTAAAACAATGACATATGTATCATATTACATGGGATGCATCACAATCATTCTGTGAAATGAATGCGACAGAATTAAGTATTTAAGTTGCATATAGTGATTCTGAATATTGTGGTTATAAACATTCTTTATGAGAGAATCCCATTAGAATTGGGATGATGATTCAAGAAAATTGGTATAACTCGATACATTGTATCCATAATTGTGAGAACGGATATAATATCTCTATATGAGGCAAAATTTCTCCATAAATCGAAAAATATAAAAGAAGATTGATGATATCCGCATAAGAGGATCTCACATTAAAATGTTGAATCCGTCACGGGTTATTTCAAATTTTCGACATATCGATTATGAAAAAATGTTGTCCGAGAATGAGGGGAGGAACACCCAAAATGAATTATATCTCGTGACAAACTTCGACATAAATGAACTATGAGTTCACATATCATTCATTGATATCAAACCTATGAAGGGTAGATTTTATGCACATTTTGCATACATCAAATATTTTCTGAGCAAAATGGAGAAATGAACCAAAAGTTCAATGTCTCATTCGAGTGATTTCTCTACATATGATATGTAATTTGAACGATTCTTGAAGAATCTGAAATCACATAGTGGTATATAAAGCGCAATAGAGATAATATTTTTAAAAATCTCATTGAATGAGATATTTAATGAAACCACTATGTTTTAAATATGTAAATCGCTTGAAGCAAATAAAGGAGTATCAATGCATAGCTCGGTGCAACATGTTTGATGAAGATCGATTCTCGGCATTAGGGGGAGGTAAAGAAAACCTCATGTTAGAATAAAAGAATGCCGATAAACTTTAACAACATACACGATTTTCCACGCATCAGTTTAACTGATTTGCGAAAATAATTTACTTGTAGTATTTAACAAGTAATCCTCCAGATGCAGTTATTGAAATTAAATGAGTGACTATTTATAAAGGCACCAACAATATGATTGATGATATTTCTCTATGCCAGAAGCGTAGAATACCGATCGGTGTAAAAGAAAAATATCCGCGGAAAATAGATTCATATTCAGCCATTCATGAAATCTCTTAAAGAGATCCGTCTTCAAGGCGAAAACCCCAAAATAAAATTGCACGTGCGACAGATGATTAAATATTGGGGTTGCGGAACAACCAATCCATACATTGATAAGGAATTGGTTTAGGCTAATATCAAATTAGCAATGAATTTTATGGGAGAAATTTATAATAAAATATAATAGTCGTCGACGTCATGTTTGCCTCTTTAATTGCTATTATAATATCTGGATCCAGTACCTAAGTCATCAGCAGAGTGTCAGTAACACTCAGACTAGGTAAAAATGAAATAAGCAATTGAGGTTGAGTTTGAATTGGAAATATTTATTTGTTAATGATCAAATATATTCTCCCATTATAGATAATATAATGTTCCGCTAACTAATATATCTGGCAGTAACTTTATGTCATAACGGTATATTTATGGGTCGTTGGACATTAATATTGATATGAAAATCCTTGGTGGATTTCAAAAATGAATTAATATGACAATTGCAACATGCATATGGTTAAGGTCGTTAACATTAATGTTGAATGTAGTATGACCAATTGAGTAGATTCCTATTGAGAAAGGAATATGTAAGTAATGCATGGTTAATGTCATAAATTTTAAGGAATTACGATACATGATAGTGGAAATATATGCATGCAAATTTCGATTATATTACTTCCCCCATTATTTAGCTAATTACAGTGTTGATTGTGCTGCATGTGTTGCACAAGTGAGTAGTGGGAATGACATTTATTAGCCCCTACATTCGACTATCCAATAAACTCTAAAAGAGAGTGATATGTAAAAGTACGCTCTAGTGACAATCTCATAGATTTGTTCACTAAGGTTATTCCTACATCGGTTTTGGATAATAAGTGTTTATAATAATGGAATGCGTACATTTGAAAAATTGTTGTCGTCAGGAAGAGCGACAACTTCAAAACTTTTGTGTGGATTTGGTCTTAAAACCAATGATTGTACTCTTTTTCCCTTTAACCAAGTTTTTCCCAAAAGGTTTTCTTAGTTTAAGGTTTTTAATGAGGCAGTCAGTGCAACACATAGAAACGCATATGACATGAACTATTTACCTTGTCTAGTTTTTTTTTTCCACTGGGTATTTCTAACAAAGTTAATAGTACATGACATATACGTTATGAAACTACGACCGAGACAATCAATTCTACCATTTATTCATTGAGACATTGTCTGGATGAGAATGAAAATCATTTAACTGCACTATGTGAAGACAATGCATCTTGTATATCTCAATTGAACTGGGCTATATATTATGGGGATAGAACAAAACATATTTCACCCAAGTTCTTCTTTACTCATGATTTGCAAAAGAATGAGGAGATTGATGTGCAACAGATCCGGTCAACCGATAATCCGGCAGAATTATTTATCAAGACATTGTCGACTGCAACATTTGAAAGACTAGTGAAGAGCATTGGGATGCGGCAATTGAAATATCTAAATTGATGTTTGGTTCAGTGGGAGTAAATCAAACAGATAAATATGTATTCTTTTTCCTTAACTAAGATTTTTTTCCCGCTGGGTTTTCTCTTAGTAAGGTTTTAATGAGGCATATCATATCTGTTGTATTTTTAATAATAGATATCCAAAGGGTAGTGTTATGAAATAATATCATTGATGGATTATCTATTATTCTGATCGATTTACGTAGATTTGAGATTAATTCAGATTATTGTGTTCACATTGTAATCTCTACTATAAATACCCTCTTATACTATTGGAATAAGACACAAGCAATTCTCTCTTCTTCTATACTTGTATTTTCTCTTGTTCTTCCTCCAATATTTTCTTAGTTTTATAACAAAAGACATTTTCTATTAAAAAATTGACTAGAATGTGGCGCCCCTTTTGTGATAAAGTTGGGAAAAGAAAGTTTCCTAGATTATGTCACATGTGTAATTAATTAATTATCTATTTTTTGGATAATTAATAGAAAAATTAAGAGATTGATTTTTTGGGAAATATCTCTTATTTTTGTAGCAAAAATATATTTTCCTTTTGGGAATAGGTAATTGTGGTGTGAAAATGATAACTCTCTTGACTAGTTATTTTCCTATATAAAGAGAGTTCCTCCTAGCACAAAATACAACACAATTTGCGTCACCAAGTAAATAAAAGGAAGAAAAATAGTTTCTTGCATTAGTCATTAAGAGGAGAAAACCCTAGGATTTTTCTTGTGCATATTCGAGGAGGTTCTACGGCGAGGATTGACGTCCACCAGTCGTCGCTAAGAGATACAATCCGGAAGATTGTGGCTTCTCCATCTGTCGATTTACTGTTCCTCTCTAATAAGGTAAATCTTCAACTTTCTTGTAGTTATTAATTAATCATGCGAATCGAATCATGGTAAAATCGCATGCGAATTTATTCGTAGCTTCCGTTGTGCAAGATCGAGTGTCTCGATCGGTGCTGTAAATCAGATCTGACGATCCAATTATGGATCGGATCCGGATTCGGGTTTCTGTATATCCAGCATCACCGTGTCTTCAACTAATGTAGAATCAGTTTCTTTTATCGTTTCCTTTATTAGTTCCTCGACACCACTTACCTTTATTCTCTCAACATCAAAGAACAATCTTTTTTGAATTCATATCTTTTTTTTGAGTTATTGCTCATGTCCCCTACCTCTTTGTTTCCATCTTCTATCGCAAATATGATCTTCACATCATTTCTTGTTCGCATGTGATGGTCCTTTCTAATCTTGAAACCCCCCTTCTGTTTGTTGTATGCCATTAGCAGCTCATCCAACATCTCATTCTTCTTTTTCTCCATTATAATATTTTTCTTTTCGAATCAAGCAAATAAATGTCTAAATGAAGTTTCATTCATTAGTTTCCGATGATCTTCTATTATATGTTCATTTATTTCATTGAATATCTGGTGCATACTGTTAAGTGTTGATCTGTATTGTTCTCTCGTCCTGTAAGAAACAGAAAACGTGAGTTTGTTCATGCAGTGACATGTAAGTTTTTGTGTTTTCAATGGAATGATAATGCATTGAGATGGCATTTGAATCTTATGCCTGCAATGAACTGATATTTTTCAAGCTTGTCATTGTAGTGAGATGCCATTTTCCAAAATGTTGTGTACTCACTTATATGATATTCTCAATGTTATAATACAGTGACATCAAATTTTTTTAGTTTTACAACTTCAAATAAATTGGTCTCATTTTGCACTGGCATGACATTCTCTTTGTTGTGAATGCAATGACATGATTTTTTCAGCATTATGATGCAGTGACAGTAGAGTTTGCATTTGAATAAGACCCCAGACACTTGAATCCTTATGCAGTGACATGATATTTCTCTAGTATTAATTTATTGCAATATAGTTCCAAACATGTAAACACAAAACTTATTTCCATCAGAATGCAGTGACTTCCTGTTTTATACTTCAATAACTAAGCATATACTTTTTGAAGATGCATTGACATGCTTTATAGTATAGAAAACACTTAGAACTCTTGTAGTATGATTTGAAGTACAATTTCACCCAATCTCTAGCACTACAACAACTTTACATAAACTGGACTCATTATGCATTGGCATGACATTCTACTTCTTGTGAATCCAATGACATGATGTTTTCAACATTATAATGCAATGACAGCAGAGTTTGCATTTGAATAAGAACCCAGACCCTTGAATACTTATGCAGTGACATGATATTTCTCCAGTATTTACTGCAATATAGTTCCAAGCATGTAAACACAAAACTTATTGGCATCAGAATGCAATGACTTCATCTTTTATACTTCAATAACTAAGCATATACTTTTTTGAATCTGTATTCACATTCTTTTCAGTATAGAAAACACTGTCTAGTATGATTTCAAGTACAATTTCACCCAATGTCTACACTTGTGCCCTAAATTTGCAATTCAAAAAAAAATTCCTATTTTTTGTTGCCTGTTCAATTTGAATATATACTTCCTCAAGTTTCATCGTTTTTTTTGCTCCTCATTTCTTCGATTTTTGTGCTGCTCTTCTCTTCTCCGCTGAAATTACTTTCTTCCTCCTTGCCATTGTGCACTGACGGTATGAATCGATACTTCCTCTCTGATTTTGCTCCGATTTTCGTCTAATTTTGCTGCTTCTTCCTTGAATTTTCCTCCGCTTTGGCTTCTGATTTTGCAGTTTTTTGTCTGCAATCAATGCTCTTCAATTTGTTGCCCGTTTTTGAATTCTGTTTTTGTCTGCGTTGTTTGTTTTCGTTATTACGTTTTGAAGAAGGTTAAATTGACACGTTTTAGCTGGGGTAATTTGGTCCGTTTGTGAATTTTTTGTCCATATAACTAAGTGTTTGTTTTGAATGTCTTTTTTGCCTAATTAAATCTTATATGTGTTCTTTTGGATAATTGTCCCTATATTTATTAACCCTATCATTACCCTTCGTGGTAACATGCAAGAATTAATTCAAAAGCAAGAATTATAGGAGACTTGTAATTTTTTATTATATATATGATATGATATGAATTATAGGGACTAGACCGAGAAAAAAAAAAAAAAAAAAAAAAAAAAAAAAAAAAGAAAAAGAAAATTATAGGGGAGATTTGATGAGATGGTGAAAGGAGAGTGTGGGAGGACCATTGAAGAGAAGTTGATATGAGCAGGAGGCTGAAACAGGTACGCAGGAAACAGGTACGCAGGATTGAAGGTGGGGGAATAGGGAAAGGGAAAGAAAAAATAAGAAAATTAAAAGGTGAACAAGGGGCTGCCAACAAGAATTGTCAATCGAGCCATCCGGTTTATTCATGCGAGGAATTCATGCGAAGAAGGAGGAATGCATGCGCTGGAGCCAGGGGCGGTAGCCATGGAGCAAGGGGCGGCTAGGGTTTTATTCAAGAAAAAAAAAACTGGATATTAACTATAAAAAAAAATTGGGAGGGGGTGAGGGTTTGATCATATTGATGTCACAAACCCCCACCCGAACGGATTTCTTAAAAGTTTGCTGGATCTAAAACGTTATTCTAACATTTAATAGAGAAAAGATATCCATTGCATTGATTTGATTGAATACAATAAAAATACTAATAGGCTAATGTGAACATAATAATAACCATAATGAGATTGATTACAATCAATTATTTTCCTAATTTTATATATCTAGAATATTCTGTCAATAATCTCTAATACTTTGAAATATTCCATCTCCTGACAAAAATTTCTGACTAAACAACACTTTATAGAACATATTACATATGGTACGTAGTTTAAACACATTGTAGAGTTGCATTACATGACATGATGTATGTCTTCACCCTCACTACATATATATATATAGCTTGGATTAATTAATTTTTTATTATATATATGATATGAGACTTTCTCCAATTTTCTCCAAGTATATGCAGTAATGCAGTATACTTGCAAAACATTAGAGATCGAATAACCATATGTAGTATAGATAATGCAGAACCACTAAATTCAAATGAATGTGGTCGTTTATTCATGTATTAATGTATATATTAATCATAAATGACAAAGCTTCTATGTATATATATGTATGTATAATTATAAGACATGAATACCGAATTAATTAATATCTTCATGCATAATCGCAAAAGCCCCTTGTACAAGGTCCATTTTTCTTGCATTTGTTGTTGCAGCCTCCACAATGATTCTTATCTTTATGAGCATTAACACATTTTCCATTGCAGCATGATTCATTGCTCTTGCATTTCTTCTTGCATGCTCCACAATTGTGCCTATCAATCAACAAGTTCTTGCATTTGCTATTGCAACAAGTGAAGTTTTTCCCAAGTAATTGTATGCAGATTTGAGGGTCTTTCTTGCAGTGACTTAGCCTTCGATCTGCAAAGTTGTTGTCGTCTTCTTGTTTAAGAAAGCGATTCAACCTTTTCGAAGGCATCAGGGTTTTACCTGAGGACGACATAGCCACGTCGTCGGAGTTGTTGAGATCTTCATGCCCGTATGGGGGATCTTGTTTGGTTTTAAGGGATAGTATTGTTGAAGCCGTTGTTATGAGTGCTATGAAGATGATGATTGATGTAATAACCTTCATGATTATGAAGGTGGAGGGAGAGAGGGAGATGGATCGAAAATGATCTTTTTTTATGTGGGATTTTGTTGTACTAATTAAGATTGAAATGTCTGGTTGACTAGGGAACAATTGTTATATATATATATATATATATATATATATATATATATATATACACACACACACAATGTATTTATATATACAAAAAAGAGACGTTGACGCGGGGAAAAATGGTTAGCTATTGATACCAAGAGATTTTTGTAGAGAGTAAAGTGTAAATGAAGTGTAAAATGTGCATGAATTTTGCCATACGGAAAGGAAATACATGCGTTGAATTAACACCCCTCCGCCCAAAGAAAAATATTCTAAGGAAAAAAATTAGAAGGAAAAAATGGTTATGAAACCAAAAAAAAAGGAAAAAGGTTTAAGAAGAAGTCTCTATTCATTTAACATAATCAGTCAATTATTGAAGATTAAAATAAAATGAAAATATTACGCGCACAACATAACGACCACAACATAATTTCCACCACACATCATACACCACTGATTATGATGTGATCAGACCATAATTAATGGAGTAGAATATGTTGTGTCTTTCTGTTATGTCCGTTCGGTCGTGGACACAACCACTACAACAAAAAAGTATAATAATCACAGTTTTTAAGTGTGATATATTCACATTAGTCGCAATTTCTAAAGTGTGGCATATTGAGGTGTGACATATAGTATTTTAATTGAATCATATTTAAAAACGTGATCTGTTATAGTTGTTATCACACATAAAAACCGTGATATATTATAGTTGTTATCACACTTAAAAACCGAGATCTATTATAATTTCAACATATTTAAAAACTGTGATTTATTATAGTTGTTATCACACTTAAAAACCGAGATCTATTAGAATTTCAACACATTTAAAAACTGTGATCTATTTTAGTTGTTATCACACATAACAACCGAGATCAATTATAATTTCAATCACACCTACAAAAGTGTGATCTTTGTTTTTTCGAAAACAAAATATACGCATAATTTTTTTGTTCCCAGTGGGACTCGAACCCAGATACTCCGGATTAACGAGCCACACTAATTACCACTAGACCAAAGCCTTCTTTCTTCTTGTTTTCGATCACACTAAACTAAGATCTCATTATAAAATATCATACTACCTTCGTCCCAAAATATAAGTCACTTTGGTTGTTTTCATACTGATTAAGGAAGTGGTTGTGTGACATAAATTTAAAGGAGAAATGACTATAATGTCCTTTGACAATCATTAATGCAATACTTATAGAGTGGTTGGTTTGTTAATAAATGATTCATTGGTAATGTGAATGAGAATGATAAAGATCACACTTTTAAAAGAACCAAGACAAGGAAAATGTAAATATCACACTCAATTTTTTTTATTACAATTATTGAATAAACCGGGTTGTATTATACCAATAAACCTCAGTTTTTAACTGTGATTAAAATAGTTAGATATTTTATATTTAAAAGGTTTCGGTTATTAGGTGTGATTGATTTTATTTCCCTATTACAAAAAGGATAAATATCACACTTTAAAATGAAAAAGATCTCAGTTTTTAAAAAACCGAGACAAAGAAAGTAAAATTAACACATTAACTTTTTATTATCACGGTTTTTAAGAAAACTGAGACAAAAACATCAATCAATCACAGTTTGTGATTAAAATAATATGATATTTTATAATGAGATCTCAGTTTAGTGTGGTTGAAAACGAGAAGAAAGAAGGCATCGGCCCAGCGGTAATTAATGCGGTTCCTTAATCCGGAGTATCCGAGTTCGAGTCCCACTGGGAACAAAAAATGTGTGCATATATTTCATTTTCGAAAAAAAAGAATGATCACACTTTCTTAGGTGTGATTGAAATTATAATAGATCTCGGTTTTAAGTGTGATAACAACTAAAATAGATCATAATTTATAAATGTGTTGAAATTATAATAGATCTCGATTTTTAAGTGTGATAACAACTAAAATAGATGACAATTTTTAATGTGTTGAAATTATAATAGATCTCGATTTTTAACTGTAATAACAACTAAAATAGATCACAGTTTTTATTATCACGGTTATGGAAAACTGAGACAAAAACATAAATCCATCACAAGTTTTAACTGTGATTAAAATAATACTACCTCCGTCCCATAATATAAGTCATTTTGCTTCTTTTTGTTTGTCTCATAATATAAGTCTATAAGTATGGTCTATGTCTCTTTTTGTATTAGTAGGTATAATTTGTCTCACTTTTTCTATAACTGTGACAAAAATATCAAATGAATTCAGTCACAGTTTAAAAATGAGATTAACTGATATAATTTATCTCGTTTTCTCAGTAACCGTGACAAGAATATCATCAATTCAGTCACAGTTTAAAAATGCTATTGATTGGTATAATTTATCTCGCTTTTCAATAACTGTGACAAAAATATCATATCAATTCAGTCACTGCTTAGATGTGAGATTGATTGATATAATTTATCTCGCTTTTTTAACTGTGACAGAAATATCATATCAATTTAGTCACATTTTAAAAATGAGATTGATTGACATAATTTATCTCGGTTTTTCAATAACTGTGACAGAAATATCATATCAATTAAGTCACACTTTAAAAATGAGATTGATTGATATAACTTATCCTGGTTTTTCAATAAGTGTGATTTCTTCTTAATCTATACCTCATACGGCATATAATCAGCACTTTATACGTAACACATGTAAGTGTCTAGGATACTATTGCAAAGGGATGCCCTCAAACAAAGTTGGGAAATTCGCACGACTCATCATGGAATGTTCCATGTTCAACAAAGTGTGATTTCTCTTTTTATACATTCCATACATTTTAGTGTCCTTGGAGGTGTTCATTCAGGATGAATACCATTTTCTTTAAAATAATTCTGAAATTCACCATCAAGGTATTTAGAGCGCGCTTTGATCTAATTGAAGCTTTTTAATATGTTTCCCTAGTTGTTTGTCATCTTTTAAAGTCATGTGAAATAAGAGTATACACATTTGGCTTGCATTGGCATGGACCTATAAACATTGGTATATATGAGCTCAAGCAACTCATTAGATCTGACCACTTTACAAGATAATGGGGATGTAGTCATCTTTTCAAAGAAACAAGATTTACATGTATAACATGATTCATAGTCAAAATTATTCAACTTTCCATCCTTGATTTGTTCACACACACAAAAAAATTCCATCCTTATGGAGGTTGAACATACGGTTCTTATTTATATGGTTAAGACAACAATGGCATAAGTAGAATTCATTCACATTACCTGTTTTAGCTTTCTTAGTATATACGTTGAGTATTTAGAATTGCGTATCTAGCTAATATATAGAGACCTTTATTTAGTGTATCAATATCACAATATAATTTATCATGCACGTGAAAAAATAACAATTTGTATTCTTAAAAGTGAAGGAGTAACATTCTACATCTAATTCATAATACAAATATAGCTCTTTGAAAGAGCATGAACAAATTAACAATTATTTAGTTCTAGTACAAGCCTACCGGACAAAGAAAGTAAATAAACTTCAACAACTAATGCAACAACTCTTGTTTCATTCTCCACACGTATGTGCTCTTCACCTTTTTCCATATCTTTAGTCCTTCTTATTCCATGTATTAAATCTGTAACCAATATCTAATACCAGAAAAAGCAAAATTAAAATCTTAATCACAAACATGCTGAAGTCGAAGAATCATCACTCTTGTTCTTCTTGGTGTCCAAGAAATCCTTGTTGCTCCTCTTCTAATGGCCAGTCTTGTTAGAAAGATTGAGGTTTGGATAATAACAACAATGTCAAAAAACGCAGAAAATACAAAAACGCAGAGATTTGGTTTGCTTGATATGAACGTAGAATCGTGTAGACACTTTCCTACAAAAGTTATTTGCCCTTTACAGAATGCCTAGGGTGTCACAAATACTTTTGTGAGATAAGACTACGTTTTCCCTTCAAATTTAGGCACAAAATATGAAGAATTCTCTTGGAGATAGTTTGCAAAGTGTTTAAACTCTCAAAGATGAATATGCCTTTTTCCTTCTATTTTCTCCAGATAAAAGCACTTAAATAATCATATATATTGGTGGAAAGTCGACCTATTTTATGTATGCAACCTTTGGAAACAAGTTACATACATAAAACAGTTGAAAAGGATGAAAAGACACACCACTTCAGAAATTCGGGCCACAGGCGGGCGCTGTGGCCCCCGTGAAAGCCAAAACCGACCAAAACTCTCTCGTTCAATTTCCAAGTGCAAAAAATTCTCACAGGCGGCCGCCTGTCACCTGTTTTTCCCAAACACTGATTTTTGGTCCTTTAAGTGATTTTCAGTCCTTTAAGTGATTTTCCCGAACTAAACTTGATCATTTAAATCCGTAAACTCGTAAATACTTATATGAGCGTACAATCCGTACCTCCAAACTCATATTATAGCATTCCGAGTTCACCCATCTTTGTACCAAACCCCGATTACAATAAATGAACATGGTAACACTTAAATTACCAACAATCCTCCCCCATTTAAGTGCAATCCTTGGTTTAGCTGAAAACAGTCAAACACAACAACTCATGCATCAATGATAATGTCACGAAGATTGAATTATCACCTAGTAATATTACACATTTCAAATATTCGAGTATTGGGGTGTGTCTAAGCATTGAACCCCTTTACACGTTTTGAATACATGAAGATAACATACACACGAGTTAATATAACTCCAAAAGCTTATTCTTGACACTAATTATTCAGGCCTTGTGTCCATATCCTTTCATGAGCATATAGAAAGCTAACTCTCGAACTTCCTTGAAGCGGCCAAACTTCATACTCATATAGGTGAGCCTTTATATAATCGTGCACCTGCAATTGCACTTTGTCAAAGACTCATTATGAAGAATCCCTTCATCCTTAACTTACAGGTAACAACACATACCTCGGGATTATATCATGTGCTCAAATCTAGATAACAGGCCTTCCACATTGAATTCTGCCTCTAACATTGTATTAGAAGGGAATTGGGTATCCTATCACCAAGATTCAAATGAGTTGTAAACCCATCCCGATTACAGACTTTTGTACCAAGTCTCTAGCCAATCCTTTTGTTAAGTGATCAGCTAAGTTATGTTGAGATCTCACAAACACAACCGAAATCACCCCGTGAGTGATCAACTCACGAACCGCGCTATGTCTAACGCCCAGGTGTCGCGACTTACCATTATACACTTGACTATATGCTTTAGACAAGGTAGATGCACTATCACAATGGATAGAAATGGGTGAAATTGGTTTAGGCCATAATGGAATTTCATATATCAAATTCCTAAGCCACTCCGCCTCTTTACCGGCTGCTGCTAAGGCAACAAATTCCGACTCCATAGTCAAGCTAGTAATACATGTTTGCTTTTTGGAAGCCCAAGAGATGGCACCTCCTCCAAGCAAGAACACCCAACCACTTGTAGAAGAATGATCATCTACATTGGATATCCAACTAGCATCTGAATATCCTTCTATTAGTGAAGGATGTCCAACATAAGTTAAGCCAACATCCTTGGTTAACTTAAGATACCTTAGTACACTAGTTACCGCACGTCAATGATGACTACTCGGATTACTCGTAAACCTGCTTAGCTTTCCAACCGCATAAGCAATATCCGGACGTGTGCTAGTCATAGCATACATCAAACATCCTATTACCCGAGAATACTCAAGTTGTGATATCGGATTTCCCGTATTAGGCATGAGTTTCTCATTAGGAACCTATAAGCCTTGGAATGCATAGCATATCCAATGAATATACAATCAATGCCTCTTTCACCCAAGGTTTTAATCTTAGGCATGGTGAGCCTTACAACAGCCCTACATCCCCAAACTCGTAGATAACTCAAGTTTGGCTTCTTTTTGAACCAAAGTTCATATGGGGTAATAGGATTCCTTTTATTAGGAACTCTATTCAGCAAATAACAAGCCGTTAACATGGCTTCTCCCCAAAATCCCTCACTCAAACCTGAGTAAGATAGCATGGAATTAACCATCTCTTTAAGAGTACGGTTTTTCCTTTCCGCTATACCGTTTTGCTGCGGCGTGTAAGGCACCGTAACCTCATGTATAATCCCACATGACCCGAAAAAGGTTGGATCAAAGGATTCACCACCTCGATCGGTACGCAACTTTTTAATTTTAGAGGTTAATTGCAACTCAACTTCACTTTTATAGATTTTGAATTTATCGATTGCCTCATCTTTAGAATGAAGTAAAAACACATAACAGAACCGAGTGCAATCATCTATAAAAGTCACTACATATCTTTTGTTGCCAAAAGACGGTGTAGCACAAAAGTCACATAGATCACTATGTACAAGATCCAAAACTGAAGACGACCTTTCAACACTATGAAAAGGCTGTCTAACAATTTTGTTCAACATACATGTATCACATTTATTTATATTCATATCAAAAGATGGAATTAAATCATGTTTAGACATTAATAACATACGTTTGTAATGAACATGTCCTAACCGAGCATGCCATAAAACAGAAACATTAACATCATGATTCATACAAATATTATTCACAACATCATGCTGAATGTTAACCATAAACATACCATTACAAAGATAACCAAATCCTATAAATACACCACACTTACTTAAAATGTATTTGTCAGACTCAAAGACTTGTTTAAAACCATCTTTACATAACAAACTTCCTGAAACTAAGTTTTTCCGGATCCCCGGAACAAATAGTACATGTTTTAAAGTTACAAATTTGCCAGAACTAAAAGGTAAAACAACAGTTCCTCTTCCACGGATGGCGGCCTTTGACTCGTTTCCCATAAAAAGCATGGATCCATCGTTAACAGGTTCATAATCTTTAAACCAACGTTGATCCTTGCAGACATGCCTTGTCGCACCCGAGTCAATCCACCAAGCAACATCATCATCCCGCACATAAAATGCCTCGTAAAACGAGTGGTACATAATTCATATCCGAATTAAATCCACAAACAATATTCTGACCTTGATGTTTAGGAGCACCTTGGTCCTTAGACCCTTGCCCCGAACTGTTGTTTAGCCCTTTCTGATTTTTGCCAAATCGACAATCAGCCTTCAAATGCCCAACTTTCCCGCAAACCCAACAAGCACCTTTCGGTTTCTTGTTGGCATCTTTGCCGTTGTTTTTAGACGATTGCCCTTTTCTTTTCTTCTGGTTCTTTTGAGAACTTTCTCCGGTTTCCACCATATTTATGGAAGTCGAATCCATTACCTCTTTACCCTTGGTTTTACCGTTCTCTTGCGCCCTTAGAGATTCCTCTATACGCAAGTGACTACCAAGTTCTACCAGAGATAATTCTTCTTTCTTATGTTTCAGAAAATGTTTAAAATATTTCCAAGAGGGTGGCAATTTATCAATTATACTAGAAACAGAAATAGACTCATCCATTTCCATTTTATGCTGTGCAAATTGACCCAAAATGCGAAGAAGTTCATTGTACTGTTCCATTACCGAACGTGAATCAACCATGTTATATTTCATGAAGTTACCAACCAAGAAATTTTTACTAGATGCATCTTCATCCATGTATTTTGATTCTAAAGAATCCCAAAGTTCTTTGGCAGATTCAACATTTTGGTAAATATCAAACAGAGCATCAGATATACCGTTTAGAATGTGGCCTCTACAAATGTAGTCATCATTCTCCCACTTGTTCTTCTTCCTCAACTCTTCCGTAGGTCCGTCCTCCAACACTTCCGGCATCGGTGTACTTAGTACATACACCACCTTCAAAGTTGTCAACGAAAATGCATCTTTCTCTCGCCATCTTCGAAAGTTGACTGCATCGAACTTTTCCAACTTCCCAAAATTTGCAGTCATCTCCTTGACACTTGACATTGTTAAACTAATAACTTTTGTAGATTGTTAGAAAGATTGAGGTTTGGATAATAACAACAATGTCAAAAAACGCAGAAAATACAAAAACGCAGAGATTTGGTTTGCTTGATATGAACGTAGAATCGTGTCGACACTTTCCTACAAAAGTTATTTGCCCCTTACAGAATGCCTAGGGTGTCACAAATACTTTTGTGAGATAAGACTACGTTTTCCCTTCAAATTTAGGCACAAAATATGAAGAATGCTCTTGGAGATAGTTTGCAAAGTGTTTAAACTCTCAAAGATGAATATGCCTTTTTCCTTCTATTTTCTCCAGATAAAAGCACTTAAATGATCATATATATTGGTGGAAAGTCGACCTATTTTATGTATGCAACCTTTGGAAACAAGTTACATACATAAAACAGTTGAAAAAGATGAAAAGACACACCACTTCAGAAATTCGGGCCACAGGCGGGCGCCTGTGGCCAGCCTGTGAAAGCCAAAACCGACCAAAACTCTCTGTTCAATTTCCAGTGCAAAAAATTCTCACAGGCGGCCGCCTGTCACCTGTTTTTCCCAAACACTGATTTTTGGTCCTTTAAGTGGATTTTCAGTCCTTTAAGTGATTTTCCCGAACTAAACTTGATCATTTAAATCCGTAAACTCGTAAATACTTATATGAGCGTACACTCCGTACCTCCAAACTCATATTATAGCATTCCGAGTTCACCCATCTTTGTACCAAACCCCGATTACAATAAATAAACATGGTAACACTTAAATTACCAACAAGTCTCACCACAAAGAAAGCATACGTCTTTAGCATCCTTGTCTTTCGGCTTCACCTTTATGTTTCCCTTTCCTTTTAAAGGAACCTATTATTTCCTTTTAGAAAATTCCATAAGCAACACTTACTTACTCTTACCCACACTTGAAATATATTGTCAAAGCTATCCTCACAATGATTATCATCATACTTCTAAATCAGTTCCTCATCATTAGAGGGCTTGGCATATGAGCCTCCAGTACATAGTCAATTTACTCGTGTCTGAGAACAATACTCAGATCCCTTTCTCAGTGCAAAAAAGTATTTTAATCTAGTTTGTTACCACTTACCAATAGCAATCACAAGTTCAATCTATTTGTCATTTATACAACCTAGAAATTAGAGACATGCAGTTTGATCATTGTTTGTCTCTGCATGCAAAGCCAGAATTTTGCACTTTCAATTAAATTGGTTTTGTTGTTATTAGTCAACCACTCACAAATTGATTCTCAAGAATTTTATAATTTCCTAAGTGGTCAGAATTTCTCGGGGTTGTCTATTTTTGCCGTAGTCAGCCAAGTGTTTGGCCGTACGTACACGGAATCGGCAATTATTAGATCAACTTTTTTTTTTCTTTTCTCCTCCTAATTAATTATACAGGGCAATTCTAATGGCACGACGTAATTATTTCGACATCATATTTTACATGCAGATTTTTATATGTGAACGTGATACCGAAAGTATAAAGCAGAGTGTCTTTAAAATTGCCCATTATAATGTATACATTTGGTGAATAAGAGCACAGTCTAGGTGGGCTTACCCCTAAGCCCAGACTTGGGCTCCATTCTTGAAGCCTATAAACATAACGCATTTAAGTTGAGGACAAATGTATTATCATTTATGAAATTGCATTAAATAGTTGAATTACAGCGGATTGATAGGGATTATAACATTCCATGTGTAAATCTACTTTAAAGACCGTGAATTCAATCAATGGGTAAATGAAAAATCTCTTATACTACATATCATTTACTATTATAAGGCATCAATACGAAATTATTCCAAGGAGTGATATTAGATATCTCCACTTTGCTAGCATTTTGTCGTCATTGCTATTTCAAAATTCCGCAGTGTTTATTCTGAAGATTAACACATTTGCCATTGCAGCATGATTCATGGCTCTTACATTTCTTCTTGCATGCTCCACAATTGTGCCTATAACAAGTTCTTGCATTTGCTATTGCAACAAGTAAAGTTTTTCCCTAGTAATTGTATGCACATTTGAGGGTCTTTTTTGCACTGACTTAGCCTTCGATCGGTGAAGTTGTTGTCGTCTTCTTGTTTAAGAAAGCGATTCAGCCTTTTCGAAGGCATCAAGATTTTATCCGAGGACTTAATTAGCCACGTCGTCATTGGAGTTCTTAAAATCTTCATGCCCATATGAATCTTGTTTGCTCTTTAGGGTAGGTAGTGTGAGAGCCAATGTTATGACTCCTATGATGATGATGATGGATGCAATTACCTTCATGATTATGAAGGTGGAGGGGAGATGGATTAATTGAGAGAATTAATGATCTTTTTTTGATATGGGATTTTGTTGTTTAGGATTTTAAGGTCTGTTTGACTATGGAAAAATTGCTATATAGGCTTAATTTGTAGTGTCATAGTTCTGGGTAATTCTTCCCTAGTCACTCTATTTATATCGTAGACACACGTGGATAATTCTGGATCATAAAATTTGAATTTAAGTTGAAACTGTGTGGTCCAGATTCATCAACATGTTCTACTCCTCAAATACACTCACCATAGTTCTTTGTATAAAAAAAAAATGGTTAGCCGTTGACACAAAGAGATTTTGTAGAATCTTAAAAGTAAAAAAAAGTGTATTGCATGGATTTTGGCACACGGAAAGGGAATCCTTGCGTTGAATATACTCCTTTGAAATGATATTAATAGTATAATATAATATATAATTGTGTTATAATGAAGAACACAAAATATTTTGTATAAGATTAATCAATAATCATATTTGTCTATCGTAATAGATGTTGTAAAGTGAGTTGATAAAAAAGAAGTAAAAAAATTTAAACATTAAATTAGCTATCTCAATCTTATACATCATCATTTTTTACCTCCAAAAAAAAAAAAAAAAATTGATAATGAACAAGGCTCTATTTAGGGTTGAGCTTGGATTGGTTTGGATTGGTTTTAAAAGACTCGAGTCGGTTTGAGGCGCCATAATTCGTTACCCAAACCAAGCCAAAACGAAGTCAACCCCAATGGTTTGGTTCGAATTGATTTCGGTATGGATTGAGTTGGTTTCGGTTTAACAAGCCTAATCTTTATAAAAAATATGACAAAACCAATTTTTTTTACATAAACTTGAAATGACTACATCCAAACTAAAATAAATTACAAACCATAATGATAAAAAGAAAACTTAAAACAAGTACCAACACATTACAATATAACTCGGCTACAATCAATCTTCCATAGTTGCATTTTCTTTTTCTTTCAGAAAATGATCTTCTTCTATTACTTCATATGGAACAAAAAATTACAAGATGGAGCAAAAGAATCTCCAAAAAACATCAGAAGCTCCAAGAAAAACTACAAACCCCAAGCAACGGTGGCCTAACTTCGCCTTCATGGTGAACCAGTTTATTCCTCCAAAACCATAAGTTGTTCACTGTCTCACGAAAATAATATGGCCAGTCCCTAGTGTGATGGATTCCCGTAAGGTTGGCTTTGAACCAGACCTGGATGGTGGATCGAGCTAAAAAATAATTATGCTCTGAAGCTGGCAGTAGGTTCCTCCAGACAGGCTGGGCCCAGACACAGTCACGAAGAGCATGAAGGGTTGATTCCTCTGAGCAATTACACCAGATGCATTCAGCGGAATTACAGACATGCTTGCTCCAAAGTAGGCTAAATGTGGGCAAAGCATTGTGGTAAGTTTTCCATAGCATGAAGTTGTGCCTGTAAGGGCCTTTAAGTTTCTAGATTTCCTCCCAGATTTGATCTCTTTGTCCAGCAATCTTATTATTCAGAAACTGATAGGCATGAGCAACAGTATATTTACTTTCTGTCTGCCCATCCCAAAAAATACCTCTATTTCTAGTTGTAAATCCCTCCCTTAAGGCAGCTGCAGCCAGGAAAATGCCTTTCTAGGAGTAGGAGTCAGAGGCCTTGGGTGCTACAAATGTGTGGAAATATTACTCAGCAGACTCTGCTGAGCCTCAGGATTTCGTGCATAATATTTTGTACACCTTATTTAATTGTAAAAGACATATTAATTGTGATTCAAATAAACAATTAATATGTCAAACTCTAGTTTACTTTATGTCATAGACATAACTTTTACTTTTTACTTTTGCATGCTTGCCGCCCACATCTACATACTCAAGTGGCCGCCCAAGCTAGCTAGCTAGTCTCTCTATCTCAATTGTATCTATTTATACATCTTTTTACTCAATGAATAAACTAAGTTGAAGTTTACTCTTGTGTTTATCACATTCTCAAACTCTCTTCATGGTATCGGAGCCTTACTGAGTTCTAAAATCCGCTGCAAAACTCAGTTCTTTTTCAGAAAAATGTCAACATTATCTGAAGTTTCATCTTCTTCAGTAGACTCACAAATGCCTCGGCGGATCGGGATAATCGAACACTTGTTCTTGTACAAATCATAAACTTGATGGTAACAATTACTTGCTATGGTCAAGGTCTATGAAAATGTATATCTCCGGCCAGGGCAACATGGGATATCTGTCTGGTTCCAAACCCGCCCTCGCTTTGAAACCGACCCCAAGTTTGAAGCATGGGACACGAAAAATAACCAAGTCATGACCATCCTCACGAGGTCTATGACAAAAGAGATCGATGAGAACTTCATGATGTATGACACTGCTAAGGAAATGCGGGACAATGCCGTAGACCTTTACTCAAAAAAGGACAATACATCCGAAGTCTATGAACTCGAAGCTCGTATTCAAAATTGCGGACAAGGGGATATGTCCGTAACTCAATACTTTAATCAACTATCTAAGGCATGGCAACACCTAGATATGTTGGAAACTCACCCTGGAATGATGTTAAAGATGCTGCACTCTTTAAAGACATTATCGAGAAAAAGAGAGTATTCAAATTCCTTACTGGACTGAATCCTACTCTTGATGATGTCAGAGGTAGAATTCTTGCTACTAAACCTCTTCCAAATCTCAAATCCATGTTTGCTGAGGTCAAACATGAGGAAAGCAGGAGGAAAGTGATGCTGCTGAACTCCCCTGCTGACAACCCTACTGAAGGTACTGCCCTGCTGAAGGTTAATGAGACTTACGGAAGCCTACCGAGAAAGCCGGAAAGCCGTTCGTGATCACCGCAAACGCACAAATCACACCAAGGACAATTGTTGGAAGCTACATGGCAAACCTACCCCCTCTAAAACCTCAAAACCAACCAGGGAAAGTCAAGGCAAACTTGACGAAGAAGTCCGAATGCTCGCCTTGCTTGCCTTTAAAGCCTTTATTGCTCAAAGATCGTGAAGGTAGCTCCCCTACCGAAATGGCCACTCATGCTAAAACAGTATATTTTACTCACCTCTTAGTAATGAGACTTGGATTGTTGATTCTCGGGGCTTCTTCCCATATGACCGGTAATAAAAACCTTATTACCCAATATATGCCATGCAACCAAATTCACGAAATTAAGACTGCCGATGGTTCTCGTTTCTTATGCAAAAGGTGTTGGGAAGGTTAAACTTACTAATCGATATATCTACGAGAATGTCCCGTTTGTTCCAAAGTTAGACTCGTAACCTTATATCTCGTCGAAACTCACTAAAGATCGAATTGACCGTTGTTTTTAATAAGAATCGGTGCACATTCCAGGATCTTTCTTCTCGAGAAGTGATTGGGCAAGCTAAACCCCGCTCAGATCGTTTGTGATCAACCTGTCCGAAGACAAGATCGAAGACGACCGCCTCGGCGGCTCACTCAAAACCTAGACAATATCATGTTATGGCATTATAGACTAGGACATCCAAGTTTTGGTTATTTAAAGTCTTTAATCCCCGAATTGTTTAAAGGATGTAATCTTAATGATCTTCAATGTGATATTTGTCAATTTGCTAAACTCACCAAATCTGTGTATGCTAAGTTACCTCACTTGCCCTCTTCCCCTTTCACCCTAATTCACGGTGATGTATGGGGACCCTCAAGAGTGAAAAGTATAACAGAAAAAGGTGGTTTGTAACCTTCATTGATGATCATACCGAAACACTTGGTCGTTCTTAATGAAAGACAAATCGAAGTTGGACCTATCTTCCAAGAATTTTATCACATGGTCTCCACCCAATTTGATACTAAGATCAAGATCTTAAAGACCGATAATGCTCGGAATACTATGAGTCTAACCTCGGTAACTTCTTGACAAACAGAGGAATTGTTCATATCGGTAGTTGTGTGGAAACACCTCAACGAATGGGGTTGCCGAAAGAAAGAACAGGGCATCTGTCGGAAATGGCCGTATCAATCATGTTCACTACACATGTTCCTAAATACATGTGGGGTGAAGCTATATTGATCGCAACATATTTAATCAACGGACTTCCCACAGAGTGTTAGGTTTCAAAACTCCTCTCCAAACCCCGCCGACCACACACTCCCCGCTCTCATCTTATTACCCAATTGCCTCCAAAGATCTTTGGTTGTCTTGTGTTTGTTTATATCCATGATCAACACGAAGTAAACTTGATCCTAAAGCTCATAAGTGCATTTTCCTTGGATATGCACAGGACAGGAAAGGTTACAAGTGTTACTCTCCTACTGAAAAGAAATTTTACAATTCTATGGATGTGAAATTCTTTGAAAGGACTCCATATTACAACAAACCTACTGAGCCAGTCACTGATGGAAACCTGATTGAGATTGAACTAAGTCCGTTCCCTCAGCAAACCATTTACCCTCAGCAGAGTCCTAACCCTCAGCAGACTCATAATCTTCAGCATCCTGCGGATACTCACATTACTGACCCTCGGCGGTCGCCGACCCGAGTCCGCCGACCCGAGCCCGCCGAACCGGAACCTCGGCAACCTGCGAACCGAGTCCGCTGGACCTCGGCTCACCGACTCTCGGCGGTCCTACCGAAGTGGATGACGGACCTATTGCTCTAAGGAAAGGGAAAAGATCATGCACCGATCATTCTATTCATACTTATTTATCTTATGATCGCTTGTCTCCTGTCTTTGCCATGTTTACACAGACCGGACTCTCACTCTATCCCTAGAAATATTCGGGAGGCCCTTCAAAATGATAAGTGGAAGGTCGTCGTTAAAACAGAGATGATCGCTCTCCCGGATAATCATACTTGGGACCTCACAACTCTTCCCAAAGGCAAGAAAACGATTAGTCGCAGATGGTTATTCACTATCAAATACAATGCGATGGTAAAATTGACAAGTATAAAGCCGATTGGTAGCAAGGGGATTCACTCAAACTTATGGCATTGACTATAAGGAAACTTTTGCACCAAGTAGCAAAGCTCAACACCGTCGTGTACCGATTTCCCTAGTTGTCCAACTTGATCGCCTCTTCACCAATTAGACATCAAAAATGCCTTTCTAAATGGGGACCTCACCGAGGAGGTTTATATGACTGTACCCCCTGGTTTTATCAATCCTCATACTCAAGGCAAGGTGTGCAAACTGAGGAAATCTCTATATGGCATGAAGCAATCACCAAGGGCATGGTTTGGAAAACTCACTACTGTGGTTAAAGCTGCTGGATATCATCAATGCAACTCTGATCACACCATGTTTGTCAAGACAACCAACCGAGAGGAGGTCCATTCTAATTGTATATGTGGATGATATCATCCTTACGGAGATGACTCTACGAGATCCGAACTTGAAGACTCTACCGGCAAAGGTGTTCCAAGTTAAAGATCCGGGCTACCTCAAGTACTTTCTTGGTATGGAAGTAGCTAGAAACACCAATGGCATTTCGGTCTCCCAAAGGAAGTATGTCCCGGACCTACGAAGGAAACCGGCATGATGGGATGCAAACCTCGTCGTATCTCCAGGTAGACCCCGGTCCATACCCTATCGCATGGTGACATTGCTTTGTCGGGAAAGAACAATATCAAAGGCTTGTAGGCAAACTCATATACCTTTCTCACACAAGACCTGATATTGCATATGGGGTCAGTCTGGTCAGTCAATTCATGCATTGCCCTACTGAGCAACATTGGGATGCAGTGAATAGGATACTGAGGTATTTAAAATCCACTCCTGGCCAAGGCCTACACTTCACCAAGTCTACTGATAGATCAATCAAGGTCTACACTGATGCTGATTGGGCTGGATGTCACATTGACAGGAGGTCTACCACAGGCTATTGCTCATATATATGGGGGAACCTGGTTACTTGGAGGAGCAAGAAACAACCTACTGTGTCAAGAAGCAGTGCTGAAGGTAAACTAAGGGCACTTGTACTTGGCATTTGTGAAGCTCTATGGCTAAAAAGTGGTACCGACGAACTTCAAGAACCGTATCGACAACCTATCACACTCGTTGTGATAATAATTCACCTTATGCATGGCGAAGATCCGACCCATCATGATAAAGCCAAGCATGTGGACATTGACGGACACTTTCGAAGGAGAAGATTGATGCCAAGATTATTCAACTCCGGTATGTTCCCTCGCGGATCGAATGCGATATTCTTACCAAGGCTATTCCACCTCTTATGTTCGACGGACTAAGTAGCAAACTTGGCCGCATCAACATATACAAACCCGGTTGAGGGGGTGTGGAAATATTACTCGGCGGACTCGCCGAGCCTCGAGATTTCGTGCATAATATTTTGTACACCTTATTTAATTGTAAAAGACATATTAATTGTGATTCATATAAACAATTAATATGTCAAACTCTAGTTTACTTTATGTCATAGACATAACTTTTACTTTTTACTTTTGCATGCTTGCCGCCCACATCTACATACTCAAGTGGCCGCCCAAGCTAGCTAGCTAGTCTCTCTATCTCAATTGTATCTATTTATACATCTTTTTACTCAATGAATAAACTAAGTTGAAGTTTACTCTTGTGTTTATCACATTCTCAAACTCTCTTCAAAATGGATTACCATAATTCATGACAAGGGCCTTGACCCAAAGAGCTTGATCATCTGTCAGAATCTTCCACACCAATTTCCCCAGCAAAGCAACATTCATTAAGTGTGGATTCTTAAACCCCAAACCACATACATATTTAGGTTGACAAAGTTCTTTCCAGGCAGCATAATGCATTTTCCTTTCATGTTGTTCTTCTCCCTAGAAAAACTTTCGACAAAGCTTATCAATCTCATTCAGCACGCCTGCAAGAATCTTCATAGCTTGCATCACATAAAAAGGGATGTGTGGCAAGTGAGCTCTTAACCAAAATCATTCGACCTACTCTTGATAAGGATTTGAGTATCCAACTAGAGAGCTTTTTTTCATATTATCTACAATATAGTTGTAGGTAGCTCTGGAGCTCCTGGAGTGAAGCAAATGAATCCCCAAGTACTTGCCCAAGTCGTCCGCTGATTGCATATCTAGCTTTTTTAATGGCACGTCTAAGCTGACTGCTGGTGTTCCTGGAAAAATAGACCCTTGACTTCTGAGCACTCACCTTCTGACCAGATAAAGAGCAAAAATTATCGAGGACCGAACTGCTCTGTCAATATCTCCACTAAGGACCTCCATACAAAGCACAAAAAGATATGGTGCTAAGGGGTCCCCTTGCCCCAATCCCGCTCAGGTTTGAATGGCCCTAGTCTCTTGACATTCCAAATAACTTCTAATTGTGAACTTTTGAGCCCAAACATTATTAAACGAACAAGAGTACTAGAGAAACCAACCTTCTCCAAAATTTTCTCCAAGAAAGTCCAGTGGACCCTATCATACGCTTTTTCCAAATCAATCTTTAGCATCATGTTGCCCTTCTTCCCTTTCATATTTTTTAAATAGTGTAGGACCTCTTGCGTAATGAGAGCATTATCAATTCCTCCTCTCCCAGGGATGAAGGCAGCTTGGGTGTGGCTGAGCAGATTCCCAATTACCACTTGCAACCGGTTAGCAAGCACCTTAGATATAATATTCACACAAACATTAGTCAAGGCTATTGGTCTAAATTGAGAGGCATTCTCAGGAGGATGGGACTTAGCAATTAAGGAGATAAGGGTCTTGTTCAAGGATGCATCAAACTCCCCATTCTCAAAAGCATCAAAAACAAATTTCAGAATTGAGGGACTTACATGGCTCCAGCATTTTTTGTAAAAACAAGCCGGGATGCTATCAGGGCCTGGTGCCTTAAAATCAGCCATTTGGAACAAGGCATATTCTACTTCTTTTTATGAAACCCGTCTGTTAAGAAAACTCACATCACTATCGTCCAATGGGGGAAATGAATATTCTCCAACAAACGCTGGTCAATTGGTTCTGCTTGAAAAAGGCCTCGGTAAAAGTTTAGGACCATGTTTTCAATCAAAATAGGATTCTCTGTCCATTGTCCCTGGAGGTCCTTTTAACAAGTTATCCGACACTTCTGCTGTCTTTTAATCGTTGTCAAATGGTAAAAATGGGTATTCCGCTCTTCTTCAGCCAGCCACTTAAGTTGGGATCTTTGATGCCAGTAAATTTCTTCTTGGTTCAGTATGGACTCCAATTCCTGATTCAAATCCTTATGAAGCCTCCCCAAAAAAATAGACGGTGCCCTTTCCAACCCTTTTTCTACTCCTTCTATTCTAGTCAGGCAAGCCATCTTCCTTCGGAATATATTTCCAAAAACCGTCTTGTTCCACAATTTGGTTTTGTCAACAAAGCCTTGGATCGCAGTTGATAATTCTACATTATTGTCCCAGTTCTTATCCACGTGTTCTTCAAAAATCATATGGTCCATCCATGCTCTTTGGAAATAAAACGAGTTCGAGTCCACAATTCTTAGCTGGATGACCTCCATTGACATACACAAGGGGTTATGATCAGAGTGCTCCCTAGGTAAATGTCTGGCTGAGGCTGTACTAAATTTCTCAAGCCATTGCTCATTGCACCAAACTTGGTCTAAGCGTTGCTGAATCTTCACATTACCACGGGTTCTGCCACTCCAAGTAAATCTGGGGCCTTGGAAGGGAAGTTCCATAAGTTCACACTGTTGTATCATCATCCACATCTTAATCATATTGATTCCTCCGACAGGTCTTCCTCCTTGTTTATCCCTCTGGAACACCACTTGGTTAAAATCTCCAAATAAACACCAGGGGTGGTTCATCACATCACCTATACGCTCCAGATATTCCTAAAACTCGTTTCTAGCACTAGCTGTGGGGCTGGCATATACTATAGTTAAAACCCAATCGATCATATCCCAATTCATTATACTTTGGTTTGTGCAGGTAAGAAAGTGCAAATTAGCCCGATCATTTCTCCAGAAACACCAAATTCCCCCTGCGTAGCCTCTTGCCTCTTGCCTCCATAGCGCATCATTTGGTAAATGAGGTACCATTGAGAATTTGGATGGCCCTTTCGCTTGTACTTCTCGTTTCAAGAAGAAAGAATATATCTAGTTTCTGTTGATTTAAAATAGACTTAAGATGTCGAAGAAAATCACTCGATGAAGCCCCTCTACAGTTCCAACCCAATATCTTCGTCATTGATTGATAGATAGATAAAGAGGTTTCTTTGGCGTCTGTCACCACATCAGCTATAAACAGAGGATTATTGTTCCTTAAATCCACATCCATACTCAGGGAAGTGCTCCTCATATTACTCTCCGGAGGGTGAGACTTGATGTGTTCCCCGGATTGTTGTGCTGAAGGAGTACCACTTTGTTCGGTACCCTTATTGGCTGAGTTTTGATCACCGGAAGAGAGTTTACCTTGCCCATTAGAAACATCATGGAGAGCTCCACGAGGGTTCAATTTAGATTTACCTGAGGAAGTCTTCTTGATCTGGACACTCTGATGTGAGACCTCACCCTCACTTTCTCTTCTTTTTCCCATTTCGAGCTTCACATTGGCCAAACTAGGACTACTCCCAACTGTCTGAAGTTCTGACTTTGGACCCCTAGTCCCTTCTTCCTTCTTTTTTTATTAGAGTGTTGCTTCTGATTTTGTTGTTTATTAATTTCCACCATTTTAGTTTCACATCCATGAGCAGTTACATTTTGAACCTTCTCCTGCAGAGTCTTCACCGGTTCTGGAACTAGCACCAATTCTTCCTCAACCTCATCTATCAGAATATCAAATCTAGAGCCTGAGGCTGGGGTGCTGTCTACAACCTTATGACTAGTAGCAACCGTTGCTTGTACCTGACTTTGATGCTTCTCAATTGTCTGATCTGATCTCTTCTCCCTATTTGGGCTCCACCGTCTCCTCCTTTGGGCAATCATCCAAGGCCCATAAGGGTTCTCTGCTGTAGGTCCTTGTATTGCATTTTCTGTTGGCTTAGCTGACTGATTGCTAGTCTTTACAAACTTCTTCAAAGGTCACTCTTCCTTCATATGACCGAATTTGCCACATCCCCAGCAAATTTGCTGAAGTCCCTCATACTCCACCTTATATCTACGGCCATTGATCACCACGGCTCCTTTTAGGCGTGTTTCCAAGTCGATTTCCACACAGACCCTTGCAAAACGACCCCTATCAGCCATAGTAGTGAGAGGATCGACTTTCACAAACCTCCCAACCTTGTTGCCCAATTTTTGTAGTAAGGGCCTTCGAAAAATTTCCAAGGACAGACCCGAGAATCAGACCCATGCTAGAGTGGTCGTTATTCTTTCATGTTCAGGTTGAAAGAAAGGCTTCCACTTCCTTACGGCCAAATAGTTGCCCATAATGACCCAAGGACCATTTTCAAGAGCAACCTCATACTCCTCTTTATTGGTAAATCGAATGACATAAAATCCATTCTCCAAGTCCGTAACTTCAATTCTTCCCTTATGTTTCCACAAATCACTTAACCTTTGGCAGAGATATTTGTATGTTATGGACTTACCAAGAAGTTTGATAATCAGGGCCTTCCTCCATGGTCACCAAAGGTCAAGGCATTCCTCCAGAGGGATTGTAATTGCATCTTCATCCGTTTCGGGTCCGATAAGATTCTCAATAGCATCCTTAAATTCTTCCCGTTCATTGACATCTTCCTCATCACCAATGTAAATATTGGGGGTCTACAAACCGACCCAAGGAATAACCGTCTTCATCAACAAGAGAATGCGGGGTGTCGACCAAACCTCCGGTGACCACATTGACTCCGCTTTTGGATTGCCAGGCCGACTGTGGTGGTGTTGGGCTTGAGATAGGTTTTTCCACACTCCGGTGAAGGAGATCTTGTTCCTCCTGGCTCTTATCGACGAGCATGCGCTCCATCGGGGTTATTGAGATCGTCGGCGGTTGCTGTAGGTCAAAAGTTTACGATGATCTTTTTTTGTTTTTAGAATCACTCCAACGAAAAGTCCATAGTTGCATATTTACATATATGCATTTACTGATTTAAGATTGTTATATAATGAGTTATATTGAAAAAAATGGTGTAATATTGGGTCGGTTGGGTATTGGGTATATAACTAATGTATAAAAAATTTGGTTTGGTTTGGATTGGATTGGGTGTAATTAAAAATATTCGAAACCAACCCAATGCAATTCGGTTTGGTTCCAAACCAAACCAATTCATTTGGTTTTTTATTGGTTTGGTTAATTCGAATTGGTTTGGATCGGTTTACGGTTTGGATTGGTTTACTGGCTATTTTGCTCATCCCTACCTCCATTCACTTAACCAGTCAAATATAAAAGATTTAATGCAATGTTACCGGTCAGCAACTTCTCGGCAAGAGTAGTGACGAAGTCAAAAATGATTTTGTTCATGTTCTCCGGATCTTCTGTCAATCGTAACAAATGGATGAACCTGATGCATTCAATTACATCTACATATCATTACTTTGTATATAAAAGAGTCTCAAAGAACTGATCATTGTTATTCATTTGGTATAATTTACGAATACATGTTGCATAATAATTTCCCTAAAAAAATAATTTCCCTCCTCATCACGCACTTAATATATGTTACAACTATTTCATAAGGCTACTGATGATGCTCAATATCGCCAAGACGGGTTGTGATTAGGGTATTTGGGTTTCAAGAGGATAACCCAAATATTTGGTGGGTTTGTAAATAAAAATTAATTGAGGTAGATATGATTGTCTATGTATTCAAAATATTGGATCAAAATAAAACGTAGTTCTAATTTTGAGGATGAAGATCTTTTTATAGGCTTCTCTCATGGGTGAGTTGATTATGCTGATATCAAGGACGTGGTCAATGATAGAGAGTTGTTATGAAGCAATCGTGGTGCAATCATAGCTCTAATGGCGTGAGTATCGGAACGGTTATAAGTCAGTAAAACATTGATAGGAACCACCTGGGTTGTTCGAATACCATCTCTGTTGATGCCATCTATTGCATGAAGCCCAATATTGAGCTGGACCCATGTTGGCTCATTTGAAGAGAGGACTTGATTAAGTTCGATGAGTGTTACGTGTATGAAGTTGGGTCATACCCTTGCCCCAGACTTGAGTTGGGATGTATATCATAGGTTAGGTATGTTCTGTGGTGATGTGGCACGAATAGAGAGGTTGTACCCCATCGGTTTCTAACGTTGGTGATGTATGACAACTTGTTTCTGAATTCTGAAACAACAATTTAATTATTTCGAGGATATGTATCCCATAATTACATTGAAGATTCCATTGATCGAGTAACTCATAAGCAAGCACGCCAATTTGATTCCAGTGCTCTTCCATTATAAAAGGAGAATGCGTTTTTTCATTCAGCTCTTTACAACCCTATGTGCTCAGAGTTATTCTTCGAGCGAAAGTACATGTCGTCTTCCCCGACTTCACCATATTAGACTTTAGACCTTATAGCAGGTATGTCCTCTTTCCTTTCCCCGTATAATTTCTGCCATATTTATTAAGAATATAGCGATCAGTATGCCGTCTGCTATGGATACACATTCCGATGATCCCCTGAGCAGACATTTATGAAGGTTCTTGGTTTGCTGCTTAGGAAATTCTTCATCTAGGTCGAGACTCGGATCAGAGGAGGATATTCAGGGATCTCAAGCTATAGTGTCGTCTGAAATCAAGGATGACCGACCTCTTCTAGTGAAGTACATCTTCACCACTCTTTTACTGAGACAGATGTAATGGTCTGTTTGAGTATGAAATAGATGAGGGGGCTTTTACTCCGATTTTACCTAACCCTAGGGAGAGCGTTGATATGACTCATATGGGTTATTGCACAATATACAATGGTCTTCGATTTCCAATGATAGAAGCGATTTTCCACATCTTGGTTCATTATAATATAGGCTTACCCTAAATTCACCCCAATTGGATCCGGGCCATAGCAGATTTTTTTTGTTGCAAGATCATACGTGAAAGGTTTTATGTTTCCTCGGTTTAGAACCTTCTTTTCCCTCATAAAATGTAGCAAACCCAATAGCTGGTATTGTTTCACACGTCGAAGCGTAAACGAACTAGGAATAAAAGTAGACCATGAATCCTTCCTCTATTAAGAATTGGAAAGAAAAAATATATATTCCTTGTCCAAAAAGAAAATCTACCAGGCTTGAATAGGTGTAGGTATGACAATCTATGCAAGGATGAATATCCTATAACCGTGTGTGGATCTTTCATGGTGGTTATCCGTAACATTGGTGTTCGTCTCAGGACCTCAACATTTTCTTCTAATATGATTATCTTAACAGAACTAAATCGAGTGGGGCACGATACTTATGAGCCTCTCTCCAATGAGGCAAAGGAACAATGTAGGACCTCCCCACATGAACTCCCACACATACATTATGTTTTTATTCAAACTGATTTTTGTTTATACTGATTCGATACATCTTAATTGTCATTTTTGCAGTGAGTACCTATTTGGATGCCATGCGCCTGGATATAATCAACACTGAAGCTCTTGGTATGGGCTCTTCGGGGCAGGCTGCCCCTCTCGCCCTTACCCACATCCAACAAGGTCGTGACTTCTACTTCTCAGGTCGAGCTGACCCCGTCATCTTTTATTGCTTCTACTAGTCTTCTACGAAGAAGACTTTTAAGAGAGGACCTAGTAGTCCTGGGCGAAGCGATATTCCCTTATCCAAGAAGAGGAAAGACCCAAAGAGTTCTTTCATTATCCTATCTAACAAAGCATCTCCTTATGCGTATGAGAAGAAAAGTGAGGGAAGTCCTGCTCTACTGTTCAATTTGGTTTCCATAAACATCCCAGTCCTTGGGAAAAAATACAGCACATTCATCTTCTAAATAGGAATAAGAAAACCCCAATCCTTTCTTATGAGCACTTCTGTCTATCGTGGTCCCTGGGTGTTAATGACCAATTCTGCGACTTGGTTGTGGCACGCAAATGGGGTGAATTGTCTCATTCCAATGGATAGGCAGTTGGCGAGCCAGCTTAGCAATGATGCAATGGCTACCTTGAGTTTTGGCAATATGGCCATGGCGATCTCTCTTATAAATATTATTAAAGCGTATGTTTCGTTCCAGTTGTGTCATATTTCATCCCGACTGCTTCTGTTCGCGGAACACTTTGTGACAAAGTGATGTATCTAGACGTCTGGCACAGTCCTAAACCCGAGTTAATATTTCTCAGGAAAAGTTGTCCAAGCCCAGGAGGAGATCACTCATCATAAGAACAAATGCACGGCCTTGATATAATTACTGAAAAAGACACTATTGTCGTTCATCAACTTAAGGATAAGATAAATTCTATCATTTAGACGCACAACGCGATTGTGGATAATTAAGAGGCTGACATGGTGACTATTAGGCCACAAAGGGACCAATCTCGAGTTGAATTGGCCGATGTGACTAGTAAATATGCTGAAGATCCGAAGACTTTTTCGGCCAAGTACGATGACGAACAAATAGCCCTGTTGGCTTAGCACAAAGAAGAGCTTGAGAGGGCTTATACACGATTCACATTGAAGCATCAAAACACTCTATTTTATATACTAACTTGAGCCCAGAGGGCTTTCTAGGGAAAATCTTCTTTGGTTGTAAGCCTTGTAACGTATGTACTCAAATGCTCAAAAAGGAGACTAAAGACTCAAAGAACATCACCATTATATAAGACATGTTGAATGACTTCTCAGTTTCACCATGATGATCGTAGATATCATTATTTGGCTAAAATAAGGGCCTTAAAAGCTCTCCATGACATTTATCACTATATTCCCGTGTAAAATCAACCAAAAAGGGTTCTAATAACCACACGATAAACCAATTCACACCATTCAACTGATCCAAAATCCAGCATCCCCATATGGAAAAAGGTCGTTGGAATCCAATAGGAAACATTACATATGTAACCAGAATCTTGGCTAACTGTTTTGCCTTACAATATGTCAACAACAACGGAAGTGGTCATGCATTTCATCCCTTTGGATGGAACACCTACACCCACTCACCGGGGGCTGTGACAACGGTATCACCAATGACATATAGATCTCAATCGGTTGGAGAAGTTACTGGCCAAGCATGTGTTAATTGGATCACGCCTTCAAGAAATTGGTAAGGCCAATTCCTCTAACGGTTAAGTATCCTGATAGTCGTACACTAGTCAAGACAGAGGCCTATTTGATGAACAAACAAAATATTAGAGGACTCTTTATATGACTACATGACCAGGTTCAATAAACAAGACTTATAGATGCTCATAAGAACAACGACATCATTCAAATAACTTTTATCATCACTTACGGTGGTTATCTACTCAAAGTTTGTTAAGAAACTTCAAATATGGTTGTTCTAAGATCGATCCTCGTTACACTATTAACAATAATGTAACTTATATCAGTCAATAATTATTCATCATAACGAATAATGCAAAAACACTTAATGATGGACCTCAATCATTTCTCATTTTTCATTTCTTGAAAGTGTCTTTCCCTTTATTCTTGGTTGGGAAATGATGGGCCCTCATCCTCATCGAACTTCACAACTTCAGCCTCACCTTAGGCATCTCTTTCTTATTTTGTCTCCTAAATAATCACAAGCACCATCTTACATTACTCCTTCCCCACTTCCTCCTGCTATCCTCCATTCCATTTCCCCCATCACTTAGCTTTCCTCCAAACTTGAACAAGTTGAACTAATTCAACACTAAACAAATCTTGTTCTCTCCAACCTACCTAAATTTAAGGGCACAAATTCTACTCCACCCCCCTTCCCCCCCCTCCCTTTTTTTTGTTCTTGCAGCAAGAAGAAAGGAAAAGGAAAAACAATCATTATTATTATTATTAATTATTAGATTATGGAAAGAATGTGTGGTTTTTCAATGGATGATTACGCAGACAAGGCTCTAATGTCTCCAGAATGTTTAATTATGCCAACTGATGATCACTACTCCGATCAGAGCCTTCTATTTTCCGGCGATCATCACCGGAATATATCTCCTTTTGGATCAGAAAGAGAAAGCGGGTCGACCGCTAATATATCAGAATCCGGTTCAATTGCTCCTGAAATCCACCACCACCATCATCATCATCATCATCAAAGAAGCAGCAGGAGAGATATTCATGGATATGATGAAGAAACTTGCAAAGCAATAAAAACCCAAATTGCTTCTCATCCATTATACCCAAAATTGCTTGATGCGTATATAGATTGCCAGAAGGTTTCCTTTCATTTCCCAAAAAGATATTTTCTTGCTATATATTTTCGATGATTTTAAGGTTGTACACCGCGCACGAGTGTGTCTACAGTGGTCCCCCTTTTATGTTTACAACAATCTCCAACATAGGTTTTTTTTTTCTTTCTTCCTTTTGAGCTTCATTTGATTCAGAATCTTGCTTATGTCTTTTTTGTAATCTCTACCAAAATAAATCATTATCCCACCCAAATGGGGTCTGCTTTCATGTTTTCTTTCTTCTGATTCAGATCAGTACGTCCAGCTTTAAAAAATAAACATTTTTCTTAAATTTTTTCTTTTATGGAAGCAACCTAACTAGTTATGGGTTGTTTTCAAGAAATTGGTTTTTTTATTTTGATATTAATGATACGTACTGTACAGGTGGGAGCGCCACCGGAGATAACGACGCTGCTAGAAGAGATAAAGCAAGAAAGTAGTGGGCTTTGTCGGCGGGATGGAACTGTAGCCACCACGTGCTTAGGAGATGATCCTGAGCTCGACGAGTTCATGGTATATACATATACTGACACATAGTCATCTATATATATATATATAGATACACACATATATGTATCATCTTGTTTTTATTATGAAATTTGTTTTTAACAAAGAGTAAGTAATTAGCTTAAATTGTATTCTTTGGGTATAGGAAACCTACTGTGATATATTGGTGAAGTACAAGTTAGATCTTGAAAGACCTTTCGATGAAGCCACAACTTTTCTAAACCAAATACAAATTCAACTCGGCAATCTTGGCAAAGGTTTGTCTATATATATATATTTTAGCTTTGCTCTTAATTATGTATGTGTGTTCTTCTACTTATTTTGTTTCGGCTAACGACACAATTATTTAGACACAACAAGTAACATGTGTTTTAATGATTGTGACGTTAGCATTACTTGTTTCGGTAGGAATTTCCTTACCTCTGGGTCCCTAAGTGTGGTCATACAGGCCATAATTAATGAAAAATTGACCATATAATTTCAACGGTTCAGATTTATCCATGTAAAGTAACTCAAATATATTAGTTTTCAAGTTTTATCAGTTATTAATAGTAATTTTTGGTGTTTTATGATTAGCCAGATGGTATAATACTCATGACAATAAGTGTTACAATGTCATCTGCAATAGTTAATCCAATTGCTTAATTCTTTTTCCTTTTCTTTGATCAAACCAGATGCAGTATCGTCAAACTATAACTGTTCACAAATTGAACATTTGCGATTGTTTCACCCATCATTTAACTGTTGTTGGGTTAGATTTTTTTTCTTTCTTTCTAAGAATAGCAGAGAACTAGAAGAAGTCAAAGTGAAAAAACTTCATCAACAAAAAAAAAAAAAATTTAAAAAAGAACAAGTGAAAGAAAGAAAGGAATATAAATCCCATGTTAGATTTAGGAACTGTTATTTGGTTTTAGATATGGTGCTTGCCTAAAGTAAAAAGATCTGCATTCTGCAATATCCCTTCTTCTACTACTTTCTTGTGGATAGGATTTATTTACTGATTTATTTACCACTTTTTCAACGGTAAATTAAATAATAAATGAGTACTCAATGAGTCTGCAGACTGCACAGGGATGGAACTCTTAAAACAGTGCATAGAGTTTGTCATAATTTTATTTAATTAATTGTTGTGGTTTACTTACTGTTTTGTCTCCTTAATGATACAGGGGTCACACATACCTAAATATTAGGATAAAGACTGGCTGATTATTGACAAACACAAAATATCCCATCTTCTTTTGCTGCTACATTTGTTCTTGCTCTTGTTGATGTAAACCAAATCACATGATTCATTAGTAGCCTGAACAGTATTATTAATGTGAAAGAAGAAAAGAAAAGAAAAGAAAAAGGCTCAAAATGATACCTAAAAATTAATCTTACAAACCAGAATGAAGATTTTTACCAAACAAAGAAAATGATCATGATAAGAGTAGAGTTGTTAATGTTCCGAGCCGATCCGAATCGAGTATCAATTGTTCAAGCTTATGTTCATTTAGGTCACGAGCTTTTTTGTGTTCGTTCGAACAAAAAAATATGTTCAATCTTTGTTTATTAAGGCCATGAGGTTGTTCGGAAACGTTTGTTTAGTAAACGAACAAAAATTTATGTTCAAGCTCAACTTAGTTATGAGGAAAATTTGTTTGAATTCGTATTTGAGATTGGCTTGCTAAATGTATTTTTGCCTTCCAGCTCAAGCTCGATTCGAATTTGACTCGTTAAGCTATAAAAAATCAAGTCCAAATGAATAAATAATAAAGTACTAAGCATTATTCAAACATCATAGTACCAAAAACATTAGGAAAACTCTATAAAATTACTCTAGAGTGTCTATTAAATTAATAGATGAGTTATCATCTTATGTGTTAGGGTTAGGTTGTGCATTGATTTATCTATATAAGCAGGTTCGCGAACATACTTGAATGTTCGCAAGCAAACTCGTGTTCGTTCTTTTAGGAAATGAGTTTATAATCTTGTCCAAACTTGGTTCGTTAAGCTAAAGAAATGAACAATCACACATACTAACGAGTCTGTTCGTGAGCGGCTTTGTTCGTTCAACAACACTAGATAAGTGCATCTCCTATGAAGTTGTTCAAAAGGTTTATAATTTTTTTGGAACTGTTGAAGGCGATTAGAGTGGGGATGATTAGGACAGAGTGTAACAAAAGGTTCAAAAAACTTGAAACGGTTGATACATTCTGACTAGAACAAAGAATGTACCTAAAAAGTAGGAGCCCGGATCCTCTGCCGTAGGGTTTACACACTGCAGGCTGCTGTGTGTATTGGGGGAGGGGTAGAATCCATCATTCTTGCCAAAACTTAATTAAATAAATAAATAATTAATTAAAGACAAGGGGGGTTGATCACAGCATTGCTGTAATACAGCAATGGATCTAGGCTAAAAAAATAGAGGCGTAAATGAACCGAGCCAAGCCGAGCCTAGTATCTAATGTTGAGTTTGTTGTGATTGTGTATGTTGACTATATGAGCGAGCTTGAGTTGGTTTGCCTAACAAATAAACCAGATTTTATGTTGGAACTTTATATGTTAAACTATTGTTTGATCTCAGGGAGAGTTCGAACGAGCTTACTTCCTTTTTTTTTCCCCAACTTCTAGCATTGTTTTCAACTCCCTCTTCCATTTGTGAAATGACGAATGCATTGTATGCCTTTGTACCTTTACGGTATTTACTTATATGTAGTGGCGGATCCATAGATAATTTTCAGGGTTTATAATTTATTTTCTTTTTTCAAAAAAATAAATAATTATTTTCTAAGGTAAAAAAAAATGAATTTAGCAAGGTTCATTTTCTTTCTCTCTCTCTATTCTCTATAGTGGTATTAAATTATTTCTCTCTTCCATTTGTGAAATGACGAATGCACTTAAATTGTTTCTTAGTGGTAAAAGACTGACTTGAGTGTCTTAAAGGAAAATTGGACCAGGAGCTGGAGTGTAGATATACGAATCATGTAAATGAACGACTTCTTTCAGTTGTTTCTTAGACACTATGTTATCTGATTAACATTTTCACTCAAATGTGAAAATGAGGAGTCGAGAGTGGTTAGGGTTTAACCATATATATATATATAATATAGGCCATAAACTCCTATTAGGAGTATCTACCTCCGCCCCTACTTGTATGAACAACTAGGTAGTTGAGCCGAAAGATAGTAAGATTGATAGCGGCAAAGTATGGATGACACTAAGATAACGTTAGATATTTAGGGTCGACATTTTGAATTTACATATCTATGTTTATTTGCGTGTGTGTGTTCACGAACTTAACCAAACGTTTGCAAAATATAAGTTTGGCTCATTTAGTTTGACAAACGAATAACCATGAGATTATACAAGCTGAATCCGAATCTGTTAAAGAACAACTATGTGCATTAACAACCATACTAAAAAGTGTATGAACTTACCCTCAAAAAAAAAAAAAAAAAAAAGTGTATGAACCTTCATGTCATACGTGACTTGTCCTCAATCCTTCTACAATATATATTATGGAATGGAATACCTACTTCAAACCTAGTATTGACACATATATGTGATCTATCTAGTCGACTAGTCTTTCCTAGGTCTAGGAAAAATAAGTATTTCCTTCGGTAGTGATACATTCATTACATTTTCAATCACAACATCTTACACAACACAATCAACATCACATGTTCTGTTGAGACCTATCACAAAAAATAATTCATTATTTTAATCCATGACTATCACTTGTGTAGTGGTTTGTACGTACTACACAAGATTGTAGTGCACATATCATTATTCTATTTCCTTTGGTTTTACTATTCATATGAATGGTCCCTAAAAAAAAAAAAAGGACAAAGACTAGACTTTTATACTAAAATAGTAAAAACTATGTCTACTTTGATTTTGTTCCTTCTCTCAGTGGGTAAACAATTCTTGTCACCAATGAATTGTATTGTCACTCAAACATTATGTCAACTATTGCAACAACAAAAAAATTAAAAAAAATAATAATAATCGTTTTCTGAAATTGAAAAAAAGAAAATTAGATTATTTATTCATAGAAAATAAGGAAGATAACATCGTGTGTACAATACAGTTGGCGTTCAATTTAGTTTTCTACCGATGAAAAGTGTAAATGAGTCAAGTCAAATTCAATCAATAATATTCTAAACGAGTCGAGAATTATTAAATATTTCTTAAGTTTGAGCTTGAATACGAGTGTCTTAAATTGTGGTTTCAATCACCCTAATAATAGTAAACTGTTTGGCTCCGAGCTAATTATTCGATTAACATTATTAGTGATATATATATACACGATACCTTTTATAATGATCATGCATGTGTTTCTTGTGAAATGTTAAATGAGCTTTCCTTCCTTCACATCAACATTTAAGCATCAGTCACAGTCCAAAATACAGGTAGCTACAAAATGAAAAATGAATAACATAATATAAAAACGTGTAATGGAAAATTACACTTGGGTACGTAAATATGTTCAATTTAATATAAAGATGTAAGAAAATTCTACTATACATAATATATCTATTATTACGGTTACAGAGAACTTTTATGTGAAATCGGATCTGGTCTAATTGTAAAAAAACATGGAAACTTTTACATATAAAAGGCATCTTTGTCAATTTAAACTTATAGGATAATATTAAAAATAAACACAATGAAAGTTTTATAAAATAGTAAATCATGCATCGTGTAGATGCATCATTCAAACAAATAATTAATGGGAAATTAGGGATAAGGACACGATCTGAAATATTATTAAGCAACAGGACAACTACATATTTTTTATAGGGAGAAGGACAACTGCGTAATTTTTATAGCGAGAAGGACAAACAAATGAATCCCGAAAATCGGTGAATCTCCTCCCTAGTGAATCCCGAAATCGGTGAATTTCGATAGTGAATTTTGACAAATGAATCCCGAAAATCAAATGAATCCCGACAATGAATTTTGAAAATTAGTGAATTTCGACAGTGAATTTAAACAGTGAATTTCGAACACAAGTGAATTTCGATAGTGGATAAATAGTTTTGTCCTTTATGCAAAAGTTTCAAAAGACTGTCCTTCTATTCAATTGATGAAATATTTTTGTCCTTCTCCCTCATTCCCCCAATAATTAAATCCCTCAAAAAACAAATAATTAAAAAAAAAGGTGCAGTTTTACTTATTTATTTATTTTTGTTTATTTTTTTAACAACATATATAGCTAAAAATAGTCTTTTCTTTTTTTTTTCTTCTTAAAGCCCCCGGTATCCTGAATCCACTGATCCAACTAATCATGAGCTCATGTTTATATTTAAAATAATATAACATTAAAATGCTTGATAATTGTTTTAAGTATTTGATTATTAAGTTTTTGAATGTTCAAGTTTGATAATATTTTTATTCAAGTCTGTCTTATGTGTAGAGCATTTAATTGTTCATCAACTTCTCATATGATTTACACAATTGGTGAACACACACCTAAAATTTTCTTGTTTCAAATTCTTAACGCTTTATATAGTCTAATTGAAAATTTTCTACTTTATCACATCATTATTTGTACATTAATCTATATATTTAGATGTCTCAAAAAAGAAAAAGGAAAAAAAAAAAAAAAAAACACATTTTTTTGCTGTAAATTGTCGACGACGTATAATTGATCCCACGTGACAACTTGTACAATTTATTTTTTTTGTTATCAGTAATTAGAAATTAAGTACACTTTCCTTTGGATCGAGTTTAATCACTTTTTTTTCCCTCTTTTTCCAGATCTCTAAACTGCTGTTTTTTTTTTCATATTTAAACAATTAAATAGAATGTACAAGTACAATTTTTAGTATCAATGTTGATTCTGTTCGTTGTTCTACATCTAAGAAAGCTTATTTAATATTCCTCAGGTTTATGTGTACAGTGTAAAAGCCTTATTCTTTTTTTTTTTTTTTTAGCTTTTACTTTCTAATTCCACAAAGCTGAATAATTAATTAGTGAACATTAGTACATATGAGGCTGTTGGTATCTTTATGTATTTATTAAAATAAATTAAAGCTGTTGACATAATTAAATAAAGTTTAACATGGGTTCTGTTAAGGTAGTTATGCAAGTAAAATCTTTCTATTTCTGGAAAAGCATTTGGCTTTTGACACACGTATATACTAATTTATCACTAATTGTAATGTAGCTGGCGTTTTTTTATTTTATTTTTTAGTGTGTTGTGTGTGGGTGTGGTCCTTCTTGTGCTGAATTTCTAATATTTATCTTTATCTTCATATTATTCTCTATGTATTAGAATTTCTCTAGTGAAATTGGTTTTAGTTTATTCCTAGAACATTTGACTGAAATAATGGTTTTTTTAGTTCATTAAAGCAGTTTGAGCCACCTAGAACCGTTCTAAAATCACTTTTTATTCGGACTTTTAGAGAAAAAAAAAAAAGATTTGTGCGTATGAAAACAAAAATAGTGTAGAAATGAATTTATTTTGTGAGCCCAACGCACAATTAAGTTTTCCTTTTTGCCAAAAAAAAAAAATAAAATATTCCCTCCGTTTCTATTTAATCGCAGTTGCCAAAAACACACATATTAAAAAAAGTAGTTAATTCTTTGATTTAACATCAAAATGAAAATAACACCCTTTGAATATAATTAATGTAATGGTATTTTTAATCTCTCACCCTTTAATAAATAATGGTAGATGTAGAAAAATACAATAAATAATGCTTTAAAAATGTAACTACGACAGATAAAAATGAAATCTTGATTTTTTTTTGTTTGTTTTGGAAATCTTGATTTAGGCAACTACGACAGTTAAATATAAACGAAATGAGTAATTTGAACTGTTATTATATTCCAAATAATTAATTAATTCAAACCTACCTATTCAACTTTCAGTGCATAAGACATGTGACACAAGATCAGAAACTTTTTCTGAAAGAAAACTCTAACTGAAATGTTTCTTCTTCATTGATTTCATCTTGGAATTACACATCAAAAAATCCATCTTAATGGATAGATTGTTAACATAATTTGCAAGCTAATGTATTAACTATTTACTAAATCTACTAAGATTCCGTTGTATCAACACAACTTGTAAGATTAGGATAGATGGCACATTACCGCACTCCTAGTCAGATGCAACCTAAGCACCTCTCTCAAAAGCCCCATCAAGCTGGGTGGTGGAGGTGTAACATTAAGCTTGTCTTTAAGAGCTAAGAGCTAAAACTATGAAGATTGTAGGGCTTTAGTCAAATAGTCTGCAATTTGATCAGGAGATGTAATGTATTGAACATAGATGATGTGTTTTAGGGCTAAGTCTCTGATGTGGTCATCAATTTCAATGTGCTTTGTTCTTACATTTAACACGAACTCTATGATAAAATGGGATCTTGTATGTAGACACAGTAACCACCTGTTGATTTTATGTCTATGTCGTTGCATGCCCAATCCACATTAGTGTAGCTACTTATATTCGCTTGGCTTGAAGTGAAGACCATGATCTATGGTTCCTTGAACAAATCGTAGAATGCGTTTTAGAGCTTACCAATTTCACATTGGTCGGAGCTTGCATGAATTGACCTAGACAATTAACACAGAATGCAATGTCTGGTCTTGTTAGGGTTAAGTATTGAAGGCCACATATTGCACTTCTGTACAAGCTTGGATTGGACATAGGTTTGCCTTGTTTAGATGTATAATGTCTTCCTATGACCACAGGGGTAGGATGCTTCTTGATATTTTCATGTTCAATCTTTTTAGCAGCTGAGCAATATAGTGTTTCTGATTAAGACCGGTGATGTCTCTATGAGACTCCATTCCTCAGAAATGAGACAATGGCCCAAGGTCCTTGAGGGCAAATGATGAGTTGAGCTTCTAAATAAGACGTTGGATTAACTAAGTTCAATTTCCAGTCACCAACATGTCATCCACGTAGACCAACACATTAACCAATATATAATATTTTTTAAAAATAAATAGAGAGTTTTCTGGTTTAGATTGATGAAACCCCAGTGATTTATATGTTTTACGAAGGCATCAAACCAGGCCATGGGTGCCTGGTCTAAGACCATATAGTGCCTTCTTCAGCCTTCTTACAGGCTTCAATGGAACCACAAAGCACTCTAGTTGTTTCCTAATATCCCAATTTAGAGCAAATACTATAGCAATGGTAACTCTAATGGTTGATGATTTTGCAACATGGCTAAATATTTCTGTGGACTTGATGTCATAAGCTTGAAAGAATCCTTTTGCCGCAAGCCTTGCATTGTGTTTAAGAATCGAGCCGTAGGAATTTAACTTCAACTTGAATATCCTCTTGTTTCCAACAAGGTGTTGCTTAGAATTTGGAGGAACAAGCTCCCAAGTGTTGTTCGTCACAAGGGCAATATATTCAATTTCATTTATGTTTTCTATTGTGGTTACTCCAAGGCTTCTGATACCTTAATTGGTTCAAAAGATGAGAAAACGATAGAGTTTAAACAATGGTTGTGTAGGTTTTGGGTTTTAAAAATCCCACTATTGAATCTAGTTTTCGTAGGATGGGAGATTGTGTTGGTGGAGTTTCTAGTTGTTTCGGGTATTGTGTTGGTGGTATTTCTGGTTTTGTCACGTGATGAAGGTACATGCTCTTCCTCTTCACTATGAGCATTATATGTGATAGGTGACATGGATGATGTAGATGAATGAGATTCAGATGATCCAAGAGGTGTATTAGGTGATGAAAGATCATTGTGGCCTCTTGAAGAGGAAGAGTGTGTGCTAGATGTTGGAGAGACACTGTTGGAAGTATGTAAAGGCAGTGAGGAACAACTTGGTAATGAATCCCATGAGCTGGCTATTGTTGTTGAGGAACTTCCTTGCTAGGGTAGATAGGTTAGGGTAGGAGGATCAGTGTGAACATACCTAGAGGGTCCTTGAAAAAATCCAGATTGGAAGGCAAGAGGGGACTTATTGAAAGTGACGTCTTTAGTGATGTGCTGCCAAGATAGACACATTTTTTTAGAATGGAAATCAACTATGTGAGTGTTTTATGGTCTAAGGATAGCAGGCACAACTATACTATGAGTGGTGTAATCAGGTTTAGTGTGAAAGAGGGTTTTGAATGGGAAATGTGGTGGAGAACAGTTGCAGTGAGGATATTGATGAGGGTGACAACATGTTGAAATGCTTCCCGAGCAAGAAGGGTGAGGCTAAGTTCAACAATGTGCATGTGTTTCATTTCACTTCTTTTTATTCTTGTCATGTAGTGCCTTCTTCAGCCTTCTTACAGGCTTCAATGGAACCACAAAGCACTCTAGTTGTTTCCTAATATCCCAATTTAGAGCAAATACTATAGCAATGGTAACTCTAATGGTTGATGATTTTGCAACATGGCTAAATATTTCTGTGGACTTGATGTCATAAGCTTGAAAGAATCCTTTTGCCGCAAGCCTTGCATTGTGTTTAAGAATCGAGCCGTAGGAATTTAACTTCAACTTGAATATCCTCTTGTTTCCAACAAGGTGTTGCTTAGAATTTGGAGGAACAAGCTCCCAAGTGTTGTTCGTCACAAGGGCAATATATTCAATTTCATTTATGTTTTCTATTGTGGTTACTCCAAGGCTTCTGATACCTTAATTGGTTCAAAAGATGAGAAAACGATAGAGTTTAAACAATGGTTGTGTAGGTTTTGGGTTTTAAAAATCCCACTATTGAATCTAGTTTTCGTAGGATGGGAGATTGTGTTGGTGGAGTTTCTAGTTGTTTCGGGTATTGTGTTGGTGGTATTTCTGGTTTTGTCACGTGATGAAGGTACATGCTCTTCCTCTTCACTATGAGCATTATATGTGATAGGTGACATGGATGATGTAGATGAATGAGATTCAGATGATCCAAGAGGTGTATTAGGTGATGAAAGATCATCGTGGCCTCTTGAAGAGGAAGAGTGTGTGCTAGATGTTGGAGAGACACTTTGGAAGTATGTAAAGGCAGTGAGGAACAACTTGGTAATGAATCCCATGAGCTGGCTATTGTTGTTGAGGAACTTCCTTGCTAGGGTAGATAGGTTAGGGTAGGAGGATCAGTGTGAACATACCTAGAGGGTCCTTGAAAAAATCCAGATTGGAAGGCAAGAGGGGACTTATTGAAAGTGACGTCTTTAGTGATGTCTTTGCCAAGATAGACACATTTTTTTAGAATGGAAATCAACTATGTGAGTGTTTTATGGTCTAAGGATAGCAGTGCACAACTATACTATGAGTGGTGTAATCGGGTTTAGTGTGAAAGAGGGTTTTGAATGGGAAATGTGGTGGAGAACAGTTGCAGTGAGGATATTGATGAGGGTGACAACATGTTGAAATGCTTCCCGAGCAAGAAGGGTGAGGCTAAGTTCAACAATGTGCATGTGTTTCATTTCACTTCTTTTTATTCTTGTCATGTAAGTGAGGGAAAGTATATCTAAAGGATATTCCATGTTTGAGTTATGGGTGAAAGATATGTACTCTCTGCCCAATCAGTTTGGATGCTCGATTGTGGTGTTAAGCTAGTTTTCAACATAGGTTTTTAATTCAAGAAAAACATTAAGAGCCTGAGATTTTTGTTTCAGTAGGAAGATCCATGTGAATCTAGAGTGGTCATCAATAAAATAGAGGTAATATGTGTAACCATTAGTTGATTTAGGAGGTGTAGGTCCTTGTATGCCAGAATGAATCAAACCAAGAACATTAAATGCGTGAGAAGTAGAATTCACATAAGGTAAGGAATACCATTTTCCAAATTGACAGGCTTCACTGAATTTCATTTATCTAGAAATAGCACCATTACAACTTTGAACCACTTGGTCTAAGACCTTTGCAGGATGACCTAACCTAATGTGCCAAACATTGGCAACAACTGTAAGACTGTTAGACCATATTAAAGACAAGGGAGTCACAATATTGGATTCTTTAGTTTTGATGGATTTAGGGGAGTTACTTTCAACAACAACAACCAGTAATTGAGTGCATCATCTAGTTCACTTACTCACAGTGTCTTCCCTATAGTTTGAACCTTAACAAAACAATGTGAAGAGTCAAATTCAACATAAACAAGATTGTCACTAGTTAGTTTAGAAATGATCATCAAGTTTTTGTGATTTAAGGTAACAATTTAGGTTTATTTTGGTGTTTGGTGTGTACAATTTACTATGGCTAATGTGAGCTATGGACCTATGGTCAACTTCTCACCACTACCAACAATTAAGTATTCATTACCAGAGTAACTTGAGCTCAGATGCAAGTTGTTAAGATCTGAAGTAATTTGGTTTGATGCTCCATTGTCCATGTACTATGCTTGATCATTGACAGATTGAGGAGTATCAACATAAGCTGACACTTGTCTAGGGGCATTGCTTGCCTGTGATCCTGAGTTGTTGAATTCTTAATCAAATCTAGGTCGGCATACTGACACAGTGTGACCATTCTTGCAACATAGTTGACATGCCATAGTGCCAGAGTTGTGAGATCCTTTACCTCCCCTTCCTCTTGCTCGCCCTCCTCTAAATTGACTCAGCCTCTGGAGGAGTTCATAACATGAGCTTTGTTCTCAGCTTTGGGTGAAGGTTTAAATGTCAAATTAGCACTAAGTAGATTGGTATCGAAAGAAACCACCTGATTGAATCTTGCATCGAGCCTCTTCTGAGTGATTAACTGAGATTGAATATTTGGCCAAGTGAAGGATCCAACCCTAGATGCAATGTTAACTATAGCAGCCTCATGCTCCTCATCTTAATCCACCCGATGTTGCTAAGATCAACTCAGATTTAGAGACTAGATAACCTGCAACAAACTATGCCATTCTCTTATTTCCTTTTGTGGTTTTGGTGAGAATGTCCTTAAGCTCCAACATCCTAGCAACAAAACTAATAAGATTAGGACACGTGACACACTACTACACTCCTAGTCATTCGTCACCTAAACACCTCTCTCAACATTTTCAGATTCAAGTGAAATAAAATTTCTTGTTATATATCTGTAACATATATGTACAATCTGTATAGTTTATGGTTGATGTAACGATTTCCCACAGATTTAACTTTTTAAGCATTCTCTTATTATTATGAGATTATGCTTACTCTAAAAATAAATAAATATCCTTAAAGGGCATCACACTAAAACTATCCGGGACATCACGTCATGTTTTATAAACAAGCATGTACCAAAATGCTCTTAGGAAAATGACATATTAGCGTGGTGCCTTTAAAGAGCCCGATAGAATATTATGTTGGAGTATAAAAGAGTTTGAAAGGTACTACATCCGTCCCAAAATGTAAATCTGTTTAACTCTTTAAACTTGTCCCAAAATATAAGTCAATTCAGAATATCAATAGAGCATGTATTACATTTTTCTTCTTTTTTACTCCTAATTTATTATAAATTCACTCATTTTACAACTATTACATTAATGAGGTCAAAGGGTATTCTAGATTTTTATCATTAAAATTAATGACACTTAACCACTTTTTTAATCTTTTAAAAAAATGTTAAACAGACTTATATTTTGAGACGGAGATAGTACTACATGAAGAAAAATAAAGCGCGGGTGATAGAGGATAGCTATGGGGCATAAATTTTAGGGTGGTCATGGACCAAATCCTAGTTGGTGTCCCATCTCCAATGAGAATAATTGATTTTAAATTGGATCCCTACTTGTAGAAAAAATCTATCAATGAGTTTGTTTCAAAATGATGGTCCAAAACTTGCATTTGGGTCATCTTAAAATTTGTCGCTACTGGAAACAAGTGGGGGTGGTAAAAGCAGCCCGGGCAGGACGGGTGGTATTATATCACATGGACTCCCGCAATTTACGCTGATCAGCTGCTTTTTATGTTCCAAACAGTGGGGCCCTATATGTCAATATTCATGGACATTTGTTCCTATCATCTTCTTTCAGTCTTTTTCTTCATGTTACCACCTAGTCACTAGTCATACATGCCTATGTTTGATTATAAAGCCCTATCATTATTAACATAACAACCTATGAAAGCAATGTATCATTCTCAAGACTTCTCATTGTTATGTTAATTTGAAGCCCTCTCATTATCACACGTTTAATTTTCATTTAAGACGTCGTGTCGTGTTAAATTAAAGAGTCATTATTCATGTTTTTAACCCCTACCATTATTTGGGCCCGACACTGCGGCCTGATGTCTAACTTCGATATACTCGGGTCAATTGGTCACCGATTCCGAAGCTTTAAAGAGGGGAAAAATTGATTGTCATTTATACGATATCTTGTTTCGTTGCTAGGTTGTACCTTAATCCACAATCAGCATTTGACACGTTCATAAAACATATCCAAATCGAAAATTTTACAAAATTTATATTTTCCTCCTCTCGGCCCACAAATACAGTGTTTTTTTTAGTACTGGAAATTTCTCATACTACTTTAATTTTCTTTCTCTGTTGAAATCCTAAAGGAGGGATCATATTCCTTTCCTTTCCTTTCCTTTCTTTTCTTCCAACAAGAGAGAGTGGGTTTAAGATTTTTAAAAGATTCATCACAGTCCAGAGAATCTTTTAGGAGAGGAGGGTAGTGATTAATTGTGGAATTGTCATATCGTTTACTGCTCTGACTTGGATACGACTAAACAGGCCCATAACTTTTGCAGATATATATATACACTATACACTATATGCACTTTATTAAATAATTTTAATTGCAGCATGCATTACAATACAAGTTAAACACGTTACATGTCATCTGGATCGAGATGATAATGTGACCAGAATTAATAGAAGGGTCCCTCGTTACCTATTTATGGGAAAGGTTAATCAAGTGATTTGGTAGGGTTATTGCATAATGTATCTATATAGGGTGACTTTGATGAAACGGGTGATCTAAACCACACAGTTTATATCATGTTATAACCTGTGTGATTCAGATCACCTCTTTAATCGATCACTTCACCACATACGGATATGCTAGGTAAAAGATTTCCATTTAGACCGCATGCTCTTAGACTTTTTTTTTTAGCTAACGAAGTAGATAATTAATATTTTATATATGTCAATAAACCTCCTTTTAAGTGTTGGCTTATAAAAAATGATGTAGATAATTAACATTGTATATATGTCAATATGCCTCCTCAGGTGTGGACTTATAAGAAGGGAGGTAGATATTTAAAAAATTTATATATATTAATACGTTTTCTCAAGTGTGGGTCTATAAGAAGGGAACGAGAGATAGATAATTAATATTTTATATATGTCAAGTTGTTCTCTTAATTGTGAGCCTATAAGAAGAGAATGAGATGTAGATAATTAACATTTCATAGATATCAATACGCTCATTTAAGTGTGAGCTTATAAAAAAAAGAAAAAGAGGCCGTGTAAATCTATAATAAAGGAAAATTGATAATTACCATTTTATATATGTCAAATGTGAATATATAAGAAAGGAAAAAAAAAAAAAAAAAGGCCCGACTATTATTACTACACTCAAGTATTTTAACCTTCAATCTAAAGACGACCAAAATTGATAGAAGACCTATAGGACGAGTGTCTACTTCATAAGGTAAAATAAAACTTGTATTTTAATTAACTTTGTTCCCACTTTGAATTTAATCACAGGTTGTCAATCAAGAGAGATTTTATGGTGCAACGGTTGTAGAAAGATTATACCAAGTTGTATACATTAGAGCTTCTAATTTTTACTCTTTTTCACATAATAAACTTTTATCGTGTGTGAGATTAGAAATGAATGGTTGTAATTCCACTTCGTAAAACCTTCCTTTAACGGTTGTATTTTAAAATTTCACGTCAATCACAGGTCACTTCAGAATAAATTACATCACTACACAATAACTTTCTGGTGGGAGTCTAATTCTAGGGGTCTTTTTATTTGCACTGCACCTAGCTACCACACGTATTATACTGAATCAACCTTTTTGAAAGTCGGGTCTGAGGCTAAAAACCGTCTTTTCGAAGGTCGATCGATTCTAACAATAAAACTATGAAAAATATGTTTTTGACTCCATAATCGATTTTTAAAAAGTCGGTTTTATTATGATGACATGTAGAATTAGTGAAGCCTCATTAATTCTAACGGTGCAAAAACTTAGGGATGTATAGACTGCATAAAAACTGTTTAATATCTAAAACATATTGATTGATTGTATTAAAACACAGGGCTGGAAGATTCAAAACTTAGAGTTGAACTCGAGTTATCAAACCTATCGAGTTTCAATAGGATTTGAAACTCATTTAGATTATCACCGGATAATTTAAGTTTAGTTATGGATTGTTAATTATATAGGTTGACCATGAAAGGCATATCATCATATATATACATTGGACGGAGCTATATAGTGTGCTGGGGTGGCTAAACCCACCCAGCCCAGTACCCTTTTACTTGTTTAGAGGTATATATATTAACTTTTGATAAGTTCTATTGAGATAATTAAATTACTAATTACATTAAACTTTGTGTAATCGTATTGTTAGAATGTATTTTGTGATACCAATAAAACACATATAAATTTATGTTTAATGCTGAATTCAAAAAAAAAAAAAAATGTTTAATGTTTTATCCAGTCTATCCGCATTTAAATTTTACTTAGCACAGCTAAATTTTATTAACACATTTCATATGAATGCTCATATTATGTATCAAATGAATTGTTTTTTTTTTTTTTTTTTTTTTTGAAGTTTAAGAAATATTTGCATCGTAAATAACATTATAGATAATATTACCCCACTCGAATAGAAAATCTTATGAGTATTGATTGAGCACTATTGTTAAATTTCAAACGTGTAAGATTTTTTTTATTATAAAACAACACTAAAAAGAAATTCAGCCCACCCAGAAACATAACCGTGGCTATATATATATGTACTCCTTCAAAGTTTTTATAAACGGTAATTCGGTAAACATGGCATTAGACAGGAAGACCCTCATTTCAAGATACTTGTGAGTTGCTCCCCCCCTGATATATACAAGAACGGAGTGTGCCTATAATACCCCCGAATCAATTTTAGCCCTATATATTAATTAGGGAAATATTGACAGATGATTCATCAGAGGAAGAGTTTGAAGGAGGAGGAGGAGGAGGAGGAGGAGAGAACACAGAAGAGCAAGAATACCGTTTGAGAAACGAAGAAGATAGGGAGATTAAAGAACGGCTTTTGAGAAAATACGGAGACCGTTTAAGTGCTTTAAAAATCGAATTCTCAAAGAAGAAGAAGAAAGGAAAGCTACCTAAAGAAGCTAGGCAAGCTTTACTCCAATGGTGGAATGCTCACTATAAATGGCCTTATCCCACGGTACGTTACTCACAATTAATTATTGGCCTTTTCATAAAAACCAGTTGTTGCAGTCTGAGGTCTACTTACTTGTCCACTGTATGTATCTGGTAATTTTGTTTCGATTATAAAAAAAAAAAAAAAAAAAAAAAAGACTTGTTTCTATATATAATTAATTATGATAATTTGTTATGAATATATTATTAATGTTGGATATGCATGCAGGAGTCGGATAAGATATATCTGGCAGAAACAACAGGCTTAGATCAAAAGCAGATAAATAACTGGTTCATTAATCAGAGAAAAAGACACTGGAAGCCCTCTGATAACATGCAATTCGCCTTTATGGGCAATTGCTCTGGCCAGTTTATAGCAGATGATTAGTTTTACTTACATTTCCACATTTTGTGAAATTAAAACTCACGGGTCGTTTATGTATATTTATTAATTGTGGAAGATTAATTACTGTTATAATTAAACCGATCGATGAAAGAGTTCTCTTATGTTTTTCAACCCTCCCAAAACAAAAAAGGGATTAGTATCTATCGCTCTTGGTTTTGGATTAGTGCATGCGTCCAACAATCCTGTTAAATTCTTGCAATACGTGAAGATGAATTTTAATTGTGGAAATACCGCAACAACTATATCTAATTGATCATCATTGTTTATTTTCTAGGGTAATTCTTCCCTAGTCACTCCATTTGCACCGTAAATACACATGGATGATTCTGGACCACACAGTTTGAATTTAAGTTGAAACTGCGTATGGGCCCGTAAATCATCCACGTATGTCACTCCTCAAACATCCTCTCCATAGAAGAATTTCCCTATTTTCTGGGTACAAGTAAACTGAAAAAATAGTTGATTTCATTGATACAAATCTCATACGTATTGATTACATGATACCAGTGTTAACTAAGTCCTCAATAATCAAAGACTAAATTTCAAAGATGTTAATATATGCCAAAAAAAAATAATGGACATGGTTGCTATATTGTTACATTTAGATAGGGGACGAGATCACCTGTCTAAGTTGTGTGTCTAATTTCGATGTCTAAGTAAAAACTACGTCGTTTCATGTGTATTTGATTTTTATGTTTTGTTTTTTCTTATTTCTTTGAAATAAATTGTTAAAGTCAAAAATATAACATGTTAAAGTCAAAAAATATTAAATTATAGGGTATGTTTTTTCTATGTTCAAATTCAAATTTGTCGTTATTAGTAGGATTATGATTAGTATCCAATCATTATCTCTTGGGAAATCTCTTTGTAAGCATTGCATCTTTCAAAAAATAAAGAGTTTTGTGTTTTTTTTCTTCTTTTTTTTCTTTCTAATCTTCCGACGTGTAATATGATTTATTTTATGATATCAGAGCTGGGTGGTGTTTTATAGATGAACCGTCACTCGATCTTCTTTTGCTTTTAAACCATTTTTAATGCATTACCGTTCCTTTTCCCCAAAAATTATGAAGTTTTCTAGTTACACTGCATAATCCTAAAAACTCCAATCGATCTACTTAAATATAGTTTCTTCAATTTGATTTATCGAAGCATGCTCCTAGATTTCATTAAATTTTTTCTCATACACGGCTGATACACCTAACCCGTAAAAGGGTTCGTGGATCCACAATCGGGTCATTCCGATGGCTTAAACAATGGATAATGCTCCAAGTCCGATGAGTTAGCCTACTTCTAGGTCGAACAGAGATTGGGGGACCGCCAACAAGCCTTCAAGCCGCCATCTAATCAGCGCCGCCATAAGCAATTAGGAGTCAAGATCAGCTCGCTCCTCATGTTATGAAGCCCATTTATTTAGGCCCGCATACTACTATATGACGATCCCAAGACAGACACAGATAGGGGGCCGCCTGTTGGGTCCGCCCTTCATCAGTCTGATCTAACAGGTGTCAAGAGTACTTAGTGTCACATCACACTTTATTATGTCTTAGTTGCCGTTAGCTTAATCATGTTTGGTAGATTGCCTATATATACATGGGCTCATTGTAACCTTAAAAAGATCGAATAATACACAAAGCAAACAACATATTGCAATTTGTCAATTATCTAGCTCTCATCTTATTGCTTAAATCCGACCACCACTCACTCGAAAACACCACCGCATCTCACCGGTAAAATCATACATAAACAGACAGATATCCTCACTAAACATCTGTTGCCGCCACTGTGATTTTCCGAGCATCATCAACGGCATAATCCTAAAAACTCCAATCAGTCTACTAAAATAAAGTTTCTTCAATTTGATTTATTGAAGCATGTTCTCATATTTCATCAAGTTTTCTCTTACGCCGCATTATCCACTTTGTTTTTTTTTTTTTTTGAGTGGACCAATCACTCTGTTTAAATAAAGTTTCTTCAATTTGATTTATTGAAGCATGCTCTCAGATTTCATCAATTTTCTCCTACAGTGCATAATCCTAACAACCTCAATCATTCTGCTCAAATAAAGTTTCTTCAATTTGATATATCGAAGCTTGTTCTCAAATTTCATCAAGTTTCTCTTACACTGTATAATCCTAAAAACTTTAATCACGCTTAAATAACGTTTCTTCAATTTGATTTATTAATTGAAAGCATGTTCTTTTATTTAAAGTTGGCAGCTCATTAAAAGAAGACTATGTTCTCCATTTTTCATAACTTCTTCATAGATTGTGTTTCTCCATTTCGCACCGTCCCAATCTAGTAAATAGACCATTCAACCGTTCAAATGAAAAGACTTTCTCTCCATAATCCTTCAGATCCAGATTTTTTTGTCTCGGTTATTTTATCATTAAATAAATAATCTTATCGACTTTACTTCTTTCCAAAAATAGTATCTTTACCATAAAATATTGTTTTCTAAAATGCTTAAATGACTGACGAAACGAACACAATAACAACATGACCATATACTCATAATCAATTTTAACATCGATACCTCAAATCCATAAACAGTGAAGCAAGTCTATCCAAATGCGATGATAAAAATACCTTACAGACATACGAAGTATATACAATCTCTTCTTAAATTAAAGTCTATTGTCCACCGTTTTCTTCATATACAAAGATTTAATTTTTCCCCACAAATACTTAGCAGTAACCTCAATAGCTACTTCTCTTAAAACCTTATCAGAAAGACATAAGATGCTATCTAACCTGGTCTTTTTTGTTGAAACCAACAAACACCTCATCTAACATATTCTCTTGCTTTCTCATCTGACATATTCTCTGGATTTTCCTCATTTTCAAGCAACGGAAATATCGAAGTCCTCCTGAATTAGCATGGCTTTCATCTTCAAATGCCTCATCCCGAAGTTGACGTTTCTACATAACTTCTCAAAATAATCCTTAGTTGCCATCATAATGGCTAATTTTTAAAAGCTCGGAAAACCTAAGCTCTGATACCAGTTTGTTAAGAAAAACAAACTCGAGCGATTGCCCTAAACGACAATAACACAAAATTTATATCGGAAGAAAAAAGACAAAACACCAAATGTATGTGTTTCGGTCAATGTGATCTACGTCCATAGGCGATTGAGAGAATATTATTATAGTGGATATATATAAAAGAAAACACTCTCCCGAAGCTTAAAGATGTTGTCAAAATAAACTAAATGATACTCCTTTCGTTCCATAATAACGGAGGTAGTTGTCAAAAAAATTTGTTCCATAATAACTGAGGCAAAACATTTTCCAAAACAGCATTTATTGCTAATTTTCCTACTTTACCCTTATTTAATACTAGGGTAGAAGTTAAAAAGAGGACTGCATTAATTGTATTATAGGGATTTTTTAGTCATTGCATCTGAAAAGTCATAGCATTAAATCATTTTCTTAATAAGCGTGGTTTTGGCAACTGCCTCAAATATTTTGGAACGGAGGGAGTACAATTTAAAAACAAAGCCAAAAGGCTAATAATACCTCTGTCTCATATTATAAGTCATTTTAGGTGTTTTCACACAGATTAAGAAAGTGGTTGAATGTCATAAATTTGAAGGTTAAATGTCTAAAATGCCCATTGAGTATCATTAATGCAGTAGTTGTTAAATAATGAAAAGTTGCACATGGTGCATCGGTCTTGTGGTGAGTTAGACTATTATCTGGCATGAATACCAGTGTTCGAACCCCATAAGAGGCAAAAAAAAAAAAGTTGTTAGTTGATAATAAATTAGGGGTAAGATGGAGAAATGTGTAATAAATATTGTATTGGTAATGTAGAATGACTTATATTGTGGGACAAATCTAAATAGATAGAATTGCTTATAGCATGTAGTAAAGCAAATGCGACAACTACTTTTACTTTATTGATGTTGGAATTGACCCACAATGATAATCCCAACATAAACTGTTTTGAGTCGATTATCATCCGTCGTGTAATTTGATTTTTTTTTTTATGGTATCGGAGCATATAATTTAATATCAATAGCAATGGGAACCTTGCCCGGTCTGCTTTCCCTTTTAAACAATTTTTTTAATGCATTACCGTTTTCTGTCTCTCAAAATCATCAAGTTTTCTCTTACATTGCATAATCCCAAAAACTCCAATCACCCTCCTTAAATATGCAGTTTTTTCAATTTGTTTTATTGAAGCGTGTTGCGAGATTTAAAGTCAACAACTCAATAAAGGAAGAATACATTTTTCTTCCTTCCGCGCCGTCCCAAGCCCCAACTAAATCGCCTGCCTATTCAGCCATAATCCTTCAGAATCACAAAATTTTTTTTTTTTGGTCTCATTTATTTTTATCATTGAACTAATAATCTTATGTATAGCAACAATTATGGGTATATCTTTTTTGGATTCTGCCTTTAATTTTATTCTAGGTACAACAAATTAAATACATCAATGACAATCAGATGTTGATATCACAGTCATATTTCCTAAGAAAATATCAGTAAAACAAACAAAGACTCTCGGAAGAGCCGAAAATTACCGTATGCCGAGAAGTTAATTCCATGAACACAAATGGACCCTTGGAAGAGCCGAAAAAACGTTTGTCGGTTCAAGATCCATCACGAAACGCCACAAATATAGAAGAACCTCAAAAGAGCCGGAAAAGACATACATCTGAAGTCAATTTAAATCAGCCAATGAAGAGGCTCTCTAAAATAGGGAAACTTGAGAAATTATGCCTGAAAAGTAAAAAAAATTGACAAAATATGTCTCGACGCATGCGTGCTTCGTGCATCAATCATATGTCGCGCGTGCGTCGTGTAGTGGTCATGCGTGCCTCGTGCGTCACTAATGCGTCGGATGCAGACATAGTTTTTAAATATTTACTTTTAGAGCATATTTTTTCAATTTTTAACTTTTTAGTCATATTTTTTCAAGTTTCCCTCTATCGTGAAATTTTAGGGTGGTCGAGGTGTAAGTTTTGGACCACCAAGTCAGCACTTTCAAAGGGATACATTGGTGGAAAGTTTTTACAGGTAGGGGCTCATTTTAGAATGTGGGATTCCTATTGGTTTTGGTGCACCAACTAGGATTTGCACCAGGACCAACATAAAATTGGTGCCCTCTAAAATATCCAAGACTAAACCCCCCACCCCCACCCCCCGGCTCTAAACCTGGTCTCGTTTAGTCGAAGAGGCATGGTTAGACTTCAAGCAGGCAAACCAAGAGGTGAGGGTAAATCCTATTAGTTTTTCCTCCTCTCCTGTCTTGCAGCGTACAGACCATACAACAGATGTTGTTAGGGCCTATGTCGATGCAGTCTGGAAGCCGGACACTTGCCTTGCTAGCTATGGAGCAGCACTTTTCCGAGAGGATGGTACGGTTTTGGAGGCTTGGGCGTCCCCGAGATCGGTTACTAGTTCCGTCTTCGCAGCGGAGGCTCAAGCTTTGCGTTGGTGCCTTAGTAGAAGTTATGTAATGGGAATTAAGAACTTGATTTGTTTTACTGATAATCTGTCATTAGCTGACTGTAGTGAACTCGGCCTACCTCCCCCTTTTGATTCTGTAATTGTTCTGCAGGATATTAGGATGATGATATCCCTTTTTGATTCATGCCATGTTTTGTACTCTAGAAGAGAGAGAATATGAAGTTAAATTTCGTAGAACTGCTTTTTTTTTTTTCAAATCTGATGTAGGTGTCTCCTGACATGAATGTACTCCGATATGAGCATATACAAGCTAAGATTTCTTTTAATGAATGCGTTCGTTGTTGCGGAAAAAAAAAAAAAAAAAAAACATTTGAATAAATGTCGAAAAGTGGATATAAATTGTTTAAGTTAAAACATCATTTTACAGGAATTATTTCGTTTATGTTTCAAAGACTCCCGAAAAAAAAAATATTGTACTATATAAAAAAAGAACATAAAAAACCGAGAAGCATTGCGATAATGTCGACGCCATCGCTTCACCGTTGTCTTCCTCTCCCACCGGCTCCATTACCTCTCACCCGGTGCAAACGTCGTCCGGTGAAGTGTGCTAACGACAGAGAGGCACTTTTCAGTCGTATTGCTCCTGTGTATGATAACGTGAGCACCAATGTTCCTTTTCTTCTTCTGTCTCCCTAGTCTATTCTTTCATTTTTACATTTCTTATACCTGATTGGATTGTCGTGAATTTTGCTTTTTCAATTTATACTCGTGTCAATTTCTTCAGCTGAATGACGTACTGAGCTTAGGGCAGCATCGGATATGGAAGAGAATGGCAGTTTCTTGGAGCGGGTAGGTGTGAAGTCCGTTTGGATATCTTATCTATCTAAATTAGCTGTTTATTGATATAGTTTAGTGCGTAGTTCGATCAGGATGTGCTAATTATGATACAACATAGCTGTAATTTAGCTCAAAGATTGAAACTTTAGCGTTTTCTTTTGAATACAGAGCAAAGAATGGTGACAATGTGCTGGATGTGTGTTGTGGTAGTGGGGATTTGGCCTTTCTTTTATCTGAGAGAGTGGGACCCAGTGGCAAGGTTTTGTTTCTCTCTTCTTGATGTTCCTTTGTTTCATTATGCTCAATTGTGCAATGTTCTTTTATATTTTCTGTGGATGATTAGTCTAGTCTCACTCCTAGAGCTACATGAATGATCAAGGCTTTGTTTATGTAGTGGTTTTTTCATATGATCTTGAATAATTGTAATCCTAGTGTATGGTACGCTGTCTCATTTCGGATGTTACTATTATGTATACTCTGAACCTTGGTGTAACTTGCAGGTAACTGGTCTTGATTTTTCGAATAAACAATTGTCGATCGCGTCGTCTCGGCAACGTTCACGATCAAATAACTGCTACAGAAATATTAAGTGAGCACTGGTAATTCTGCTTTTACATCTCAACTTGTCGTGGCAAACCATAGGTTCTCGTTTTGAAAATTTATTTACATTTTCTTCAAAGTTACTGCATTTTGCTGCGTTTAGCCTAGTTATGAAGGAGACAAAATTGGGTTCTTGTGATATTCTGAGTTTATACCCATTCAGACAAGCATAGGGTTCAAATATTCATCAAGCCTGTTGTATATTTGCTTTGTCTTTCTCCTTGGTTGTTGTTGGATTGGCGGTAAATGATGTTAAGTAGCATGATTGTAGGTGGGTCGAGGGAAATGCACTTGATTTACCATTTCCTGAATCTTGCTTCAATTCTGTCACCATTGGCTATGGTTTGCGAAATGTGGTAGATCGGCATAAAGCTTTGAAGGAGGTTCATCGAGTTCTAATGCCTGGGTGTAAAATGTCTGTCCTTGACTTCAATAAAAGCACTGATCCTTTGGCTACCTCAGTTCAGGTAGTAGTTAAAAGTTGATAAACAAATCTATTTATTGAAAATATCGCTTTCTAATCTCTTTATATCATTTCGGATTCAGTGTATGTAATCAGCTACTTATGTGGTTTGAGTTCATTTTGCCGTTATACACTCTGACTTTGATCTCGGTTCGTTATGGTTCTAGGATTTGATGATTGACTACATTGTTGTTCCAGTGGCTAATATATACGGCCTCACAGATGAATACAGATACTTGAAAAACTCTATCAAGGAATATTTGACAGGTTTGTCCTGACTAAGCAATTATATAACCTGCTGCATTGCCTTTATTGTTTCATTCTTTTTTATCAGTGAATGTAATTTCTGCTTTAATTGGGTCATTGTTCTTGGAATTCGAATGCATAATTATTGAGTGGATGTTTGTGTGTATGAATGAATAAACAGGGGAGGAATTGGAGGAGCTGGCATTAGAAGTAGGCTTTTCTGTGGCTAAGCATTATGTGGTTGGAGGTGGTCTCATGGGAAATTTAGTAGCCACAAGGTAGAATGATTTTTTTTTCTTTCTTTTTTTCTTTCTTTTTTTCTTTTTCGAGAGGATCTTTTCACAGTGCATTTATTCAACTCTTAATCATGTAATTTCAAGTATTCAAAGGAAAGCAAAGGGAAACTGTTACCAGCTTGTTCACACACAACTTCTCAATATTGAAAAAGAAAATTTCAATCTATATTGACATTGCATGTCAAGATTTATTGGTAAATGTCACACAACAAACATATATATAAAATTAGAACAAATTTGAATATTATAGAAGCATTTATTAAGTTGTTTTAAACGGTGATCTCTGAGATGACCTTGTGAACGGAGTTGCGAGCCTTACACATTGCCTCAAGGGGTACTGCTTTAGGCATGGTAAGTCCTTCACCTTCAGTCAAGTCAACCATTTCTGGACCGACCCTTTGCCACTGAAAGCACTGAATGAGTGACCCTAATGTCAAACCGACAACGCGTTGTGCTAGGCCAGCGCCAGGACATGATCTTCGTCCCATTCCAAAGGGCATAAGCTTGGTGGTGTCAACATGTGTTGTACCTTCGAATCTCTCAGGTTTGAAGCTTTCGGGATCATCCCACACATTCGGATCTCTATGAATAGCCCAAGCATTCACAAGTAGCATAGTGCCTCGAGGCACATCATATCCTCCTACTTTACAGTCTTCAGAGGACTCATGTGGCAGCAAGAGTGGAGCGGGCGGACATAAACGTAAGGTTTCCATAATGATGTTGTGCAGGTATGGTAGCCGAGATAGATCCGATTCATCAATTAAACGATCATTTCCTATGACTTCGTCTATTTCATCCATTGCCTTCTTAAGTACTTGTGGATTGTTGAGCATGTTTGACATCGCCCACTCTACCGTAACTGATGACGTGTCAGTACCGGCAAGCAACAATACCTTCATATTTAAAGATCGATAAAGATCAATTAGAAGATAGAATGACAACAAAGTAGAAGCAAAGTTGATAATGATATGATAGGGGTCTTACCATAACGGTTGATTTGATGAGTTCATCGGTGTAGTAATCTGAATGTTTTTCTTGAAACGACAACAAGTGGTCAATCATTGTATTATTCTTCTTGGCATGATGGTGATCTTTGATCAAACCTTGCAAGAAGTTATCCATATCAACGCTGAGTTTGCTCACAACCTTTTCGTAGCTCTTGTAGTCTATCTTCCTCAAGAGCGGCACGAAGTCTTCGGGTTGAGATGTGCCAGCAAGTTTGAAAGTGGATCTTATGAGATCACGAAAGTGTTCTGCCTCCACATCACCGTCATGATCTTCACCAAAGTATCTTTTCCCAGTCATCATCCTCATAATCACGTTAAAGGACAACTCAGCAAATTTGGATTGCAGTTCAACTTTTGCGTACCCAGTCGAGGATCTTGAGCTGTCATCAAACAGTTTTCTCAGCAAACGATTGACTTCGTCTTGCCTAATGGACAAGAACATGCTAAGACGACTTGGGGAGAAGATTTCGTTTGCTCCAAGTTTGCGGAGATTACGCCAATGATCACCGTACGGGGCCGCAACAATGCTGGTGTAATTGTAGCCAATGTACTGGCCGATGATGTTACGTGGACGGTTGGCGAGTATAACATCGTTCTTGGTAAAACATTCTTCAACCGCAGACGGGGAGGAGACAACCACCACAAGACGGCTCCCAAAGCGGAGAGAAAATATGGGACCGCATTTTTCAGAGAATTTAAGGAGTGTACGATGAAGAGGTTGTTTTATAAGATGAAGATGACCGATGATCGGAAGAGCGACACGGGGAGTTGGAGGGATGTTTTTCCGGCTTTTTGGGAACAAAAATTTCACAGCCAAAATAAGGAATAGGAAAAAAGTGAAAACTGTGTAGATCAAAGAAGCATCCATTTTTGTCTTTTGAGTTTGTGTGTTTGAACTTGTTGAATGGCCTAATGTTGTTCTGTGAATTGTGTGTATCAAACATTTTCGGTCTATTTATATGTGTGAAAGGTTTAGTGTGCAAAGTGATGATGTGGAAGTCAAGATTGGTCATTGTTTGAGTCTGAATTATTTATTTTAAAAAAGGATCATCATCATTATTTAATAGAAGACTATGAGATCATGCATGAATAAGCTTCTCCATCACTTATTACGTTGGCTATATAGAACATTATTTATGTACGATCTTCACGTAAAAGTTTTTTTAGTTTCTTACTATAGACCTGGAGCAAAATTAATGATTTACAAGGATACTGGTAGTACTTTAATAATTATATCTCTTTATATATACACACCAGAAAAATGTATATTTTTCGCACGTGTTTGGCTAAATTACTTTTTTTTTTTCAATTTTTCTAATATTATATCTATATTGTTGACTATACGGTTAATTTATAAAATAAATATAGGGTAATGATAGAGCTACTCCCTCAAGTCTACACCATTTGTACTCTCAACATAATTTTATGGTTGTGATTTTTTAAATTTTTTTTACAAGTGAAAAACATGTGGTGAGATGATGATGGTGTAAAAATGGTGTAAACTTGAAGGAGTAGCTCTATCACTCCCCATAAATATATGTTTAATAATGACAAGAGAAATATATGTGCCACAATAAAATAAAAATTAATAAAAAAAAAATACAACAACGAACATTTACATCATTGATTATTTGGGATCCATATTAATCAATGGATCTCGCATCATAATCAATGGTCCAAAAATTTGTTGTGGACTTTGTTGTGCATATTTTGTTGTGACACTCTTACTATTTCTAATAACAATTACTACATCCGTCCTAAAATATAAGTTCGTTTAACTTTTTGGCTTTGTCCCAAAATATAAATCCGTTTTGAATACTAATGGAGTATTATTTCATAACCTTTCGTTTTACTCTAATAGTGAGCATATCTATAAGGTTTCAGTTTCACAGGTTTAACTCATTCTTCTAAACTGATGGGATGCTCATAGCCCCTCATTGGGGGAAATCCTTGACAATTCGAAAAGACCTTATGATACTCTTCTTCAATAGGCATATGATTCAGAGCTTGTTCTTGTATTTAATTGAGGCATGCTAAGAGTCCATAGGTTCCCTTTTCAGATTCTAGGTTATGATTTTGCAGCTAATCATCTTAAGTTGAGCTTCTTATGTGTAAGTTTTCAGCTTAATTTGTTCTACCTCGTGAGAGAAATCCAGCTATTTGTTGAATGCAAAGACCATGAGACTATATCTTTTCATCCAATCCACACCTGATATCATGTCACACCCTCTCAAATTGATCAATCTCATATTTTGCTAGAACTTATCCCCTTGCATGGCAAGTCAGGACATTTAAATTCACCCACTTTTCTGTTTTCATCTATTATTGTGATTAACATAGGGTGAGATGGTTATGTCACAAGCTGGTTAAGTATTAGAAGTAGGCTTTTATGTGGCTAAGCATTATGTGGTTTGATGACCAAAATAGTAACGACCAACCTTAACCGATAGAGTACCGGGTCGGAAGCACTATAGTGAAGAGCAAGGTTGTATCCCTCGAGGAATCAATCGAGTGCCAAAGCTGTTATCAAACTTAGTTTAGGTCAGTAATAGGTTGTTCACGTTTTGAATTATACTACGACGACAATTAAACGAAAGGTACTTATAAGAGAGAAGCATAGCCAAGATATAATCCAATTGAATACTCTCACCCCTCTAATCGACTATCTCGGGAACAAGCTTAACCAACCAACCGACCTAATGATCGTATCGACTTATTCACGGGTGCAAACTCCTAAGCTAGTGTAAGACGCCATGCAACAATCAAACACCCCGGTTCAACAGTCCGCCTTTAAGGATTTAACTGACCGAAACAAGATTAATGCGCTAGAGTTGCCTGATTTCACAACCGAATTAACCTCACTTCCTAATCAATCTAAACAACTCAGTTGAGTATAAGAAATGATCTTAATTAAACCCCTTTTTCCCACACCCATTTCGCAACATACATTTGTAAAAGTGGTGTGTGTGATCATGAACTAAGTGATCAATCTAATTCAAGCATTAAGAACAAGTTTTAAGACATGAATTCGTCGATACAACATCAATTAAGCACTACCCATTCCCAATTTCATCAATTAGAAGGTAGTTTCTTCAATCTTCACATGACTTAGCTATGAAATGTTTAGCTACTCATAATTATACAAGAAATAGCAATCAAAGAGAGGATTAAAGCCATAAACAAGAATAGAAATGAAATTAATTACAAAAATCGCAGAGAGTTGAGGTTTACATCAAGTTTCTTCAACACCCATGTCCAAAGATGAAGAAGAGAAGCCAAAATGTAAAATCTAACTTGATTGAGCTAAAATCTAAGGTTAAATTAGTTCAATCTAAGGAGAGGAGTAGAAATTAATCTAGGAGTTAAAGGGGGAAATTTCGACCTAAAATGGTGTAGGAGTATCTAAGAGTACGTGTGTAAGAGTGTGAAGAAGTGTGTAAAAAATCTGTGCAAAACATATTTATATGTGCTCCAAAATGTGTAGAAAATCAGCCTAGTGCGCACGCACTGAGTACTGGTGTGCACACACTGCCTCTTGTTAGCTGGGAGAAACTTGGATCTGCCTTGTGTAGTGCACTTGCACTAGCTCTCTGTACCAAAACTGGACCTTCTGCATCTTTGGTGCGCCCGCACTGGGTGCCACACCTCCAAATCTTCATTTTTTCTTCAATTCTTCCGTTCCCGAGCCTCGGTTTCGTCTCTCTAAGCCCAATGCCTCAACTTCCGGGTTCTCGAGTAACCTGTATCTTGCATCACGACATCCAAATACATACCGAGCGAAATTCCGCAAGATAACTAGGGCTCGAAAAGGGCTTAAAACATCGTAAAATGGTAAGGTTTTCCATCCATGTGATGGTTTTACCTCATAGTGGATGTGCAATGCGGTTTTTACCCTATATATGGTCTAAAACTACCCGAAATGAACCAAAAGTGCGTAAACGGGGATTGAAACATGCACCGGAGCATATTAAAATTGACTCTCATCATGGTTGGAGGTGGTCTCATGGGGAATTTAGTAGCCACAAGGTAGAAGAATGGTATTTCATCGGGAGCATCTTTCAACACTATACATTGTCGTCTTGACTGAATTACAATCAGAATCCGATGATTATTCTTACCCAAAATGTGCTTGTGATCTAAAATTCGGTTAACAATATTTTTAACATCGTCTAAGGGGTTGAATTAAGGCACACGAAAAACGAAAAATGAAAAATGGAAGGCAAACTTGAAACTGAAAGTTGGGTGTGACAAGATTTTTGATAGTATAAAAAAAAAAAAATCACTTTTATTTCTCTTTTCTACAAATACTATATATAATACAGGTGTCTTGTAAAGTGGACTACCAGAACATATATGCCTATCAGATTGTATATTAACTTAGAGCTTACGTGATTGTAAGTTAGATGTTTACACTACAAAAAATAGACCTTTTCGTGACAAAAAAATTCGTCGCGAAAAGCGCTCATTTTCGTCATCAACAGTTTTCGTGACAAATATTTTTGGTCACGGCGTTTGTTGCGTAAGCAGCGACGCTAAAGGTGTCTCTTGTGACAATCAGTGAATTAGTCATTAAAAGAATTCAATAGCGACCAATCTCGTATTTTTGTCACCAAAGCTTTTCATGATAAACCTAAATCTTTCTCACCAGAAGGTTTTTCTTGCGACAAAACTTTTGTCATAAAATAATGAACATTTTATCACTAATTCAGTGTTGTTGTCACCAAAAGGTATAAGCACATTTTTACATTAATGGTAAATATTGACAAAGACTTTGTCACTAGAAGTCATATTTTGAAATAATAATAATAATAAATATTCAGAAAATAGAAAACTAATAATAATATTAATATTATTATTAATATATTAATATTAATATTATTATTAATATTATTATTGAAAATTTTAATTAAATAATAATAATATTAATAATCTACAACCTATAAAAAATATACACATACCCTACAAAAGAATAAAAAAAATATACACATACCCTACAAAAGAATAAAAAAATAATACAACACACAGTAAAATATTAAATAATTATTAACAATCATTTTGCAAGTTTACAAAAACTTAACATCAACTCTAAAAATTTCAAAAAATACTTAAAAAATTAAATAAATTATGATAAATCATATATTTTATCAAACACATGAAATATATGAATATCTCTCATGTCTAATCTAGACCAAATGATTTTTCTGAAAATGGGTAGTTGGATCTAGATAGTTTACCTTGAAAGCTAAAGTCACATGATCAATCTGCTTTGTAGCAGGTGTGAAAATGCCCAGAAAACTCACATGATCAAAATCTGCTTTGTAGCAGGTGTGACCTTATCCTCAACAGCACTGGTCAAATGACAAATCATTGTAATAACGATGGGACGATTGCCTACAAGTCAAAGAAAAACTGAAAAAGTGAAAAAAAATGTTAAAATGCTCAAGCATCTTTAAATGAAGCATGATCATGATAAACTCCGAAAAGGATTACATATAACTAATTGTGAAAATATCTGAGAAAGCTGTGCAAAATCATCAGATTCAGGATCAATGCTCATAATAGTTTTGTTATCTTGAAAATATGCACGGAAACGAGAAATTCACACAATCAATAGCATTTCATGTTATTACTACATGTCCAAGCTGCATAAGAGATATCAAAACTAAGGTCCTAATGAGAAGCATTAAAGTGATATCAGAATATTTTCAAAATTAAAATATCAAAATGCACAACTTTAAGTGTTAACTGTTCTACGAAATCATATTTCATGCTCCACACAGATTGTCCAGGCAAACAGATTTCTAAATCATATGCACAGATTAACATATTGAAAGCATGCTGACAATAGATTAACAAGGCAGCTATTATGCAACTACTCAACAATGCGACATCAAATTTGAAGAAGAAATTCGACATATTTGGTTACCCTGTTTCTTGTTATATATTGGTTGATGGGCTTTCGAAAACCCTATCATTCTAGTTGCATCTCACAATCCTTGTATTTGAAAAGAGTAAAACAATTGGCTGAATTAACAATAATTCACTTGGATTTGAAACAATTGGCTACTACTCTTGTATATAAGGCGGACTACACATTTTAACACACTTGAATAAATAATACATTAATTCTTTTCATCCTTATCTACTATTCAGAGTTTTTCAATATTAACACAAAAAGAGTCGGAATATGCATGCAAAATAGCAGGCTAAACTGAAGTTGAGGCATGAGCAGAGCTCAAATAGCCTGGACTAAAACATTGATAGCTAACAAACAGAACATATACCAGGGCAGACAGATGAACCTAAAGCCAACTAAACACCTGAGAGGTTTTAGATGCACAACTTTAGATGCACGTTGATGGTTAATGCAATTCATCCAAAAGCAAACATGATTTACCTCTTCACACTTCGTAAGCAAGTGACGTTTCAGAACAGCCTTACTTTGTTATATAAGTACTCTATCGACAAAAAGACTCCATCTAGGCATACACCTCATTGGTTTCTGGATCAGCCTGAGAAACCAACAAAATTAACCGATTAACTTTCCCTTAGAGTCCAACAAAAGACCTCCACTGTAAATATGGAATAAAAGATTTTTATTAAAAACATGCTACAAGAAAAATTACTTTTGGCAGCGTGGTTTTGGCAGCTTAGTTTTAAAACATGCCGCAAATGTTAGATTTTGCAGCATGCTCGTATTTTTCCGCTGCTGATATTATACTAATGGCAGTGTGTAGAAAATTACGCTGTTGATAGGATTATTTGCGGCATGCTTTGGCGTGCTGTGAAAAATAAACTATTAGCAGCGGGTATTTACACTCTTTAAAATTTCTTACCCATTTTTCCATTTAATTTTTCTTCCTCCCGCGTTTGAGACATTTCCCGGCTAAAGAAAAAAAAAAAAAAAAAGCGCTAACTCAAATTCCCTCTTTCTCAAAACCAAAAAAATACCCTAGCCTTTCAATTTTTCCTTCTATTGAGCTCTCCATCTTGCCGCTCTCTGACGGAATTTGGTCTCCATCGAGGTGAATTGATCGAATTCTTGCCCCATGCAAGAATTTTTAGGTAAACTGATCGATTTTTTTGAGAAATCTCTCTATTTGGAGTTGTGTTGTCTTGTAATGTATTTGTTTCCAGATTCATTCATCATCTCTATTGATTTCATGTTATTGATTTCATTTTTCTGTTTCAAAATCTAACAAAATTTCATTTACGTAGTGTTTACATTCGTTTGCGGAATTTCACCCAGCATCTTAGATGTTTCTCCTTGACACTTTTTGTGTAGATCCACTCTTGCCTCCATAGCTAGTATCTTACAATTCCAATGCTTATCTAAACATAGAACTTATTTGTCAACATTTTGTAGAGGAACAAAGAGGCAAGATTGGGAAGTTAATTGAGGATGAAAGTAGATGGACATGGTAAGGGCTTCAAATATATTCTATTTTTCGTTTTTTAGTCCAAAAATGACTTTTGATATTAGTTGGACAAAGGGCTTTTGAATGATATTTGGTTATTTTCAGATTTCCTTGAATGATTATGTGTTTATTAATTCTGACAAAGAAAAAGTCATGTTACTTGTATGGATGAGACGATACGATCTGCTGTTATAAGAAAAAATGATTAATAGAATGATGTTAAACAATATAATACATTCTTATGTTATCAAATAAAGATAATGATTATATCATTCAAGTAGCTAGAAAGCAACAGACAGACTACTTGTGCTAGTATGTATTCAACATCAAACATAGCCTACATGCTTCATATTGTTGGCCTTCGTTGTATTTTTAGATCAATGTTTCTTCACTTTTTTTAGATGACTGAAATTCATCGGGCTTGTTTTCGTAAACCCGGTATACATGGATGGAGCCTCTTTGGCTTTGCACGACGAAAGATTCAAGATGGGGAGATATGATATCGCTACTTGCATTTTATTGCTCTTCGATTTTTTATTTAAATATTTGATGTGACTTGTACACTTATGAACTCTTCAAAGATGCACATTGTCAGGGATTTTTTAGGTGGTGACGAAGAAAACAACCTTATTATAATTAGCTTGGTCTCGGTTCTATTTATAAGTCAAGATCCTACTCATTTGATGTTCAGTGTGGTTTAAGTCCTATTGATAATATGTATGTTTGCATCAGACCTTGTATCTTGAATCTTTTTTATGTATCAGCCTGTTAGAATTAAAGTTAGCATGCCACTGTACAATTTCTAGTTGTCTACATACAAATTTAGCATGCTGATGGCATCCCATGGTGGGGATTAGTATTAACATAGATAGCAAAAGGCTTCATATACACAAATGGAGACTTAGACATCAGAAGCCTATCGGCTTCACATCGTAAACCAAATTTTAATTGACTAAATGTTATTTGAAGTTTAATAATCTAGGTTTGTTTATTGAGATGCTGGTTCTTCACAAAGGGTAAGATTTACTCTGCAAACGGTTTGTGATCCTTTTATTGGGTATGGAATTGCTTGTACTGGGGCCTCTGCTTTCAATAGTACTTCATTATGAAGTAATTGCCAACACAACACAATACACCACTTCTGTTTCGATGCTACCGATTGTGCACATGGCCTAGAATACCAACCTTACTTGCCGTCTAGTTGCATTGTAAGAGCACAAGTGTTGATGCTTTCACGTTTTACAATATTTTGGATCTTGTATTTACTTTTATATGCTTAGCATCTGTGTATTTTAACCTATCTTTAGGGAAATGAGGCTTGTCAAGTGATGCTTTATACTCCTTCAATTTTTTATTTACAGTTTTAAGCACAATATCAATATAACTGTTCTGGTATGCTTATATCTTGTCACATGGATGTATAGTATTGGATTCTTGTGCTGTTTTATGTTTTATGTATAGTACAAATTAAACATGTATTTTTTTTCAGAAAGCTGATTTGTATCTTGCAATAAATAGAGACAACAACATGCAATACTAGTTCGAATGGAATCAGTCTCGGTTTTGATTATTCTATTGGTTACTCTGGTATTGAGTCCGACCGTTCTGCAGTTCTGGTAGGCTAATCATTGCCTTGCCTTAGTTGTCTGTTAAAGTTAGAAATCTAGTATTGGTTGTTGTATCTGAGAATTGAGTACTCAAATCTTTGATAGTCTGAAATCTTACAATCGGTTAATCGTGCTTAAAGTGCATTCTGTGTTTATAGAATTAGATTCATCACATATTTTATTGATCAGTCATCCGTGTACAATCATTTGAGTGGATATTTTTTTTAGTAAATCTCATCTCATAAGTAGTATTTTAGTATCAATGTTCAAGCTTGATAACTTCTCAGACCAATTCTTGTATCTTGTTTTCGATGTTTTCTGTCACTGTTTTTCAATAAGTTTCTCTGGATATATACAATATATTGAATTTAAATCATTATAATCTAATGAAGTGATATAATTCTGGTCATTAATTTACCATGTGAAAAATAATTCAAACTAATGGGACTTTTACATTGCGGACTTGAAAAGAGTAGAAATGACCGGGTAATTGCAATGGATGCTGCATTTGGTATGGAGTATATGCATTCCTAGAACATTTTGCACTCTGACTTGACATATGATACTTGCTTGTCAACCTGAAAGATCCTTCTCGACACATATACGTAAGCATGTGTTTTAGGCTTCATTTTGATGAGTATTAATTCCTTGTTGCATGCTCATAATAACCCTTTTATATATATGATTGCGTCGGGTTTTAATATTAAGTTTGGATTGTTGTTATGGTCTTGAAGGAAAAACAGGTTAGCTTCCTTTTTATATTGTGTTGAATTTTTTACCATATATTGGTGCTCGGATTCACAGGGTAGCAAGGCAAGGACATAGCAACTGGGTGGCTTAGGGGGGCTAAGCCCATCCGGTTTTATTTTTGATACATAAAAAATCCTATATGATTCAATTCACCATAATAGGTCATCGATCCAGCCCACCCAACCATAAGAACATAGTTCACTAACACACCTAAACATAAATTCATGGAAATACTATATTATGTGATAATCTGTATTATCACATATGCAGCATTGACTTTTTGTAAATGTCTCTATGATCTAGCTTATTTATCAGTAAATGCCTTTTTTTTGATGACCAGCGGTTGCGAAGCTTGGAAATATGTGTTTGGTTGTTGTACAAGCGTATGACACTGCAACAGAAAGTATAGAAGCAGTAAAAGCTGCAGAACTGATATTCTAAGATATAATCAATTCTCCTTCTGTTGATGTTCCTTGCAGAAAGATAGAAGATTTGGCTGCTAAGTATCAAATTAGATATAAATACACCTCACTTGTATGGTGTGAAATCTGTGTGGGGTACTATTTAAGTATTCGTTTTTCATGTCATAGTTCGTGATCAAATGTGTTGGATTTAGTAGGAAGTTGACATGCGAAAGGGAATTTGTGTTTTAATGTATTGTCCAAGTTTTTCTTCCAACGTTTTGGATTATGTATTTCTATTGTTGTGGCTTGAATCAATTGATTTAGTAATGAGTTGTCTATTATTGAAAATATTTTGTGTACGTTTTGTATTATGCAAATGGATTTTGTTTTATACATGTGAGCATGTGTTCTAGCATTGGGTAAATATATTTTTTTAAAAGAAAACCGTATCCGCAGCACGCATGTAGATGCTGTGAGTAGCAAATCTACAGCGTGCATATGCATGACGCTTTTCATATATTTATCGTTTTGGCAGCGCGCAAAGTATGCTGCCAAAAATAGTATTAGCAGCACACAGGATAAGTTGCCAATACAAGCATTAGCAGCGCGTAACGTAAGCTGCCAATATAGCATTAGCAGCTTACAAAGCAGGCCGCGGATTACTATATACTTTTAGCGGCTTTGAACTTTGCGGCATGCACAGTGTGCCGCCAATAGACATTTTTCACGCTGCCAAAACTCTTTTTTCTTGTAGTGACAGAAATCAAAACTACAAGCATTTTTTAATATATATAAAAAAAACTTATAAAATATAAGCACTTTTCATATAGACTTATCACAAATCACATCATGTACAAAACCTACTCATGCCAAACAAGTACTTAAAGATAGAATTAGAACACGGCTAAGCAATGAAGTACCTCGTTTAATTCAAACTGAATAAAAATCACAAAAATTACAAACTCAAATAGCAGATTTGCAGCAGCAAAGTGAGTGCATAAAAACAGCAGTTACAAGGCTATAGAGATGCAGCAGGTTCAGTTAAAAAAACAGCAGTTACAAGGCTTACGTGATTGTAAGTTAGATGTTTATATAATTGGTTAAGTAAAATATAACGTTTTATAATTTTTATATTAATATTTTGATTTTAAATTTTGTGGAAGCACAGAATTGGATTTTTTAGGGTCCATATAATCGGGATTAGATCACCTGTCTAATTTGTGTGTCTAATTTCGGTGTCTAAGTAAAAACGACGTCGTTTCATGTGTGTTTTATTTCTTGAAGAAAATAAAATAAAAACAATAAACCCAAACCAAAAAATGAAACACACATGAAACGACGTCGTTTTTACTTAGACACCGAAATTAGACACACAAATTAGACAGTGATGATCTCATCCCAAAATCACCTCGTAATCTTGTAGTTAAAAGTATTCAAAGGTAAAGCATGGAGAAACTGTTACAAACTTATTCACACACAACTTCTCAAAATTGAAAGTGAAAAAATCAACCATTGTTGACATTGAATGTCAAGATTTATTGGTAAATGTCACACAACAAACATATATATAAAATTGGAACACATTCGAATATTATAGAAACATTTATTAAGTTGTTTTAAACGGTGATCTCTGAAAGGACCTTGTGAATAGAGTTGGTAGCCTTACACATTGCCTCAAGGGGCACTGCTTTAGGCATGGTAAGTCCTTCACCTTCAGTCAAGTCAACCATTTCTGGACCAACCCTTTGCCACTGAAAGCATTGAATCAGTGACCCTAATGTCAAACCGACAACGCGTTGTGCTAGGCCGGCGCCAGGACATGATCGTCGTCCCATTCCAAAGGGCATAAGTTTGGTCGTGTCAACATGCGATGTTCCTTCAAATCTCTCAGGTTTGAAGCTTTCGGGATCTTCCCACACATTCGGGTCTCTATGAATAGCCCAAGCATTTACAAGTAACATTGTCCCCTCAGGCACATCATATCCTCCCACTTTACAGTCTTCAGAGGACTCATGTGGCAGCAGGAGTGGCGCGGGCGGACACAAGCGTAAGGTTTCCAAAATGATGTTGTGGAGGTATGGTAGCCTAGGTAGATCTGATTCATTAATTAAACGATTATTTCCTATGACTTCGTCGATTTCGTCCATGGCCTTCTTTAGTACTTGTGGATTGTTGAGCATGTTTGACATCGCCCACTCTACCGTAACCGATGACGTGTCAGTACCGGCAAGCAACAATACCTTCATATTCAAAGATTGATGGAGATCAATTAGAAGATAGAATGACAACAAAGTAGAAGTAAAGTTGATAATGATATGATACGGGTGTAACGTACCATAACAGTTGATTTGATGAGTTCATCGGTGTAGTAATCTGAATGTTTTTCTTGAAACGACAACAGGTGGTCAATCATTGTATTGTTTTTCTTGGCATGATGGTGATCTTTGATCAAACCTTGCAAGAAGTTATCCATATCAATGCTGAGTTTGCTCACAACCTTTTCATAGCTCTTGTAGTCTATCTTCCTCAAGAGCGGCACGAAGTCTTCGGGTTGAGACGTGCCAGCAAGTTTGAAAGTGGATCTTATGAGATCACGAAAGTGTTCCGCCTCCACATCACCGTCATGATCTTCACCAAAGTATCTCTTCCCAGTCATCATCCTCATAATCACGTTAAAGGACAACTCAGCAAATTTGGATTGCAGTTCAACTTTTGCGTACCCAGTCGAGGATCTTGAGCTGTCATCAAACAGTTTTCTCAGCAAACGATTGACTTCGTCTTGCCTAATGGACAAGAACATGCTAAGACGGCTTGGGGAGAAGATTTCGTTTGCTCCAAGTTTGCGGAGATTACGCCAATGATCACCATATGAAGCCGCAACAATGCTGGTGTAATTGTAGCCGATGTACTGGCCGATGATGTTACGTGGACGGTTGGCGAGTACAACATCATTCTTGGTAAAACATTCTTCAACTGCAGACGGGGAGGAGACAACTACCACAAGACGGCTCCCAAAGCGGAGAGAAAATATTGGACCGCATTTTTCAGAGAATTTAAGGAGTGTACGATGAAGAGGTTGTTTTATAAGATGAAGATGCCCGATGATCGGAAGAGCGACACGAGGAGTTGGAGGGATGTTGTGCCGGCTCTTTGGGAACAGTAATTTCACTGCCAAAACTAGGAATAGGAAAAAAGTGAAAACTGTGTAGATCGAAGAAGCATCCATTTTTGTCTTTTGAGTTTGTGTGTTCGAACTTGTTGAATGGCCTAATGTTGTTCTGTGAATTGTGTGTATCAAACATTTTCGGTCTATTTATATGTGTGAAAAGTTTATTGTGCAAAGTGATGATGTGGAAGTCAAGATTGGTCATTGTTTGAGTCTGAATTTTTTATTTTAAAAAAGGATCATCATTATTTAATAGAAGACTATGAGATCATGCATGAATAAGCTTCTCCATCACTTGTTACGTTGGCTATATAGAACATTATTTATGTACGATCTTCACGTAAAAGTTTTTTTAGTTTCTTACTATAGACCTGGAGCAAAATTAATGATTTACAAGGATACCGGTAGTACTTTAATAATTATATCTCTACTAGGTGGCACCAGTATGCGTTGCACACGTGCCCCCGGTATTACAATACATGATAGTCACACGGTTAAATAAACCATATATAAAACATAACTGGTACTTGGATCAAAAGCAAAGGATGCTAGACCAAGGCAAAGCATATGTTAAAAGTATTTTACAGTTACATATTGCCTAATAACGATAGATACGCGAGGAAGTTCTTGGTGAATTACCGTATCTAAATACCAAAATATATGATAGATACAACAAAAAATGTGTCCCAGGTTATGCAGCTGATTTTCTTGTTTTCTGAGTCATTGTGGCTGAGTAGTAACTTGATTCACCATGTGTACATGGTACAAAAAAAGTGCATTCACTTTTGATTCTGTGCAAAATATGGCTGAGTTTGAGGGGCTGCCTTACTTCTTTCAAGTACTTGGACTGAAATCCAACTTCACCTTCTTTGCGCCTGTGTCATCTTTGTTGCTTTCAGGTGTTATGGTGCTCCTTTTTCCTTCTTGCTTTTCTGCGGTAGTAGAGTTTTACATGTAATTTCAGTTTTTTATTTGCTAGTAGTATTGTTGTCTATGCTTATTTGGTTTAGTAATTTACCTGGCGTACTGCTGATCTCTGCTTTGTCTCTTCTAGGAGTTGAGGTACCATGTAATATGGATTCTGCTTCTGTCCATTGTTCTACCGTGAACCTTGTTCTCTGATCTGCGTATTGCCTCATTGATTGATGTAGCTTTGCGGTAATTATTTTGTGTTTCAGCTGTCTGTCTACCTCAGATAGTAGACGTTGTAAATCCTGTTTGGCAATCAGTTATTTGTTTGCTTAGAATGTCTTAATGTTGCTGATGTGTGTGATATGTGAAGTGTATGTGTTAATCACTATCAATGTTGCTCTTGTTTGAATGTGTGTACCTGAGGATTTTTCGCATATAATATGCCTGCCGTGTGGCCTAGTAACCTCTCTGCATGCTCATCGTACATGGTAGCTCCAATTTTTTCAGCCCCTTGCTGCACCTCAATTATTACTTTGCATCTGCATTTTTACCATTTTATATTTTTCTTACTGTTGATGTTTGTCATCTGTTAAGGGGATGTTAGAGATAGTTTGTTATTTACCTGGGGACTGCGATTTCTTCGCTGTTGCAGATATTGCAGTGGAATTCCTCATTTGCTGAAGCTGTTGTAAGATGCAAGCATTTCGGACAGATGCAGTAGCTGATTTCTTGGTTGATGTCTGAAATTGTGATAGTTCCTTCAACCTCGCGTACCTGTTTACTCGAAAGCCATATTTAATGTGTTATGGAGGTTATTGTTTACTGTCTCTATTTCGTTTCCACAATTGAAATTTTTTAGCTATTACCTTTAGCTGAGACTGCTGCGTTGCCTTTCCAATGATTTCTGCTGATCTGTTCCTCTGTTGCCTGTTGCTTGGGTACTCAGTCATAGTAGGTGCCTGTTGGATTGCATCCGTGTTGTTTGTTACCCTGTGTGGAATGCAGGTTTATGTTAGTTATCGTTTTTGGGTAGCTTTTGTTAGTTGTTGTAGTTACACGTGTTCTTATTTACCAGTTTCTCAGTTGATGCACTTGCGGAAGATCAGGATCTACTGTTATGTAGCAGAATGGAACTGTTGACAATGTCCCACCTGTTTCGATTGCATTCAAGTAACGTTATAGATTCTATTTTTAATTTGTCATGTATATTTATGAGTGTGTAATGTGTACCTGAGAATTTTGCAACAGTTACTTTCCTGCACACAATGATAGGCATATTGTGTTTGTTTTCATATAGCTGTTGGCCTGGGCTAGCAACATAGTCCCCCCACATGGTTAGCATCGCTATACTTAAGCTGCCAATACTTGGACAATTTGTTGATTAGAGGATAGTTGTAATATCATATGTCAGCATTGTCCTAGCTTATCTAGCTAATATACAGAATCACATGCTTCTTCTAACCTGAAAGCTTTGACTTATAATTATCAAACCTAAACATGCTCTAACACAACTATACAGAAACATCAATGTCAATGTTCGAAAAGGAACATATGATTCAAATCTGCAGTAGACACTTGCCAAAGTTGTTATGTTTGGTAATTTAAGGGTGAAAAAAGGGGCAAATTATTCACTCAAAAGTTAAAACTAATATAAAACTCTACAAAATATGTTTCAGGAGTTATAATGAAATTATTCAACTATATAGTGAACAAGGATAACCATTTTAAAAGATTATCCAAAAGGACACTGAAAGTGCACAAGCGGAAAAATAATTAGAATAATAAAAACTGGATTTCAAGTTGCCTAAAAGTTTTACTTTCTTAGTTGCCCAATGTAAGCATCAAAATGCACCACATACAACCTAATGATGACATAAACTGTCCTAGTTCACTCTTGCTTTTGATTTTGGCCAAAACTCTTATCAAAATCTAATTTATTTTTTATTTGTTTGGCACAATAAGGTTTGTATGGTTTTACCTTCATCTAATCACCATCTCTGGACGGGGAAAGCTGCATGCCCTTTGACTACCTAGAACATTAACTTACATATTACCCACCAAAAGTTCAAAAGTCTCATCCCTGATAGTGGAAATCTAACTCACGACCTTATAGAGAAAGTTTCACGTTCTTACCAATGACAAATTCAGCCAACATGTGTCGGCTCAAACACTACATACTCCATGCACTATTCATTCTAATCAAACCAAGAAATATACCAAAAAATCATGAAGGATATACCATCAATCTTACAACAGCCCATTCTACTTTTCAAGAACTTGAACGGATTAAAATCTCAATCTTACAACATCAAAGCGTATAAAATAATCAGTCATATAGTCCATACTTACATGTAATCCTGTTTCCCTATAGTTCATACCTACGGGTAACCTAAGACTGAGATCATCCAAGAAACACCGTGCCCGAAAGATTCTACAGAACAGGGAATTATAAACCTAATTAACTACCAGAAAAGCAAATAAGCGAAGTAATAATCGAAGCGGAAACAAACCAAGAAGAGCAGCGATAATTCCCCCACACACGCACACGTTACAAAAAAATTGCACACAAACATACAACAGCTCAGAAAACACTAAACAAGGAAGAGAACAACAAACAGTCATTCAGAAAGAAAGCCAACCTATCTTGCTGCTACAAGTTGAAACAGAGGCGGTATACAATTTCAAGAAACCACAGAAAACATATCAGCAATAGAACTTAAATTTGGATGTGTGGCAGGGAAATGTAAGAGACACATGGATGGTTCAACCAGTCCTGCATTGAAGCAACAGAACGCATACAGAAGGAAGCAGAAATAACCGGAATCCTGGACTTATCAAAGACAACGAATGCAGAAATATTGAAGGATGTTTGTTTTTTTTCTAATGTTTGCTATGTAAAGCAAAGTTTCAATGGTACTTACTGTTCATCAACAAGCACAATTTCTTGTATAGGTGTCAGCTTTCCATTGGCGACTACCTCTCGCGGTGATTTAATATCGACCATAACAGCAATAATGTCTGGCAAAAGCAAAATGTTATACTACTCAAATAAATACTAATGTAAAATAATAGTAAATGCGTTGTAATCTATGTTGCATAGTTAGTTACTTGTAGATTAAGTATCAAAGCAACAAAGGTGTTTTTGAATAGTCTTGGATATGGTACATATTGCAATTTATTGAATGTTGGATTACCGATAGTGGTGGCGGTGTTGTTGTGGCACAAACTTAAAAATCAGATACTACAAATGAATGGAAAAATACTGACCATTAAAACCTATAAACATAGGACATTTTGTGATTAGTACGGTGTGTAATTTATATGGATGCGTTTAATAGAGAAATAGTTTTCAAGAGACGACATGGATCGAGAAAGACAGAGTTAGAGAAAACTAATATAAAATGCAGAACAGAAACAAAAGATTTCTATGTGAATACAGTGCTGTGTTTATTAGTACGTGTTTCTTAGTAAAGCTGATTACTTTTGTATATAGATATATGTACCTATTGGTGTCTTTGTTCCTGCTAGTGGTGCTGTGTCAGACAATGGGAATGATTGTATTGCTGGGTATGCAATCATCTCAGTTGGATCATTTATTTTTCGTATGAATGTTGCAGGTGTAAACACCCATTCATATGCCATCCCGGGAGACATGTGATGGAACGCCGGTTTAATTTGTTGTACCTGTGCTCCGCCAGCAATGTATGTACAACCAACAATCATTCTTGCATCTATGTGGTCAATGGTTTGATCCCACATGATAGACTCAACGATGTTTCCCTAGTTTATTTCAGTACCTCTTTAGTTGTCTAAAACCATACGTAAAGTGGAATGGGGAAACGTATTATGAGTATTATCTGTAAGCGTACCTGTGCATCCTGTAGAAGCAACTTCTGAGTCCGACGGTTGTTAGTACTCGTATGTACTTTCGTTTTATCAATAAGTACAACTTTGACTCTCCAGTTCTTCGTTGCTTGGGAAATCTCATTGATGAAAATAGTTTGCATACTCTTAGCCATATCTGCGTAGTTATTTTATAAGCGACAATGTACCTATTTATGTATATTGAGTCTATAAGCAGCTATGTACCTATGTATATTGATGTTTTGTTGTGTAAATGTTGTTACTGTTGTGAATATTTACGCCTCATATTTTAGAAGGTAGTATTTTCAGTGTACTAAGGTTGAAGTTGTGTCTGTGCCCTTTGAATTATCTCTGAGAAAACTATGTTCTGTGTTTTTCTTTCATCAGATTTTTCTGCTAGTGTAGGAGGAGCAATAAGCACCTTTAGTGCATTGAAACTTCTAACTCGTGAGAATGCAACGTAAAGTTGACCGTGTGAGAAAACTGGTTCGCGTAAGTAAATACCTGCACGATCTAATGTTTGCCCTTGGGCTTTGTTGATCGTCATTGCATAACATAGTTTAACAGGGAATTGGTACCTCTTAAAAGCAACACCAAGTCTCTCACTTTTTGAAGCCTGTAATGGTATTTTGTGTAGCAATGTAGTCTGTCCTGCATATGGTCCCGTTCCAATTTCTGCCAGAATAGTATTTGTATTGAGTTGTTTGCATATCATTCTAGTCCCGTTGCATAGGCCTTAAGTAGGACTAATATTTCTCAACAACATTACCGGGGAATTAACTTTCAGCACAAGTTGGTGCGGAGGAAGGCTGCTAGGGTTTAGTGAATTCAGAAAATCTTCATACTCTCCTTGGTGCTGTGGATCGATGGTAACGTCGCTGCTGATGTATGTTTTAACTACTCCTTCGATTCTTTGCAAAATGACATTGTTCATTTCATCAGCACAGCTATTCGTAGGAGCTAGCAGTGCTCTGTTCATAAGAACTCTGTAATCACTGCTGAGTTGATGTATGTTCGGATATACAAAGTCAATCAGCTGCTGTAGTGATTGTTGTTCGTTAGTAAAGGGGATTGTTATGTGGGTTGGCAGTGTGATGTTTCTGTTTTCATCTTCTGGTTCTATGCCGTTCCCTACACGGAGCAGATACTCTGCGAAGAATGGGTCGTCTATTGATCGCATGTTCTCGGTTAGTCGTATCTGTGTAAAGTGAGGCCATAATGGAGAGCGGAATAAGCTGGCGTCAAGTTGTTTAGCCATACTTCCACCGGAGACAACAGGGAGAACCTGGCGGAAATCTCCCCCAAAAATCACAATCTTGTTTCCGAAGGGTAGATCGACTTCAGTTATGTCTTTCAGCATTGCAGCAAATGCCTCTACTGTTTCTCTGTGAGCCATTGGAGCCTCATCCCAAATTATCAATTTTGCTTCCCTGATAAGTTGCGCGGTAGCTGATTGCTTGGTAACATTTGCAATTTTAATGTCTTCATTATGTACTGGCAGCTTAAAACGTGAATGCGCTGTCCTGCCGCTGGGCAGCATACAAGCAGCTACTCCGGAGGTAGCCGTTGCTAGTACTATGTGTCCCTGAGAACGCAAGGTTGCTATGATTGCTTTGTACAAGAACGTTTTCCCAGTCCCCCCGGGGCCATCAATAAAGTAGGCCAATGGTTCATCTGCATTCACTTGAGCTAATATTATGTCGTATGCTCTACGTTGTTCTTCGTTAAGTCGACCTATACTCACAATATCATCAGTAGACACTGCCACGTTTCTCTCGTAAGAAATCTCTTTGCCTACATTACTGGTATTGCTGAGTAACTCAAGATCAGGCCCTAGCTGAAAGTCTGTTAATCTTTTTCCCATGTGCTGAACATACTCTGATATGTCACACAATGTCTTCCGTTTCAATTCAACGTATGCAGTAGCAGATAAAATATTTTGTGTCCTATGGTTATCACATAGGTGCTCTTGGTACCTCTCCCATAGCAATCTTGGATTTGATGGTGAACAGAAGACAAGAATCGATGCAAATAAATGGCGTAGCTGCACGGGCATCTGATACAATATTCCTTCTTCTAAGCACTTGTCAAGATCAGAATCAGTAGCTAACAAGTTGCGTGCTAATGCAGCCTCTCTGAAGGTTGTTTGTAGACGACCATTGAATGTTAGCAGGTCATTGTAGGAAGACGGTGCCCTTACATGGTTCAATAATAATCGCAGGTAGTATCGTTCCCCTTCGTTGGGTGCAGCAGATACAATGCGACCAATGACTCTTCCTTTCTTCCTCACACTCCAGAAGCGTTTTCCATAATCCCACACAAAATTCTTTGGAAAATCTCTATAAAAAAGTTGCGAGAGATTTCGCAGTATCATCATACTGGTTCATGTAGAAGAATTGAGTCAACATGCTCTTTGAGATGAAGGTATTTGAAACCAAAGAGTCCAAATCTTGATTAACGGCGAAAGAGACGTAGTTGTTATTGGGTAAATGCAGTTGCAACGCTATCACAGCTGGTTGCATCTCAAACAGATCAAATGAGTAGATACGCCACGCAGCTTCGGGTGGCCCAACCCAGCGTCCACGTTGATATTCTTCAATTTCATTGTCCGCATTTGCAACAGACAACCGGAAAGCAACTCTGTCAGGTCCTTTGTAGATGTACTTATATATGTACTTTACTAATTTAATTGTAGAGCAAATTTCAACGTTGATGTGGCAATTGTACCTCTGAAGCAAATAAGGATTGTAAGGTACAACCCACTGGTTGTCAATCAAATGGCGACGTACTGTAGCTCTTAAACCATTGTTTCGACGTCTATACCGAGGGTAACTATCAGATCCATGCGTCGTTGCCTCTTGGAATTCTCGAGGGTATCTATTTTTGCATTTACAGTTCTGCATACACGGACTATGTGGATTCCATGAACCGCAAGGCCCGTGAATCATATGACTGAGCACAAGTTTATGTAACTCTGGATTCAGTATTGGATCTGGTAATTCTGCGCTTATATAACGATCATATGCCTCAGAACTCAACAGCTTGGATTCTTGGGCCATTATTAGAAGAAGATGCGCGTGAGGCAAACCACGTTTCTAGAATTCAACAGAGTATACACAGGCCTCTGGGTTTCCAAATATCTTTTCTTGGAGAAGATCTTTCTTCAGTAGTTGAAGTTTTGCTTTAAAAACTCGACTAAGCAAATCTGGTCTATTTTGCGGTAATTCATTAGGAAGCAGATAACTGGTGATTTCGCACCACTCAGGATTACAGGTCATTGTAACAAAGAAGTCGGGTTTACCAAACTGCTGTACCAATGCCATGGCGTCCATGTATCTTTTTCTCATGTCTCTTGGACCCCCGACAAAGGATGGTGGAAGTATAAACTTCTTTCCTACGTCAGATCCAAGGGTCTTTCCAGAAGCAATACTATCTAATAATCCCTGTAGGCAATCGGTCCTAATTTCTCGCTGCTGTTTGTAATAGTACTCTAAACGTGAGGTTTCGATCTTTACAAACATGTCGACGATGTATTGCTGGAAGAGTCTTCCAATGTGCAGTAACATTGACCTATCATCCTTGCGTATCTGCATTTTGTAGCAATAGTATTGCCTGCACGACACAACATTCCGCTTGCGTGCACCAGATTTTATAGCTGCATGATCGACAGGTAGAAAATATTGAAGAAGAATGTAGGCAGAATCTACTATGGGTTCACAATGGATAACATGTACCTTGTTCTTCTTCAAAGATCAGCTGCTCAGCAGCAGTGAAATTAACTGGAAGAAGAGCTAGAGGCGTTGTGCAACAACGCTTTTGCTTCTGCATATTGGGCGGAAGCTTTTCAATACCATGATGCCAGCCTACCTCACCACGTGTATAAAGCAATGGATACTGAAGCGAATCATAGCACCCGAAGTTATGGCATATTCTGTGAGGAGTAGTGTTGGCAGAGTAAATTTGAATATGACATTGTGGATTCAAAGTTGCCTCATCATCAACACAAATAATACCAGCAACATCATTGCAACTGGGTTCATTAAACACCCGTTGATCAAGCCTAGGATTATTAACGATGAATATTTGACATTGATCTACTGAATCTAGAAACCTTAGTTGTCTTAGAAACACGGCATAAGGATTCTGAGACAGAATCTGAGTTAGCCTCAACATAATATCGCGGGAAAAACGATCAGAAACTTTTAAACGCTCTTGAAGCTCAGTTAGAGAATCATAGAAGTACAATTGTATACCACTGGGCGTTTCAGAGGCTGGTTTTAGGGGATTCAGAAAATGGTGCACTTTGCCCTGCACCTTGAAGATGTATATCCCTTGCTGATTTTTCAGTAGGTCATTGTCTTTCCGAGCGGAGAAAGTAGTGAAAGCTAGGTTGTTATTGTAGGTCCTGACATACTTTTGGAAACCAACTGACTGCGAGGATCAGTACCAGTAAATAAATCAGATAATGCACGGGGCATTTCTGTGATCGCTAACTTAATTTCTCCCTCAGAGCAACAAAAGCAAGCTGATTCATTGTAGAAACGGATTGCATTACAGTATACACAGTCACTCGCCTCAGGCGGCATGGAAGCAATAGACTGGGGTTCCAAAGAAACATAGCTATCGTACGCATAACGTGCACGTAGCTCAGCCCTTGCATTAACGGAAGGATAAAAATCAAAGTTCACATATGCTCTGCGTGAAATTTTTTCGCGCGGCATTGGATTATTCGAAGTGCGGGATGCGTTCAGCATCTGGCTCACACCACTTGTGGACGCAGATGAGGCGGTAGGTGCATTTAGGCTACCTTATTCTTTCGAGCCGCGTACTGAGTACGCCGACGCTTCAGCAACAAATCCTTTTTTTCTTCTCATAGATGCATATGTATTTCATCTTTTCTCATTCTGAGAGTTACGATTATCAAGGTCCATAGAGCGACGAGAAGAGGCGTAAGCTAAGATTTGAAAAATAATCTAAAGACACATCTATGCCCTCAGCATCAGACTTACTTGCATAGACGGGGCATGTATAAAAGCTAAAAGGCAACCTTATACTAAAGCCGTCTACCCACAACCACCTAGAACTAAGAAGATTTGTCGGTAAACGAAGAACATTGAAATTGCAACTGCACAAATAACTTCCCAAGTCTACTAAGAGACATACAAACTCTAAACAACGAAACAAACACGATTTCTTGCCGTCTAGAAAATTTGGAAGCTGCAATTATCGGAAAACAAAGAACTACGTACCTAAGAACGGCCGACAAACGCAGAGGCACAAGTTAAGATACAAATCACAACGGTAACTGCATTTCCATGGGGAAAATAAGAAATTTGAAAGGAAATAAACAAAAACATGAAATTATAAAGGAAATTTAAAAAAAATAAGAAACCAAACAATCCTGGAACATAACAAGCACATTGCTATATTATTGCATAGATTGTAGGTTTAAATGAGCCTGTAGTACCAATTTTTAATAAACAAAGCAAAAGTAACATGCATTCCTAAGAGTACACAGAACACATAGCAACAATACAGACAAAGCCTAAATATGTACAAGAAGGTCAGCAACACAAATACTGAGACAGAGCAAGCAGTACCATATGAAAGGAAAAGAAAATATTACAAACAATGGACCACAAACAATAACAACCAACAAAGATAACAGCTTTCAGTTAAAACTATTTTGTAATTCTTTACTGTAGAAATGTTAGAAATATCTCTGTAGTTATTGAAAGCTGTTAGCAAATACTTTTTTATGACTCTTCCATTTCTACCGTAAAACAACTACCAAATATTAATATACGTTGAAATGCAAGAATTATAAACAGAACACTAACCTGCATATGACAATTTGTTGGATCCTGCAAAACAGAAAAAGAGTTATAAGAAAGCTGAAAAGAAACAAAACGAATCGAAGGATTAAAGATATACATAAACAACAACATACTTATAAAAACAGCATACAATTTTTGACTAATCAAACAGTCCTAAGAATAAGCTTTTTCACCGATCATTAACAACATTGAATAATGGCAATCAACCAAACCAAACATCCATTGCTTGAAAACAATGTAACAACCTACACAAAATGCACCCGAAGATTATAGCCTAGACAAAATGCACCTGAAGATTATACCTACACAAAATGTAGCTGTTGACAAACAAAAAAATATAACAAACAAACCAAATGCAGCGCAAAACTCCGATTCTATACAGACCTAACCACACACTCTGAAGCAAAAGCCGACCACAAACGAAACAAAAACCAAATATCTAAATAAACCGATCCAAATGCAAGGGGAAAAGTGTCAGGCTAACATTCCCTTTTTTAAATCAGATTTGGCTAATAGCTTTCAGTTTTAATTATTATGTCACACATGCAATTGCACCAACAAAGTAGTTTGTAGAAGAAAGCCTAAACCTTTCTAACACGAGAAAAAAAAAAAAACAAGAAACAACATTTTCTACTCTTCTTTCGATCAAATCTCCTAAGCCTTGCAATCCTTTTACCTATCACAGAAAGCAGACACAGCAGCTGCAATAAATGAATGAAAAGCGGCATGCATCCCAAAAAAAAAAAAAAACAAACATGACACCCTCCGTTGCGAACATGCTAAAATTAAACCGGAAAAAAGGAAAGTCTCTGAAACAATGAATCAAAGAAGATCAGAGCATCGGTCAACAAACCAATTCAATATGAAAGGACAACAATACAGACGAAGAAGCACCTGCATTTCTAATAAACCAAATAAAACATTGAGGCAACCAAGAAACAGACCTCAGTACAAGCGGAAGAAGGAAGCAAAAAAACAGAGAAAGAAATAAACCAATTTCAGAAACAGAAAGCAAATTAACAGAAGGATGAAGGACGAAGAGAGGCAAATCAACGAACACACAAAAAATTTGGCAGTACACACAAATAAAAATCACTTACACAGAGCAAGAAGTAGCAGCAGAGGCGTCCTGGACATAACAGTCGGCCATGGCCTTTGGAAGAGGTAGATATAGTAGTGCCACCGCCCACTCAATCGAAGAAGCAAGAGGACATGCGCTTTGGACATTGGCTGCGAAAGGCGGTAGTGGAAAGAAAATGGCAGCGAAACAAACAATGAAAACGAGCATCATGGGTTTCTGTGTACTATACTTCAATGTTAAGATAAATAATAAAATAAAATAAAATAAAAAATAAAATAAAAATAAGCTCAGTAAACGAAAACGACAAATTAGTTGACGAAGGATCCAAATATTATAGATACTTCATTGTTAAGATATATATATATACACCAGAAAAATTGCATATTTTTCGCACGTGTTCGGCTAAATTACTTTTTTCAATCTTTTTAATATTATATATATACTAGTTAACGTGAGCCCTGCAAGGCACGGCGGACCCAACATAAATCGTTATCAATGATAATATCAAAGAATAGATCCCCAAAGTGAAATAAATTGCGTAAGCTTAAACCGTAACAAATTCAAAGCACAAGACAAAGAGGGCAAGAGAAATATATCACATTTTCTCCAAGAGGTAGCTCTTTCTTAGGGACGTGAAGATTGTGAATCACCTCTCTTCCAGTCCTATCAGTAGTTTTCATCTACAAAATAAACTACAATATGATGTATCGGAGAACAATGTCATAAAGTCGATCACTTTAGCTTCGACTTTACGCAATGAAACATTATAGAAAAACAATAAGCGGATCATAACTACACGGTCAAATATCACGGAACGCCTTAGCTTCCAGATCATTAATATGCTTGAAAATATGTTACTCATTTTCTATACGACATTTCTCTTTCTCATCATTAATGAATACGTCATTGATCTCGTGTTCATTCATTTGGTAGAATAAAAACACGCATCAAACGGTCTGAAGAATATAAAAAGCGATTTGGTATTCCAACATCAATTTTAGTGACATTCGTACTGCAAATGGCCGTCGGTTCCACCGACGTTATGTTGTTCAAAATAATAAAAATATTTAAAGTGGTGTCCACACTGTTTTATTCAATTGTTGTGTCGAAATCGAAAATTGTCGATTGATTGAAATTTAAAACTGAATCCGCACTGTCAGTTGGAGGTACTAAAAATGAACCGTATCAAAATATACACTTTGTTGTGTATAATATTCAATTATTGTGTCGAAATCGAATCGAGAAATCGAAAATTTTCGGTTGATTAAATTTTAAATCCTCCTTCGGTTTATATATAACGATATACCGAAAAGGAAAAAAACCAGCTGTTTTAAAAGTTTAAAAAAAATAGGTGCCACGTGTCAGCCCAGGAGGCTGCCACATGGCACATTGTGGGCAAACCCCCTTAGCTTTTAATAGATATAAGATATATATATTGTTGACTATACGGTTAATTTATAAAATAAATATATGTTTAATAATGACAAGAGAAATATATGTGCCGCAATAAAATAAAAAATTAATAAAAAAAATACAACAACGAACATTTACACCATTGATTATTTGGGATCCATATTAATCAATGGATCTCACATCATAATCAATGGTCAAAAAATTTGTTGTGGACTTTGTTGTACATATTTTGTTGTGATACTCTTACTATTTCTAAAAACAATTACTACCCGTCTCAAAATATAAGTTCGTTTAACTTTTTGGCTTTGTCTCAAAACATAAATCCGTTTTGAATACTAATGGAGTATTATTTCATTACCTTTCGTTTTACTCTAATAGTGAGCATATCTACAAGGTTTCAGTTTCACAGGTTTAACTCATTCTTCTAAACTGATGGGATGCTCATAGCCCCTCATTGGGAGAAATCCTTGACAATTCGAAAAGACCTTAGGATACTCTTCTTCAATAGGCATATGATTCAGAGCTTGTTCTTGTATCTAACTAAGGCATGCTAAGAGTCCATAGGTTCCCTTTTCAGATTCTAGGTTATGATTTTGCAGCTAATCATCTTAAGTTGAGCTTCTTATGTTTAAGTTTTTAGCTTAATTTGTTCTACCTCGTGAGAGAAAACCAACTCTTTGTTGAATGCGAAGACCATGAGACTGTATCTTTTCATCCAATCCACACCTGATATCATGTCACACCCTCTCAAATTGATCAATCTCATATTTTGCTAGAACTTATCCCCTTGCATGGCAAGTCAGCACATTTAAATTCACCCACTTTTCTATTTCCATCTATTATTGTGATTAACATAGGGTGAGTTGGTTATGTCACAAGCTAGTTAAGTATTAGAAGTAGGCTTTTATGTGGCTAAGCATTATGTGGTTTGATGACCAAAATAGTAACGACCAACCTTAACCGGCAGAGTACCGGGTCGGAAGCACTATAGTGGAGAGCAAGATCGTATCCCTCGAGGAATCAATCGAGTACCAAAGCCGTTATCAAACTTAGTTTAGGTCAATAATAGGTTGTTCACGTTTTGAATTATACTACGATGACAATTAAACGAAAGGTACTTATAAGAGAGAAGCATATTCAAGATATAATCCAATTGAATACTCTCACCCCTCTAATCGACTATCTCGGGAGCAAGCTTAACCAACCAACCGACCTAATGATTGTATCGACTCATTCACGGGTGCAAACTCCTAAGCTAGTGTAAGACGCCCCGGTTCAACAGTCCGCCTTTAAGGATTTAACTGACCGAAAAAAGATTAACGCACTAGAGTTGCCTGATTTCACAACCGAATGAACTTCACTTCCTAGTCAATCTAAACAACTCAGTTGAGATTAAGAAATTATCTTAAAACCCCATTTTCCCACACCCCTTCGCAACATACATTTGTAAAAGTGTTGTGTGTGATCATGAACTAAGTGATCAATCTAATTCAAGCATTAAGAACAAGTTTTAAGACATGAATTCGTCGATACAACATCAATTAAGCACTACCCATTCCCAATTTCATCAATTAGAAGGTGATTTCTTCAATCTTCACATGACTTAGTTATGTAATGTTTAGCTACTCATAATTAAACAAGAAATAGCAATCAAAGAGAGGATTAAAGCCATAAAACAAGAATAGAAATGAAATTAATTACAAAAATCGCAGAGAGTTGAGGTTTACATCAAGTTTCTTCAACACCCATGTCCAAAGATGAAGAAGAAGCCAAAATGTAAAATCTAACTTGATTGAGCTAAAATCTAAGGTTAATTTAGCTCAATCTAAGGAGAGGAGTAGAAATTAATCTAGGAGTTAAGAGTATGTGTGTAAGAGTGTGAAGAAGTGTGTAAAAAATCAGTGCAAAACATATTTATATGTGATCCAAAATGTGCAGAAAATCAGCCTAGTGCGCACACACTGAGTACTGGTGCGCACGCACTGCCTCTTGTTAGCTGGGAGAAACTTGGATCTGCCTCGTGTAGTGCGCTTGCACTAGCTTTCAGTGCGCTTGCACTAGCTCTCTGTACCAAAACTGGACCTTCTGCCTCTCTGGTGCGCCTGCACTGGCTTTGGTGCACCCGCACTGGGTGCCAAACCTCCAAATCTTCATTTTTTCTTCAATTCTTCCGTTATCGAGCCTCGGTTTCGTCTCTCTAAACCCAATGCCTCAACTTCCGGGTTCTCGAGTCACCTGTATCTTGCATCACAACATCCAAATACATACCGAGCGTAATTCCGCAAGATAACTAGGGCTCGAAAAGGGCTAAAAACATCGTAAAATGGTAAGGTTTTCCATCAATGTGATGGTTTTGCCTCATAGTGGATGTGCAATGCGGTTTTTAACCTATATATGGTCTAAAACTACCCGGAATGAACCAAAAATGCGTAAACGGGGGTTGAAACGTGCACCGGATCATATTAAAGTTGACTCTCATCATGGTTGGAGGTGGTCTCATGGGGAATTTAGTAGCCACAAGGTAGAAGAATGGTATTTCATCGGGAGCATCTTTCAATACTATACATTGTTGTCTTGACTGAATTACAATCAGAAACCGATGATTATTCTTACCCAAAATGTGCTTGTGATCTAAAATTCGGGCAACAATATTTCTAACATCGTCTAAGGGGTTGAATTAAGGCACATGAAAAACGAAAAATGGAAGGCAAACTTGAAACTAAAAGTAGGGTGTGACAAGATTTTTGATAGTATAAAAAAAAATCACTTTTATTTGTCTTTTTCTACAAATACTATATATAATACAGGTGTCTTGTAAAGTAGACTACCAGAACATACATGCCTATCAGATTGTATATTAACTTGGTGCTTACGTGATTGTAAGTTAGATGTTAAAGTGGTTAAGTAAAATATAAGGTTTTGATTTTAAATTTTGTGGAAGCATAGAAATGGTTTTTTTTAGGGCCCATATAATCACCTCGTAATCTTGTAGTTAAAAGTATTCAAAGGTAAAGCATGGAGAAACTGTTACAAACTTGTTCACACACAACTTCTCAATATTGAAAGTGAAATATTCAACCTATGTTGACATTGAATGTCAAGATTTATTGGTAAATGTCACACAACAAATATACATATAAAATTGGAACACATTCGAATATTATAGAAACATTTATTAAGTTGTTTTAAACGGTGATCTCTGAGATGACCTTGTGAATAGAGTTGCGAGCCTTACACATTGCCTCAAGGGGCACTGCTTTAGGCATGGTAAGTCCTTCACCTTCGGTCAAGTCAACAATTTCCGGACCAACCCTTTGCCACTGAAAGCATTGAATCAGTGACCCTAATGTCAAACCGACAACGCGTTGAGCTAGGCCGGCGCCAGGACATGATCGTCGTCCCATTCCAAAGGGCATAAGTTTGGTCGTGTCAACATGCGATGTTCTTTCAAATCTCTCAGGTTTGAAGCTTTCGGGATCTTCCCACACATTCGGGTCTCTATGAATAGCCCAAGCATTTACAAGTAACATTGTCCCCTGAGGCACATCATATCCTCCCACTTTACAGTCTTTAGAGGACTCATGTGGCAGCAGGAGTGGTGCGGGAGGACACAAGCGTAAGGTTTCCAAAATGATGTTGTGGAGGTATGGTAGCCTAGGTAGATCTGATTCATTAATTAAACGATCATTTCCTATGACTTCGTCGATTTCGTCCATGGCCTTCTTTAGTACTTGTGGATTGTTGAGCATGTTTGACATCGCCCACTCTACCGTAACCGATGACGTGTCAGTACCGGCAAGCAACAATACCTTCATATTCAAAGATTGATGGAGATCAATTAGAAGATAGAATGACAACAAAGTAGAAGTAAAGTTGATAATGATATGATACGGGTGTAACGTACCATAACGGTTGATTTGATGAGTTCATCAGTGTAGTAATCTGAATGTTTTTCTTGAAACGACAATAGGTGGTCAATCATTGTATTGTTTTTCTTGGCATGATGGTGATCTTTGATCAAACCTTGCAAGAAGTTATCCATATCAATGCTGAGTTTGCTCACAACCTTTTCGTAGCTCTTGTAGTCTATCTTCCTCAAGAGCGGCACGAAGTCTTCGGGTTGAGACGTGCCAGCAAGTTTGAAAGTGGATCTTATGAGATCACGAAAGTGTTCCGCCTCCACATCACCGTCATGATCTTCACCAAAGTATCTCTTCCCAGTCATCATCCTCATAATCACGTTAAAGGACAACTCAGCAAATTTGGATTGCAGTTCAACTTTTGCGTACCCAGTCGAGGATTTTGAGCTGTCATCAAACAGTTTTCTCAGCAAACGATTGACTTCATCTTGCCTAATGGACAAGAACATGCTAAGACGACTTGGGGAGAAGATTTCGTTTGCTCCAAGTTTGCGGAGATTACGCCAATGGTCACCGTACGAGGCCGCAACAATGCTAGTGTAATTGTAGCCGATGTACTGGCCGATGATGTTACGTGGACGGTTGGCGAGTACAACATCGTTCTTGGTAAAACATTCTTCAACGGCAGACGGGGAGGAGACAACCACCACAAGATGGCGCCCAAAGCGGAGAGAAAATATTGGACCGCATTTTTCAGAGAATTTAAGCAGAGTACGATGAAGAGGTTGCTTTATAAGATGAAGATGACCGATGATGGGAAGAGCGACACGAGGAGTTGGAGGGATGTTGTGCCGGCTTTTTGGGAACAATAATTTCACTGCCAAAATAAGGAATAGGAAAAAAGTGAAAACTGTGTAGATCAAAGAAGCATCCATTTTTGTCTTTTGAGTTTGTGTGTTTGTATTTGTTGAATTGCTTATTGTTCTGTGAATTGTGTGTGTATCAAACATTTTCGGTCAATTTATATGTGTGAGAGAGTTACTGTGGAAAGGGATGATGTGGAAGTCATGATTGGTCATTGTTGGGGTCTGAATTATTTGTAATATTGTAAATGTGGATCATTATTTAATAGAAGACTATGAGATCATGCATGAATTAGCTTCTCCATCACTTATTACGTAGGCTATATAGCACAGTTGCCACAACATTTATGTACGACCTTCACGTAAAAGTTTTCTTTAGTTTCTTAGTTTAGGGTTTAACCGTTTTCTTTAGTTTCTTATTATATTTCAATTTAGAATGTACTAATGAAGAATATCGAGTTCATCCGATGGATTGGATTAAGAATATTTTATGAATAAACTGGAGTATATAGATATTTAGTATAACATTTTTTTGTCCGAACGGGCTTAGCCCCTTAAATTTATACATTGCCTCCGTCAGACAGTGGAGCAAAAATAATGATTTACAATGATACTAAGCAGTACTTTAATAACTAATACATCTGTTCTAAAATATAAGTTTTTCACACAGATTACAAAAGCGGTTAAATTTCATAAATTTAAAGGTTAATGTCTAAAATGTCCTTTGACTATCATTAATGTAATAATGGTTAAGTGGTTGAATTGATAATAAATTAGGGGTAGATAGAGAAAATTGTAATAAATGTTGCATTGGTAATGTAGCCTGTAGGACTTATATTGTGGGACAAATCTAAAAATGTAAGATGACTTATATTGTGGGACGGATGTTGTATCTCTCTATATGTTTATTAGAAAAATTGGCATGTTTTTCGTACGTGTTCGGATAAATTACTTTTTTTTATAATTTTTTTAATATTATATCTATATTGTTGACTATGCAGTTAATTTATAAAATAAATATATGTTCAATAATGACAAGAAAAATGTTTGTACCACAACAAAATATACACAAAAAAAGTGTTACAACACACATTTACACCATTGATTATTTAGAACCCATATGAATCAATGGATCTCACGTCATAATCAATGGTCCAAAAATGTGTTGTGGACTTTATTGTATATATTTTGTTGTGATAAATCATGTAAATTTAAAGCTTTTTTCAATGGTCCAAAAATGTATATATTCTAATAACAATTCATTCTTTTAAATTTAAAGCTTTTTTAGTTATAAATCATGTACTTTATTGGTATCAAATGAAGATTTGTCTCAAGTATCTTGTATATATGTAGATACTCTCTCAGTTCCTTCTACCCTGAAAAACATCAACAAAATACATTGTTTAAAAATTTGTGTAATGTTTTAATTGCTGATACGCTAAACTCGCAAAAGACGCCCTCGGATTCGTATTGGGCTTCTAAGAAGCCCAATGACGAATAGGGTCCTTGGCCCAACCAGTTCGCACCTTAATAAGACGAACAAGGTCAGGAATAATCTAGCCCGCCATGCCATTACGATACTTATAATCGACCGGGCAAAGGGCATCGATAACAAAGCCTTCATACGCCAACTACCAGGCAAAGCGAAGCACTAGGGGCCGAGTCGACTGCCCCCTCAGCTCGCAGCCCGCACAACTAGGTAATCAAGTCACAAGGTACAGGTAAGGAGCCCGCAATGGTCGAGATGCAAGCAAACCCGCACCTCAGGAGCTCGACTCGCAGCTTAATTCGATTCGCAGCTTTACATTCATACTCTGCTTGTATTTTCATTTCTCGCCTAGTACCTACCGACTATGTAAGCCCTATAAATAGCGGCACATTTTACCCTTCAAAGGGACGCATAATTGAAAACGCCACCAAGCTCTGTCAATTCGTCGACATATACTTTCTCTCATACATGCATATTGTTCTTGCTAATCTTCATAAGCACTTCTCGAGCAATACGTAATCATAAACATCAAAACTAAGCCAGATATCCACATAAAAACACATAAACCGCACCCGTGATATTTCCGACCATATCAATTGCGTATGTTTTTATACTAACATTCTATTCATCATCAAATACTCTTTGTCAAATAATTTACTGTTAGTCAAATTTAATAATCATAATCGGCCATAATCGAATCTAGACCTCAAGTCTATTCTAGAAAATACCCTAGCACTCTCTAACACATCCATTAATTCATCAATTAGGAGAATATGGTAGCTATCCTTGACAGTCAAGTTGTCCAACCTTTTGTAATCCTCACAGAATCTTTAGGTTTTATCTTTCTATTTCACAAAGATCAAGGGTGATTAAAATGGACTATTATTGTGTTGTATAATCCTCCATTGTAGCATTTGATCTACCAACTGCTCCATTTCATCCTTCTAACAGTGAGCATATCTACAAGGTTTCAATTTCGCAGGTTCAACTCATTTTTTTAAAGTGATGGGATGCTCATAGCCCCTCATTGGTGGAAATCATTGAGAATTTGAAAAACCCCATGATACTCTTCTTCAATAGGCATATGATTCAGAGCTTGTTCCTGTATCAAATTGAGGCACCCTAAGATTCTAGAGGTTCCCTTTCTCAAATTCTTAGTAATGATTTTGCAGCTGATCATCTTAAGCTGAGCTTCTTATGAATAACTTCTCAGCATAATTTGTTCTACCTCTGATGAGAGTCAAATTGGCTATCATTTACTATGTGATTATACCCCGTTTATACCTCGTTTTATATGTTTCCGGAGACATTTGGTTGTATTTTGATGTATTTACACCTTGGTTATCATTTCGGGACCTAGGACGTAAAATCCGGGATTCTCGGTCTTTTTCGGTGTAATTTACTATACTCTCGGTCACCCTAGTGTCCTGTAGGGATTACGTGTGGTATTTTTTGTGATTAAGTACAGGTATTAGGTGTTCGAGAAGGCTGGAATGCGAGTTACGAGGATTGGAATGTGTGCCCGAAGCTTAAACATTCAAACGGATCAAAACGTGTTGGTACTACAACCACACCTTCCACTGATCTGCATTTTGATCCATCTTAGAGGCATTTTCTGGGCAGGACATCCTCATGAAGGTTGTAGACAATTTCATTAGCTTTCCAACGGATTTTGAATCACTCGATTTGGAGGTCTACACACAAAGTTATGACCGTTTTTCTGAAGGTGTGTCACCATAGGCGGCCGCCTGTCACCATAGGCGCGCGCCTAAGATGCGGTTTTTGGCTTAGAAACTTGCTGAACCATTTTCTTCATGGAATTTTTTGACAGGCGGGCGCCTGTCACTACAGGCGCCCGCCTAGCAGCCCAGATCCGAAAAAAACACTTTAAATACCCCCTCATTTGATCTATATCAAGATCCCCTTCTTCTTAGATCGTTTTTCTCAGCCTTTTCTTCTTTTTTCTTAGATAAAACTTAGATTTGTATATAGTTAGTTTAGATTAGCTTTAATTAGTTGTAACTCGAAGATCTTACTGCTAGCTATTGCAATTTCAGTTTGGATTTCATTTTCGCTTACGGTGTTCTTCGTCCCGATTTCCGGTAATTTCGATTTCTTTCTTTTGATTTCCAAATTTAGATCTTGATGCTTTTTAGCTTAAAGGTTGATTTCTTGTTGTGTTCTTAGATTAATGAGTAGTTAATTTACCGATAGTCGAGATATGTGATAGCCTTCGAAATCGAATCATTAGCTCGTTGATTGAAGTGTTTTGATGTTATGATTGTTAGATTCTTGGTGTTGTTATCGTTCTAGAACTTATTCTTAATGACTTTTGTTGAACCGATCACTCGATAATTGTGTCACACGTATCGTCTTTACACATGTATTTTGCGAGAGGGTGCGGGAAAAGGGGTTCTAGGATCACCGTGTAAAACCGACCGAGTTGTTCGCATTCGGTTTCGTGTGTGAGGTTTATATCGTTGTTAACGAGCGTCTCATGAGCGTAGACCGTGTCGGGTCAGTTAAATCCGGTCAGCGGACTGTTGAATTCGACATAGGAAACTAGGTTGTTGAAATTGGCGCTTAGTTTCGGAAATAGGAGACGACACCCTTCAACGATGCCGAGAACATTATAGTTTGTTGAAACACTTCCGGAAACGAGTTAGGGTTAGAGAGTAGTTGATTGGATCATAGCTCGGCTATGTAGAACCGGTGATCTGACAAATCACCACGTTCAAAGCTGTGTCGACCTAAACTAGGGACGAGACCGACTTTGGTACTCGACCAGATTCCCTGTGGGATACGACCTTGACTCACCAATTCTAGGCTACAGTTGACCCGGTACACTGCTGGTGAGATTGGACACTTAGAAAAGGCCATTCAAGTTTTCTGGCGTCGTTGCCGGGGAATCGGGTTGATATCTTGTATGTTAGTTGAGTTTTTAGGATTAGGTCGTTTTTCTTATTTGTTTTCTTATGTATAGTTTGTTTTATTTGATGTTGTTGTTGTGATCACACCACGTACTCCGGTAGTGGTAGTGATTAGATACCGTGATTGTGTTCGTGTTGTTTCCCTGTTTGCAGATAATGAATCCATACTACAATTACGGCTTCTATCCTTATCCATTCGGATATTACAATTACGGTGCTATGGGTTACCAAACACAACCATTTTATCAGTTCAACCCATACGCCACATCATACGGGAATGCGTGGGATAATGCCCCAAGTTACTATGATCAACAACTCGATACTCTTCCACCTCCGCCTCAAATATCAGAGACTCACACAGAGGAAATGATCCAAGATGATACTAGAGAGATCTGTAATAGCACTACGGAAATTCTAGCTTCTTTACGGAGAATAGAAATTCTACTAGATCAACTGATCGAGAGGAAGGAGGCTGAGAGGAGAGAGCAAGAAAGTATGATTGAAGTCGCCCTGGAAGAACACTACGAGGATGGTATGACTCTTTTATCTATTGAGTCACCTGTTCCGTCTCCATTTAGCCCTATTGTTATATCTTCGGGGGTGCATCCTATTGAGTTTGTTGTTGATGTTGAGCCTATTTGTTGTTACTTGGAACTAGAGTCGTTGTTGGTTGGTATATGTTTTAGTTCGGGGAAAGTGAGTTCATTGTTCTGTGCAACGAATTCATCGAACCAGTCGTGGTGGTGGGGATTGAGCCCCGTGTTTTTAGTATTTTGTTTTCCGGGGGTGCTCAATTCCTACGATTTTGCTATGGAGAAACAACGGTTTGCTCTCCTTTGGTATAGCTATCCTTGATATATTTCGGGGTAGAGAGTCTAACTGAGGACTATAAACTTAGAATGTATTTTTATCGCTTTTCTTCCCCTTGTGTGTCATTGTGTTTCTATAGTGTGTATTTTGAATCTTCGGGTAAATTTTGTTGTGATATAACCCGGTGTAGTGTGTATTATGGGGGTTAGTTTGGTGTTTTTGGTTTTTGATGAATCGTGGTTGTCCGTCTAGTTTCATTTCGTTATCTCCATACCTGTGTATCTCGTGTAGTTGTTGTTTCTGTTGATATTAGCACGGTACCCCGGGAGGACTTTCTACGGATGCCACATGATCGTACTCGCACCATTTTCCGGTTATAAGCTAAGTTTTCTGCCCTTATCATTCGTGTTTGGTTTTAAAGTAGGGGTGGTTGGTTTAGCTTCAATGTCCCGTTTTCATGTCGAATGAGTTATACTTAGCGATTGTTATCCCTTTAGTTTAAATGAGTCAGATTCTGAGAATTTTGATGGCTTTGACATTGGTTTTGATACATCGAGCCTTCGGTATTGTATTGATAAACATATAGTGATTATATAAATGCATTTCATTTGAGTTGAGATCTTGTATTGAGAATCGAATAGTTCTATCACGTTAGCTTCAACGTCATTTATCACCATGATTAGTGGACGATTATAGTTGTCGTATGACCCGGTTACCTAGAACTTATATTAGTAACTTCGAGACGAAATAGAAAGGTCTTCGTTGTTAGGTACGGGATGACGGTTTTGGCATTTATTTTGACCCGATCAGAGCCAAAGGCCATCATTATACATATATCCACTGTTACCCCTCTAAGCCTTTTGTAGGGTGGTTAGACCGCCGCCCAAACTGACCATTTTGTTACTAACCCGTATAATCGATGTCCCTAGCCTTATTTCGGTCTACATATCCTTGACTACCTTGCATTGAGCTTTTATTTCCGCACATTTATACGATGTTGCGAGGTGTTGTGGTATGGGGGTGCTGTTGTGACATTGTATTATTCGAGTTATCCGGTATGAGAGTGTGACAGTGTGTTGGTTCGACTTTGTTCGGAATTTTGATGTGCATAGTTTTATACATACATGTATATAGTTTGGAAAAAAATATAAGAAAAAAAAAAGAGAAAAAAAAAAGTGAAAAAAAAAAAAGAAAAAAGAGAAAAAAAAAATGAAAAAGAGAGTATTTATATTTATCATATGTGTTTTTATTTTTAGAAAGTGTCCAGAAAATAATGGATCAAGTTATTGTTGTTTAGAGTTGGAGTTGGGGTTTATTTCGGATATCGAGATTGTTTTTATAGTTGGAGAGTGATGGGTATAAATAATTCCACCACCTCAACAGTAGGAATCAGCCCACTGTGGCCACCCTCCGGAATGACAAGAGAGATCGCAAAAGGGGCGGCCACCGTGTCTCACCTCGCCGCGACCAAAACATTTGCGGTCCCGTGCAAGTAGCGCATCCCGTGAATCTCATCCGTGCAAGTCAAGAGGGGTCGCCGGGGGGCGAGGCCAAAGAGGGCTTGCTCCTTGCGACCTCGCAGATGGCCGCCGATTGATCCGCATCTTCTCCCCACTTGTAACTTAGATATTTCGTCTTGCTTAGTATCTAAGTAAAACCTAGCTATTAGTAAAATATCTAAGAGATTGCTTATTCCCTAAGTTATCCACCTCTATAAAAGCGGGTGGTCATTGTAAACTAAAAAGGATGAGATATATGAAATACTCACTCTATTTGCAAGCCAAAGCTCTCTCCATTCTAGCTCTCTCCATACCACCACCCGCCGGAGTAACGCTACACCTTAAATACAAACGATATCCACCATCCAAACACCGCAAGGACACCCGTGACGATTTAGACATCTTCGCTTGGCTCCGTTACCGGGAAACGATTGTGTAAAAAATCACCTAGAGCTCTTATTCACGAGGAGATAATCTTACAAAGAAAGTCCTCAAACCGCCTTTCTTTCTTCCCTTTACCAAAGAAATCGCTCAAAAAGCCACCCCGCGAGAGATGGCCGGAAGTAAAGGGCATCTAACACCCCAAACCCCCGCAAAAGGTACTATGCTACATCAAGCTCGTGGGGAAGGCGCAGAGAAACGCTAGACAATCTCCCCGCGTAAGGAGAAGGATCCCGCAGAGGGGTCTTAGCACCCGCCGATGCTCGAAATGTCATTAATCAAAAAACCAAGTCGAAAGAGGCTATTGTTGCCCCGGATGGAACTCGCAGAGAGAGGTCACGGCAAAGCCAAAGATCGATCCCGTAAATACAACCGGGCTTTCGGGAGGACCCGCAGGTCGCCGAAATGAGGGAATACGCCGTGTACGCCGAAACTATGTATCTCACCAATTCCCGCCCGTGGCTAAGGGCCGAGGCCCCTATGACGATTCGACCCCGCAATCCTCCCGAAACGAAATCCCTCTTGCGGTCGCGCGACTGGGCCGCCGCAGCCAAATTCAAAATCGACGTAGAGGAGAGCGTGCACTCTTCAGGTCGCTATGGACCGAGGAAAGAAATTCCACGAACCTCGGCCCCCCAAGATCGCGACCATCAAAAAGGAAAGAGGATCGACAAAGGGTCCGCGTTTAATAGGTTGGGTGAGAAGGACAAGGCTTTAGCCCCAAGTCGTCTCAGCCTTCCTAGAGAAGAGATGCCCATCCAGCAGGATAGACACGCACAAGATGCCCGCACAATTATCAGGGAAAAGAGGGCCCGCCAAGAGGGATCACAAAATCATAGGGAATCAGAGCGTAGAACGGAGCGAGCCGATACGCAAGCACGCCGCGACCCGTAATCGACCCTATTTTGGCGAGCGATGGAGGTAATGAGAAAAGAGCTTGCGAATTAAAAAGTCGAGGCCCGTCGAGAAAGTCGCCCCTATTTCGGGGATCGACGTACTCGCTAAAGGGATTACGAAACATTGCCTCCCGGCGGAGAAAAGGTTAGTTATCCCGCTTACAACTATTACAATGGAAATTCATGCCCAAACGACCGGCTCACCGCGTTCCAGGGTCGCATCACCCTTGCTACACAAAATAAATCCGCCCGGTGCATCGCATTGGTTGGCGCATGCGGGATAGGGGCTGCGTCCCGGATACGCGGGCTCCCTCGCGGCTCGCCTGAAAGTTGGGAGGACTTGTCGAAAAAAGTTTGTCGAGAGTTTGAGTCGGCAAGCGAGGCCAAAGAAAACCATTGAGGACCTATATGAGGTTCGTATGGGAGGGCATGAGTCCGGAAAAGAGTATTACGAACGGTTCGTCGAATATATGATCAAACAAGGAACATTCCGTACGATGCGGTCATAACATGTTTCCTCACCGGAATCGCCAAAGGCCCGATGAAAACCGAATTCAATCGCGGCCCCCCAAAGCGGGTCTCGGGGAGATGTTGGAAAGGGCCGAATGATGGGGGTAAGCGAGGCGCCGTCTCGCGGGGAAAGCAAAGCCTAAGACAGAGCCACGTTCGCCAAAGGAGGATCGCGTGGATGACCGTAAAAAGGAAAAGGGACGAGATACTAATCGCGATCGTGAGGTAAAGAAGCCGTACAAATTTAGCGAGGATAACTTTACCCCGCTCAACACCAAAGCATCCCAAATACTGTTTGAAATTCGTGAACATTTCGACAAACCAAAGCCTATGAGGGGCGATCCTGATAGCCGCGATAAATCCAAATACTGCGACTATCACAAGGACCATGGCCACATCACCGATGAATGCTTCACCCTGAGGCGCGAGATAGAAAGGCTGATCCGTGAGGGACCAGCCAATAAATATAAACGCGAGGGGAACAACACTCCCAGTCAAGGACGCCAACCTCGCGTCTATCAGAGAGAGGTTCAGGTCATCCACGGGAATATTCCCAGCAACCATCAACTGAAATCTCAGATAAATCAAATCAATACCCGCGGCTTCGAAAAGCAGATTGTGTTGGGAGAGAATGAGAAGGGAATCATATTCACAAAAAGCGAGCTGACAACAGTCAGTGGCCCTATGGAGATACCCCTCATTCTAAAGGTGGGGGTGAACGACAAGCACGGCGTCAACCGAGTAATGGTCGACACAGGGGCCGGCCGCGACGTCATCTATTTCGACTGTTTAAAACAGATCGGATTCGGGGAGGCCAAGTTAAAACCCTACCTTGGGGTCCTCGAAGGTTTTACCAACGACACGGTACGGGTCAAAGGCACGATCGACCTCAATATCATTTTGGGCGACTATGAGCCCCGTAGAACGGAGATAATAACTTTCTTGGTAATCGACCCGCCCTCTTACTACAACATGATTTTGGGAATCCCGGCTATGAAGAAGTTCCAAATGGTGGCGTCCGTTCCCCACCAATGGGTCAAATTTCACGTAGGGAAGAAGTTGGGGTCGCCATCGGCCGACCCGGAGCTTTCCTCGACTATATGACCAAAAACGGGTCGACTCTAAGCGACCCCGACTGGATGGTCTTAACACGGCTACGGATCAGATTGCTATGATGAAAGAAATCTCGGAGAAGGCCGTAGAGGTAGAAACATTGCAAGTTCGGGACGAGCCCGACTTCACCGCCGAAGACGAGTTGATCGAGGTTATAACAAACGACAAATATCCCGATCAAAAGATAAAAATAGGATCGAGGACTACCGAGGAAGAAAGGGAGGAACTGATCGAGCTTCTGAAAGCAAACTTGGACGCATTCGCCTGGGAGGTAACTGATATGAGAGGTGTGGAATCGGAGGTCGCCTTGCATAACTTGAGTGTCGATCCCAACTTCGAGCCAATACAACAAAGGGCGCGTCAATTCTCTACAGAAAAGGAGGTCGCGATAAAAATTGAGGTCGAGAAACTTTTAGCAGCAGGCATAATCAAAGAGCTTCAATATCCCACCTGGCTGGCAAATGTAGTAATGGTGAAAAAACACAACGGCAAGTGGCGGATGTGCGTCGACACCGATCTAAACAAAGCTTGCCCAAAGGACCCCTATGCGCTCCCTCGAATCGATAAAATGGTGGATGGGATCGCGGGTTTTGAAACCTTAAGCTTTCTGGACGCCTACTCCGGCTACCACCAGGTCAAAATGGCCGATGAAGATAAGGAGCTGACGGCCTTCAGGGCCGCCGGCGGGCTATATTACTATGAGAAGATGCCGTTTGGCCTAAAGAACGCAGCTCAACCTATCGAGAATGGTAAACGAGTTTTCAAGACGCGATAGGCAAGAACATGGAGGCCTACGTTGATGACATGGTCGTGAAATCAAGTCGCCAAGATCACCTGGAGGACCTTCGCGAAACCTTTGCAAACGTGAAGAATCAACCTATTAAACGCGGGTTGACTCCATCTTGGTCGCGATCTATAGTATTGAAATGATCCAAAAATAAACTTAATGTATGATAGCAATGTTGACTCCATCTTTATTTTTGGATCGCTCATTTTTGCTCGAGGGCGAGCAAACGCTAAGTAGGGGGTAGTTGATGAGAGTCAAATTGGCTATCATTTACTATGTGATTATACCCCGTTTATACCTCGTTTTATATGTTTCCGGAGACATTTGGTTGTATTTTGATGTATTTACACCTTGGTTATCATTTCGGGACCTAGGACGTAAAATCCGGGATTCTCGGTCTTTTTCGGTGTAATTTACTATACTCTCGGTCACCCTAGTGTCCTGTAGGGATTACGTGTGGTATTTTTTGTGATTAAGTACAGGTATTAGGTGTTCGAGAAGGCTGGAATGCGAGTTACGAGGATTGGAATGTGTGCCCGAAGCTTAAACATTCAAACGGATCAAAACGTGTTGGTACTACAACCACACCTTCCACTGATCTGCATTTTGATCCACCTTAGAGGCATTTTCTGGGCAGGACATCCTCATGAAGGTTGTAGACAATTTCATTAGCTTTCCAACGGATTTTGAATCACTCGATTTGGAGGTCTACACACAAAGTTATGACCGTTTTTCGAAGGTGTGTCACCATAGGCGGCCGCCTGTCACCATAGGCGCGCGCCTAAGATGCGGTTTTTGGCTTAGAAACTTGCTGAACCATTTTCTTCATGGAATTTTTTGACAGGCGGGCGCCTGTCACTACAGGCGCCCGCCTAGCAGCCCAGATCTGAAAAAAACACTTTAAATACCCCCTCATTTGATCTATATCAAGATCCCCTTCTTCTTAGATCGTTTTTCTGCAGCTTTTCTTCTTTTTTCTTAGATAAAACTTAGATTTGTATATAGTTAGTTTAGATTAGCTTTAATTAGTTGTAACTCGAAGATCGTACTGCTAGCTATTGCAATTTCAGTTTGGATTTCATTTTCGCTTACGGTGTTCTTCGTCCCGATTTCCGGTAATTTCGATTTCTTTCTTTTGATTTCCAGCTTTAGATCTTGATGCTTTTTAGCTTAAAGGTTGATTTCTTGTTGTGTTCTTAGATTAATGAGTAGTTAATTTACCGATAGTCGAGATATGTGATAGCCTTCGAAATCGAATCATTAGCTCGTTGATTGAAGTGTTTTGATGTTATGATTGTTAGATTCTCGGTGTTGTTATCGTTCTAGAACTTATTCTTAATGACTTTTGTTGAAATGATCACTCGATAATTGTGTCACACGTATCGTCTTTACACATGTATTTTGCGAGAGGGTGCGGGAAAAGGGGTTCTAGGATCACCGTGTAAAACCGACCGAGTTGTTCGATTCGGTTTCGTGTGTGAGGTTTATATCGTTGTTAACGAGCGTCTCATAGAGCGTAGACCGTGTCGGGTCAGTTAAATCCGGTCAGCGGACTGTTGAATTCGACATAGGAAACTAGGTTGTTGAAATTGGCGCTTAGTTTCGGAAATAGGAGACGACACCCTTCAACGATGCCGAGAACATTATAGTTTGTTGAAACACTTCCGGAAACGAGTTAGGGTTAGAGAGTAGTTGATTGGATCATAGCTCGGCTATCTCTTTTATATAGTTTAAAATCTTTGTTTTGTGTATATTTTAGTGTGTAGAACCGGTGATCTGACAAATCACCACGTTCAAAGCTGTGTTGACCTAAACTAGGGACGAGACCGACTTTGGTACTCGACCAGATTCCCTGTGGGATACGACCTTGACTCACCAATTCTAGGCTACAGTTGACCCGGTACACTGCTGGTGAGATTGGACACTTAGAAAAGGCCGATCAACCTCTTTAGTGAAAACCAGCTCTTTGTTGAATGCAAAGACCATGAGACTGTACATTTTCATCCAATCCACCCATTAATATCATGTAACAACCTCTCAAATTGATCAATCTCATATTTTATTAGAACTTATCCCCTTGCATAATCTACGGCAAGTCAGGACACTTAAATTCACTCACTTTTCTGTTTCCATCCACTATTGTGATTAATTTAGGGTGAGTTGGTTATGTCACAAGCTGGTTAAGTATTAGAAGTAGGCTTTTATGTGGCTAAGCATTATGTGGTTGGAGGTGGTCTCATGGGGAATTTAGTAGCCATAGGGTAGAAGAAAGGTGTTTCATCGGGAGCATCTTTCAACACTATACATTATCGTCTTGACTGAATTACATTCAGAAACCAATGATTATACTTACCCAAAGTGTGCTTGTATCTAAAATTCGGTTAGCAATATTTTTAACATCGTCTAAGTTGGGTTGAATTAAGGCACACGAAAAATGGAGGGCAAACTTGAAACTAAAAGTTCAGTGTGACAAGATTTTTGATTGTATAAAAAAATAATATATCACTTTTATTTGTCTTTTTCTACAACTACTATATATAATACAGGTGTCTTGTAAACTAGACTACCAGAACTTGCATCAGATTGTATATTATTAACTTAATTAGAGCTTACGTGATTGTAAGTTAGATGTTTCATCCGTTAAGTAAATATAAGGTTTTACAATTTTTATATTAATATTTTGATTTGAAATTTCGTGGAAGCATAGAATTGGTTTTTTTTAGGGCCTTTATAATCAACTCGTAAACTTGTAGTTAAAAGTATTCAAACTGTTACAAACTTGTTCACACACAACTTCTCAATATTGGAAAAGAAAAATTCAACCTATGTTGACATTGAATGTCAAGATTTATTGGTATATGTCACACAATATATATATATATATATATATATATATATATATATATATATATATATATATATATATATATATATATATATATATATATATATATAATATGGAACACATTCGAATATTATAGAAGCATTTATTATGTTGTTTTAAACGGTGATCTCATAGAGGACTTTGTGAACGGAGTTGCGAGTCTTACACATTGCCTCAAGGGGCACTGCTTTAGGCATGGTAAGTACTTCACCTTCAGTCAAGTCAACCATTTCTGGACCGATTCTTTGCCACTGAAAGCACTGAATTAGTGACCCTAACGTCAAACCGACAACGTGTTGTGCTAGGCCAGCGCCAGGACATGATCTTCGTCCCATTCCAAAGGGCATAAGCTTGGTCGTGTCAACATGTGTCGTTCGTTCAAATCTCTCAGGTTTGAAGCTTTCGGGATCATCCCACACATTCGGATCTCTATGAATAGCCCAAGCATTCACAAGTAACATAGTGCCTCGAGGCACATCATATCCTCCTACTTTACAGTCTTCAGAGGATTCATGTGGGAACAAGAGTGGAGCGGGCGGACACAAGCGTAAGGTTTCCATAATGATGTTGCCAGGTATGGAAGCCGAGATAGATCCGATTCATCAATTAAACGATCATTTCCTATGACTTCATCGATTTCGTCCATGGCCTTCTTTAGTACTTGTGGATTGTTGAGCATGTTTGACATCACCCACTCTACCGTAACTGATGACGTGTCAATACCGGCAAGCAAATATACCTTCATATTCCAAAGATTGATGGAGATCAATTAGAAGTTAGAATTACAACAAAGTAGAAGCAAAGTTGATAATGATATGATAGGGGTCTTACCATAACGGTTGATTTGATGAGTTCATCGGTGTAGTAATCTGAATGTTTTTCATGAAACGACAACAAATGGTCAATCATTGTATTATTTTTCTTGGCATAATGGTGATCTTTGATCAAACCTTGCAAGAAGTTATCCATATCAACACTGAGTTTGCTCACAACCTTTGCGTAGCTCTTGTAGTCTATCTTCCTCAAGAGCGGCACGAAGTCTTCGGGTTGAGACGTGCCAGCAAGTTTGAAAGTGGATCTTATGAGATCACGAAAGTGTTCCACCTCCACATCACCGTCATGATCTTCACCAAAGTATCTCTTCCCAGTCATCATCCTCATAATCACGTTAAAGGACAACTCAGCAAATTTGGATTGCAGTTCAACTTTTGCGTACCCAGTCGAGGATCTTGAGCTGTCATCAAATAGTTTTCTCAGCAAACGATTGACTTCGTCTTGCCTAATGGACAAGAACATGCTAAGACGGCTTGGGGAGAAGATTTCGTTTGCTCCAAGTTTGCGGAGATTACGCCAATGATCACCATACGAAGCCGCAACAATGCTGGTGTAATTGTAGCCGATGTACTGGCCGATGATGTTACGTGGACGGTTGGCGAGTACAACACCATTCTTGGTAAAACATTCTTCAATCGCAGACGGGGAGGAGACAACCACCACAAGACGGCTCCGAAAGCGGAGAGAAAATATTGGACCGCATTTTTCAGAGAATTTAAGCAGTGTACGATGAAGAGGTTGTTTTATAAGATGAAGATGACCGATGATTGGAAGAGCGACACGAGGAGTTGGAGGGATGTTGTGCCAGCTTTTTGGGAACAGTAATTTCACTGCCAAAATAAGGAATAGGGAAATACTCGTGAATGCTGTGTATATCAAAGAAGCATCCATTTTGTCTTTCGAGTTTGATGTGTTTGAAGTGAACTTGTTGAATTGCATATTGTTGTTCTGTGAATTGTGTATTGTATCAGACATTTTGGGTCTATTTATATGGGATCAAACAAGGGTGAGAGAGAGAGAGAGGGGTTTGTGTGGAAACTGATGATGTGGAAGTCAAGATTGGTCATTGTTGGGGTTTGAATTAATGAACAAGGGTTCCACACATACTACACCCGAGAATTTTTTTTTGCGTATGTACTATGTCTTGGAAATGCCTTCTCGCTCCGGACATAAGTAATTCAATTTGTTTTAGCCAGATCCCATACATAATACATTCGGAAAGCACTATTTGCGTATGTAGTACATCAGGGAAAGTATCTTCGCCACGTACATAGCATTTTGATGTTATATACGAAAATTAGCCAAATTTCACACATAATAAACCATTAAAGCTATATTCCGTATGTATATGTGAGGAAGATCTCTTTTCGACCCCGTACATAAAGTTGAAACTAAAAAAAAAGTCAGACCCGTGACAGGACCTAAAAAAAGGGTTCCCAATTGTTTTACTCATACCAACTCTCTTGATTTCTAAGTGAGATAAACAACCTAGGAAAGTTCAGAAAATCACACACCAGGTTTGCGTTGTTTTACATGTCGTTTGAGACTTGCCTTGTACTACAAGTTGTTCCAGGACAGTCAACCTTGGCAAGACACAATTGTTACTACATAAATCTCTTGTTTGTTTCATAGGAATTCCAATGTTTGGATACGATTATGAAGTAATTGAATATTAATTTACATTGCTTTAAAAAATGGATAGAATTAGATAGAATGAAAAGAATATCGACAAAACACGTGTATGATATTGAGATGATGTTAGTGTTAGGAAATCACTAGTTTAACGCAGCGGAATTTAAAATTTTGATTTCCGATCCAAGATCGACTTCTTTAATACAATAAAGACGTTAAGTAGTTTGACGGTATATACCTTGGCTGATTTATAAGATCGGCGTTTTGACCGTCAAGGAGAGTAGTACTGTGCACAAGCCGTCTACGCGTCCGGCCTTTATCGATAATCCACACGAATTCCTCGCCGGAATCCTCCTTGGATTGCTATCAGGAAAACATAAACTTGCCTTTTTCTCTCTCTTTAACTCTCTACTAGAAACTCTCTATTTTTCTCAAAAACAATTAACTCTTGAAATTGTGATATACAAAAGAGCTAGCCAACCTCTTTCTTATATAGGGGAGGTGGCGCCCCAATGCCTCCTAAACTGATCAGGAGAAGTTTCCTAAAAGATAGATGAAAGAAAAAAAAAACATTTTTCAATAAAATAAAGAAAATCACCTTAATTGATTTATCTCTTTTATTATAATATCTCATATTAAATAAAAACTAAAAATTGCCAATATCTTATATTGAACATATTTAGCTTATTATAATTACCATAAATCTATTTTTCCAAAATCAATTAATATCCAGTATTAATATTATGGTAATCTTATTAATTAAATTGCACAATTCAAGTGTATCTTATACATCTACTGTCTTTGCCCCATATTGTCAATAATTAGCTTCCGGAATATTCTTTAATTAATATAATTAATATCTTGTATTTTTTGATTTATTCATAATAAATAAATACAACCATATTAATTTACCACTATAACCTTTATAGTCTTGAAATAAAACTTTTCTTATTTGGCTATGAACTATAACCGCATTTTAATCCGACTCGATGTTCTAATGTGTGTGACCCGATAGGCTTCCGAATATGTTGCCGTAGACACAAAGTACAAATTACGAAAATGCCCTTCATACTTAACAATCACGGGATAGCGTCTAGCAACACACCGCGACCCCTAATCATCGGAAGAGTCAAAATCAATGACTACTATCTTTCATGTGAAACAGTTACCGTGTAAATTACAATCATATCGCTGTAATAATATCCATATGATCGTATCTCGAGTGTGAGTACATTATCGTATCTTATAATCTGGATATCACGCTCTCTCGGAATAACACATTTACTCCCACTTTGTAAAGATTCTCGAGAGCTAGACATTCCTTATAAGAAGGCCATTTCGGATATTCACTCCTTATCATAGGATACGCGATTCCCGGACGACCAAACATGTATACTCCGCATTCTTCAATATCACACACAATCACTACCGCATGATCGCCCTGTGGCTAGGGGAAATCTCAATAGCGTCAAAACATGACAATCTACACCGTGAGGCCATAAAGACTTCGGTCTTAAGGATAATTACAAAACTGTCACATAGTGCGACACTTAATGTAAGTGGATCAGTCTAACGTACGCATTCTCTAATACACGTCCACGTACAGTCCAAGTGTCTCTACGCTTCGATAGACAAGATCTATCACTATCTTCAATAAGATAGAAGACATCCAATACATGCTAGTCTAATCATACTATCAATGTCTCATTTGACAGTACATACGACTAGAGACCTTTAAGTATCAAATTCATTAAAGCGATTATAGATCTCATCAACCATAATCACTATCATTGTTTCTCTATCACAGTTTGACACTAAGGACGTTACTATATATATACAATCAATAACATGAAGATAAACAATATATAATAACAAAAATGCTTTTATTAATCATAATAAAGTTATTACATGAACTAAAACAGACTGTAATCGACCCGACCCGGTCGGATCCGGTCCAACCCGATTGGGTTTAGGACACCATTTCAACAGTTAGGTGGGTGGTTAGGTGAGATAGGGTTGTGTGGGATGACATAGGATGAGTAGGGTGGATGGTGGAGAAAGATATGTAGGGTGACGTATCCGGGGCGGCTCCAGGAATTTGGGGATACGGATCGGAAATTTATCATATTATGTAATTACTATACTTAGTCTTATATATTATAACTCAATACGTGTCGATGCGGATCAATATAAAAAAAATAAGAGAGTTGATCTCATCCTACTGTAATATTTTTTTAGCAGATCGATTAACCCAAATGGCTTAAGGTAAAGCCGCTCCTGGGTGTATGGTAAGACATATGGTAAAGTATAAAAGGTGGCAATTAGCTAATCAATAATAATAATAATAATAATAATTCATTGAATATTGTAAAATTTCATTACGTAACTGTCATTCACAACAAAATCGACAGAAAACATATAGCATCATTCATTATGATGATATAATCATTCATAAATAAGTCATACGCAATAATTAATCTTGTAAATAACCTTTTTTTTTTTGGTATCGACTAATCATTCCCTACCTTCACTTTGAAACAGATTAATTCACCATCTTTATATTTACAACGAAACGAGGAGGAGAAACTCCCCAGTCCCCACCACCTTTTCCTTTTTCAGTAACCTCCAGTTTTTCATGGAACGGAATACCACTGCTTTCGGATAATCGATTACCTTATTCTCTCAAATTCACGGTGAACCATTACTTTCTCCGGCAATGAAAACCACCGGTTCTATCCTACAAATGAAGGGATTTTTTTATATGCCTATGCCTACCTATTAAAAGGGTAATTTGCAATTATTATTATTATTCCCATAACTTAGTATTTATCCTACCAGTTTCCCTCCTCTTCTTCATTCCCGTTGATCGAGAGTAAGAAGAAAGAGGAGAAAAGCAAAAAAAAAATAAAATAAAATAAAAAAGTTTAGTTATACTAATTAATAGATTATTCAAAAAATGGCTTCTATGAAAATCACCTCTTTCTCGATCCTCATTCTAATTACCCTTGGCTTCTCCGCCCAATACGCAATCGCAAGGCACCAACATCTCATCGGAATCAGCCCCTTCTGCAAGCCTTCAGATAACCTACGATTATGCAATCGGATGATCAACGGCGCGTCCAATCTCCACGACGCCTCCGTCAACGCAATCAATACAGCAATCTACGTAGCGAAACGGATCCAAACCTTGGTACCTTTGATCGTTACCGCAGTTTCAGATCTACCACCAACTACCAGAGACGATCTAATCAAAGTCTGTGCAGATAGTTTCGACAATGCCGTCGATGACCTGCAGAAAGCTTTGGATGCCTTTGTTAACGGCGATAGCGGCGGTGCTGATACTAACTTAAGCGCTGCGTTTAGAACCGAGTGTACAGATGCATTGAAACAGGAAGGTGAAAGCGTACCGCTTTTGACTAAGCTTAATGATCAGTTCTTTAAAGTCGTTGATAATGCTTTGGCTGTGGTTTTCCAACGTTATGCTGATCAAATGTGGGGTGGTTCAGGATTACCATAAAGAATTTATAAATTTGATTTACTCTATTTTGTTTGAATATGAAGAAGCAATTAATTCGATCATATGAATGTGGGATTTTATTAATTGATTATATACATATGAATATATCTGATATTGCTCAAATCTATAATCGGGTAATTAGATGATTCAAGTTAGGAAATTGATACAAAAACAAATGAAAGTAATATGAATTTGGATTGGACTCTTCGAGAGAGCTGTCTATGTATCCAGTTCAAGTATCGAAATGGAATCAAGTTCCCCTCGTAGTTCAGGATGTTCCTTTTATCTCTGCCGATCGTGATCATCTTCCTCCACGTAGTGGGGAGTTATTGTCGGTTACCTCTGGACCTTATTGGACGTGGGATCTACCCACGTTTGTAGACAGTTAAGCCGCTACTGACTTGGTCTTCGTCATGTTCATCCGATTATTCTGTCCAGAGACACTCCTGCACAGAACATGGTGGAGTCTTGTTCCTTTGACCATTCTGTCCAGAAGCTTGATCTGGTCAGCGTCTTGACCAGCCTGTTTATCTCTATCGTCTAACCTTTATAACGGGCCCGGCCCAATTACGAATAATTCGACCTGATGGGCCTATGTATCATCAATATCATATCCGATTTTATAGTATAGTAACGTTGTTGGGTCTGTTTTCAGATGAATGTGATATGTATTCATTTTTTTAGTTTTGAGATGAACATGTTTATCAACATGTTATCATTTAATAGTAACAAAATTTTGTGCGGTTGGATTACATTGCAATTTTGTCGGATAAAGACGGAGTCAGAAATTTTAAGTTAACATATATATACGCTGGTAAATTGTATTTAAATGATGGAGTGAGCGTGATTATAATGAGGAGAGTTATTTCACACCTACAAATTATTCTGATCGAATTTAAGTTAGAAAAATAATTTTTATCTTAATCGGATTTGAGTTGAGATGTTGATTTTTTCTAGAATTAATGTTGGTCAGAAAGCACAATTGACATTTCTTCACTAAAATTCGGTGCGTAATCCTGCCAACCGAATTTGAATCAAGAAATAATTCTTATATTGACCGAATTTAAGTCAGGATGTTGGTTTTTTCTAGACCCAACATCGGTCAAAAAGCAAAGTTCATACTCCTTGACTAAATTTGGTATGTAAACTAATCAGCATCCTGTCTAAAATTGAGTTTGAATCAATTAGTGAAAAAATTAAATGATAAAACTAAAAATAAAAATTAGTTGTGTTATGATTTTTTCAGGTGTAAAAAGACTTTACCTTAATGAATCAAACTAGATCGTATATAAAAATTCGAGTGGACTTATCTAATCTCACCCTCCTTACTACCTCTCTTCTTGCTTCATGTCTCTTAATTTGAAAGAGTGAAAATATTGTTATCCCTTAAAAAAAAGATGTTTCTGTTGAAGTACACACAGGTTACAGTTCAGTTTGCCTTTGAGGCATTTCGTCGAACACTTTACAACAGATTCAGTTGGAAGTTTGTTAGGGGAAGTTACAACTAGTTACAGTCCCTGCAGCTTATATATACCTTAGTTGAAGTTGTAGAAGGTTAATTAACAAGTTCAATTGTAAAATTCTAAAGTACATTTCGACCAATGTTAGCAAATAATTTTCCCGCCTTTCTTAAGTTTCAAATTCTTGAAGATTCTAGCCTCAAAAAACAATTCTTGAAGATTCATCTTCTTCATTGTAGATATTCATCTTGTTTCAATGTTCATCTTGATAGTTTCAGAGTATTAGCATTCTCTTTACATCTTTTTCGACATGGTATTAGAGATTAACATCGTTTTCCGTTGACAATTCTTGATTTGTTTCTCTTTGTAGCCATTTCTTGTTCTTAGTCTTAATGGCTACTGTTTCTGAAAATTCGGGTAACAATCTTGATAATCCAAGCTCGGTGATCGTTCGTCCCTTGCTCAAGGGTGTTGACAACTACAATCACTAGAAGAGAGCCATGACTAAAGTGTTGTCTTCTCATGGCAAGCTCGGTTTCTGATGACGGTCAAATTATACCCGTAAATGTCATCAACATTATCCTTAAATCGAGATTAATAATGTATATTTCATATTAAATCGCTCATTTATATTTAGAGATAAAGAGCCAAAAGTCCTTTTTTGGCACAAAATGAATAAATAGGACACACATATTTTTTTAGTTGCAAAAAGGACAAACAATTTCAGACGGACAAAATTACCCCTTTATGAGATGCGCGAGTAGCTTCAGTGGTATTATTTGCATATATGATATATTTACTGTAGCTCTTTATATGTTTTTTTTTCTTTTTTCAAACACTCGTAACTTTTGATTTACAACTCCGATCATCGAAATTTTTTCACCAAAATTCATGTTTTTTTTTGCTCTTCAATTTGAGCCCAAATACGATACCCTTCCGACGTATATTTTGAAAGACGAAAAAATATTTTTATTAACCGGAGCGTTTTTTCTTATAAACGACCGTAACTTTTGATTTAGAACACCGATCATCAAAATTGTTTCACCAAAGCTCATATTTTTGTTTTATCTTCATTTTGAGACCGCGTTTGATACCTTTTCGACGTAGTATTTGAAAGCCGAATTTAATCACAGCATTTACACTAACACAATATCGATCGTATCGATCGGTATCGTAGTATCGATATCGTAGTATCGTATCGGTATCGATTATACAAGAATATGCAGGAGAACATTCCACCAGACTGTTAAAAAACTCAGCAGATTAATAGCAAGTACAACAAACTATAGATTTAGTACAATATGTACATCAGTTAACAACATGAAAAATAATGAAAAAAACAGAATTTCTGCTTGTTTAGTCTCTATTTACCATCATCAAAGCTATTTAATCACATGAATTTGCTGTAAGGTCTTTATCCAGAGATAAAGATCATTCTCCAAATGCAAAATCCGTATACACTAACACACCGTGTTAAATTGGTTTATATGATACAATTTAGAAGAGATAGAATCATTAACGATAACTTGATTAAGGTGTAGTGTTTATAACATGCGAGTTCGGTAGTTAATCACTTGAATTAAGCCTAAAAAGTACATCGACTAAAAGGTAATACATAGAAGATCGACAACGGACTATAGTTTAGTACAATAGTACATCGACTAAATGGTAATACATAGAAGATCAATACAAGTCTGAAACAGGCTCGAACTATCAGCCAAATTATAAGAAGGATATTCTAGTTCAAAGAACTAAATTATCATGCCCGGAATTCACAAGGTGCTGAATTACAAGTTTAGTAAGCCTATGAACTAGGCCTATCTATTACATGATGATACAATGTAGATCAAAAACTTCAGCACGCCAAGGCACATAGTAAGCCTTTGAACTAGGCCTATCTATTGCATTAAGGCACACAATATCGCATCGCATCGCATCGATCGCATCGCATCGCATCGCGCATCGCATCGTGCTCAAAAGGACTCTCCATTCGGTTTTTTGTTGCAAGGTCTATGTCCCCCAAATCTAACAACGCCAATAGCATAAGTAGAACCAACATGAAGCATATTAGCCCAAAAATCAAAATCTTGCTTATAACCACTAATCTTGAACGAATGACGGCCCATACGGTATAAGGATCTACCCCTTGGATCGAATATAAGCATCGACATCTTTCCGAACAAAAATGCAATATCAAGCTTGGAAACAAGAATGACATGTGAAGTAATCATTTCATACTTTTCCGTATTTACAAACTCAGCTACTCCCTCAATCCGTGGCTTGGATGAATCGATGATTAAACTAACCTTTTTTTCCTCATTTTCACGACCAAATAATCTCAGCATACCAACAACCGGAAGCACCAATGCTTCATGACTACCAATTCCTATGTTTGGTTCAAATGGCATTTCGTCGAACACGTGTCGGGTATCTCCCAAATGTTCAAGTTTCAACGAACACATGACTACCAATTCTTATTCCCTGATTGATAGATAACCAACTTGGCGAAATTGTATTCATACTCACATGGTAAAAGGAGAAAGAGGAGCAGCAGTTTTTTTTTTTGGATTAATTTCACTTGCTTCCCGAATAAAAAGATCATATATCCATATATATAGCATACCCGCTTGAAAATGGTGCTAGTTCCCGATCCATGGAGTCCAATTAAAAGCATCTTGTGAAAACAACTAACTACAATTTCCAGTATCCGGAGGAAAGATAGTAAAAGGAACAAGAGAACGGAGGAAAGTAAAAAAAAAAAAAAAAAAACCTGTTTCTAGAGACGGATGATCTAAAAATGGAGGACCACATCATCCACCAGTTTAGAGAAACAGTTGATTTGCGGCTCATTATCATCAGTTTCCGATGGTAAACTCGTCGTCGATGGGGCAGGGGTTTGAAGATTGGATTCCATTCGACGGGGCAGAGTTTTGTTGTTTTCAAATGTGTTTTTCTCGTGTATGTGAATTTCTTTGGGCACAAAGAGCGTGTTGGAAGATGGGTAATTTAGTCCGACTGAAATTATTTGTCCTTATTGCAACTAAAAAATTGAAACTGGATTAAAACTTAATTAAGGGGATAAAAGTGGACTATAAACTAATTTTTCCTTATATTTATTATTTAATGTTAAGTGATTATTAATATGATATTTGGTATTTAGCTGTTTTTATTATTAAAAGATCGATTTATTGTGCGATAAATGCTGATTTTGTAGATCACGACAAATCGAGAGGATTAATGTCATTCAATCAATGGTCTCAAGATAATAGAGGAAGAAAATCGGAGCATTAAATGAAAGATTAATCAGATCAACACGCAAGCGTGCAGTGGGGAAAAAGATAGACGAGAGAAACGTTTAACACGTGCAGAAAAAGGGCTCGGTCGACCGAGCCCTATCATTCGGTCGACCGAGTGTGTCGGTTCGGTCACTTATGGGATTTTTGCGTGTATATCTTCTAGATCCTCCCTAGGTCGGTTACAACCTCTATATAAGCAGCAGCTACGAAATTTGTAAAAACACACCAATACATCCCTTCATTCTTTCTTCAATCTTACAATTCATAATATAACTTTGATACAATGTAGAATAATTTGAGGGTTTCCAGCAATTTAAGGGCTGCAATATGTAAGCCTTTATTTTCTGTTTCTTTCTTTTCAGTAATTAATTCCCCAATTACGCTTTATCATTTGAGTTGATTATTCATAGCTAGATGATGTAGATCTAGGCTATGACCTTAGGGAGGTGGCGATACCTTGTCTATGAGGATCCCATAACCTACGTCATCTACTTAGTTTCTATCCATGAATCTGCATTGTTTAATTAATGTGTATCTAAGTTAGTTTATATGAATGCTTTACGAAATTACTGTTTAATCCGTTGTGTATGATGAAACGCTGAGAGATATATTCAGGGATGCAATCTGGGGGAAAGGACCATTCGGTCGACCGAGTGTCTGTATTCGGTCGACCGAGCCCCCTGTTCATCTGTTAGATAGCCATGTCTTTATGGTTAGGTTAACTTAATAGAATTTATTATCTCAGTAGGTATGGCTATGGCTACGTCACTCGCTTAATTTAATTAAAACGTGTAAGAAGGAAATACCGATATAAAACTCTTAGGTAGGCTCATGAATTGATCTTCGGACGTTCAGCGTTATCTAGGTAGGTTTATATTAGGGAATTGCGCGCACCTTGTTATACGTAGATCGTAAACTAGCATGAGACTATAACTTGGTAATTGTTAGTTGGACGAGAGTTTGAGTGATCGTTTAGGAAGTACGCCTAACCATAGGAATGTTGCCTGGACGAGGTGTACGGTTAATATCGGCATCCTTAGAGTCGTAAGCGTGTGAGTTATATGAGATGGAGGCACCAAAAGGCGAAGTCACGTAACAATACCACAGTGATCTAGTGACCTACCGGTGCTAAGTCAAGTTAAAGAGGATGACTCCCGTAGCCAATCTAAGATAGATACAAACGGATTGACGAGTTAATAAGTTCGCTTTATTATATAAATTATCTAGGTCCGAACGATAAAGACTATAATTGGGGAGGTTAATTACGTTGTGTCGAGTCGTGTCTTTACCTTTCTTGTCTTATGTTGGTCGTAGACCGCCTCTATGTCATTGACATGTTTAATTAATTGTTTGTATATAAGATGATCCACAATTGGTTCCCTGTGGGATCGACCTTGATTCACTATAGCTATACTACGATGGGCCTAGTCCTCTTGCTAGTATTGGTTTATGGTGGTCGAGTATTATATTATAACCTGATCGACCCCGATCAGTTTCATTGATGGTTCTTTGACTATGCCCGATGTGCCTGATGCTGGGTATTCTGGTTGGATGTAGGTAAATGACTTAGTTCATTCTTGGCTTATAAACTCTATGGTTCCCAATGTTGCAGAAAGTGTCATGTAATTTGATATTGCAAGGTTGGACTGATTTACAAGGTAGATTTGGAAGGGGCAATGCTTACAGGCTTTCGAATCCTGAGGAAGAAATTGAGAAAACTAAGCAAGGAAACCTTTCTGTGACAGATTACTACACAAAGTTGAAGTCCCTATGGGATCAATACTTAATTTTAAGGCTCATCCCTTCATGTACTTGTCCTGCCCTACAAATCATAAGAGAATATTATGATAATGCTTACACAACAAGATTTGTAAAATGGTTTAATGGAAACTTTGGAAATGTGAAATCACAGGTGCTAATGACCTTGCCTTTGCGGGACATTAAAAACATCATTTGTGATGGCCTTAAATCATGAACATCAGATCAACTATACATCTGCTAGTTCAGATTATGTGATCTTGGCATCTTCTTCCCAGTTTACAAGTATTGGTGCAGATTGCAATGCGGTAGCAGGGCAACAAGGAAGATTTCCTGGACAGGGAAGAGGACAGGGAAGAGGTGCAGGTAGAGGTGGTTAATAAATAGGTTCAAAGAAGCCAGTTTGCACCTATTGTGGAAAATAGGGTCATAAAGTAGACAAGTGCTACAAGAAGTTTGGTTTTCCTCCCAATTTCAAGAATTATGGCAGGGGTGGAGGCTCTGTGGCAAATAATGTGATGACAGATGAGACTCAAGACTGTGGACCTGGTAATCAGTCAGATCAAAATGGCCCCCCAGTCTCCTATTTCTCATTCTCAATATGAGCACCTGTTGTCACTCATTCAGAATTTGCAGCCATCTTCTGCACATTGCAATTCAGTAGTTATGATAGCTGGTTCTTCCTCTCAAGGACAAGGTAACAATGGCAGTTTGGCTCACTGGATCTTAGATTCAGGAGCCACTGACCATATAACTTTTTCTCTTGAACAAATGTTTGATGTTACACCTGTTGTAAACTTGTTTGTTAAATAGCTTAATGGATCTTCTATTAAAGTTACTCATACTGGTAAAGTAGGCATTAACAAAGACATAGTGTTGCAGAATGTTTTTTTATATTCCTTCTTTTACTTATAATCTAGTTTCTGTAAAGAAACTGGTAAGTGACAGTAATTGTTCTGTAGTTTTTGGTCCTGATTTTGGTGTTGTGCAGGAACACAAAACTTTGAGTTAGATTGGTTTAGCTAACCACAAGGATGGCTTGTATTTTTTGGTTGCTGATTTTGCAAGACCACCCACCAGTTTGCCTAGTGCCCTTTGTAATGCTTGTACTTTTTCAGATTCTTTGTTGTGGCATTTTAGACTAAGGCATCCATCTTCTCAAAGAATAAAATCTTTACAATGTATTGATTCGAGAATAAAAGTTCCTAAAACTGATTATATGATATGCCCTTTGGCAAAACAAAAGAGGCCAAGTTTTCCAATTTGTACATCTGTTACTTCAAGTTCTTTTGATTTAATACATGTTGATATATGGGGTCCTAACAGGACACCTACTGTGAATGGTGAGGTTTATTTCTTGTCCATTGTTGATGATTTTCAGTAGGCATAATGAAAGCCAAATATGAAATTGATGGCCTTTTACAAGCCTTTTGTACTTTTGTTCAAACACAATTTGACAGATGTGTAAAAACCATTATATCTGATCATAGTGGTGAATTTAACATGTCTGCTTTTTACGAAAAAAAAGGGCATTGTACATCAGAAAAGTTGTGTTAGAACACCTGAGCAAAATGGGTTGATTGAAAGAAAGCACCGACACATTTAAAATGTGGCCAGGGCTTTAAGAATTCAACCAAACTTACCATTAGAGTTATGGGGTTATTGTGTTTGTCATGCAGTATATCTGATTAATCTAATCCTACTCCAATTCTCAACAACAAAACACCTTTCAATTTGTTGTTTGGCCATGATCCTTCATATGAGACACTTAAAGTTTTTGGTTGTTTGTGCTTTGTCTCAACACATGCACAAGGAAGGGGTAAGTTTGACGACAGAAGTACAAAATATGTGTTTCTTGGATATGAACCTAATATAAAGGGTTACAGGGTAATGGATCTTCAATCCAGACCCATTTATGTCTCCAGGAATGTTATATTCCATGAACATATATTTTCCTTCTCTACTGACTCTTCTGCTTTATCTAATGATAATCCTTGTATGCCATTACTATTTTTTGATAGTACTCTATCTTTTGACAATCATGTCTCAACACCTACTAGTACTAATAATGCTCTTGATTATCCATCTATACATGAAGATACGTCTAATGATGTATCTGAGATTCCTAGAAGACCTATAAGACAGAGGCATTTACCTTCATACTTAAATGATTATGTCTGTTCCAAAAACACAAGTAGAACTTCACCACACACTATTGATTCTGTTTTATCTCATGCTAATTTCTCTTCAAGTTATCAAGCCATTATAGCAAACATTCATGGAGAAATGGAGCCAAATTCATATGCTCAGGCTGCTCAAAATCCAAAGTGGATGCAATGAATTTAGAACTGGAGGCCTTAAAAAATACAAATACTTGGACTTTAGTAAATCTCCCTAAAGATGTAAAACCTATTGCATGTAAATGGGTTTACAGAATCAAAAGGAAGTCAGGTGGGACAATAGAAAGATATAAAGCTAGGCTAGTTGCAAAGGGTTTTACACAGACTGAAGGGAAAGATTTTTTGGAGACTTTTTCCCCTGTGGCAAAACAGACAACTATAAAATTGTTCATGACTTTAGCTGCACAACAAGGCTGGCATTTACATCAGCTAGATGTAAATAATGCCTTCTTGCATGGAGATCTAGATGACGATGTCTATATGAGAGCTCCACCTGGTTTACATACACGGTGTATGGTTTGCAAATTAAACATATCTTGTATGGCCTGAGACAGGCAAGTAGGCAATGGAATGCCAAATTGACACAGAAATTACTGGAAAATGGATACAATCAGTCTTCCAATGATCATAGTTTATTCACAAAAGGTTTTGGTGCTTCTTTTATAGCCTTATTATAGTCTATGTAGATGACATGGTGGTTGGAAGTCTGGATTTGACACAGATACAAAAAACTTAAGGATCTATTGCACAAAGCTTTTACAATCAAGGATCTAGGGAAACTCATATACTCTTGGCTTTGAAGTTGCAAGATCTAAAGCCGGAATTGTAATCAAAGAAAATACTGCCTTGATCTTCTCAAAGAGTTTGGCTTCTTGGATTGTAAACCAAGTCCAACCTTTATGGACACTTCCCAAAATTTGACAGAAGTGGAAGCACCATTATTGGAGTCCAATTCTTATTATAGAAGCCTTGTAGGAAAGTTCCTATATCTGGGGAATACTAGACCTGACATAGCATTCCTTGTTCAACAGTTGAGCCAATTTTTAGGCAAACAAAATGAGGCTCACCTCAAGGCTGTACACAGACTTTCAAGATTTCTGAAATTAGCTCCAGCAAAAGGGCTATTCTTTCCTAGCATTAATCAAACTAAACTTAGGGCATTCAGTGACTCTGACTTGGCAGGATGCAAGAAAACCAGAAGATCTGTAACAGGTTTTCTCATATTCCTTGGTGGTGCATTAGCCTCATGGAATCTATGAAGCAACCTATTGTTTCAAGGAGTTCTAGTGAGGCAGAGTATAGAGCAATGGCAATAACAGCATGTGATATACAGTGGATTCTTTTTTTGCTACATGATTTTCAAATCAAACACACAGACATAGTTCTTTTATACTGTGACAGCCAAAGTGCATTGGATATTGTGGAGAATCCAGTGTTTCATGTAAGAACAAAACACATTGAGATAGATTGTCATTTTATATGGGAAAAATACCTAGCCAAGGTCATTAAACCATTGCTTATACAGACACAAAACCAACATGTTGACCTACTGACCAAGCCTTTGGATAAAGCAGCCTTTACAAGACTTTTACAAGCCTATCCTTTGAAGGATCTGTATCAGTACCTACTAGTTGAAGTACACACAGGTTGTAGTTCAGTTTGCAAGGTTTTCCTTGGTTTATTCACTATACCAAGTCAAGCTTGATGGGGGTATTGAAGTACGCATAAGTTGTTATGAGAGTCAATCCTCCTACGCATGTCACACTTAATTCACTCAAATTTATAGCATTTCGGGGCATGATTTTTACCATTTAAATGCTATCTCATGCTACTTTCACCACTCACGTTTCCACATCGCACTCAACCTAAAATCTCATTTTTATCGTTGATATGTGGACTTTTTTGTAGCACACACGGGGTACACGATACCCTAGGAAAATTATGTTTGTATCTCGTGTTGTGTATTTTCAGATGATAAATGATAAAGAGTAGTGTTGAGATCAATTTTGGTGATTATGGCACCTTAGGAGTGGTTCTACCCAAAGCAGAAGTACTTCTGGTCAGTTTTTGAGGATCAGCCAAAGTAGGCCCACGCCTACCCCTTGTAGGCATGTTCTGAGCTCTCAGTCACATTCAGGATGGTCAGAATCAAGCCTGCATGGTGCAAGCCCACTCCTGACGCCCCAGTAAATCAGGCAGAATGTTTTTTATGCTCAGGACCACTTCTACCTGCTGCAAGCCCACTCCTGCGGCACCGAATTTCTGCATTATAAAAGCTTTTTTTGCAGCTAGAAGAGAGGGATATTCCATACTTTCTAGATTAGAATTAGATTAGAAAAACCCCAAAAACTCTTCTCTCCACTTTTCTTCATTCCTTAGCTTAAAAAAGTAGAATCTTAGGTCTTTGAAGTCCAAATTAGTGTGTAATTAAGCTTGGGATTTCTTCTAAAATGGTGAATTCATCATTCCCTTGGTGAATCTCCATGGGATTTGAGCTAATTTCATAGATGTTACTTGATTGAGGTATTATTTCGAATTTACTTTTTATTTTCTATTTCATGGCTTGCTTTAGTTTACACTACAAGAAAAATTGTTTTTTATAAGGGTAATCATCCTCATTAAATGACTGATTCCTGTCATTGAAGGGTTTTTATAAGGGGAAATCTACCCTTATCGCCCCTTATAATAGCTTCCGCCGGTAAAAGTAAATAATAACAGTAAATATATCCCGTTATTAAAAAGGGATGACATTCAATAACAGAATTATACCGTCATTAAAAATTATTCATAATTACAGTAAACTTCCTTAGTATTATATTATTTGCCCCTCATTATTGCCTCAATTTCTCTTTACTTTATGTTATGATATTGACGGGAATTACTCTCATTAATAAGCATAACCCCTTATCAAATTTGTTTCGTTATTATTACTAAAATACATTTAATGACTAAATATACCGTACCTCCACATGTAAGAACATTATCATTATAATATCAAAATATACAAAAAAGACTTTGTTCCAAAAGCTAAACTACATGTAGATACATAATTACACAATTTCCTAATATCACGTCTTTGAGTAACATACATCTTTGTTCGTTACTCCAAAATACAAACCAAAATATGCCTACATACTACAATCCTTGTAGGATATGATAAGTTACCAGTCCTTCCACACAAGTCTTCAAAAATCCCCAAAACCATACAAAAGCCTGCATTTAAAATAGGAATAAATACTTAAGAACACATTGTAATAAAACTTCACATTTTTTAGATGAAAATATCCTTCCATCACAACAGAATTTGATACAAAAAAATGGGAACAATGCATGGCCCCTAACAACCAAAAGCAAAAGTTGTCTCAAAGTTAAAGCTAGCTATCTAGCAAATGGAACTATACATATAAACATATCAACATTATAATTTGATTTAGATGACAAAATAATAGTGAATCTTCAAACTGCAAAATGGGGTAGCGTTGAGCAAATATATCACATCTATAAACTAAGAGATGTACAATACAACAATAAAACACACAAAAGCTACAATCGCAAGTATAATGCTACCACACAAAATTCAAACAAACAAGAAGATACATCAAACAAGAGAAATACAAAACTATGATGATAACGCATAGGTGGATGCTGTAACCAAAAAAACGTAAAGTTTTAATAAAGACTTACTACAAGTATTAGAATATAGGCAGTCTTAAAAGTTACTATATTCTGAACAAGGAAAACTGGTAGCAAGCGTTAACGTGCATAAAAAGCATTGGGATTTTCTGTAGATCCCGTAACTACGGGGTTTTCCATAGATCCCCTAACTATTGGGGTTTGCAGTAGTACCCTTAACTACACTTACCTGAAGCAATCTTTTTCTTCCCGAAACAAAGAAAGTGTAATGCCTTTTATTCGATAAGCTGCCAGAAATAGTGGTCAGGTAAGTACGGCAATATAGTGACTATCATATGTTGACCAAACAAAGGTGACAGTCATCTCAATATTGAAACCAAGACAGTGCGTAGAAAAGATGAATGTACATGAGTATTCAGAGATAAACAGGCATTGCATAGACTACCTGACAATAAAAGCTGAAATTGGGATCGGGTTTGTAGACCTAAAAGTGCAGCTGGGGTGAGCATTAGGCAAATTTTGAAACACTGTATGATTGATGCAAGACAAATGATTAATACAAATGCTGTTAGCAATCACATATTAATATCATCTCAAGCAAAATGGAAGGCGGCCCCCTAAAACTGAAATCTATCATCAAGGGCCTGACATCTATGATAAAAATTGAAGGACAATTGTTGTACCAAAGTTGGACACGATGCGACCATTTTTACTCTGTTTTTCCATATGGTAGCAGCATGTAAAAGTGAGTTAAACACACCATAACCATCCTTCTGTACAACCATCAACCGATACAATGGTTAAGGGTCTGTTTGTTAAAATAAAAATAAAAAACAAAAAACGATCAAGGACAGCTCCATGATTTTGACATTGGGAGTCAGGAATTTCTCAATTTTTATGTCTCTTAAACATAACTGCATAAAAACAGAACACTTAAAGAACAAGTACAATTCTGATTAAATTATCAAGACATCAGCATGGCAGATTCAATTTTGCAATAAATCCTTAACCAGACAAGCAAACTGATTGGGTAGACTTATGCAAAACATAACATGGACATAAATGCTGATACGCCCTCTATTGATTTGTTCTTATTCCAGAATTGGATACCTGGAAAAGGAATGATTCTCGTTAGAGGATAGACAAGGGAAAATTAAAATTAATGGTATGGGAACTTCAATTTAAATTTCCTACCTTGTTAAAATCTTACTGAGAATGCCACCCCAATTTAGAAGTGAACTTCCATGTGTCTGTGGAGCTTTTGCCCCTATTGGAATTTTATGGAATTCAGAATATAAACACAAAAAGGGTAATATTTTATAGTGTGCAATACTGGTCAAACTTACAATGTTGGTCTTCCAATCATTTATGTCAACACAAGTCCTCTAAATTTGCTCAAACCATGTGATCAAATCACAAGAACATGTTTTTAGTATATAACACGTGTCTTTTTTTTGGAAGAACGTATAAAAGGAATAAAAATAGAACACTAGTAGAAGGGAATAAAAGAAAACTCTCCAGCAAAATATTTCGCTTTCTTGGGATCACCTGCAAGCTTCCCAATGTTCTCTTGTGACACAACAAAATCAGCAGCACAAAGCATTTATATTTTAACCCCCATTGGTTATTGACTATATTCATTGTTCTGATGGAACAAAATGGACTATACATACATTCATAAAAAGAATGCTAAAACTTGCATAAGTCAGAATCAAGCATCCAGAGATTTATAAAAGGTATTCAAGACTTGCATCAATTGATGGAATAATCCCTTGCTCTTCCAACCTCTTCTAAGCATGCGAAAAATAGAAATTTTACATCCCTAGAAGTATGAAAACTTGGTAAAGGGCTCATGAAATCAAAATAGGCAAACCAATCAAATCCATCGGTATACAATGTAACCACTCAACAGGTTCATCAAATGAACAAGGTCATGAGCACATAACTGCGTTCCATTTCGATTATGGATCTGATTTGAGCTAGCTCATTATAAATTAAAACTAAATACTGAACATATTCTACTAAGCTATAATAAACAACTGTTTCCACCTACCACTACAGACTAAAGTCAACTTCAAATACTCTGTTCTCTAATCAGGTTTTCAACAAGCACAGATAAGTTAATCTTTAACCATTCAAAACATACGAAAGTAGAAATAATCCCTGTAAATAAAAAAGAATGAACTGGATCTGATTAAAAATAAAGTAAGATATCAGCTAGTCAGTAGGAAACCTACCTTTTCCACCTCCAAACACCTGAGAACCGGCTTCTCTCTGCCAAACAATCGAGAAATCTCTACCAAACAATCTGAATCGGAATTCGAAGAAGAAGATGAATCGTGCACATAATGATGAAACTTCTCTGCAAATAGAAGAAATATAATACCATTACCTCGAGAATGATGGGGTTAACACCCTGAACCCAAGTTTGCGAAAGCGGAAGTGTCATCCTAATGTCTCAATTGCTACGATAAAATCGAATCTCAGAAAAACCACAGCATCCAAATTCCGAAAACGCGAAATTTTGGTAGCATCCAAATTCCGAAAACTCGAAATGGAGAATCGGAGAAGAGTCTCGATCTCACGATCTGTACGGGAGGAAAGCTGCCTGTTGTGGCTCAATCTGGAAAGTAGGAAATCGGCGAAGCAATGTGGAAGCCTAGAAGGAAAGGGAAGCGATGGCAGCGTCTAGGGTTAGAATTGATCAGAATGAATAATTCACGTTGCTGATTATATTCTAACCCGAAGAGGAAATATCCAAACAAAACGGTTTACGAAGAGGAAATATATTTAAAACCAGCCTTGTCACGTTAATATACATATATAATTTAGTTATGATTGGGATCGAGATCCCCTACGGTACACACTTGCACCGCGCGCCGTGCTGTGCATCGAAACGGTGTCGTTTCGATCCGAAACGACACCGTTTGGTTCCGATATAAAATAAAATAAAAATCAAAACGGCGTCGTTTCGGATCGAAACGACTCCGTTTCGATGCACCGTAGGGGGAGCTGTGCACCTTGCACTGTCGGGGATCGGGGTCCGTTATGATTGAGTTTTTAGCGGTGGGATGATACAACACCGCCGGTAAATAAAAAGCTTTTCTTGTGGATTTTTTTTAATCCACCGCTAAATGAATAATTCTACGAACTCCTTCTTGTTTTGTCGGCGGAAGCACAGAATCCACCGGTAAAACCCATCACTAGCGGCGAAGTATAAAATCCACCTAAAAATCCACCGCTAAAAGGCAAGTTTTTTGTAGTGACCATTTTGTAGGTTTTAGGATAGATTTTATGAAATAATGAGGGTATGAATTTAAATTTATTTTTCTTATATTAATAATAAGGGTTTTTATCATTAACAATAAGGGGAAATAAAAATTGGTCACTAAATTATTCACTACTCATTATAACTAAGTTTTTTAATGACCAAAATTGCCTCCCCTCATTAAGTTCCCCTCATTACAACTCAATTTTCTTGTAGTGTTAATCTCATCTTTTCTTTGTGTTTTTGTTGAAATCATGAGTAGCTAAGTCAATTGTGGCTTGGGTGATGAGAAAGTGAGCTAGAAATCTTGTAATTGCTTGGATTCAAGTTGTGTTGTCTTGTATGTTCTTAATTGGTTCAAGTTATGGTGATTGATTCTCATGGGTGTGATTAATTCATCACTAATTGCATAATCTAAGTGTTAATTCGAGGCCTAATCATAAGAATTGACAAGGAACTAGTCACCATGAACACATAGTAAAATCATCTAGAGATAGAATTTATTTCTAGTGTGTGTGTTGCCTAATCTTGAATTGGGAAATTCATAGTCCTTTAATGTATAACTATTCATCCTAATCTAGTCCTAGCCAATAGGTTTGGTGTTTGGTTATAGTTCGTTGATGCGAGAGATCGATTGACGTTAATATAGTGAAATGCACATTGAATATGTTGAGAATTCGTTAGTGAAGCTTGATTCCGAGTAGTTACGAGAGTTCATATCTAGTTCGTTGGAACATCACCCGAACCACCTCATTTCATATAATTTTCCCTTCGTTGAGTCATTGTAGTTTTAGTTAATCGTACTTTTAGTTTGCCTTTCATTAGTTGTTTCGTAGTTGGTTTACACTTTCTTCTTGATTAATGGATACACCTAGACTAATGCTTTGGTACTCAATTGAGATTTCTCCCTGTGGATACGACATTGACTCACCTAGCTAGACTACAGTCGTCAGTCGACCCGGTACTCTGCCGGTTAGATTGGAAACCCAGTGAGGCCGATCAAGCTTCTTTTAGATTAGGTTGCAGTTCAGTTTTCCTTTGAGGAATTTTGTCAAGCACTTTACAACAGATTCAATTGGAAGTTTGTTAGAGGAAGTTACAAGTAGTAACAGTCCCTGCAGCTTATATATACCTTAGTTGAAGTTGTTAGCAAATAATTTTCCCGCATTTCTTAAGTTTCAAATTCTTGAAGATTCATCTTCTTCATTGTAGATATTCATCTTGATAGTTTCAGAGTATTAGCATTCTCTTTACATCTTTTTCGACAGTTTCTTTTTCACAAATTTGTGATTGTTGTACTATCTTTTTTTTCGAATCTAAATTACGACAGGAAGGCAATGAAAATGCTGAAATGGGTAATGACAACCAAAGAATACATAGGATATCTTCAATTGATTTGGACTCGTTTCAGGTGATATTTGAGCTTTCTATGTCATATGCAAACCCTTAATACACCTATCAAATGGCGAGGAAAGTCTATATATATGAAGTCCTGATGCTTACGTCATCAAACGAGCGGTTAAATACATTGCTACTACGTAAAAGAGAGCGAAAATGTAGGCTTACACGGTAAGAGAATATGTGATCATCAAGTCCATAACAGAATGTCATCATATTAGGAGTGTGATGAAACAAATTATAGTTCTATTTCTCTTGAGAAGGTAATGTTCATATGGGACACACATGAGGTTGATTCTAACTTGAAAAGAGATACATTACAAGGTCAATGTTTTGCTTGGATTTATGGAAGGAATAATAAGTTTAGTATAGATTGGATGACTTGGAGAAATAATCATCTTCAGATTGAGTTCTTCTCTTGATGATTGCGAGAGCTAGGCACTAAAAGATGTGTGAGGAGTTTTGATTCAGGTCATCATAACACTGCTGATGATCATGTGGTACAACAAATTGGAGTTTAGGACTAATAATGTGTATGGGATTTGGGGAGTTAAATTTTGTTCATCTCGTGGTCGGTAGTTTATTGTTTAGGCTTTGTTTCTGTTGTATTAGGGTTTTGAGGGCTTTGTCGGGATAGCGTGTTTTGATTAAGTGTTGTAATTTTCAGCATCTTGTTGCCTTTGCTTTAATATAAATCTATCATTGGCGTTCAAAAAAATTTAGGAGTGTGACGGAATAAACGTGGTTGTGAATAGAGAGAATATTATGCTCATACATATATCTTGTTGCACATATATGAGACCAATTGCTAGAAGTAAGGACATAACCTATATATTTTGGGTAATCATAGGTCTCGAGCCTGAACCCTTCCCAATGCTTCAACAATATATATAAAAGGCATGTTGTATGGAAGTCAATATGGTAACGTAATAGAATTCAAAATATTGATTTCTTTTTTAGTCTGATGAGCACATAAGGAAAGAGAAAACAATTACCAAAAGATTATAGATCTTTCTCCTGGTTGATGGTCTCAAGCAAAAGTCCCCTACATGTCCGACCTCTAACATTGATCAACACAAACAACTCCTGAAGTCTTTCTAAGATCGTTCCTCGAAAAGTGTGACTGCATGGTCACATTTTCTCTTGTTTGGAATTACCATTAAATGACACTGCCACACTTGTGGAGTTAAACCCTTGCTATTTGTTGTGGGAGGAGAGTTGGACTTTTCACCCTTTTCAGTATAGTAGGTAGTTCAGATTATTTGTGCATGTTTCGTCGGCCCCTTCCTTTATCGTTTCCGTATTTTTTGTTTTCTTTTTTTTATTTTTCTCCCCCTGGCCTTCCCTAATTTGTTGGTCTCCCCCTTATTTTTTGTTAAATTTTAAACTCACCCCCCCGGTTGATGTCCTTCCACTTTTCATCTCCTTCTTCTTCTCCTATGTGCTTCCGGTGTTGGCTGTTCCTGGGACTGGTAAACGACACCTTAATGCTAACATACGGCCTCGTCTTCTCGACAATATAGATCATCAGATGTAGCTCTAGTACGTGGCTCCTGGGAATCATTGCAGTAGCCTTTCCAGCTGCCCCTTCAGAAGAAACGTGTAATGGTGAGGTTCCCCCATTATCGCCACGGCTCAATTCTCCTTCGTCGTGGCGTTTCAGGTTCCACCGACTGGCATGGCTTTGACACCTCAACCTTTCTTTTCGTTTAAAAAACAATCCCATCCGATGGATTTGGCAGGAAACGGTGAATTCATCAGGAATCCAAGATTTAGGTTGTCGTCTACCTGAAGAATTTATTCCATTTAGAAACTTATTCAATTCTTTCTTGTTTTTGCTCTTACTGCTAATCGTAATTGTCTTTGTTTGAATTTCTGGTCATTACTTTTGGGAAGAAGTCCACTTCTTGTTACTCATGTTTGTATGATTATTTTAGCTTTACTGTTGATTTTTGGATTCTTTGAATCTATTTGCTTCTCTTTGTCTTCCCAACTCGGTGTACATCTATTATTTCCAATTACTCAATTATTTATCGAGGCGATTCGAGTTTTGGCTTTTTTTGGAGGTATGGCTTTCTTTTCTTTTCTGATTTTATGCATAGGAACTTCTTCCTCAGAGTTATCGATTTTTTTTCCCGTACGATTTGCTATTCTGAAATTTTGCTATGAAGGGTTAATGTTCTTCCTGATGCAAAAAATCTGCTTCAACACAAGGTAGACTGAAGCAAATGAATACACCATTTGGTTGTCTTTTACAATGAATCTAATATGCGTTCCTCATGGTTACCTGCAACAATGTTTTTCTCTGTTTTTTCCTGTTAACGGACGTATATGAGTTTACATGTTTTGTTCACGGAGTTTGATCAAGTGAGTTTGAAGACTCGAGTGAAACATGTACATTTCAAAAGGTTCCTTTTCCGAATTGTAAGTATATTGTTTATGCCTTTGTAGTCTTTCCTTGTGAATCTTAAAATCATGTCACTATGTTTGGTTTACTTTTGAGGTGAATTTTTGGTTCCATGTTGATTTCAATTTTCTCTTACGGTGCTTTGATATGAATTTTATTCTCTTTGAATAAGAGAAATGAAGTTATTGAAGTATGGATCAAATAGGTGTATCGTGTAAGATGCGTTGTTGAACTGTAAGTGAAACTTTTACTTCCAACGAAACAACAACAACAGGCTCACGTGAATCGGTGAATGGTGGGTTGATATCTCAGTTCCACTTTTATCTTATAACTGGATATTTCGGGAAGATAATCAAGAAGTAATTCATTTCAAATGACTGATTTGATTTCATCATTTGATATGCATACAGTTGATGCAATGTATACTATTATATCCTACAAACTTGTGAACTTTGAGATTGTCTTTCTATAAAATTTGTTTGATCGACAATGATCGAATTTACTGGCAAACTATGATACTCTTCAAAGATAGTATGCACGTGCATGAAATTCTTTAAAATGATGTTATCATTGTTTAGAGTAGTTACAATACCTTTTTTACCTATCTAATATCTTTTTACTGAATCGTTGTTTTGCCTTGTGCTGGGAAGACAGCTACAAATTCCATTTTCAAATGGTTTTTTTGAAACTAGAAAGATTGTTTGCAGTAATAGTGGTTGTAACAGGCTGCGTGTTTTTCTCTTACGATATCTAAGATTCGTGATACTATGATATCTGATACATTTATCGTTCATTCTACTCTGTATTGCTCATATACGTGCGCTTTTACCGAAAATGAAAAGTTACCTACGGTGATTTGTGTTTAATTTCACTGAAATTATTAGGCTAATAAAAATGTACATACATGCTTATCTAATATGTCTATTTTTAAATGATTGATTAGTAGACATAGGACAACTAGAAAAATTGTTTCCTGACATGCTTATTGAATATGTTAGGTTCTGTCTTCTTACACTCTCTTAAGGTGTGGTGCTGTTGTGTTTAAAAGCTAGCTATATTATCTTCGCTCAACTCTTAGTGCTGCCTACTTTAACCATTAATCGACATTGAGGTAACTTTACCATAAAGTTCATAATGCATAAGACAGACAATCTCAACTACCTATTGTGGCAAGGCGAATAATTCAGGCTCCGCAAACCAACTTGGAAGGGGAGTTTAAGCAATATGAAGACCATTCTCGCCTAATGGTGAGTATTGTTTGTAAATTCAAATAGTGATGATTGTTTGTGGTTCAACTAAATAGTTTTTACACTTGATTTGTATATAATCTTCACGAAAAGCTTCAGCTACTTTATGCAACATGTCTACTTGAGAATACATTCATTAACACTAAATGACAGTTAACCTATAACCTAATGGTAGGTTGCAGTAATAACATGATCTTTGATAGTTTAGTATTCTAGAATTTCATGGTTTCAGAGATTAGTTGTGAGTTGAATTTTCCTTCTTTTAACTTCTTATTAGGATGTCTCTAGGTGAAATAACAAAAAGAATGACACTTATGAGTTACTTTCTTGTGATACACGTGCTTGTTTATTGTTCGATTATGGCTAAACCTTATGGCACATAACATTCTGGCAACAAAAAGCCAACCAATCAGTGAATGTGGCTATTTCAGATTGTGTTTTATGAACTTTTTTCATTTTATTTTATCTATTAATTGTCATCTAACTTTAAATATTTTCTTTGGTTTTTGTACAGAATACAACATTATGTAGTTCTATCGGGGCTTATTTCTACCGTAACATTTGCTGGGGGGCTTTGACTAGAAGATGACATTCCTCTTCTTGGATGTTGGCTGTTGTGGAAATTCCAACAGCTTATGGACATGTTATATACTGAAATTTTGTTCAACAACCAATCTTGAGTGTAGTTAAATATAAAAAGACTTGCACATATTTTCTTTCTTCAATGCCTTTTATGATGGATAGACGAACATTTAATTATGCTTGAATTTTGTTAATCGGTCACATCTTATTGATATTACTTTTCTTACCACCATTACATTGAACTGTATTTACTTTTCGTTGCTATTTGCTAATAAGTGTTCGCGCTTTTCTATGCATGTGTTATACGTCCCTTATGTACTTCGTGTAACACCCATTGGTGTTTCAAGCCTATGAAACGTTTTCACTACATTGTTGAGTCCATACAACTTCTAGGGCAAAACTCCGCGCAACGAGCGGAACACCCCCACTAGTATAAGGAAGAGGGTGCAAACCTATATACGACGAAAACGTCTTCCCAGTAGAATAAATATTTAGGTAATTAATTAAATAACCATTTAATTAACTCTCTCTCAATCTATTATCTAATCATATTAGAAAATACAATAACCATTATTTTATTATTCTTAATCATCATATTTTAATCTCATATCTTCGTTCATTTGTGTGACGCATGTCCTTTGAGTTTGGTGGTCATTGACCATCATAAAATTTCCCGTGACCCATTAAACTTCTGAATATGTTCATCGAACATTAAACCCACAACTTATATAAGGATTGGGATAGGGGTTTATATATTAAGAGTGCGAAGCCTTCAAATGGAGCGAGTCCAGTGGCGGATCTATGAATTTTATTCAAGGAGGTCCGATTTTTTTTTCAAAGTAATTTTTTTTTAAAAAGTCCGAAATATTTTTTTATAGATAAAATATAGATTTTTTTAACTTTTAGAGGAGTCCGCGGACTCCAAAAACGGCATCCGCGCCTACGAGTGAGTGAGTGAGTCAGGTCGTGCCTTAAACGAGGCCCTGTGTTAGCCTTTCCGGGGCTTCCTATTTGGAGAGCTTGCCTTTAGGTCTCAAGAATTTCATGTTGGATATATACGTGTCAAAACATTCATTTTCAACTCACACCATAGGCCCACGACAATATGAAATTGACATCAGAGAGTACTACTTATAAACTCAACCACTTGTCCGGGTGTGATGGCCGGCATTGTCTGGCGTCGTGTTATTTTTCGGCGTTAGTTTGATTTTTAATAAAATCTTTCGTCTTTTCTAGAAAAAAGTAAGGGAAAAAAAAAAGGAAAAAACTCAGCCATATAACCCCTTAGTTGGACCCGATTAATTATTTCCAGAATTAGATACCTGAAGAAATTTCTACACCCCCACTATAACGTGCAAGAGTTTAGAGCTTTTATGTGTATCACAAAAAGAGTTTACGTCAAAAATTACATTTAAAAAATGGAAAGAAAAGAAAAACTTGTGGTAAATCGTGTTCAAAGCCTATTGGGGTGGATTTTTCGTAAATGAGCCAAAAAAATCAGATTTAATTGAGCTGTCATGGACTTTTTACTATTATTTTTTTAAAACGCTAAAAACAAGCAGTAAATTAATGGAAGCCACATATTACAAAACAAAGCAATACTCTTCAGTTATAAAAGGTAGAAGAAATGAACAAAAGAAAATAAAACAAAAAGGGCAATAAAAATTAATTAAACAACCAGAAACCAGGAAAAATGGCATCAAAAACCATTTCTATCTCCAAAGGGTTTCTGGCAATAGCCGTTATCCTAGTTGCTCTCTATGCAAATGGATCGGCTGCACACAGCCCTTTTTGCAAGAATTGCAAACATGGGCCTGAATTGGACCATTGTGAATCACTCGTCCATGGTATAGGCTCCAACGGCCCGTTATTTCTCTCTTGTCTTGATCATTTATTCAAAAAATTAAATAACATCAGTCCCTTAAGATTTTGTTATTTATTTATTTATTTTTATGAGGAACATTTCCTTGAGGAGTTATTGACATTGTAGAGTTAGGGCATTCGTATCAGAAGCCCTATTTTTTATCTCTAAAATAATATAGAATAATACATATTTTATTTTACAACATCTCAATTCAAAACACTCTATAACAGCATATTTATCCCTATCTTTGTTTCATGTATACCATTAAAATAGAGATAGTGCTTTAAAATATGGATAGTGGTCCATAAATGGGGATACACTGTTTATTGATCCTAAAATAGGGATAGGAATGAGTCTCCTACTGTGGTGGTAATTGAGGAAAAATTCATTTTTTATCTTTATTTTAGGATATGACACTGTATAGTGCTTCTGCTACAAATGTCCTTATCGTATAAGTAATCTACATATATAAACAAAAAAAAAAAATTTTGAGGTGAAGTAAAAAAAATGTTTATATATGTTTATATACTTTGAGTCCATAACAATGAACATGGGTCAACATATTAGCCTATAACAAAGAGTATATACCAACCTAGGTTATATATATATATATATAAATGGTAAATCATACTACAATTTAACTTGTAATGTTGTTACTTGTATTTATAATTACTATATTCGTTTCAAAATATAAGTCTCATCCTATGTTTTTAGTTCTCGCAATATAAGTAATTCTACGTTATCAATTCAACATTTATTATTATTCTACAGTATCATTACAACATTTAATATTCAAACTTATAACGTTCAACAACTTTCTTAATTAATACGTGTGAAAAATTGTAAAGTGACGAACGGATGTAGTATTTCATAAATTGTCCTTTTAACATATAATTCCGTATGTATAATTGTAGGAGCAACAACATGGGAAGGAGCAATGACAAACGTGATAACTGCAATGCTAAAAGAAGTCCAAAAAGGGAAACCAATAATCAGAAACCTCTCCAAATTGCTGCCCGGTGACCTCTTGCCCATAAGCAGAGATTCAATAGGCAGCACATGCAATGAAGAATTCCAAGGCATTGAAGATGATCTCAACAGTGTCTTGGAACAGATCAACAATGGCGATCCAATGAAATCCATCCCAACTGAGCTCTCTGCTGTCATGACTTATGTCTCTGATTGCACTGATGCCCTTCAAGAATTTGAAATTGATTTGCCTCAACTTACCACTTTTGGAAATGGGTTCCAGAAAACTGCTAGCATTTCTTTGGCTATCACTAAGCTCAAGTATAATTATACTTAATTAACTACTTTTACGTCCTACTTTGACCGCCTTCAGGTCCAAAAGGAATTAAAAGGAGTTGCTTTTATGTCATTTGTACTATGCATGCTTGATCAAGTATATTGAAAATGAAATGATCGTTGTATTTTATTAATTAATAATTGTCGTGGGTGGGTACGTTGATTGACGATTGTTTTCATGATTGATTGCGTGTACAATAAGCAAAAGTAATTAACAATTGCATGAAAATTTAGTCAAGAATTAAGAGTCTGGTTCAAGCTAGAGAAAACTTGTCCCATAGGGAAATTATTGTGTGGGGAGGGAACTTGAGGGTGAAATGACGGATGAAACGATCAGAACGAAACAGTTTAAATACGAAATAAAACTGGGTGGTCTGGGGGCTGTCACACGGTGTCTCCGCACTGGCGGATCTACGTGTATCTAAGGGGGGGTCCACGGACCCCGCTAAAAATAAAAATACTATACATTTTACTTATAGAAAATATTTCGGACCCCGTGAAAAAAATTATATTGTGTGTTAAATATTTACGGACTCCGCTGAAAAAAAATTCTGGCTCCGCCACTGTGTCACCGCACCGTGTGGAGATACCACACGATAAGTTCCCTGTCCTATATATAAGTATGATGATTTGATGTGAAATGATACCTAGAAAATTGTCTCTTTTGATCCAAATTACAATGTAGTTGCTTGTAAACGGGTGTTTCGCTTAAAACATAAATCTGTAAATTAGGATATTAAAGTTTTCAGTGGTTTTATGGTGGTCCTGGACCAAGTAATTGGACCACCATGTCATCAATTTGAGAATACATCATTGGTAGTTGATTTTTAAACATAGGGGACCACCAAAAATCTCTTAAACTCTATTGGTTTGGACCACCAAGTAGGATTTGGTCCTGGACCATAGTAAAATTTGTGTAAAGTTTTACTTGGAGCCAGTGGCGGACCCATAACTTTTTTTCAGCGGGGTCCGTAAATATTTAACACACTAAATAATTTTTTTCACGAGGTCCGAAATATTTTCTATAGGTAAAATGCAGAGTATTTTTATTTTTAGCGGGGTTCGTAGACCACCCTTAGGAGGCTTTAGATCCGCCCCTGCTTGGAGCAACATCCCTTTAAATAGGCAATAGTTAGGGCACCATCATGTCGACCTTCATTAAGCCCGTTTTTTAATCCTATTAAGAAAATAGCCCATTAAATAAAATTAATGTACTACCTCCGTCATAAAATATAAGTCTATTTATGACTTTTCATACAGTTTAAGAAAGTAATTAGATGTTATTAATTTCAATGATAAAAGTTTAAAATACCCTTTAATTGACTATTAATGTTATTAACGCAAAACTTTTGTATTGGTGAAAAATGGGTGGATATATGTATAATAAATTAAAGGTAGAAGAAGAAAAATATAATAAATGTTTCATTGATAATCTAAACGGATTTATATTATGTGATAAAAACTAAAAGCTTAACGCATTTACATTTTAGGACGGAGGTAGTAATTTAAGTAGTTGATCCGTTAGGAAACTATTTGCTGCATAACTAATTACTACTTTATTTTGTCACATAAAAATAATAAGTAAATAATATTTACTTTATTTTATTTATTATTTATCAATTAAATAATTCATGATATAACTAATACATTGAACATAATTTCTTTCTTATTTAATATATTCAACACTAAGTATTTAGCAAAAACATATGAGACAAAAAATAAAATAAAATAAAATATACATGAATTGTGGTGCCCTTAAGGGCAATGGTCAATTTTATGTTGTGCCCTCAAAGATTCCCAAAACATATTTGCAACGAGAAAACGGTTTTATCATATTTATCGAGAAGTTCTTACACAGCGGTTTACGAGAAGACAAGCCGAGGATCATCGGTCTATATCCAAAAACTACAACGATCCGATTTACCGACAGAACTCTTTAGTCGAATAACTAGTCTCGTTAATCTTGGCGCAGCATCACCATAGATCCGACTAGACGAGAGTGCCTTATTCCGGAATATAGAACATATATTACTCTACTTACTCATAATAGTTACCGACGGTCCACAAATATAACCATTACCTATGGATAATCCTCCACAGACAGCTCGTATGCATGGAGACAACTCGTTTACACGTAGGCATTGTCCGTAAGACATCTTCATAATATTTTTATCATCAAACTATAATTAACCCCCAGTGACTGATATCTTTTGATCATATCACAGGCAAGGGCGGACGCAGGATACCAGGCGAGGGGTGGGGGAATATTCTAAAGATTTATGTAATAAAAAAAGTATATAGTATTTTTTTCTGTCCACTATAAATCGCAAAGAAATACACGACTATACATTTCGCTTTATATGTTAAAAAAACTACTACAGATCGCATGATCCAAACACATTAACTCTTCTAATTCTATCAATAAAGATTTAAAACAAATACAAACAATATTTTTAAAGAAAAACCAATGTTCCGAAACCAATTAGTATTTTTTTTAATTGTATAACTTTGATAATAACTATGTATTTTTATTTACATGATAAAAGTTTTATGTCAAATTTTTGGTTTATTATAGACGATAAGGGTGAACATAAATTTTATGTGGGGCGAAAAGATACATAACATATATATAATAATGTATTTTTCGGATCCGAGGAGGGTGAGTGCCCCCCTAATCTTGGGGTGGATCCGCCCCTGATTGGAGATGTGTGTTATCGATTGGTACCAGGATTAACTAACGAAGGAACCATCTATCTACGTTTACAAACAAACCAAACAGTTTATATATGTGACATTCATCTGACAATCCGTTCTAATAAGGAGTCCACACCCAAAAAAAAATTTTGGACCACAATGTCGACCACCACCATTGAATAACTATAATTGCAAAGTGATGTCCCCAGGACATAGCCGAGTTAGTTAGGAGCTAAGGTGCTTAAGGCAGTCTGGATCTTAAGCTGAAGGGTGGAGGTTCGAACTCCGTAAATGTGGCATCTTTCAGTTCTTTGATATAAACGACAAGTCAATAACTGTAAATCACTAATAACTTGATTAATATATCCACTAATCCGGAGACATTGGAGCAGGGATCTTAATATTGGGGTAATACATTTTTTTACTCCCTTCGTTTCAAAATAACTGAGGCAGTTGTCAAAAAAATTTGTTCCAAAATAACTGAGACATAACATTTTTCAAAGCATCTTTCATTCTAATTTTCCTACTTTACACTTATTTAATATTAGGTAAGAAGTTAAAAAAAAGACTGCATTAGTTGTATCATAGAGATTTTTTAGTCATTATATCTTTAAAGTCATATTATTAAATCATAGGGAAAATTAGGTTTTAGTCCACTTTACTTCATGTATATAAATTTTAATCAACTTTGTATTTTTTTGTTGATTTAGGGACAAAAAAATTTCGTTCGGACTAAACTACCCCTACTAACACAAATGTCCCGAAATAGTGAAGGAATAGTGATACCGGCGTTCCTCCCCTTCAGAAATGGCTTCTGCTAGTTGCACTGTTTCTACGTTTTCAATTTGCAAACGCACTTCTTCATTTCGCCGCCATGGCCATGGTCGCCTCCGGCTAGCTCAAAGCTCTTTCCAAAATCAATGTTCACGGATTTCGGCATCCTTCCCTTCAGCTTCTAAGGGTAGTTTGTCATTTACCAATTAGGGTTCACTACAAGAAAAAAGGGATTTTAATAAAGGGATTATGCTCATTAAATGTCTGAATTCCGTCATTAAAGGCTTTTTATAAGGGAAACTTTACCCTCATCGCCCCTCATAATAGCTTCCGCTGGTAAAAGTAAACAATGACGGTAAATATATCCCGTCATTAAAAAGGGTTGACGTTCAATAACGGAATTATACACTCATTAAAAATAATTTATAATGACTATAGACTTCCTCATTATTATATTATTTGCCCCTCATTATTGCCTCGATTTCTCTTTAGTTTATGTTATGACATTGACGGGAATTACTCTCATTAATGAGCATAATCCCCTTACCAAATTGTTCTCGTCATTATTACTAAAATACATTTAATGACTAAATATACCGTCATAAAAAAATTACTTTTATATACTCCAATTGACACTTATTATTTGTTGATCTAAATATAATATTGTTACTTTTTAGGCAGATATTATTATTCTTTTATAACCTTAAAATTACTTTAATGAATCACATAAATATAACCTACATCCACATATAATTACATTATCATTGTAAAAAAGAAAATTGAAATTTACAAGTAGACGAAATTCTACGCTTCACAGACACTGCTTGCCTAAAACTAGCAAGATAAAAGATCTCAAAACAAAGTACCATGTCTAGAATATGCATGTGTCATCTTGTAAGAGTGGGCCAATAGACACTACTTTATGAATTTTTAGTGTCAAGGCTGTTCTACAACAATACAAAATACAAGGATTACATTTTGCTTACAAACAAGCTCGGATAGGCAGCGTAGTGAACTCAATCACCTAGCAATTGTTGTTAAATGTGCGGTGAAGCTCTTGGATAACCCATTTATTACTTCATTGGCTTCAACACATGATTTCTTAGAGGCAACAATTTCTTCATTGAGGACATCCACATCATTTTCTGTTCAGAAGATATCAAATTTAGCACACTTAGATCAAGTATCACAGCATTGATGGCTCATCAAACATATTGTATATTTAGATAACTTAGCACATACTCATGTATTATGATGAGTTGTGAGATGTATGATTAGATTGAGAGATAAAAAACTTGGGGATAAGAGTCTTGACCAAACATAACACTTAAGAAAGATGGCAAACAAGACATGTACAAACTAATTTGCATGACCAAGACTAATAAATGAAACAGAGAGCATGGACTGATGCAAAGACTAAAAACATGAACTTAAACATGTGGAGACCTGAACTCAAAACAGAACCAACTAACAATTATGTTTAGAGCAAAAACATAAATTTGGGTTTAATTAATCAGCAGGCATCAAACAGGTTGAAAAACAGACATCTAGCATATACACGCTGACCAATATAAAGAAATGAGAAATGATTTGCACAAAGAGATAAACAAAGGGTTAAACATGTTTCACAAGCAAAGACAGATTATACATATTGGAGGAGAGAAAGCAGAAACAGGTAAATTAAAACTAAGACCATTTGATCTGTGATGCTATTTTCCAAAAGAGAATGAGTGGTTGCTAAACATTGTTAGAAGGTAAAAAAACAAGACTTGTAGCATTTACCTTAATTCAGTTCTCCATATATTAGCTCGATCAAGCCTAAGACACACTATGTAAATGATCAAAACAATAAACCAACAAAGGATACAAAACAAGTATTTACCAACGATTTATGTCCTCCATCCTCTATGTTAATCAGCCGACCAAAGACAGAGCAAAGAAACCAAGCACCACGTGAAAGAGATTCCACCAGAAAAGATAAACTCACCACACGTAGTTAGCTCGGTTAAAAACAATAAATCAATAATAGCCATCAAGTTGGGGACCAGACCCACACAAAACCGAATTTCGAGCAAAGAAGCTGTGAAACAGGGGAAAGTGTTGAACACTCTGAAATAGGGCCAGTGTACACTAAGTAGGAGAACTATTTAACCACACTTAAAGATAGAAAATAAATACAATACATCATCTATCTCAGCTAACAAGACGACATGAAATATAAAACATCACACTTTTTCAATCACAATTAATAACTAAGATGTGTTTATATCATTCAGCTCATTTTTTATCAAAACTGTTATAACAAGAAAAAATAACATGAAAAATGTGTTTTTCTCGTTTTCTATATCTATTTTTTTTAAAGCTGTGGTGGTTATCATATTTTGAGTGTGATATTTATAGCTATTGGTAGTAGTGATTAATGATATACCTGTGAAGAATAAGAACCTATCACGCATAGATAGCGAATTTGCAATGGACGGTAAAACTCGAGTGATCTTCAAGGTCTTAACCTCTAGCGCCTTCATAAAGCCAACAAATTAGTCCTTGTACTATGAGTCGGTAAGTTTATCACGGACCTGTAATGTACATGCCTCAAAACTTATTTAAAAGACACATCAGTTATATGCAAATGAAAATAGTGACACTAGCCAACACAAAAATAAAAATACCAAGAAGCAGGAAGACACTCGATATAAACGAGGAATAACAAATGAAAAACATCATGTCTGCGGGTAACATTTGTTTAGCTCTTGCTACCTGATCTTGTGCAACAGGTATAAAATCTAAAGTCAAAATGAAAAGAATGACTAAAAGAAGTGAAAATGGTTAAAAAAAGGACACAAAAAATTTCAAATCACTGTAAAACACCATTGACATGTATTCCTTAAAGCTAGTTAGGCATACTTATTCTCTCTTGTATAGGAATTTGATAACCCACTTATTATTCTTGTTCTATTTCCATGGTGAATTGAAACAAAAAAAAATTACATGGAAATTCAGAACATGATAATAGAATTCAGGACTTATACCATTATTTTTAACAACAAAATTTGTGTTAAGGATGAATCAACAAGGTGCTGAACCTAAAGAAAACTACATTTCCCGAAAAATCATCAAGGAAAGCAGGACCAAAAAGTACTTCAAGAAATAGATCGAGCCACGAATACATAATCCTAAGATCAAAGAAGAACACCATCTACCACTCTACACACAACCTTAGAACTTGTGAAAGTTCGAAACAAGAACACACCAAAAGCATTACACCCTTAAGCATTGTTGCGGAGAAGGAGCTGAACGTATAGCCCGAATTGCACAACACAGACAGTTTCCACGGCAACTCAATCAAGAAGAGCCTTTATTACAGGCCGGTTATCTTTTTATATTTATCTGATGCTGAGAAATTCTTGATGTTTCTCCCAAAACATTTTCCCCAAAGGTGGTAGTTACTAGTTAGATTGGTGGTCTGTTTATTTGCTGTTATATGAATTAATTATTTTGAAAGTTATTAATTTCCCCTCCTCAAATGCTTAATCGATCCAAATATACTTTTTAGCAACACTTAAATGCCTTTATCTATATACACAAGAAGTAACTGACTGGGTATTCTCCATTCTATAGTCCCGACTTTGTGGGACAAAGTTTAGCAGGTCTAGACCGTATAAACCAAAGGCACGAATCATTCTTATCATAAGCAGCCACAATGTATCTTCATGTCGTGGATGTTCCACAAGAGCAAATATACCTTTTAGTCATGAGGCCGTTTCTAAGGCATCTAGTCCAGAAAACAACTTTGATAATGTCTCTATTCTTGAATGTGGAATTGCCTTGATATGTATGGTTCCACAGGTCCACAGTAAAGTTAGTTGCTGCCTTTAAACATTGCCCCTTAAGTCTTGAAGTCCTAATACTTACCAAAGTACACAATGAAGTTTATATTGAAGATCAAGTAAAGATACGGCAACATCGATCCATATACACCATTTGGCTAGTTTATTTATAAATGGGTCAATTCTCACGTACCTTTATTACATCGCCTTTTTCAACCAAATAATCCAAAGTGCGATTCTTTTTATTGCATCCCAAAACTGAACCAAGTAAACCCAACTAAACTGGACTTGGACACCCATCTAAACCAAAGTTGTTGAACAAATAAAGGCATGAACAGAACATTAACTAAGATCAAGAGGAGCAAAAAAGAGTAACCTGAGTCTGGTAATTCCGCAAAAAGTTCCATACAAACTTGCCAACATCCTGCCAAAAGAGGGCAGAACCCATAAAGTAACAGGTAAGTCACATAAATTTGAATCAAAGAAATATAAAATGCCTACTATTACCATGGCTCTGAAAGATGTAAATCCTTTCTGGTCTCTGTGCAAGCTTTCTATATTCGACCAAATTAAAATCATAGCAAATCAACGCCAGTACTGATTCACGAATGGCGAGATAAGAGTCTTCATACATTGATTTCAAGGCAGAGTGGATAAATCATCATCATTGCACAATACAAGATAAAGGGGGAAAACACAATCCAAACTAGTAATATATAACAAAAATGTATCCTTATAAATCAAATTCTATTCCACAAATATATCAAAAACATCATTGATTATATCCAGACCTGATATGTAAAACTTACCATTTTTGTGCCGTCCAATTAAACAGAGAGCACGCCACTAGTATGCATAAACCCGAACGATCGATAGAAGAGTAAAAGGACCGAGTAGGATCGGTTATGGAGTTCAGAGAGTAGGACGAATCAAAATTCAAGGGAGAATATGAAAATAGAGGGAAAATATATGCGGTTTGAGCACGACGACAATGGCGGAAAGAAGGTGCGGCTGCGAATTAGGGTTTGAGAAATGATTTTGTTTTCTGAGGGGATTTGGAAAATGATATTGATATCTTACCTATTTTGGGGGGTGTTTTCTAAATTTTTAGGATAGTGTTTTACTAAACAATGAGGGTATAAATTTTTATTTAGTTTTTTTAATCTTTTACATATCAAAAAATAAGGGTTTTTGTCATGAACAATGAGAGGAAATAAAAATTCGTCATCAAATTATTCACTATTCATTATAACTACGATTTAATGACCAAATTTGTCTCCCCTTATTAAGTTCCCCTCATTACAACTAAGTTTTCTTGTAGTGGTGGCGTGGTTGAATTGAGATACTCTTTGCGCCCATTTCCATTTGAGGAATTGTTTTATTTTGGTTAGTAGTTAACGCTCATGTGGATATCGTGACGTTAGTGCTGATGTATATTGTATTCAGGACAGGCGATGTTTCCATAGTTCCCGTTCATTTCATTTCACGGATTGATTTATTTAGCTGCAACAGTGGAAGTGCTTTTTCTATTTATTTACTTGACGAATTTGGCTGAATCGGATGTCTTCTCAATTATTTCCTTTGTCAATAAATCTGTCAAAGGAAAGACCAAAAATCATGAACTTCTTACTGAATTATTAGCATTTCAGGCTTCTCATTTCTTTATTACATTCTGCACGGCCTTTATTTCGTGTAGAATGGTGATCTACCATTTAATTAGTTACCAGTAATGCGTGTTTTTTTTTTAACTCAAACATGCTGCCTTGTATATTGTTTGGGTTTCTCTATGTTCATGCCCTGCTAGTCTTCACCTGTTCATTTTGCACCATTTGATTAGAATCTTCCCAATTATCTCCACAGGAGCAGCTTGTGATTGGGATATGGAGAAGGGGCCTGCTAGAGTTAGAAATTCTATGTGCAATTCTAGGGCTTCTCTGCTCCCTCCAAAAATTGAAAACAAATGGGAAATCAGTCACTTTTGTTGATCAAACGCGGGTTTTGGCTGATGGTAATCAAAATTTAATTGCCCCTGTTAGTCAAAATGTTGTGACTAAAGGGTCAATTAATTCTGTGAATCCTTTGGCTGCAAATTCGAATAACTCCTAGGTAATATCTAATACTATTGCCTCTGAAATTCCTTTGGTTACCCCCATTCCCGGCATTACTTGTGTTGTTGAGTCTGGGACCGTTGTTCTGGCAACTGGGGTTGAGGGGAATCCTAAGGCAGGTATTGAAACTGCCATTGTAGATAATGAAGCTGCCATTGTCAACTCTGTATATGGGAATGATGTTTTGGGCAATAAAAATGGTAATTTGTTACTAGATTCGGGTACTGGTGATACAAGGTTACCTCCTATGGCTAATACGATAATAAGATCAATAATAGAAACAAAAATGCAAGACCAAGACCCTTGTTGTATGTGACTGGAAGATGTAAATTACAAGCATCCAGAACCATTAATACAGATTACTTTCGAGCCTAAGTTCCCAAGAGAAGAACAATTTTAGTGAAACAAAAGCAAGGATGTGGACTAATATTGGTGATCCCACGTTTTAAGGGTTGGTTTAAGGATGCATCTATGATGTTTTAAAGAAGATTGATTGTGTTTTCACTTGGTTCATATCATTAAGCTTTCTAATACACTAGTTTTAGGAGGTGTTACTGTGTTACTGTTAATATCACTACATGTTGTGAGATTTTCAGCCATATATACGCCAAGAATAAGGCTGCAAATCAGATTTTGGAGCAGAAAGCCAAGTGTTTCAGGGTTGAAAAACTTCAAATACTTTTATATACTTCATTTTGTTGCTTTCTTCTACTTTGTTCAAATATACAGAAAGATGCAATGTTGCAATGATTTTTTTTTCAAAATGAAATCGGTTGTAATGTGCTTCAAACCCCCTCCCTTACATTGGGAAGCATACTAATGATGATATTTCAGTCATTAATGGACAAGAAATGCAATGTATATTTGTTTTCTGTGGTTATAGTCCTGAAAAGTGTTTTGAGAAGTTGAAGAGGAAAACAAAATTGGTTGTGTTACTGTGTTACTGTTAATATCTCTATGTATTATTCGTAAAAGGTGTTTTTGCAGGCATATGGTGTCTTTATTTGGTTTTAATCTTTTATTGCATTCCACTATTTGTTGTGGTGTGGTTTTGGCCTAGGTGATTGAAGGTTGTTGATTCAAATGGTGAGACAATGTTTGTGCTTTTTTGTCTTTAGAAAAATGGAGGAGCCTAAATTTTCTATTGATGAGGCCAAACTGCTGCTATTTAATGCATTTTCTGCTTCATACATCTTTCATGAAGCTTGATGTGGTGCGGGTTTGAAGGATAAAGGTCTATAAATGGTAAAACATACTGCTTTGGTCTTCAACAACTTGAAAAATGTTTTAGTTCCCCTGATATGCTTTTTGATTATATTCAATAGTATTAAGCTTTTATTCTCTTGATTCTCCGGGAGTTGCATCTCCATAATGCTTCGATAGATTGTTTCATTACGATATCCACCATTCTTTGATAGATTGTTGTATTACGCAATGTTAATGGTGATATTTAGTCTCTTAATAAAACGTGTTACTGTGTTACTGTAAACGCTGCGATAAAATTCGGCTTCCAGATACTACGTTGAAAAGGTATCAAATGAGGTCTCAAAATGAAGATAAAAAAATATGAACTTTGGAGAAACAATTTTGATGATCGGTGTTCTAAATCAAAAGTTACGGTCGTTTATAAGAAAAACGCTCCGGTTAATGCAAATATTTTTTCGGTTTTCAAAATTTACGTCGAAAGAGTATCGTATTTGGGCTCAAATTAAAGAGAAAAAAAAAATGAATTTTGGTGAAAAAAATTTCGATGGTCGTAGTTATAAATCAAAAGTTATGGGTGTTTGAAAACAAACCAAACCTGAAGCGGAAGCGGAAGAAACTGAAAGATATGCGCGCATCCCTTTTAAAAAGGTTTTTTTTGTCCGTCTGAATTTTTTTTTTCTTTTTGCAACTAAAAAAATGAGTCTGTCATATATATTCATTTCGTAATTTTTTTTATCTTTTTCCTTCAATCCCCCAAAATCATATTCTTAATAAACGTGTTTTTAACAACTGTCTCAGATATTTCTGAACGAAAGGAGTATTTGCGAAGTGATGCGGTTTCATGTTTCCCGGTTCATAACGGTGATGGGGCACCGACCCCATCCCCCGACTTTACCCCCGACATATTTACAGCCACATACTTTGAATTAAAAACAACAAAAACAAAAAAAAACTATAAATTCTGGATCATAACATTAAACATTCTGTGGACACGTGGTACAGTTTTTCTGTGACTGTATCATTTTTGTAATAATAAATACAATATGTTGTAACTCGTGAAGAAGTAGTAAATGCTGAGTGCAGGTCACGCTACGATTAAAGTTTCTCTTACTCCTTTTTTTTTTTTTTTTTTTTTTTTTTTTAACTTTCTCTTACTTTTATTAAAGACCCGACATGATGATTCCTATACAAAATATGTTTTTGACGCTACTTTTCCAATAAAGTCCAAGAATTTGGGGATTTTGTAGTCTGCAATATTGGCGCTACTTTTCCGATAAATTACTCCCTCCGTCCCATTTTATTTGTCCTATTTGATTTTTCACACAGATTAAGAAAAGTGTAGTTAATATTTTGAATCACATTAAATGATCCAATATTGTTACACTTATGCCCTTTTAATTGTTGTTGGAGCATTTAATGCTACACATTTTTTATTGTAAATATTGTAAAGAGAGAAGGGTATTTAAAGAAATTTAACAATTAATACACAAAGTGGACACTTATTTTGAGACAAACCAAAAAAGAAACATAGACAAATAAAATGGGACGGAGGGAGTATGTTTTTGACGCTATTTTAGTTTTTTTTTTTTTGGTTAACATCATTTAAAAAATGATTTAAATCCTTTTACCTGGAGTTACTGATTATTAACATATACTACTTCCGTTCCATAAAAAGTGTTCATTTTTTGTGTTGTATACTGATTAAGAAAATAATTAATATGTTGTATTTTAAGTACACATAGACAAATACACCCCTATCATATAATAAATGCTTTATTAGAATATGAAATGATTGTATAAACATTAAATGTTATCATAGGGGTATGTTTGAAAAAAAATGCATTAAATGATGTATTGATTTTCTAAATAGACATTTTTTATGGGACAATTTATTTTCGAAATGTGGACACTTTTTGTGGGACGAAGGTAGTATAAAGCTTTGCCTAATGACTTTTTATCATGTTGAATGAACATTGAACTTAAAATATATACGGAAGGCGCATGAACATGAACATGAATTTAGAATTGGAACGATATGGAGAAAATTATCATGGTTTGATGTCATGCACAAATCAAGCAATCTGGTACCGTAATGCCAACCAAATTATCATTAAAAAAATAAAAGTCTTTGTTTGGACCACATTAATTTATCAATGTATCATATTTATAATGCATTACATCAAATCGATTGATCTTTAAAAAAATCAAATTTCATTTAAATTCAATTTTTTAAAGATCGATTCGGTGACGCATTAAGATGTTAGTAAAAGTAATCAGAACGTAAAAACGATTTGACATGATATTGTTGTCAATCTTTAAATTGACATGATATTGTTGTCAATCTTCACAATTTTATCCTTATGCATATGTTGTAAATAGCAACAGCAAAAACAAAAAAATCAATAGCAATAGCAATAGTAAAAAAAATCAATTCTTTAATTTGACATGATATTGTTGTAATGTTGTCAATCTTCACAATTTTATCCTTATGCATATGTGGTAAATAGCTATAGCAAAAACATTTTGCCTCTAAAGAAAGAAATTAAATGAATTAAAAAGACCCTCCACAATCAAGAAATCGTGCATAAAATGAATAAAATAGTTTGGACAACACAAAACGAACCAAAGACCCTCCACAATCAAGAAATCGTGCATAACCAACTTAGCTACACCAAAAGCTTTAAAATATTCGTATAGAATATAACTCATTATCCGTTTTACTTTAATATCTCAATAAAAATAAGGGTATTTTAGTAATTAAAAAAACATGAGGGGTAATATGCCCCCTTGTTAGATATTTTATTCACAAAGTCAGTTTTTATTTTTGTTTCACTTGTGTCGTTGCACGCTGAGTTAGTCGGGATTCGACCCGCCCGGTCGTCGTCGCGGTGGGTCGAGGGGCGCGCCCCCGTGGGGGCTCGGGGGCAACGCCCCGAAACCTAAACGAACCCATGCGAATGCATACCTTTTCGTAGAGGGATTTTTTCCATTGGGACACACCATTTCGTTGGTGCTTGTCCATCGGGACACATCATTTCGTTGGTGCTTGTTCATGGGACATATCCTTTGAAGACGAAGTGGTACCATATCGATTACTTGTCTATATATGAGAACTCCGGCATTCGCATGAGAACGTTTTTCATTCGAAGCATCATCGTATAAACATATAAAGTGTCTCCAAAGTTGTACTCCATTGTATCCCGAGAGAGATCGTAAAAACATCTCTTTAAAGAAGCGTTTAACGTGCCTTGAGATCATCCTTTTATTGTATTACCGCATTTTTTCTAACAATTTTAAAGAGATGTCTCGCATTCAAGGATCTAAGTTTGAATGATTCTCGTGGCACCATCGATTCAAGTCATGAATCGTGACTTGGTTCGTCTTGATCGTTTTGATGGACACAATTTTACTCGCCGGCAAGAAAAGGTTCTGTTCTTCCCGACAACAATCAAGTTGTCTTACATTCTCGAGTGATGATCTTCAACCCGTCAAGAAGAGCAAGAGGACGACACCGATGAACGCAAGAAGGAATTGCAGAACAAAGGAGGAAACGCAAGGATGATGATTTCTTGTGCAGAGGACACATTCTGAACGCACTGTCTGATTCTGTGTACAATGGACATAGGACAATCGAGACAAAGAAAGGAATTATGGATGGCACTAGACAACAAGTACCGCATTGAAGAGGCAAGTAATCGAAATTTTTGATTGCTAACTATATCGATTACGAAATGACCGCAAGTAAGTCTATTCTTACTCAAGTTCACGAGTTACCGTCTATTGTTTCTAATCTTAAAAATGCCGAGATAACTTTGCTCGAAGCATTCCAAGTTGGAACAATTATTGCTAAATTACCAACTTCATGGAATGGCTATAAAAAGAAACCGAAACATGATGAAACTAAGCACACTTTGGAATCCCTCACGCGTCACCTACGTATTGAGGAAGACTCTCGAAAACGAGAAAATACCGAACAGAGGTCGAAAAAGCAAATATGGTTCGTGGCCGCAAACCAGGAAATAAAAAGCGCAAGAATTTTTCGAAGGAGATCAAGCGTAATCTTCTAAGAAAAAATTCGAGGCGATTGTTATTATTGTAAGAAGCCCGGTCACACCGCTCGCGAATGCCGAACTCGCATTAAAGAGGAAAAAGGCAAGAATGACAAGTCGACAAAAGATCATGTCAATGCCGTTGATGGCAATGATGATCGAAGTTTGTAGCGATTGTGGAGGAAGCCAATTCTTTTGGAATTGATGAAGGGTGGTGGTCGGATACCGGTGCTACAATCCATGTAAGCAATAATCGATCCGAGTTTAAGACTTACAAGGAAAGTACTGATGAACGTGCGGTGAAGATGGCAAATGATGTGCAAGCCAAGGTTATTGGTATTGGCGAAGTGGAACTCAAGTTTACTTCGGGAAAGACATTAACATTGGCTGAAGTTCTTCATGTTCCCGAGATGACAAAGAACCCGATTTCCGGAGATCGTCTCAATAAGGCCGGTTTCAAGATTGTGTATGAATCGATAATTTGATTGTAACTAAAAACAATGTCTTTGTTGGCAAAGGGTACTCTTGTAATGGCATGATTAAGATGAATGTAATAAAAAATAACTTTGCTTACGTTGTCGACTCTTCAACTTTGTGGCATGCTAGATTAGGACACGCTAATTATAAATCATTAAGAACATGCATAATTTAGGGATAATACCTAAATGTACGTATGATAATGTGAGAAAATGTGAAATATGTGTTCAAGGTAAAATAACATGTAAGCCACATAAGTCCGTTGTTCGTACATCCGAATTACTTGGTTTAGTACATTCCGATGTTTCGATTTACACAAAGAAAGTGTCTCGTGGTGGTCATAAATATTTCGTAACTTTTATAGATGATTATTCGAAATATGCTTATGTGTATTTATTGAAAAGTAAAGATGAAGTCTTAAGCAAGTTTCGATCTATAAAGCGTAAGTAGAAAATCGCTTAAACCGGAAAATTAAAGTGTTACGTTCGGATAGAGGTGGAGAATACCAAGTAACAGAATTATCTAAATTTTGTGAGGCCGCCGGTATTGTTCATGAATTTACTCCTCCGTATTCACCCGAATCAAATGGAGTAGCGTAAAGAAAAAATAGAACGTTAGTAGATATGGTAAATTGCATGCTTATCGCCCGGTTTACCCGATTATTGGTGGGGTGAGGCAATCTTAAGTGCATGTTTTATTCAAAACAGAATTCCTAAGAAAAATGTTAAAAAGACTCCGTATGAATTGTGGTTTGGTAGAAAACCTAACATAAGCCGTATTAAGGTTTGGGGTTGTCTTGCATATGTAAGAAAGCCTAATCCTGAAATTACTAAGTTGGGAAGTAAAACTTATAAATGTGTATTTATAGGTTATGCTAAGAATAGCACCGCATATAGATTTCTAAAGTTAGAATCTTATGATATTATTGAGTCTATTGATGCTGAATTTTTTGAGCATATGTATAAATCTTCTCGTTGAGAAACTTGGAGATAATGTTACTCCTAGTACTTCCAAGAGAGTTCGTGAGGAATCTCTTGATGACTCTCCTATGGAATCACAAGCGGATCCGTAAATAAGGAGAAGTAAAAGGCAAAGGAAAGAAAAAACCTTTGGTCCCGAATTTGTGACAATTTTACTTCGAGGGTGATGTAAATAATATTACACATCAAACCAAGTTAATGATTGATGATAATGATCCCGTCACATATTCGTAAGCTATTTCCTCTCGTGATGCCGTTTTTTGGAAAGAAGCCATCAACGATGAAATGAGTTCTATCATGTCAAATCGACATGGAAATTGGTTGATTTGCCAAAGGTTCTAAACCAATTGGTTCTAAATGGATTTTCAAAAGAAAGTTGAACGCAGATGGTTCAATTAATAAGTATAAAGCTCGCCTAGTAGCAAAAGGTTTCAAACAACGTCAAGGAGTAGATTATTTTGATACATACGCTCCTGTGGCTAGAATTTCATCTATCCGTGTGTTGTTATCTCTTGCATCCATTCACAATTTAGTTGTTCATCAAATGGATGTTAAAACGGCTTTTCTAAATGGTGATTTGGATGAAGAGGTATACATGGAGCAGCCCGAAGGTTTTGTTTTACCCGGACAAGAGAAGAAAGTTTGTAAACTAGTGAAATCTCTTTACGGATTAAAACAAGCCCCTATGCAATGGCATGAAAAATTTAATAAAGTGATGTTGGCTAATGGCTTCAAAGTTAATGAAGCGGATAAGTGTATCTATTCTACGTATAAAATGGTTCATGTATTTTGATTTGCCTATATGTGGATGATATGCTTATCTTTGGGCCGACTACTTGGAATCAATAAAAGAGACCAAGCAATTGTTGGAATCTAACTTCGATATGAAGGATTTGGGGGAAGCAAATGTAATCTTAGGGATAAAGATAATGAGGAAAGATGGATGTATATCATTGAGTCAATCTCATTATCTTGAAAATATCCTTAAAAGATATGGTCATATGGATCATAAGCCAAAGATCTACACCCGTTGATCCTAGTATCAAGTTAATGAAAAATACCGGTAGATGCTACGACCGCTTACAATATGCAAGTGTGATTGGAAGTCTTATGTATGCCATGCATTGCACAAGACCGACATTGCATATGCAAGCTTGGATTGTTATGTCGATTTACTAGTAATCCAGAAAAGAACATTGGAACGCGGTTTCAAGAGTTCTCGAGATATATAAAAGGAACAATTGATTACCGCTTACGTATCGTGGTTTTCCCGCCGTTCTTGAAGGATACAACGATGCAAGTTGGAATAACATAGAATCGAATTGTAAATCCACAACGGGGTGGGGGTTTTTACCTTAGTGAGGTGCAATCGTTTCTTGGTGTTCTAAGAAACAAACTTGTGTCTCGCATTCGACTATGTTAGCAATTTTATTGCATTAGCAGATGCAAGTAAAGTTAAGCCGAATGGATAAGAAATTTATTAATTGATATTCCATTATGGGACAAGCCGTCCCCACCGTAATGATTCATTGTGACAATCGTGCTACTTTATATTCGTAGCAAGTAAGACTTACAATGGTAAGCAACGACACCTTAGTCCGAGACATCGCCTATTCGGGGATTACTTAAGCAAGGAGTAATCACAATGACTATGTAGAGTCAAAGAGCAATCTAGCGCATCCTTTCACAAAAGGATCGCCTAGAGATGATTGCAATAACATCGAAAGGAATGGGATTAAGGTCTATGAAACATTAGTTAGCTTTAATGGGAACCCTACTCATGTTTTGAAAAATAAACAGAGTTCAAAGGGTACAAACAAGTTAAAGTCTAACTAGATCGATGCGCTAGAGTATTTAATAGATCCCATTCATAAAATCTCTAAAGTGTGAGTAATTACCGCATGGTAAAGGTTGAAATTAGTTCTTAATAAGTTCTCACATCGGGAAAAGTGACTCGCAAAAGATCACTTTAAAAGAACTTACCTATGTGAGTGTGAAAGTCGCCGCTTTCTATGAGATTTAGACCGTCTCTAAAGCATTCATGAATCTCGGGATGTACGCATGGCCATTAATGCGTTGGAATGAAGAGACACTCGTTTTTAACGGAATAGTATGTGTGATAACTCCGGTAACATCATGATAGGGTCCTTGGTTCAAGATTTATTCACCATAGCGCCCGATGTGACTTTGAGTTGTTTACACTAAGTGGAAGTTCAAAGCCAAAAGCTACTTTCATTTATGTATGATTTCCTACGATGATGCTTAGTCCTTGTCCGCATGAACTACGGTGGCTTGATCCCCAAAAAGGGTACGTAGGCAAATACTTAGTGATGCATTTTTTACATACAAACTTTTTTGTGAAAAAATAGGGGGAAAATGTTAGATATTTTATTCACAAAGTCGCTTTTATTTTTGTTTCACTTGTGTCGTTGCACGCCGAGTTAGTCGGGGTTCGACCCGCCCGGTCGTCGCGGTGGGTCGAGGGGGCGCGCCCCCCGTGGGGCTCGGGGGCAACGCCCCGAAACCTAAACGAACCCATGCGAATGCATACCTTTTCGTAGGGGATTTTTTCCATCGGGACACACCATTTCGTTGGTGCTTGTCCATCGGGACACATCATTTCGTTGGTGCTTGTTCATGGGACATATCCTTTGAAGACGAAGTGGTACCATATCGATTACTTGTCTATATATAGAGAACTCCGGCATTCGCATGAGAACGTTTTTCATTCGTAAGCATCATCGTATAAACATATAAAGTGTCTCCAAAGTTGTACTCCATTGTATCCCGAGAGAGATCGTAAAAACATCTCTTTAAAGAAGCGTTTAACGTGCCTTGAGATCATCCTTTTATTGTATTACCGCATTTTTTCTAACAATTGTATCAAAATTTGGGGTTTTTTTTTTTTTTTTTTTTTTATTTTTTATTACCATAGCGGGTTTCGAATACTAGTATTCATACCAGATTATAGTCTAACTCATCATTAGAATGATGCACTTTGTGCAAAATTTGGGTTATTAGAATGAAGGGTAAAAGTGGAAAAATAATAAATGTTGAATTGGTATTGTAAAATGAAAAATAAATAAAAACAAAGTAAATTCTGAAAAGTGACCGTTAAAAAAACGGAGAGAGAGTAGTACTTGGTGTGTTAATTTTTTTCCACCTTGATACGCCTAACCGGTAAAAGGGTTCGCGGATCCACCATCGGGTCATTCCGGTGGCCCGAACAAAGGATAACGTTCCCAGTCCGATGAGTTCGCCTATTTCTAGGTCGAATAGAGACTGGGGGCCCGCCAACAAGCCTTCAAGCTGCCATCTAATCGGCGCCGCCAGAAGCAACCAGGAGTCCAGATCAGCTCGCTCCATACGTTACGAAGCCCACTTATTTAGGCCCGCATATTACTACATGGCGACCTTAAGACAAAGACACAGCTAGAGGGCCGCCTGTTGGGTCTGCCCTTCATCAATCCGGTATAACAACAGTCAAGAGTACTGAGTGTCACATAACACTTTATCATGTCTTATGGTCATTAGCTTAATCATGTTTAGTAGTTTTCCTATATATACGAGGGCTCATTGTAACCTTAAGGGGATCGAGTAATACACAAAGCAAACTACATATTGCCAAATTGTCGACTATCTGGCTCTCATCTTATTGCTTAAGTCCAACCACTATGTACTCGAAAACACCACCGCATCTCACCTGTAAAATCATACGTAAACAGCCAGATATCCTTACTAAACATCCGTTGTCGCCACTGTGATTTTCCCAGCGTCATCACACCTAATTTTACACACAATTCAATAGAAATCAAATATTATTTCAATCATATTTTATTCCAAGAAAGTTGAAATAATTTATATTCAAACGGACAAATAATAATGTATAATTAAGAATCTTTTTATTTCATTATGTTTTTTTTGCATTCCATTGCCACAATATAAAAAGAATAAAACCTTTCCTTTAAAATAAAATAAAAATAAAAAAAAAAAAAAAACCCCTTTGATGGGTTGATAGGTAAGAATGAGTCGGAATGACAAACAACTGTTTAATTGTGGATAAGGCAATGGGACCGTTAGTTGTTGGACGTTTTTAATTTTCTCTACTCCACAACAAGAGAATCTTCCAGCACCCTGCCAACGCTTTTAGTTTTTGCTTTTCCATTTTTTTTTTTTTTTGTTTGGTAGTAAATGTAACGGTGGAACTAAGGGCACTCCCAGCAGAATTTATATCTTTATTTATTTTTAGGGATATAAAAAGTGCATCTCTACTTGTGGGGATGCATTATTCACTATTCTAAACATATTTAATTGTTAAAAATTATACGGATAGGATTAGGGATACTGTTGGAGTGAAATAATAAATATTTAATGTGTATAAATATGATTGTGAGGTAGAATATGTATTATTTAATATTATTTGAAGTTATATGGATAATAATAGGGATGTTGTTGTAGAGGTTTTTGAATTGAGATGTTTTAAAATAAGGATATGTATTATTTTATATTATTTTAGAGATAAAATTTGGGGCATCTGTTGGAGGTGAAATTTTAAAATACAACCGTTGTATGAAGGTTTTATCAAGTGGCATAAATTACAACCACTCATTTCTAACCTCTCACACACGATAAAAGTGTATTATGTGAGAGAGAGTAAAAATGAGAGGCTCTAATGTATGTCACTTGATATAACCTTGCTACAACCGTTGCACCATAAAATCTTTCATGTTGGGAGTGCCCTTAATATCCCTATGTTTCATATTCTTGATTTCCGCCTTCAAATTTTTTTTTTTTTTTTTGAAAGTTCGCCTTCAAATTTAGCCCCCCCTTTTTTTTTGGGGATTATTATGCTCTCTTAGTTTTGCCTTATCCACTATCTCTTAATTAAAACTTTATCTTGATATTTTTGATGAAAATCATTGGTTTTCACTAACTAAGTCGATGTTGCTAAGATTTTCTTCAATTTTTGGAAATTCAATTTGTGAAAGTCTTATCCGGTACTATAAAAATTAAATTTGATATTGAATGACCAACCTAACTTTGCCAAATTCATTTATTTTTATTTTTTGCAAAGTCATATATATTTTTATTTTTATTTTTATTTGGGAAATTTCCGGAGCGGTCAATACAGAAGACGCACGTACATACATAAAGAGGACGCGGGGAGTTACTAAGTTGGGCAGCGACCCAACCTCATAAGAAAATCGTGGAAAACAGAGACCATTGTCAAAGCGTGACTTTTGCAAATACCCCACCCGCCCATCCTCTCTTTGTGCAAATCCAACTTTCTAGCATTTTGTCTCTTGAAACCATTTTACAAAAACGATATGATTAACTTCTTCATTGTGTCAAACCACTGATTAGTTTTCCAGCTTTTAGGCCTTCTTCCTTTTTTTCTTGAAGAAGGCCTGTTTCCTTAGGCATCTTTTTGTAAATACCATTTGTTAGTTTTTTTTTTTGTTTTTTCAGAAGGAAAAATGATTAGATTATGGACTTTGGCTCTTCAAATGATAGAGCTTTTTCTAAGTTCAATGGTGCATTTGGTATATGGGTTTTACATATTCAGCTCTGCGGTGGCAGGGGATGTTTTACAAGCTGCAAGCGATTCGCTTTTCAAGCCAAATATGGATTCCCTTTTAAATGAAGAAGGATTAAAAAAGAATCCAAATGGTGATGACCTTCCGCCTATTGTGTTGGTGCACGGTATCTTTGGATTCGGCAAAGGGGTAATAAAAATTGAACATTTCTATTGTTTTTTCTTTAATTTTTTTTTGTTTGTCCTTATGCGTTGATTATAATGCTGGTTTATTTGTTGGTTTCAGAGATTAGGAGGGTTGTCCTATTTTGCTGGAGCAGAAAAGAAAGATGATAGGGTGCTTGTACCTGATTTAGGCTCTTTAACCAGCATTTATGATAGGTAATTAGCCGTTTCAATCTCCAATTATTCTATCTGTCTTTAAACCAACTGGGATTTGCTTAAGTTAGCCAGGGGATTTCATATTGGGGCTTAATTAACATGTTATTTCGCGTCAAATGGACTTTGAATTCGTGTGCATAGTCCGATTGTAAAGGCAAAAGCTTTAAATATTCAGATGTAGCATTCACGAGATTGTAATTTCAATGCTCCTATACTGTTTGATGTTAGGTTTTAATCGGGTTCTTGGTCTTCAGGGCTCGAGAGTTGTTTTATTACTTGAAAGGAGGGCAGGTTGACTATGGGGAGGAGCACAGCAAGGCTTACGGTCATGCTCAGTTTGGCAGGATATATGATAAAGGTTCCAATGTTTATACGTTGAATTACTGGAATTACTCATTACTTCCGGAGATTTTGTGTATGAAATTATTTATCTAACTTCTATGGATTGATGGAATTCAGGGCACTATCCTGAGTGGGATGAGGATCACCCTGTTCACTTTGTTGGGCATTCGGCTGGAGCACAAGTTGTTCGGGTTTTGCAGCAAATGCTTGCTGATAAGGTTAGTCTAATAAGCATATATTTGGCATCTGTAGAAGTTTATGAATGTTTATGTTAATAATAGCAAAATGTTCTTTCTATTAGGCATTTAAAGGGTATGAAAATACCTCAGAAAACTGGGTTTTGAGCATAACATCGTTATCTGGAGCTTTCAATGGCACAACACGGGCCTACTTGGATGGAATGCAGTAAGTCTTTGTATAAATCAACGTATTTTTTGACTACTCATATTGGTATAGTACGATTGCTGATTGTTGTCGGTTTCTGTTCTGATCGCAGACCTGAAGATGGTATGTCCTTAAAACCAGTATGTCTGCTTCAGTTGTGCCGCATAGGTGTTATTGTTTATGATTGGTTCGACATTCCCTGGTTAAAGGCCTACTACAACTTTGGTTTTGATCACTTCCACATGTCGTGGAGGAGTATGGGTGTTCTTGGGCTTATTGATTGTCTTTTGGGAAACGCCGGTCCATTTGCATCCGGAGATTGGATACTTCCAGATCTCAGTATCCAAGGCTCTATAAGATTGAACAACCATATCAAAACATATCCTGACACGTACTACTTTAGCTATGCCACCAAGAGGACACATAAATTCATGAGCTTTACGGTTCCCTCTGGCATATCTGGTATACACCCTTTGCTCTTTATCAGAGTCCTTCAGATGTGCCAATGGAAGCACCCTCCAGATGTTTCGCCTCCTTATAAAGGATACAGGTGCGTGCGAGGTCGTAAAGTTTTTATTTTTTTCTTTTCTTTTATGAGTACATATTCCTGTAACAAAGATGTCTTCCATGCATGACTAATTGTAGGGATGAAGATTGGTGGGACAATGACGGTGCCCTAAACACTATAAGTATGACACATCCTCGTTTTCCTGTTGAACATCCTAGCAGACTCGTCGTGAAGGACTCTGAGTGTCGACCATGGCAACCGGGCATCTGGTTTGTCAAATCTTTTCTGAATAAAGCTGACAATGCTATCATATTCTTGACATAAACATGTTTTCTACTGCTTATTTAGCTGGCTAAAGTGCGTTTCGTTACGCAGCACTACAAAATAGTTTGATGCAAGAAATGCATATATGTTGTAATTTCAATGTTCTTTATCGTGTAATGTTGTTAAAAATGCTGAAAAGCCTGATCAAGAATTGAAATTCTGAAATGTGGGTTTTGGTGAATGCAGGTATTACAAGATCGTAGAAGGAGATCACATTCTTTTCATTATAAACCGTGAAAGAGGAGGCGTCCAATTCGATTTGGTATATGATAGCATTTTTGAACGATGTAGAAAACACGCATTCAGGAAGGCACCGCCCACGTTACCAAATAACTTGCAGCAGTAGAAATTCATCAATACGGCTACTATTAGTGAGATTTAGTAAACGGCCCATGTAATACTTTACTCGCAAATTTGTTCCTTGTTCATTGGGGTTTCTCACGGGAAACACTTTGCCTTTTTCAAAAGGGAAAGTTTCTGTATCGTTGTATTCTGCTGTTACTTGATGTACATAGTAGTGCAAGCTCAGAATCAATTGATTGTTTTGGGTCTCACCTTGATTAATGGTGTTGTTGTGACCATTTGGTAGTGGGCATTAGCATATGTTTACGTGTAAAATGCCTATTGTCCACGGATGCGAGCTGTTGAACATTGGCCTTTAACATATATATAAAAAGTTTATGGTGCTTTGGGTTTCTGCTATTATTTTGTTTCACAGAGTGCAAGCAAAGGATGTATACCTTTGCTTACCTTATATGATGTGAGCTGCTGAACTTTGGGTTTAACATGTGTGGACACTTGTTATCAGATGCAAACCATTAAACCCAAAAGCATCAATCGGGTTCTTGGATTCTCTTAATGCCTTTGATGCTTTCTTGCTAGTTAATTCAACCTTTACTATTTTTCTTGATGCTGTGAAACCTTTGTTTTTATTATTCTACCTAGTATGTTGCTGCTGCTGTATTGCTTTTATTATTCTACCTAGTATGTTGCTGCTGCTGTATTGCTCTTATTGCCAATTTGGCTATCTTTATTTCTATCTAGCTACCATATATCTTGCTACATTCTTTTCAATAAAATCTTTTGAATTGTTGTTTTTTAAAATTTTTAAAATTAAAATTTAAAAAAAAAAAAAGACCAAAAGTGCGGACATTTTATCTTAAACAGCCCTAGGCCAAATCATCTTAACATTGAAAAAAATTTGATTACTTATTCATTTTTCAAAACTGCTTCCATATCTAGTAGTATTTAACAGAGCCAGCCTAAAAAAAAATATGTGGGTTGAAAATGACATATATACTAGATGCTTTTGGTGACCTTAAAAATGTTGCTATCATCGGGCTCTAGACCATGGCCTCTTGGGCCTTGCCCCATGGACGGGTCTGGTCTCAAACTCAATATGTACATTTAGGGTGAGAAACAGTGCAGTTTGGGTCGGTTCGGTTCGGTTTTTGCTTTTATATTTGGTCGGTTTGGGTCGGGAATTTCATCCCCCAAACCGAACCGAATCACTTGGAAAACCAATGGTTCGGTTTGAACCAATTTCGGTTTGGGTTCGGTTTGGGTTCGGTTTGAACCGCTTATCTATTAAATGGTTGTTCGGTTTGGGGTTCGGTTCGGTTTGCATATATCATAAAACCCAAAAAATAAGATCGGTTTGGATTGGTTTATAATATAATATAATATAAATATATAATATATGATATATTTATATTTATATATATATATATATAAAATCGGTTCGGGTTCGGTTTGGATTGGTTTAAAATAAAAAAAACCGAAACCAAACCAAAACATTTCGGTTCGGTTTGAAACCAAACCGAAAAATTCGGTTTGTATCGGTTTGGGTCAAATTGGTTTGGATCGGTTTGGATCGGTTTGGTTTTCGGTTTCTCGGTTTTCCTGCTCAGCCCTATGTACATTTATGATGTTATAATTCCATATAAACTGCTGAACCGCTCTTCCAAAAGTTTAAGTTGATAGAAGGTAGATAATTAACACTTCATATATTCAACACACCTTCTCAAGTGTGGACATAGTATATTCGAAAAGCCCAACACTTGTTTTTTTTTTCTTTCTTTTGTTTGTTTGGATGATTGTGCTTAGAGCGGAGATTGAGGGTGTGGGCATATCAAGTCTGGCATATTATATTAGGGAGACCCAACATTTTTTTTTTTTTTTTTTTGGGGTGGCATTGAGGGTGTGGGCATATTATATTATTCTTTTGAGGGTTTTTTTTAGGGTGGCATATTATATTAGGGAGCCCAAGCCCAACACTTGTGCTCCGATACAATGTTGAACTACTATCTCTTCTAAAAGCTTAAGCTGATGGAGAGTTAGATAATTAACCCTTCATATATTTAACACAAACGATATAATTGAACATGTACCCAAATCCCAACTTTACTAATATCGTTTTTTTAGTGGCTAAAATATCTTATTAGAAGGAAAAAATCACCGATATTGCTTCTGTAATAATGTTTGCTTAATTATTAGAAGGAAAAAATCACATGTATAAAATGTGTGTCTAATTAAAAACTATGTCGTTTCATGTGTGTTTTATTTTTTGAGAAAATTTAAATAAATTAATAAAACCAAAAACAAAACACACCTGAAACGACATAGTTTCTACTTAGACACCGAAATTAGACACATATCTTGGATTGGTGATCTCATGCATGATCACCTCAAAAACTGAATCACAACATTAATCTATATAAACATATTCGGCAATAATAGGAGATATTTTACGTAATAATTACGAGAAAAGTTATTATGCAGCCGTTGAATGAATCTTTTATTAAGATTGATTGTGTATTTATGTGAATGTAATTAAAGTTTGCATTTTTTGAATCTAATTTAATTAGCAAACACATGATCATGATCCACATGTACCCAGTAGTCTGTGTGCAATGTGGATGTCTTGTTACATCATTACGAATCTAATTCGGTGATAAATGGATTTATATCATAATTTTTTATACGATACGTTTATTCTTGTTCAGACTATTACATTTTTTAATGAATGAAAATGTCTATCGTTTTGTGTTGCTTGTATCAATTACCCTTGCCCTTTAGTGTTGAGGAATTATTGGACGTCTTTTGCTACTAACTACTTCCTCCGTTTTTTTATCTGTCACATTTTAGAATCTACTTTTTATTTATTTATCTGTCATTGTAAATTTCCAATGCATCATTTATTACTTTTTTCTCCTTTACCAATAAAACATTTACATCTCCAGTAGAAAAAATACATTTCCAATACTAAAACATATTTACCAACAAAGTATTTACATCTCCAATAAAAAAAATACATTTCCAACTAGGGCTGGCAAATTTCCCGAAAATCCCGACCCGTCCCGGAAAATCCCGATCCCGAAAGTTTCCCGACCCGACCCAAAAAATACGGGAACGGGATCGGGTATAAAACTCAATCCCGTCGGGTTCCCGATCCCGACCCGAATACACACACACACACACACATCTATATATATATATATATATATATATATATATATATATATATATATATATATATATATATATATAGACACACACACACACACATCCCTAATTACTAAAAACATAAACATACTACACTCTCTGCTTCCATCGTTTCTCAATTTCTCTGCACCTCTCTTCTGCCCTATAATATTCCAGAGTGTTCTTTCTCAAAAAAGCCACCGGCCGTCGACTATGTCGTCATTAACTCATTTCTCCGCCCCACCTTTTGTACTATTATTTTGATCAAATAATTGTTGTCATTTTTTTATATTAACATGAATATTTTTTAAAATCATGTATTCGGGACATTCATTCCCGACGACGCTAATCGGGTATGGGTTCGGGAAGAAAAATTGAATCCCGAATCTTATCGGGACGGGTTTCGGATAGGAGGTTTACGGGTCGGGTCCCGACCCGATGCCACCCCTATTTCCAATACTATATTTGAGACATATTAATTACTTTCTTAATTTGTGTGAATCTTTTCTCTAGGACATATATATAAAAACGGAGTATAAATTAATGGGGTAATGAGGGAGAATGACACAAATATTTAATCAATTAAAGAGAATGACAGGTTTTTGAAACTTTTGCATAAAGGACAATTTTTTTTTTATAATTTTTTTGTTGTCATTTCCCCTTTAAAAAAAGAAAAAACCCAACACACTTTCTCTCTCATCCATCTTTTTTAAACACTCTCATATCTTTCAATCTATAACTCCAAATTTGAAAATTCTTTCACAAAAATTTTTATTTTGTCATGCTAATTATTTTGATACCACACAACATATTCCGACGTGATTTCAGAAAATCCGGCCGCTGTCGAAATTCACTATTGAACGAAATTCACTGTTGATATTCACTGATTTTCAGGATTCACTAGGGAGATCCACTGAGTGAATTTCGACAGTGAATCTCACGAAAAATGATGTAATTACATCGAACCAAGTCTCAAAATGAAGAGCATCAAAAAATAAAAATTTCAGTTAAATTTTTATCGCGTTTGAAATTCTAGAACAAAAGATATGAGCGTTTAAAAATTGGGGAGGAAAGAGAGAAAAAAAAAAAGCAAAAAAAATCCTGTAGCAGGACCGGGACACGCGAGTATGAATATTTTTTTGTTTTGTACTTCAGGCTATAAAAAATATAAAAATTGTCGCTAGGCATACTATCCCCTTTCTTCCTATTTTTAATTCTATGAAGTTTATTTCTTTGCTACAGCTGATAAAAATCGTTGTTTTAGACGATGCATATGTAGAAAGCCTAGGTTTTTATAGTATTTACTGGCCGATTTTGGTTTTCTTTCTTTTTCTTTCTATAGTGGAGATAGTCGCACGTAATGACAGATCACGGCCATATTATTAAAAGCTTGTGGTAAGAATGGGTTTAACTTGCAACACAATTAACAGAAAACAATTGAAAATGACTATGCCCACCGGTTGTTATATTTTCATCTGCTTAATGGCAATTGGTTAGTCTCTCATTCTTGAAAGAATTTTAGTGCATGCTTTTTTCTTCTTCTTTTCTGATCCAGAAGGAAATAATTAATTGCAGTCACACAAATAAACATTTAAACAATTTGTGTATAATAGTTATATATACATCAATGTAAAGCCGTCCCTGGGGCAGGCCAACAAGGCCACGACCTAGGGCCTTGGCCAAAATTCGCTATTCTAGGGCATCCGTTTTAATGTTATTGTGGTGTAATTTTGGTTCATTTTTATTTTATTCTAAAAGTAAAAGATCTGAAAGTCTCAAATTCATATCCGAATTCAATTCAAAAAGTCTAATCAATTTTTATTATTTTTTTATATACTCATCAACTCATATATCCTGATGATAATAGTTGTTATTGAATATTTTTTTCACATGGTTAAGGGTATTAAGAAATTTTTTTGGTCTAGGGCCTTCGATCACACAGGGACGGCCCTGATCAATGTCATATAGTACATTTTAGACATTTATATATAATTAAGTCCTAGTATTTGAAAAGAATTATTATTTCCTGGGAAAATTGTATGTTTTCAGGATATATATATATATTCCGGAGTTGGGTAGCCCAGATGAATGGTTGCTCAGTCTGCACTCTGGAAAGAAAGTCTGATTTGGATGTAGCCTCATTTATAATTGTTGACCATATATCATCCTTAGTTTTTTTTGGGCTTCTTCTTGAAGCCTTTAGCACTCCCCTCTCTTGAAATTGCCCCCCCTTGGCTATGTAATCAGCCACCTTTGCATCACTTCTGGGCACCTGAGTGTTTGAATGATATGATTGCAGCCCATTGGGTTCTTTGACATCGAAGAGCCTAGGGTCCTTCGTGTCTAACTTTTTTTCAAGTTGAACAAGGCAGTGTAGGTGTGGTTCACCGTTCTGGTGAGGTTCAGTGCATACTCTAGCATAAGAAATATTAAAATCTTTTAATAGATTATATAAATAATCTATGAGGAAGAGGGGAATTAGTGGGCAACGTGGATATGTTAAAAATATAGATTTTCCTTGTAATTATCTGTATGGAGCGTTTCTGCGAGTCATTTTTATTTTTTTATAGAGATAGAGAGAGTCAGAAGGAAGAACAATATTTTACAACTTCTTTACTACTATGGTTTTGCGGAGGAAAGAATGGCCTTTTATAGTGCCTCCCAATTCTGTGAATTAATCTCGTCCTTACACGTGGCAAAACCATTTAATATTACTGGTTTTGCCACGTGTCATGAGGTGAAGGGGGTAGGCCATAGGCGTGACGTAGCCGCTCATGACCCTTTTTTTCTGAGTGCCTGACAGCTGGATCCCACCCACGTGGCTACAGTAATGTGAATGGATATTAAACGACAAATAAGTCATCAGGTGTCGGTCGTCATCATTACCTTTTACTGTTGTGCAATAGTAAAAGCAGCATATAAATTCAACCTTTCTGCTCTAACAATTTTCGTCTTCCCACTCAATCATCGCTCTTTTTGAATCATCTATTTTCCCCGCTTTTCACTATTCATAAAGTGACTTTTACTGTAGCACTTTATTACCCACGAAGAATTTTCTGAGTTTTTGCCTGAGAAAAGCATCTACAACACAATGGAGATCCCTTTAGCCGAAACGGTGTCGGGTGATTATGAGACTGATTGTACGGATATCAAATCCGGTTCATCTGTTAAGACAGTGAAATTAAAATACCCTAGTTTCATTGACAGGGCATTTAACAAGATGAAGAATCTGTCTGTGATGATAGACAATTGTCTGTTGATGTACAGACCTCAGTGTCCTATGAATTCTGAAGGTTGTGTTAGGGTTAGAGTTTTTGACAACAAATTATGCGAGCCTGATTGCAAGCAGGCCGAGTTCGTTTTTCCAGTATCATGTTGTTTGAACATGACTTATTTTGGCAATGCTTATGCCAGTTTGAATGACAAGGAGTGTCCATGGTCAATTACTTATGTTTTGGAAAATGCTAATATTAAGGCTGATGTCAATTACTGTAAGATGAAAACCTTTCTGAAATTATCAACAGTGAAGAGGCCCAATGAATTAGAATTTAGAGGTCCAGTAATTGACATGAAGTCTAAAATTTTCAACAGGGATAATGTTGATGTTTGGCACTGTGGGTTCAAGAAGCCCACATTGAGTTGTTGTCTTAGTGCTCGTTCTGACAACATTGGGAAGCCCAAGGCTGTAACTTGTGGGCCTGGAGATGCTTTTTCAGATAGTAGGTCATCCTTTAGTCATATGGGCCGTCCCAGTTGTGTGAGTTGGTCAGTACACATCCAGCTCCCACTAAGTTATTAGCTGGGCCTGTTGAGCCCAGTAACAGTGTTGGGCTTGTGAGCAGTCCTGAACCTATGAAGCGTGTTTTGGAAGCTGAGCAGAAGAATCTTTTAGAAGCTGAAAAAAACAAAATTAAATTTGGTGTTGCGTGCACATCAAGCAAACATTGTTGATAAGTATACTTTCTTTGACTGTTTAGTCTTTGAGGTATTGCATTGAAGAAATCTTTGTAAGTTATAATTTCTGGGTGATTGTCTGTTTATTTACAATAGTTTTAAATATATTAACTGTTTTAAATGGGTTTACGTATTTACTATGTGGGCGAATATCCCACGAGTTGGGAAGGATCAAGAGCGATGTGCGTAGATCTTTGGATTTCGTCACAATTGGCACACTTAAGGGCCTGCCAAGAGATAGGGGAGAAATTTTTCTGTCAAGGCCCTTTGTTCATGGATCAGAGGAATCCGTTTCTGTTAATGCAAAAGTTGGCTAAATTTCGTGCTATTAATCGCAGATTTAACAAGCAGAAGTTTAAGTATTGGATTAAGAAGCAGAAAGCAGAGGTAGATGTTAAAAGCCTCAGTCATGTCCACTACGAACAAAAAGATGAGGGACTATCTAGCTGCCAAACGGAGGTTGGCTGTTGCAAGTGTAAGCAGGAATCTGTTTGGAACAGTTCCTAGAAACTACTTTAGGACACCTGCTAAGAGATGTTTTTTCCTTATAAGAAAAAACCATTTTTTAGGCAAAAGAGATATTCAGAAAGGAGATTAAAAACACTTCATGACAAGTTGACCATCGAAAATGCAAGTGATTGTAAGTTGTTGAACAATATTAGTCAAGGCACTAGTTCTGACCAAAGGCTTGGTCATGATATTAATTTATATGGAATTAATATTAAGGGAAAGGTTTATCTTCAAGTGTGCGAAGCTTTAACAGGTCTTCATGTGATTTGGTTTTTACTTGTTGACAAAAAACCTAAAGGTACTTCATCAGAAACTTTGAAGATGCAGGATGTTTTCGACATTTTCGATGATGAACCATCTGCTGCAATGATTAAGGAAGATTTGACAGATAGATTCAGGGTTTTAAGGAGGGAGTTTATTGGCTTACTATGAAAGGATCTACTTCAGCTGGTCAGAAAGAGATTGTGGTGAAAGAATATTGTAAAAAAAATATTCTTGTTAAAGACGGAGGTGCAAGTACAAGCACTATTGATAACATTCATGAAAATGCATTGTATTTGTGTGCTGCTAGTTCAGTTAAAGGTACATTAGCAGTAATGACAGTATCAGTCAGAATGTATTTTAACTCTGAAACATTATAGTTCATTGTTCAATAGACAATATTGTTATCAACCCCAATTAAAATTAAAGCGGGGGGCTTTTATTATACAATCTATAACTGCAGCCGCTGGCCCATTGTTGTTTAATAAAAAGGTTCTTTTATTTCCAAATGTATTACATTTCCTACCGCCCATTCAGAGAATCTTGTATGATCTCTATCGATAGCATATTTGATACCTCTGATCCATGAACAAAGGGCCTTGACAGACAAATTTCTCCCTTGTCTCTTGACAGGCCCTTAAGTGTGCCAATTGTGACGAAATCCAAAGATCTACGCACATCGCTCTTGATCCTTCCCAACTCGTGGGATATTCGCCCATATCGTAAATACGTAAACCCATTTAAAATAGTTAATATATTTAAAACTGTTGTAAATAAACAGACAATCACCCAGATATTATAACTTACACAGATTTCTTCCATGCAATACCTCAAAGACTAAACAGTCAAAGAAAATATACTTATTAACAATGTTTCCTTGCTGTGCACGCAACATCAAATTTTGTTTTGTTTTTTTCAGCTTCTAAAAGATTTTTCTGCTCAGCTTCCAAAACACGCTTCATAGGTTCAGTCCTGCTCACAAGCCCAACACTGTTACTGAGCTCAACAGGCCCAGCTAATAACTTAATGGGAGCAGGATGTGTACTGACCAACTCACACAAACTAGGACGGCCCAGATGACTAAAGGATGACCTACTATCTGAAAAAGCATCTCCAGGCCCACAAGTTACAGCCTTGGGCTTCCCAATGTTGTCAGAACGAGCACTAAGACAACGACTCAATGTGGGCTTCTTGAACCCACAGTGCCAAACATCAGCATTATCCCTGTTGAAAATTTTAGACTTTATGTCAATTACTGGACCTCTAAATGCTAATTCATTGGGCCTCTTCACTGTTGATAATTTCCGAAAGGCTTTCATCTTACAGTAATTGACATCAGCCTTAATATTGGCATTTTCCAAAACATAAGTAATTGACCATGGACACTCCTTGTCATTCAAACTGGCATAAGCATTGCCAAAATAAGTCATGTTCAAACAACATGATACTGGAAAAATGAACTCGGTCTGCTTGCAATCAGGCTCGCATAACCTGTTGTCAAAAACTCTAACCCTAACACAACCTTCAGAATTCATAGGACACTGAGGTCTGTACATCAACAGACAACTGTCTATCATCACAGACAGATTCTTCATCTTGTTAAATGCCCTGTCAATGAAACTAGGGTATTTTAATTTCACTGTCTCAACAGATGAACATGATTTGATATCCGTACAATCAGTCTCATAATCACCCGACACCGTTTCGGCTAAAGGGATCTCCATTGTGTTGTAGATACTTTTCTCAGATAAAAACTCAGAAAATTCTTCATGGGTAATAAAGTGCTACAGTAAAAGTCACTTTATGAATAGTGAAAAGCGGGGAAAATAGATGATTCAAAAAGAGCGATGATTGAGTGGGAAGACGAAAATTGTTAAAGCAGAAAGGTTGAATTTATATGATGCTTTTACTATTGCACAACAGTAAAAGGTAATGATGACGACCGACACCTGATGACTTATTTGTCGTTTAATATCCATTCACATTACTGTAGCCACGTGGGTGGGATCTAGCTGTCGGGCACTCAGAAAAAAAGGGTCATGAGCGGCTACATCACCCCTACGGCCTACCCCCTTCGCCTCATGACACGTGGCAAAACCAGTAATATTAAATGGTTTTGCCACGTGTAAGGACGAGATTAATTCACAGAATTGTGAGGCACTATAAAAGGCCCTTCTTTCCTCCGCAAAACAATAGTAGTAAAGAAGTTGTAAAATACTGTTCTCCCTTCTGACTCTCTCTATCTCTATAAAAAATAAAAATGACTCGCAGAAACGCTCTATACAGATTACAAGGAAAATCTGTATTTTTAACATATCCACGCTGCCCACTAGTTCCCCATATATATATATATATATATATATAAAGCACTCGCATCAGATATTTTTAACGAATATTTTATTACACAATTTGAAATACACGCTTTCCTAATTTACATAATCTCTATTCAAGATAAAATGCACCAGACTCTCTATTTTACATAATGCGGTAGATATAAATAAAATTTTATAGAATCTGGATGAATTCGGTAGATGTACCTGAAGGAAAATTTATAGAATCTGTAGTTTACAGTAAAACGTAGAATATTGGCTGCAGTGTTATTTTTTCTGTTGAAATCTTTAAAATAAAGTTTTTAATGGATTTACCGTATTTAGTGCAAATATTCTAACGTTCTCTCTGGGAAACAATTAATAATTGATATGAAAACTTAATTAATTACATTGTGCAATGTGCAGTGGCATCAGTGGTCGTCATACAACCTGAAGGACAACCCGGAGGTATGGCATATATATAGTATACAAAGCATATAACTTTATTATATATGTATATTGACATATATATGTATATGTATATATAAACACTTGACATATATTTAATCAATTAATTTGAGTACTGTTGCAGCTAAAAAAGGAAAAATTGATGATCCCGGATCCCATACCATACCAAAGTCATGTCTGGCCTTTAAAGTCTTCAAATGACCATCTGTTGAATGATCCATGTACAACCACCATTGATTGTACTTATGAAGATGATTGTAATGAAATTGATGATGGCCTTTTATCGTTTATTGCATGTGTAACAAACCATTGTATATCTCTTGGCTATCAGAGAGCACTTGCTTTGATCCTCAATATATTACGTAACGATGAAAATGAATTATGGTACAACTGTGATTTAAGGGGTTATATACAAAAGAAGACAAGTTACTACAATGTATCCCTAATATGTGTGACTGTATGTGTGAGATGATGAAATAATAATATATATTATACGCGCATTAATCTGTTATAACTAACTTTTAAATCACTATTGTACCATAAGTTTTCTTGTATAAATATTACACACGTTTTATGTTTACTCTAAATATATAAATGACTAGTGATGATGTCTGGAGCAGAACATGCCACGTGTCACTCATACAAAACATAGGGAGTACGGATCGGAACTCCAGGTGGGAAGTCTGGTCTGGGAATGTGAGTCGACCACCGCAGGACGGTCTGGTCTGGACGCGGCTCCCAGATAATTAAACATGGACCGAGCAAGTCTAGAGAGCTCGAGGCAGGTCGGACTGAGCTTCTCTGGGATCACGAAGTAGCCAAATCAGATAATCACGGAAAGAATCCCATGATATAATGACTCTGATCCTGTCATTTTAATATAGTCATAATTATCCCTAAATCAAAGGGATTGGCTCGATATAATCCTTAGGGATTAATAAAACCGGATCCTTGTTGGACAAGGAAAGGGACGAGACATCCCCTATATAATCCATCCCTAAGGAACTACAAGGGACTAGATTCCAATACACTGGTTGGATACGTAGGCAACTTGAGAGCAAACTCTCAGGATCAGTCTAAACCTAATACACAAACACTCCCCTCCCAATACATCATTCTTAGTTCTTGGATCTTGGTAATTGTCTCTAGGTCAACTTCAGTCCGGAGTTAACACCCGACGGGATCCAGTTTTGTCAATTGGAGCTAGAAGGTGGGCTCTCTACAGGAAATTCACCCAAGATCATCGTTGTTATCAACAATGGCACCGCCGAAAAACACAGGCAAGAAAGCTGCTCAAGACCCTACAACTTAGGGTGGTGGAGCCGCTCATGGTACCGGTCACACAGCGGCCGGTGAAAAGAATCCAAACCCTAACACCAGCCAATCGCATCGGTCAGATGAAATCACTCTCCCAGATCCAGCACAACAAGCTTTGCTGGAAGCGTTGAAGGCATTGGAAACTCCGCCTTCAAAACTGTTCTTAACGCCGCCTTCAATGGACAAAAATATGAGGTCTCTAAGGACCATGTAACAAAGGCTCCTCCACATAAGGATGGTGTAGAGGAGGACAGTTCATCAAGCTCTGACCATGGAAGAACAAACATTAATCCTCGAGCATATAATGCGGCCAAGTCACAGCTCGATGCCATTCTAGGGCAAAAGTCAGGCGAGTTCTCATGCACTTCCCCATTCAGCGAGCACATAGACAATTTTTAGTGGCCCGTAGGGTTTAAATTTCCGAAGATCGAGCCATATAATGGATCGAAGGATCCCCATGATCATATGCACCAATACCTGACGCATATGAACCTTTTCAACGCACTAGAGGAGATGATGTGTAAGACTTTCCCTGCACTACTCACGGGCAGGGCTCGCGAATGGTTCAGGAAGCTTCCGCCAAGGCCGAACCCTGATTTTGCAACCCTGACCATGAAGTTCGTGCACGCTTTCATCCCAGCTCGGCCTTTTCAGTGGAATCCGACGTATCTTATGACTATAAAATCTAGAGAAACCGTGTTACAATATATTAAGAGGTTCAATAAAGAATCCGCTCAGGTTAGGTACACTGATGATCGCCTTTTGGTCACATCCTTCATAGCAGGACTACGGGAGGGGTGGCTGTATGCAAAGCTAAACAACACACTACCCCATTCCATGGAAGAATGTCTAGACGTGGCGTACAAACATTGCCAGGGAGAAGAGGCCAATCGGCTGAAGCGGGAATCAGAGAGAGGAGAATCCAAAAAAGACAAATTCGAGGATAAAGATAGGAAAAGGAAGCTGGTTTAGGATGGCATGACCACACCGATCTCCGAGCGGCTTGGCAAGAAAGGAGCCTTGCAGGAAAGAGACTTCATCCCGTTGAACCGATCGCGTGGGCATGTTCTCGCAATAATGGAAAGAAAAGGGTTAGCTCGAGTCCCACCCCTCATGAGGCGACCCCGTGAAAAGGGAGACCCCAATAAATACTGCAAATATCATAAAGACATTGGGCACGACTCGGAACATTGTCGAGATTTGCAAAGAGATATAGATGCAGCGGTAATGGAAAGGAAGTTGGATGAGGTCATAGATCGATCTCAGAACAACGAGCCTCGAGGACGGCGTGAATTTAAACGCAGAAACTATTACCAAGATAGAGATAGGATTGACGAGCCCCGGCGCCAAAGAGATCCTTCTCCTGACCCGGAGGGTCGTATGGATAATCGTCCCATTAATACTATTAACACCATCGTTGGTGGCCTGACGAGTATCAACCGAACAGACGAGAAGGACGGAAGCAGGTCCGCCCCTACGCCAAATTCGAATAAAATACAAAGGTTTTCCAGAGAGGTAATTTACTGTCCCAGGGATCCTCTTCCCTTAGTTACGAATAACGAAGGGTTAGTCATTGAGGCGGTTATTAGTCGCAATATTGTGAAACGCATTTGTGTGGATACCGGGAGCACAGTGAATGTATTATATTACTCAGTGTTTCATACAATGAAATTACAGGACTCCGAACTGACACCTGTGTCAGCCCCTCTGTTCGGCTTTACAGGGCCGCCAGTTCATCCGATGGGAATCATCAAACTACCCACTACTTTTGGAAAAGAACCAAATGGCAGGACCCTCATGGTTAATTACGTGGTCGTCAAAGCCCCCTCTGCGTACTACGTCATAATAGGGCGACCAACACTTATCGATCTGTGAGCTGTAATTTCACCTGCTCACATCAGTTTGAAGTTCCTAACCGTAGAAGGCTCCGTGGAAATAAATGGGGACGTGGAGGCAGTTAGGAGTTGCTACACAGACACCGTAAATAGGAAGATGACGGTTCAACATGTCTTCAATGAGGAATTGCTCCCTGAAGATGATGAAATATGGTCAGGACCAGGTTAAGCAGCTTGGCCTCTGGGAAGACAAAGATAGTCACACAATATCAGTGGCTAAATAGATACCCGAGCAGCAAAAAACATCGCTTATCGATTTGCTGAAAGAGTTCAAAGATGTGTCCGCGTGAAGAATAGAAGATATGCCCGGCTTGTCACCCGAACTAGCACTTCACAGGTTGAACGTTGACCCGGGCAGAAAGTTTATCCGGCAGAAGAAAAGGCACTTTGCACTAGAGTGAATGGACGCAATAGAAAAGGAGGTGACGAAGCTACTCCAAGCATGGATCATCAGAGAGGTAAAATACCCGGATTGGTTAGCAAATCCGGTATTAGTCAACAAACCAGATGAAAGCTGGAGAATGTGCATGGACTTTACAGACCTAAATAAGGCCTGTCCGAAAGATTGCTACACCCTGCCCAAAATCAACAGGCTTGTTGATTCCACGGTGGAATTCGAGATATTTGCCTTTTTGGATGCGTACAAAGGCTACCACCAGATCGCTATGGCACCCGAAGATGAAGAAAAGACAACATTTACTATAGAGTTGGAACATTATGTTAGTCACAATGCAGTTTGGCCCCAAGAATGCTGGTGCAACATATCAAAGAGTGGTGAACAAGATTTTCAGGTCACAAATAGGCTGGTGTATGGAGATTTATATAGATGATCTTCTAATCAAGAGCAGGTCTCTTAATCGGTATTTGCTCGATATTAGAGATGTTATGGGAGTGCTTAGAGCGACCCAGATGAAGCTCAATCCTAAGAAGTGCAAATTTGGGGTCAGATCCGGCAAGTTCCTAGGTTACATGATTTCTAAGGAAGGTATTGTGGCAAATCCTGATAAGATAGACGCCTTGAAGAACATGCCCCCACAAAAAAAAAATTAAGGAGGTGCAGAGGTTAACCGGGCGTATGGCCGCCTTGAATAGATTCTTATCCAGGTCGGCACAACGTGACATTCCTTTCTTCAAGATCCTAAGGAAGGCCGTTCCATTCCAATGGGATGAAGAGTGTCAAAGAGCTTTTGAAGAACTAAAGGCTTATCTAGCCGAGTTACCAACTTTGACATCTCCTTAGGAAGGGGATACATTGTTGGTCTCTCTGTCTATGATGAAGCAGTTAGCGCAATGCTGCTCAAAGAAGAAAAATGTACTCAGCGCCCCATTTTTTTTATAAGCAAAGCACTCCATGGACCTGAGGTGTGATATTCCACAATTGAAAATTGGCATTGGCATTTGTCCATGCCTCAATAAAGTTGAAGCCCTATTTTCAGGCGCATCAGATTATTGTGGTAACATACCAGCCATTAAGGCAAATATTGGCCCGACCTGATACGTCAGGGCGACTAGAAAAATGGGTTGTTGAGCCGGAACAGTACGATTTGGAGTTTCAGCCACGAATAGCAATAAAAGCTCAAGCGTTGGCAGATTTTTTGACTGATGGGTCCACTGTCACAATCAGACATAATGGGTCAACAGTGGTCGATGTATGTAGACGGTACGTCCAACAAAGATGGAGCGGGGGCAGGTCTTCTACTCATTAGTGATGAGAGTCAACCCTTCTATGCATTTCACACCTATTTCTCCACAATTGATAGCATTTCGGGCTCATTTCTATCGTATAAACACGCTTTCATTTCTATCCAGTAGCTGTCAAGTGTGGGCATATTATATTAGGGAGGTCCAACACCTTTTTTGTTTGTTTGTTTGTTTGGGTGACTGTTCTTGGAGCGGTGTTTGAACACATGACATCTGATTCTGATACCATGTAGAACTACCATCTCTCCCAAAAGCTTAAGCTGATGGGGAGGTTGATAATTAACAATTTATATATTCACCATAAACGACATAATTGAACATGTACTCAAACCTAGGGGTGTTCACGGTTCGGTGTTAAGTATTTTCAAAACCAAACCAAATATTTCGGTTTTAAAAATATGAAACCAAAATCAATCATATCATAGACGGTTTGGTCCGGTTCTGTTTTTCATTAATCGGTTTGGTTCGGTCGGTTAGTCGGTATACACTACAAAGACTACCGCAAATAAAACATAGTAACTAACTTGATCTAATAATACATAATCACCCCAAGATAGACAAATTACTAAATTTATTTTCTCATTATGTCATTACTTGCTACTCAATAAGTATTAAGTCGCAATAATTTCAAAAGGAAAACAACCCGTCGAATAATATATGTAATTAAGAGCGACAAAACACTCTAAAATTGATATTAAAATAAATAATAACCAGCAAATGAACGATAATAGAAAAATTAAGTCATCGAAAATGTGTCAACACTAAGTGGATTTCAACATACTTCAGTCATCGTAGATACGTAGATACATAAGTTCATATGTTGATAGAATCCTCACGTTGAACTGCTATATCTTACCACCTCCGTCACAAATTATAAGTCATTTTGGCTTTGCGCACACAGATTAAGGAACACAATAAATGATCCAATTTTGATACTTTAGACTAAAACACCCTTTCTTATGGATTTATAAAGTAAAATTGAAATGGAATACTGACAGTCGCTAAATCATTTATTGCTTTATCATAATGACAACCTTTTGGACTCTTCCGTTTTTTTTTTTTTGAGGAACCGACTTTTTCACTAAAAGGACAAAAGTCTCTTCCCATTCCTAGCGCCAAAAGTAAAGAGAAAAAGCAAAAATTTCATTCCCCCTAAAACATTTTTGGGGGAATTGGAAAATCAAGCTCGGTAACCTCCTTCACTTGTAAAGAAATGTTCACTTTTTGATAAACTCGTTTTTAGGTAATACGACAATAATATTGTCGTAAAAAATATTGGCGTTTAAACACTCGTTACGTCAATAATAATGGAGTTAAACAGATTTTACGACAATATTATTGTCGTTAAAACTCTTTACGACAATAACATTGTCGTATTACCTAAAAATGCATTTTTGAAAAAAGTAAATTTTTTTACAAATAGGGGTCTGGCCGAGCCTGATTTGCTTTCCTCATTTTTGGGGTAGTGAATGGGTTTGATCGGGAAGTGTGAATAGGTACAACATTTACATTGATGCTTTATTTTTTCCCAAAATATAAAATACTGTAAAAGAAAACGTGAAGTTTAGGAGGAGAAGTAGATTAGGAAAAATAGCACCAATGATTGTATTGGAATGTGAGAACAACTTATACTACCCCAAAAAAGAGGTAAAACGACTTATAATTTGGGACAGAGGTAGTATATCTCTCTCTCTCTCTCTCTCTCTCTCTCTATATATATATATATATATATATATATATATATATATATATATATATATATATATATATATATATATATATATATATATATATATATCTATATATAATATATATATATGGAGGAGTGAATTTAACCAAATTACCCAATCGACCCGCTCAAACCCAAAAAAGACCCGGTTACAAAGGACAAACTCTATCAAACTATTCCAGACATCCAATCCCGGAAATATCTCACTCATTAATGCTAAAATTTCGTACATTCAATCCTGGAAATCTCTCAAATCCTTTTCACTTTTCTATCATTATCTTTAATTTAATTAGAATTCACACACCTCTAAAAAATAATCAAACCCTAGATAAATTCATTGAAACACCGTCCTTTTTTTAATTTCGCGTTATCCTACTATACATTTCAAATATGCCGTTCACAGAAGAGCAGGCGCTGTCAAATATAATTTTTTTTTTTTGGAATCCTCATTTGCAGCAAACTCTTGACGGAATTGGAAGAGATGCAGCAGAACCACAAAACAACATCAAACTTAGAGAAAATTCTGAAGAACGGAGTTGCCTTGCCGAGCCGATTCCTCCACCTTCCTTAAGGAGTAAGGGCTCTCTTTGGTTTAGCATTTTTTATATTTTATTTCTTTATTGCGTTATAGAATTGCGTAAGCTAAATTTGCTTGATTACATACTTACATTTGTTTGGTTACATAAAAAGTTCTTTTTAGGCTCTTAACAATACTGGATTTTATCTCAATTATGTCTATGTATGTATATTTTGTGGTGTTAGATGGTGCATATATTTTCTACTTTTACGGTTTTGACAAATCAGCTATTGATATCCAACCCACTTTGTGATTTTGTCCTAATTTTTTTATTAGTTTGTGGTTTTTGCAGGGTTTATGAATTTTTTTAGAAATTTTTTTGTGGCCGAGAGTTGAAGCGGTTTCTTTGTATATATACGTTAAAGAAATCATCTACTGCTCAATTCTGCTCAGTCTTGGGAAATGATTGTCCAGTCGCTTATCGGTTGGATGGTTTATGAGTTTTTGTAAATTTTATGGCTTAAACAACTGTTTATGCCTCTTTGCATAAGCTACTGTTTATTTTTGCATCAAACCAAAAGACAGTGTTTGCTTTTCGGCGCTTTGGTAGTGTTTAGTCTTATTTTAGTAGCTCCCTTCTTTGAATGCTAATTTGTTTATTGTTGGTGAATAACCTTCTGTTATTTTGCCAATTTTAACATTCAAGAACTTTTAGGGAAGAAAGAGGTAGATGAAAGGTAAGCTGAGTCGGATCGAAAGGAAGGAGAAGAAGATATATGTTTCTGCTATGCTTGCCGGTATGGATTTGAAACCTGATACATTTCATTATTGTGAACATAAACAACTTTCTACGGGTTCGTTATTATGCTTTTAAACAAATTTCCTAATCCGTGTATTAATTATGCATATAAATAATTTCCCTATTTTGGGTGTATTATTGTTCTTTTGCAGGTGTGATAAACAACTTCCTATTATGTGTTTGATTATCACGCCATTGAGATTATCAAGTTAGTGTGAAGTATACACAACTTATCATCTGCCCTTTATTTAGAAGTGCTTTATCAAGTAGGATGTCTGTAGAAATGGACTAAAAGCAAGGCGATAGATTACAAGTTCAACAATTATCTCCAAGACATCAATGTGTCTGATAATGAATTGGTCTCAGTGGACACCGAGGAAGATGAAATATATGCTTCACTAAATGCATCTTCATGTTAGCTTCACATGACATGATGGTGATTTTGTTAAAACTATATAATGATTTACTTATAAAACTAATTACTTGCCAGCCTATCCAAGATTGTGATTTTTTTTAAACTATATAATGATTTATTTATTAGACTATTTACTTGCCAGCCTATCCGAATTGTCTTTTGTTTGCTTACAATTTGGAAACAGATTATGATGTACTTGGGCTGGAAATTGCAGATGAGTTTATGTTTGTGTATGAACATCCTTTCAAGGAAGTATATCTCACGAGGTACCCTTTAATCTCCCATCATTTTTGTTTTGCTTCGTTATGTTCTTTTAGTTTTGTTGCTTAGATTTTTTTACCAGTATAAGTGTAAAAAACCCGTGTATCTTTTTAGATGTTGTACCATTGCATGTTTGTAGTATAAGTGTAGCTTTATACATAGTTGAAGCCACTTGGAGTATCTACTCATGCTGAAAATAGAGGTATGTCTTAAATCCCGCTCTCTTCAGCTTCTTTCTTTATTGAACAACTCGATAAATTTAAATTTTGCTTATTCTGGGATTTAAATTTTGCTCATTCGGTTTATTTATTCTCCTATTTGTGTCTAACCTAATATTTGTTTATTTGTGTATGTTGCCATGCATTCAAACCCTTAGCCGAAGAATGTGGGAACCAAGATTCAAGGTACATGGTATTTGGATCTAGCAGACAAGAAGAATTCTTAGGGATGATGTCAAATTTTGAGATTATAGGGTTACAAATATTAAACTTTTATGAAATCTATAATTGTGATTCAAATTTGAAGAGGATAAATATTGGTCATTTGTGGACTTACATTGAACCGGAAAGTTGAGTGGCAATTATATTTATTTTTTTCGAGAGATTTCATGGTGTAACGTACGTTAAAAAGTTGTACCAAATGGTATAGATTATAGCCTTTCATTTTTACTCTCTTACACATAATACATTTTTATCGTATGTGAGATGTAAGAAATAAAAGGTTGTAATCTCACTTGATATACAATGGTTGTGTTGTAAAATTTGTCATTTCTCAAATGTGGATCGATGTTATGGGGTTCATTAGCAAATCTCAGGCGAAGTGTGACATTTTCTTTTGCATTGTTTTAGTTCCAAAACCTCTTTTCCGTACAACACATCTCTGCATTAAGAATTATTCTGGCTATATGGTTGATTGATATTGCATGTTTTCTTTTCTTTTTTTTCCATATTTTTGTGCACACTTTTTTGGGGGGGGAGGGGGGTAGGGATTTTTTTTATCAGGGCGGGGATGGGGATTCGAATCCGGTCCAATACCAGGAAGTGCAATGAAATTTACCACAGTTTACAAAGGACCGGACCCGATATGAACAAGGCCCAAGGGGGGGTCCATGGGCTCCAATCAAATTTCTGGGTGAATTTATTAACGGATTGTATTTATACTCTAAAATTCGACTATAAAAATCATACATTTTATGATATTGATCTAGCAATAGTATCATAGCCACATTACCCCACTTTGAAAAAAAATAGTTTATTTTTAATCTACATACTATGACTAGCAATGCGATACAAAGAATTACCAGTATCCGGTAGAAAGGTAGAAAAAGAGACTAACCTAGCAAATAGGTTTTCAGAATTTTCATTTTTTTGATCTTTGATCATACATGATTACCATGAAGAATTTGGTTCTTTTTACGAACTTGGTGTCTATAAATCGACAAGTCTAGAAATTCATACCCTCTCTAATGATATTAAAACTGTGTGTGCATATTATTTCATACAATCTTTATTGCAAGTTATAACATGATGCACGGGCGGATCAAATTTTTTTTAGGGTGGTTCATAAATTTTTTCAAAGTCAATTTTTTTTAACAGTCCAAAATATTTTTCTAAATATAGAGTTTTTTTGTGGGGTTCGTGGATCCCCATTAGTATAATGTCCTTTCGCCTCTGATATGGAGTAGTAGTAGTTGAGTTATTTTTAGTTTTCATGTTTTCTTATAATTATATTTGTTTTACATTTCTATCACCCGTGCATTATGCACGGGTTTTTGACTAGTATATATATATACATATATATATATATATATATATATATATATGATTGATAGGGCCGACCCTCATTGTTTTTGGGCTTACGACCAAGTCCCCGAATTGGGCTTTTTAATTGAAGTTGTTTTTTTTAAAACATACTTATTGTTAGATATTTTTTCATAAATAAATATTTTGGTTATCGTTTGCATACGAGTTGCTGTACGAATTAATGTTATCGCAACGAAACGGGGTTCGACTTAAACCAATGCATGCATCAGTTCATGAAGGGATATGCATTTTCAGATACATGCATTTTCGAGCAGATATGTACTTACCCTTTCATGTAATGGTTGCATGCTTTCATCCGGTGAACAGTGATACCATTTTGTGCAAGGAGTACTTCCATTCGTTTGTGGGGTACTTGCAACCTATAAAAGGCATAAGTATGCAGACGAAAATTCATAAGTTTGACAACATCATCAAAAAAACTTTGAGTATCCTCAGGTTTGATTCAAACAAGTCACTGTTTGAATCAAACACCCATATTGTATCCTGAAAGAGATTTTCGTTTGATCCCTTAATGACAAATCGTGTGGGACGAAACATCTCTTAAAAGGCAACGTTATTAACGTGCCTTGGAGTTTCTAATTCTCTGTCAAATCCTAAGCACTACATTTTTCCAACACTTATGACGTTTTTGACATCCGTAAATACAAAAAATTAATAAAACTTGTTTGTATGTCTATTTTTTTTTTTGGGCAAAGTAAATTTTTTTTAGTGGGACCTTTATCGATTGGAGTAAAAGAAAAATTGTGCCCTTATCAATAGAAAAATTAACATATTATATTAGGTTGAATCGGATTAAATCTACACGATTTTTTTTTCTTTTAGCGAAACATGTACCGTTGAGCCCTCCGACACCGTTGGGCTTAAGACCCGGGTCTAGCCGGCCTCACTGTAGGGTCGGCCCTGATGATTGAACATATATATTTTAACTATCTTAGTTGTCGGTTCGGTTTGGCTCGATTTTTCGGTCTTAGTTTTTAAAACCAAACCAAACAAATTCAAATCGGTTTGGTTCGGTTTTTACTCGGTTCGGTTTACATAGTTTTGAAAACCATCTAAACGGTTTGATTTGCATCGGTTCGGTTTTGAAAATGTTGAACACCCCCTACTCAAATCCCAACTTTACTAATATCGTCTTTTTTATTGGCTAAAATCTCTTATTAGAAGGAATAAATCACCAATATTGCTTCTGTAATAATGTTTGCTTAATTATTATAACTCTAAATTAACTCTATATTTTCTCAAAAAAACAATCAGTTTATATATAATAGATCCCGTGCCATGATCGGATTATTAAGATTTGATTGTGTCAGTATGTGAAAGTAATGTTTGCTTTTTTCGAATCAAAATTGGCAAACAATTGATATAATGATCCACATATATCTGGCAATATTTTTGTTGCAATGTGGAATTGAATTTGGCTTAATACGAATCTAACCCGGTGATAAATGGTTGTATCAAAATGTTTATTCTTGTTCTGTCCATTACATTTTTAATTTAATGAATAAAAAAGGTCATATTTTTTGTGTTGCTTGTCTCAATTAACCTTGCCCCTTAGTGTTGAGGAATCATTAGACGTCTTTTTCTACTAACTATAAACTGATTTGCATCGCAATAATAACTGAAAACACAAAAAAGGACACTGATCAATATTTCTAATATACAGTTTGAAAATGACTATGCCCATTAGTTTTCCTATTTTCATTATTTTCTTCTTGGCAATTGGTTAGTCTATCATATCCTTGATGAAAAAAAGTAGTATTGCTGCTAAATTGCATGCTTTTTTCTTTTTCCTTTTTGATCCAAAAAGGAACAAATTTATGTTTCATAGGAAATATTCATGTTTTCATGACTTTTTAATTATTTCATGATAAATTTCTATGGGAAGCAATTGATATTAAAACTTAATTACAATGTGCAGTTGCATCGGTGATCGTCATACAAGCAAAACCCGAAGGACAGACCGGAGGTATGATATGATATAATAACATTTATATATTATAATATCATGTGTTTTATCTGTCTCTGTGACTTAAAAATGAAAAATGAACATTACATTATCCACCATAAACATATATAAGTATATAGTTGGGAATCGGATCTAAGCTAATGATATATATCATTGCACTTTCTGTTAAGAACCAGAGAGTTCGATTCTCATCTCATCCCTTCGGAAAAAAAAAAAAACTCCTTCCCCTTTCCAATATATATATATATGCAAAATCTTTCCACATATATTTGAATATTAATTGGTATAATTATATTACCATGTATAGTAATGGTATGCTTTAAGTGTTTGCAGCTGAGAAAGAAAATAGGAATGATATTCCCAAATCAAAAGAACAAAAAAGTCAAAGTCATTTCAAGCCATTGAGAGCTTCAATGGATCCATCAGTTATTGATCCATGTACTGCAACCACTGGTTGTACTGATGATACTGATTGTAATGAAAACAATGAAAATGATGAAGGAAATGAGTTAACCATTCAGTGCATTTGTAACAATCTCCTAATGTATGTTGTCATTTGGCTACCTGAAGGCACTTGTTTTGGTCCTCAATCTATTGACGACTAATTAATGATATATGTCAAATTAATAGTGCAATTAATAAACTAGCTGCTTATTGACTTGCTTATATAGTTGTGTTCAAAACATCATACTTGCATTTTACTTCTTTTTTTTTTTTTTTATGTCTTACGGTTGACGAATAAGTAACGTAATGAAATGAAATTTGGATAAGCTTTGCCCATACAATACACATATATGTATTTTCTTATCCGGTGGAAGATCCGGAAATGGGGGGGGGGGGGGGGGGGGGGGAGGAAAATTATCGTGGGGTTGAAATTTTAATCTAAACATTAAAGCGACATTGTTTTAATATAACTTTCGGTTTTCGGATAACGAGTCCTTATCCGAAAAAAAAAACATTTGACACGTACGAATATGTCTAATATTATACGTAAGCCTCTACGTCATCTTATCGAGTTAAGCAACGCGGAAGCTGAAAAGGCTCGGGTAAATCATACAAGATACTAAGAAGTACATTGTCATCCAAACTAAAGAAAGATAGAGAAACCTTACAACAATGATAATCTTACAAGCTAAGTACGAAAGCTTACAATAGAAGTAAACTTATCTAACAATAATTCATAGATAGAAAAGCCAAATGAAATACAACATGTCATGAAATAAAAGATACAAGTCTCATAGTTAATCAAAGTAATAAAGCATGATAGAACTTCTAGCATAGCATAGCATCAAATATCATCCTCAACATCGTCATCAAAATCCTGCTCAACTTGTGTCAGTTTTGGTGACTTGATCTCTAAACTGATAAATAAACTGGTGGAACTAATCTGGAAAACTGAGACTGAGAATGATGGTCAGTTTTTAGTTAAGAATATTAAGTTCTGTGAAAGTCAGTTTGATTAAGTGCAACTGAGTTTCTTCTGAAGTCAGCAGTCAATTTTGGTCTGTTGAGTTTCTCTGAGTAAAGCCGAGTTCTACATCTGGGTAGTTGATTACAAGTCTAGGAAAGTCAGTTTTGAGCTGAGTTTCTTCTGGTGGATAACATTTGGAGCTAGGGTCCACATCTGGGGTATCTATGACAATTCCGACAAAAATCTTTGGCGGTTAGGGTTTGGGATTTGTGCATATAAATACCAATGTTGTAATCAATGCAATGTGTGTCTTTCAAGAGTGTTGTTCACACACTTGTGAAAACCTTGTAATTCTATGCATAATAAAATATCTCTTTTTCTGTCCGTGGAGTAGTTGGCACAACACCGGAAACCACGTTAAATCATTGTTCTCTTTGTTTATGTGTTTTATCAATTTCCGCCATTCTTTACGTTTGCATTGCTTCTGTTTTATCTTTCTTAAACTGCAAGCTTCTCATCTATGTTTTACAAACCGGTATCAGAGCGTCAGGTTCAAGATTCAGGAGTTGCAGGTTGAACATAGTTGATCTTCACCAAGACCGGTGACCGGTGCTAAAATTTTGTGATCAAAGGTTTGTTCTTTAACTTGAAGGATGTCAGCAATGAACGTGAAGATTGATAAATTTACAGGGAGGAACAATTTCATTTTGTGGTAAATCAAGATGCGGGTCTTGTTAAAACAACAAGGATTGTGGACTCATTTATAAGATAGAGGGGATGCCGGTTCTGCAGATTATGCCAGTCTGGAGGAGAAAGCACATTCAACCATCATGTTGTCCTTGTCTGATGATGTTATCACAAAATTTGCTGAGGAAGACACCGCAGCCAAGTTATGGTTGAAGCTTGGGCATGTATATGACTAAGTCATTGACCAACAAATTGCTTCTGAAGCAGAGGCTATTCAGGTGAAGATGCATAAGGGGACTCAGTTGAGAGATCACCTTGATCAGCTGAACATAATATTACTTGATCTCCGGAATATTGATGTTAAGATTGAGGATGAAGATGTTGTTTTGATTTTGCTAGTTTCATTACCAGCTTCCAATGAGAACTTTATACAGTCCCTCATAGTTGGGAATGATACAGTTGCTTTAGAGGATGTAAGGTCAGCTTTACATGCCAGGGAGTTGAGACATAAGGCAGTTGGGGCGACAATCGGTGCCGCAGGACCGATAGTCGAAGTAGCATAGTTAGTGGAAAAGAGCATAGTCTAAATCTACAAATGTTTGCTTAGTAAGAAGAAAAATTCCAAGAAGACAAGGTCCAAAGGCCCTAAATCTACAATTGTTTGCAATTATTGTAAACGGAGCGGGGTACATTGGAAATTCAATTGTCCAAAGAAGGAAGAAACAAGTTCCACAAATGACCAAAAACTTGGTAGAAACAAGGGATTCGGTTTTAAGGGGATGGAGTTCACTATAAAAACTCGGTGGAGGTTCTCAAAGGAATCAAGAAAGGGACTGTATATACTACAAGGGTCGGTGAGCATGATTCGGGTGATGAGGACATGGTCCATCCGGACTTTTGTGAGCATTGTGTGATTGGTAGAGCAAGTTCTCAAAAGGGGTACACATCAATTCATTCGATGTTGGTGGTCACAGATATTTTGTGTCCTTTATTGATGACTATCCAAGGATGACTTGGGTGGTGATGAAGAAACACAGAAGTGAGGCATTCAAGAGTTTCATGCAATGGAAGGCTCTAGTTGAAAATCAGTTGGGGATCAGGAGGCTTCGTATAGATAATGGTCTGGAATTCTGCTGGACCGAGTTTGATACATTGTGCAAAAATGAGGGTATTGCTAGACATCATACAGTCAGGAATACTACTCAGCAAAATGGTGTAATTGAAAGAATGAATCAAACTCTTCTGGAGAGAGCAAGATGTATGCTTTCTCATGCTGGTTTGTCAAAAAGATTTTGGGCAGAGGCTGTTAGCACAACTTGCTACTTAATCAACAATAGTCCTCACACAGGGATCAGTCTCATAACACTAGTTGAGATATGGTCAGGAAAGCCAGCAGATTATTCAGTTCTAAGGGTATTTGGAAGCACAGTTTACTATCATGTCAGTGAAGGAAACTTGAACCAATGGCCAAGAAAAGAGTGTTTGTAGGGTATGGTGATGGAGTGAAAGGTTATAGAATTTAGTCATCAACAGAAAACAAAGTTATTCTCAGCAGAGATACAGTTTTTGATGAAAATTCTATGCTCAGTTCATCAGTGAGGAGCATAAATGAAATTGAAACCAGTGCTAAAACTGAGAAAACGATAGTAAGGTGGAGCTTCAAGTGGAGTCAGTTGAAACACAACAATCAACTGATCCAAGTCAATTTTCATCTGATCTGGCTACTGAACCAGAAATGAATCCAAGCCAGTCAGCTGAGTAAATGTTAGTTGAGCGTCAAACTGAGAACATGGGTCAACAGAGTATAGCTGTCAGCAGAGCTAAAAGATCCAATGTTAGGGTACCTCCCAAGAGGTATGGGTTTGATGATTTGGTTGGATACGCTTCAAGTTGCAAAAGAAGTGGATGGTTTTGAACCTTCTACTTACAAGAAAGCAGTGACATGTTCTGAAGCATCTTAATGGCTTGCTGTCATGGGAGATGAAATGGAGTCATTACTAAAGACTCAGACTTGGGATCTAGTTAAACATCCATCTGAAAGGAGAGTTGTTACTTGCAAATGGATCTTCAAGAAGAAGGAAGGGATAACTGAGGCAGAAGGAGTTAAGTATAAGGCATGTTTGGTTGCAAGAGGGTTCAGTCAGAAAAAGGGGTGGACTTTGATGAGATATTCTCACCATAGTCAGACATACTTCAATCAGAGTGTTACTAGCAATGGTGGCACAACGACTTAGAACTTGAGCAGTTAGATGTGAAGACAACTTTTCTACATGGTGAGGTAGACAAAGAGATATACATGACTCATCCAGAGGGTTTCCAAGTTCCTGGTAAGGAAGATTTTGTGTGTAAGTTGAAGAATTCCTTGTATGGACTGAAACAAGCAACTAGGCAATGGTACAAAAGGTTTGAGAGTTACATGATCCGGTTGGGTTACAGCATAAGTCTTTATGATTGCCGTGTTTACAACAGTCAGTTGGAAGATGGGTCATACATCTATCTTTTGTTATATGTGGATGACATGCTGATAGCTGCAAGAAAGAATTCTGATGTTCAGTATCTGAAAGACCTTCTCAGTGCTGAGTTTGAAATGAAAGATTTGGGTGCAATCAAGAAAATTTTGAGGATGGAGATCTAGAGAGATAGAAGTCAGAAGAAGTTGTTTTTATCTCAGTAGGGCTATATACAGAAGATTTTGTCAAAGTCGAATTCATGCCTAATGATCACGGAATAGCGTCTAACAACACGCCGTGACCCCAATCATCGGAAAAGTCAAATGCAATGACTACTATCTTTCATGTGAAACAGTTACCGTGTAAATAGAATCCTAGCTATCACTGTTACAATATCCATACGGTCGTACGTCGAGTGTCAAGCATCAACGACCGTATCTTATAATCTGGATATCATGCTCTCTCAAAGTAACTCATTTACTTCCACTTTGTAAAGATTCACGAGAGTAAGACATTCCTTATAAGAAGGCCCTTTCGGATATTTACTCCTAATCATAGGATACGCAATTTCCGGACGAGCAACATGAATCCTACGCATGCTTCAGTATCACACCCAATCACTACCGCATGATCGCCCCATGGCTAGAGGAAAGCTCAATAGTGTCAAAGCATGACAATCCACACCGTGATGTCATGAAGACACCGGTCTCAGGATAATTACACAACCGCCACATAGTGCGACACTTAATAAAGTAAATGGGCCAGTCTAACGTACGCATTCTCTAATACACGTCCACGTACAATCCAAGTGTCTCTACACTTCGATAGATGATATATATCCCCATCTTTAATAAGATGGAAGACATCTAATACGTGCTAGTCTAATTGTACTATTAATGTCCCGTTTAATAGCACATACGACTAGAGACATTTAAGTATCAAACCTTTTAAAGTGATTCGAGATCTCATCAACCATAATCACTATCATGGTTTCTCTTTCACAGTTTGACAATAAGGATGTTATCATATATACAATCACAAATTGTCTCATATAGATAAACATAATATATAATAACATTAAAGCCATTTATCATATGTATAAACATAAAGAAATAGTAGAAATGATTCGACCCGGTCGGATCCGGTCCAACCCGATTGGGTTTAGGACACTATTTCAACAAAAACATGCTTCGAGTCAGTGGCGGAACTACATACAACCAAGGGGGGCACCTGTCCCCCTTGATCCGGAAAAATTACACTAATATATGTACAAAGCATATCGTATGCCCACCCTTAAATTTTTTATTTTCCTTTCAAAAAATTATTCTTCCCCTTACCCGAGATCCTACGTCCACCCCTGCTTTGAGTTGCATATACCTAATTATCAAGTTTCGGTCCGCGATGACAGTGCGACTTTGTGGCATTAAAAAAAGTTATCACATCTATGACATGTGTTGAGGGGAAGATGATAGAGACACATAAAATATCCACACGATATTACACATAAAATGATTTGTATGGTACATTTACATATGAATAAGCTAAAATTTTAGAATGAAAAAAAAATCATCACGATTGGATCATTTTTTATACATATTTTTTGTGCAATAATCACTTCCGATTGTTGAGATCATGGGTCGAGGCCATATGTGACGCCCATGTCCCGAATACCGAGTGTTTATCCGGAAAAGAACGTCCGGCACGCATATAATTAAAAATTAATCTAATTATAAACGTAAGCCTTACGTAAGCATACATCAGAGACAAAGTAGAAGGCAAAACGACAGACTCGGGTAACTAAAACGACTAATAAATGATCGGAAGTAACACAGGCCGCATCTATTACATCATCAAAAGACTTTACTACAACCATCAAATACGATAAATCCATTACAACTTGGCAACCATAAACTCAACTACTAGATTTCTATCATTACAAGGAATAAAAGAATCTATAACAAAACTACAATGCAGTAAAGAATAATAAACTCCGTCTGCATCACTTCCGGGTCACTCCTCAGTGGCCTGAAAAACAACCTACAAACAGCACCTTCTCGGGGTGGGAAAGAAGAGGGGTAAGTACATACGTACTTAGTAAGAGGTGGAAGAAACGGTTACACACAATATATAACATATCATACATAACAAGTAAATTCTACAATCTCTACCACATAAGTTGCATTGAGATCACTCTCACCCTTTACTAGATCACATAGTACATCCTCATGCACATAAGTTTGTTACATCAATATTAAAAGACACTATGCATGGTGAGAAATGCACCACAACATGGGCGGCACCACTCATGGGGCATGGACTCATGATCCATGTGGGAGTTACATGTAGTCCCGTAGCAGCGGTAAGGGTCCCATGCTTCGATGCAAAAAATGTGTCTCACGAATGATATTGACGTTTTAGCTTTTAGACACACATATATGTAATTTACGAGTTAAATTCTAACCACCTGGTTCATTCAAATAAAAGGTTTTTTAGGGGATTCTAGTTCTAGACAACTAGTTATGCTACCTAGCACGTTGTAAAAGGATCAATGACTACTAAGACAATGTCCCACAATGTCTAAACAACGTCGACTTCCGGTGCTTCCACCTTCTCCCCGCAGAGGGTCTCAGTTGTGGTGCTGAGCCAAGGCTACCAGAAGTCGAGCTTAAACATTGCCTTTCAAATGAACATACAAGCCACATCGTAACGTGAAATATACTTAGAAGCACAAAATCAATATATTACACTTTCACCATAATACATACTACACTTTTATAGTACTTTATTGTGCATCCTTTCTTAGTTTATAAATTAAATAAAATTACTTACAGTATATAGTATCTATGAACTTGATAATATTAATAATCTTTTTTTTCTGGAAATAGATTAAATGTATGCTTTATATATATATATATATATATATATATATATATATATATATATATATATATATATATATATATATATAGGAGAACATGCAGAATCGGAATATGTTAACCTGATCAACTTACAAACTATAACCATTGGACTAAAATATTCAGTAGCATGCATAACGGAAAAGAGAGAGAGCCGACATCATATTTCGGAATATGAGCCGAGTAATTGTATCGATTAAGATTACACAAAACCTCCGTTTAAAAACATCCCTTTACGTTAGCAATTTGATAGTAATTCCAAAAGTAAAACGAAAGCAAAAGGCTTGAATTCTCGATTCCAACCACTTCACCGAACAACCTACGATAATTAACACTACACTACGATTAGACAACTCTCTAATCCACCAAAACTCAGTTATTCTCAATAACGAAAGCGAAACTAGATTTTAGGGTTAGAACGAAAGTTTACCGTATTGAAAACGAAAACCGTGGGAATGATCGTCTTTTCCCAGTGATCAATTTTTCTGCTGTTGTCTGCACAAATAATCAATTGTTTAGCCTCGCGATTGAAGATTCCCTTCATACTTCTCGCTCCGTTCTTGCGTCGCCTCTCTGCGTCATTCCTCATAAAACCGCGTGATTATTTAAAGAAATAATGAGATTATTTTCCTTAAACACTTAATTAATTAAATCCTTTTTAATTAACTAATCCTTTTTGATTAATAATTTCTTTTTAATTAATTAGGGAGGAGGGGCTAGAGGGACAGAAAATAACAGTAATGGGTCTGGAATAACATTTTCGAGTTTCAGAGATTATAAAGGACAAAAACAATATATTTGGACAAAAATACCCATTATTATTTTTTTTTTTTATATTTCAGACGCATTTATCCAACTGTGTAGTAAATGCGTACACACACGTCGATGATCCGTTCCCTAAAATTCCGGTAGCACATTCATAGAAGATTTGGGGAAAACGGAATGCCGAAAATTGCTCCTTGGAAATCAGTTAATTCCGAAATTTAAGGTTCCATTATCATTTATGACTTTTGAAAAAAACAAACGTGATTTTGTTAGTTGTAAATCAATTTGGAAAAAACATATTAATCAGTCAGAACGGTGGGAGTATGAAGATGATACGGCTGTGAAGATTTGGTTCTCTGGTTGTCACGGTTTCGTGAACGGTGAAACCAGCGATTCATCTAAGGATTTGGATACCATTCTACTGAATCGGCGAAGGTAACAGTGAAGGGGAAAATCCGGGGAATCACCGGCGTTCTTTGGTGGTCGCAATGCCTAGTGGACAAAAAAAGAAGACCGACGAGTAAGATTTTCTTTCTAGAAGCTTAAGTTATTGCATATGGGTTCAGGATTAGGCTTGAATTGTATTAATTTCTTGAATTGAGTGACACACTATTTTGGGGTTTATGCATTTTAGACAAGGAAAACCCAAATAGAACGTATGGAGATTATTAGTTTTTATATAAAATCCTGTAATTGTAGTACTGATTCTCAACTAAATCTGCAATCTTGACGTTTGTTAATGGGAAAAATCCTTGGTTATTTGCTCTAAATATTTCATGGGCAAGAAATGTTGTTACTTTGAAATGTTACTTCTTGTGTAACTGATACTACATAGGTGAGAAATGTTGTTGCTTTGACATGTTACTTTGTGTTTATTGTTAAATAGTTGACATGAATGAGGTGTGTGTGGGTGTAGTTGATCCTGGCTGTTACTCATCGATTAATTGTTGTTGCACAACTGTTAACAATTGTTACTTGTCGAATAAATGTTACCTATGTTGTTGCTCTAAATGTTCCATAGCAAGCCTGTTATAAATGGTAGCAATAATGTGTTTTCTGCGAAAGGTTGAACTCTTACTGGCAGACGCACGAATAGATTGGGTGAAAGGGATGTTAGAAATCATATTGAAACTCTTACTGTCTGATTGTGTTAATGTTACGGTTTGTTCTCATTGTGTGTGAATGTTACTTCTCATTTTAGTGATACTGCAGAGTAGAGGAAGATTGTTACTTTGAAATGTTATTTCTTGTTTAACTGGTATTGCATAGGTGAGAAATGTTGTTCTTTTGACATGTTATTTTGCGTTTATTGTTAAGTAGTTGACATGAATGAGGTGTGTGTGGGTGTAATTGATCCTGGCTGTTACTCATCGATTAATTGTTGCTGCACAACTGTTAACGGTTGTTACTTGTCGGATAAATGTTACCTAGTTGATACTCTAAATGTTCCATAGCAAGCCTGTTAGAAATGGTAGCAATAACGTGTTTTCGGTGAAAGGTTGAACTCTTACTGGCAGACACACAAATAGATTGGGTGAAAGGGACAGTAGACATCATATTGAAACTGTTACTATATGAGTGTGTTACTGTTACGGTTTGTTCTCATTGGGTGTGAGTGTTACTTCTCATTTTAGCGATACTGCAGAGTTGAGGAAGATTGTTACTTTGAAAGGGTGCTTCACCGGGGTGTTCTCTTATTGTTGAATTGTGGCATGAATGAGGTGTGTACGGGAGTAGTTGATTATGGGTGTTGCTCCGTGAAAGAATGTTGCTGCACGGCCGATAATAGTTGTTACTTCTTGAGTACATGTTACTGACACGTACACAACAATTGTTACTGCTGAAATGTAATTGTAACGTACGGCTAGGTTCTTGTGAAATTGTTAGGAGAATGAGGTTGTCTAGCATTTTGGCGTTGGTGTTGGGTGACATAGAAGAAGTATTGTTACTTGTTGTCCATTTTCTGGTGTTTCTTGCTAGGTGAGGGAAGTATTTGTCAACACAGTCCAAGTATGTGAAAACAAAGATAGGGGTACATAGGACATCTTGAGATCCATAGTACTTATTTATTTGTAACATGTAATTTATTTGTTACGGGCCAAAGCTGCCTTTATAATTTATTGTTATTTGATGAGTTGTGGTTAATTTGTTGTGTTCAACCGTGTCGAATGATTACTAGGTGATGAGAACGTGGACATTGCCAATTCTTGATATAGTATAGTACAATAGATGACCGTTGTTACTTTAATAGGGTGTATATGTGAAATTGTAGTTGCTAACATGTATGACTACATGATGCAGGGGGGCTAATCAATACAGGTGCTCCCTGAAGACCATACAGCAAATATATGGCAAAATAAAAGGATCGCTTACTAGTAGACACCGAGATTTGATGCAGCAGACACCTTTCATGCATTTGTTCAAAGCTTTGGACGAGGACAAACTAAATCTCGGCAAAAGGTCTAACGAAATATTAGACTATGTTATTTCAACTTACGATAGACAAGAAAAATCTTTCAAGTTTGGTGATAACTACTTCAAACCTGAATTGATGGATGTGAAGCTCGTGTTCGGAATAGAAGATGGGGTGAAGGAAACGGGAAAAATGAAGAGACACAGGAGAAGTTCATCGGCATTGGCTGCGCAGTTGTTTTCAGAGGAGGATAGGATAACAGCAAAAATCGTAAAAAAAAATGCAATCAAGGGGGCTGTACTGAAAGTGGATGAAACATCTATTACGGACACAGTCATGCTCATGTGTGCGCTTCTTCTACAGTCAGTTTTCTTCCCAAACACAGGCTTATATATACCATGAGGATTCCTATACTACGTTGAGGACCAGCAAAGGCTCAGTTCATACAATTGGTCTTCACATGTGCTGAGTGAATTGTGTAGAGGACTTGATGGAAAATGGAGCAATCCTAGAAACGTGCACGGATGCACGGTGTTTCTCCTAGTAAGTTACTCACCTAACTATCTCTTCTTACAGTAGTGATAAGTGTGAAATGGAAAATTGAAACTGTTATCGTTTGTGCAGTATTGGATATGCGAGCATTGGGATAAGATGAATGAAGAGGCGGGGGATGCAGTTGTTGTAGAACAACATGGTGTGAATAGTACGGCAACAACCGGGATACCTAGGCTTACAAAGTGGAATTTGAAAGATCTGGAGGACAGGCTTAAAGAGAACAAATTGGAAGACATAGGAGATAATCAGGTACAACAGTGAACATGATTAGATCTATTATTTAACATTATTTTGTATGCTGTAAAATATATATTTGTTGGTAGGGGTAGATAATTCGTTGTAACATTATTTGTTTGCAGTTTAAGCAAGCCCCGTTGAAGCCAACAAAGTCTGAAAAATAGCTCATCCCAAGCTTGTCATTCTTGCAAATTAACAACGGCGGAAACCACGTGAGAAATGTTGTGAATAATGACTCTGATTTTGAAGAACATGTTGAGCTGATAAACGGCAAAATACGTGTGCAAAGAACAGTATCAAGTCAAAGATAAGATAAAGTCTGAGAAGGGAAATCGTGTTGAGGGACACAGGAGTGAAGGAAAACTGCAAGAGCGGGATGTGGATACCGAACCTCAAATTGACAATCAAGGCAAGGTTGATGCGAGCCCGGACGAAGGGCTGAAGGATTGCACATCAAGAGAAGTGGGATTGAAGGTCATGTAGCATGTGGGAGAATGGGGTAGCACACCCTCGTTTTCATTGCTATCGCCAACGCCAAATTATGTGCCAGTAGATGTAATGGAACAGGTACTATTAAAGTCTTACAGTATTATGTTTACACATTAAACATTCGGAAAAATAAGTGTAGAGTTTCACGTCGTCCATACTTAGTTCAGGACGTGCTATATTTATAGTGGCATTGCTAATTTAAGTTGAATGAAATGTTTCTGAAACACGCTGTTTTCGAACAACACGCAGTCAACCACGCGGGGAATGCGAGAAGAGAATGTGAAGTTAATAAGAGAGTTGGAGGAGGCTAGAAGTACTGTACACAAGTTGGAACATGTACTAAAAGCACAATTTCATAGTTCCTTAGATTATTTTACTCATCGCAATGAAATTATTCTCTTAGCATCGGATATATCATTGAATATGATGAAATGTTTATATCAAATAAACAGGAGGCGTCACTGTTCACTAATTCGGAGATTGTACATTTGAAGAAAAGGGTCATCCAACTAGTAAACGACAACCAGATTCTCGCAGTAACGGCCGAGAAGTTGAAGATGGATGGTCTTGTTATGATTGGTATGTATAATACACTAAAGACAGAACATAAGGAGTTGAAGATGGCCATGGATTCCAGGACAGCAGAGAAGGTGGCGTTGGAATTAGAAATTAAAGACATGAGAGGTGAGAAAAAAATACTGCGTGATGAGCTTGGGATGGCCTTGTCAACAATTGAACAACAAGAAGAAGTTATAAGGAAAAATGAAAGTACAATAGAAGAAATGCAAAAAGAATTGGAGGATTTGAAGGATTCAAATTTACTAGAACAAGTTCATCAAGTAACGCAAGAATACCACAAGACGGCAAATGTCGGTCAATTCTCCATTCCTAGGAGGGTGAAAGATGAAGCAAGAATCAGAAGGGAAAAGAAGATGGAAGAATACCATTATGAGGAACAAAAAAAAGAAACATAAAACCAAAGCAGTGAATGTTGACGAGTACGTTGTTGCTGTTGGAAAAACCGCATTTGTACAAAAAAAATATAACGAAGGAGAAAAAAGAAGCATACAAATGTGGAAAGCATGTTACGGAGGAAGCTTACACAAGACTGAGAACAATAAATGGAAGCCATGGAAGAATGTAAGTGTGTTTGTTTTGCGTAAATAGTCTTCCTATAAAAAGGTGCTGCCATGTTTCATTTGTTGTATTTTCCATATATGCACGGGGCTGTTGTGGTCTAGAGATTCAAGAGATTGCCCATACGTGACTGTGGAATCACTGATGCAGATATTACGAGGAAGTTTCGTTGATGCAAGCGTAAGAATAGTTAATATTGTAATTTCTTGCAATTAAATAAAATAAGTAATGGTTAAAAGCGTGTAACAGGTTGTCGATGCATTCTTTATTACACTAAAGGAGTCTGGCATGATGGACCCTAAAGACCACATATTCCCGGCGTCATCATGGGTACGTTGTCTTTAAACATGTTGTTCATCGCGAATTTGATTCAGATAAGGATGAATGTGTGTTTGTCATAATCACCGACAACTGAATGGTTCTTTGATTCTATTACACATCACGTTCACAGGAAACATTAAGCAAACACACAATACCAAGAACTACAAAAACGAGCTGTCCAACGAAATCGTTGCTCGAATTAAGCAGGGACAAAGGGTTTTCTTTCCATTGTGCTGTCCAGGGAAAAGACACCTACCATATCACTGGGTGCTACTAACGTATAGCAATGCAATGGATGTTTGGAAAATGTACCACTCATTGTCCTTAAGAAGATCTTATTCAGACCCCTTCCTTGTGAATTGCCAAAAAATAGTAAGTTTCCTTCCGCTTAATAGCAACATTCTGTATATGACACTTCATTGAATTTGGGTAATTGAGTGCATGACATATGTTGACCCTTCAGGTTGACTATATATGGCAATGTGTATATGTTAAAGAGATTGGAAATTTGAAAAAGAATGTGAAACTGTCACGTGGGGTGGAGAAGGTCAAGAAACTTCCATTGCAAGATCACGAATCGTAAGTGTGCAAAATCTAAAAGTTTCTCCACCACGTGATTTAAGAATTATTAGAGTGAAAAGGAAATTTTTAACACAACTTTGGTGACTGTAGGTCGGACTGCGCACTTTACGTAATGTACTACACGCTGAAGGTAACGCAAGGGCTGGACATTCCACAAAAGATAACATATGTGGGGCTGCAAAGGATTAAAGGAATGATAGTTAACACCATTTTGATGGATCATGTTCACGAACTGCAATTAGACTAAAGGGGAGCGACGCGGAGGGTTGTTTAAGGTTACTTTATAACGGCATCGACGTTCAGTGTTGGCCGTAGAAAATAAACATCAAAACTCTTGTTTTTTTTTTACCTTTTGTTGTGTCAGAATGTTTAATTTAGTTTTTCATATTGGGTTGCAATGTCTTGTTGGAACGTATACCCGACTGCAACTGTGCAGGATAAATAAAGTGTCGTGTTGTGTCCATGAAGGACATGTATTGATGATTTATCATATTCGAATGAAGTTTATTTGTTTGGTTTATTTTGGACTTTCTACGAACAGTACAACAGCTTCATGTTAACAAATGGGCTATTGTTGCTACATGCCTAAGTGTTACCGGTATATATAATCTCGATAAAAAGTACAATGATCTGGTTGATTTTTGGTGCATAATTAAATGTTGTACACTCTAGGATATGTTACTTCATTATCTGGTTGAGCATCCACGCTTCAATCCACGATGCAGGACAACATACTTGATTTGTATGTTGTACGTTTTACATGTTGAAGGAGTGTGAATGTTGCTATATCTAGGTCAATGTTACTTTATCTGTATGTATGAATGTTACTTCGTTGGTCGGAATGAATGTTACCTCATCTGCGTGAAGTTACATGGATGTTACTTTATCTACATTGATGTTACTTTATCTACATGAATGTTACTTCTTTTGCGTGAAGTTACATTGAATTTTTGTTCTACGACGTCAGGTAATTATTACAACTATTACCGAGAATACCATTCGTACATTCAAACAGTGGAATATTATAAAAAGAGGGTCTACAAGTAAACGGTTGGCGTATTTGGCTTTGTTGCTGTTCTTTCCAATACATTCTTATCGACTTCGTTTATTCGATGGCGCCGACTCACCGCGAGATCTAATACGCTTTTTCCGTGGTCTTCCAGGCTGTCGTTTTGGGGTTGGAGCAACCACTGTATCCTCCAAAGCACTGTCCAACATACGATACGAAGGAGGTACGGGAAAAATTGCATATTTGTATGAATGAACGTAAGACTGTTTTAAGTAGTAGATATCAACATACTCACTTAGGTTGAGCCCAATACTTCTTATAACAGCCATACCATGAATGCATGGATAAGCATTACGTTGCCACTCGGCACATGAACAAGCACAAAACTCCAAATTAACGGACGCTGACCGAAATGATAAAACTTCATACCGATATTGAGTTGATCGAATAACCTGCAGGTCTCGCCCTGAAAATAATGTAATATGTGTTGAGGAATCATTAGACGTCTTTTCTACTAACTATAAATAAATTAACTTGCACCACGTACAATTAACAGAAAACAATTGAAAATGACTATGCCCACCGGTTGTTATATTTTCATCTGCTTCATAGCAATTGGTAATTAGTCATTCATTCTTGAAAGAATTTTCGTGCATGCTTTTTCTTCTTCTTTTTTGATCCTAAAGGAACAAATTAATTGCAGTCACTCAAAGAAACAAGCACTTGGTGTATAAACACGACATATATTTAAGAGAGACTTTATGGTGCAACGGTTGTAAGAAGTTTGTACCAAGTGGCATACATTAGAGCCTCTCATTTTTACTCTCTTTCACATAATACACTTTTATCGTGTGTGAGATGTTAGAAATGAATGGTTGTAATGTATGCCACTTGGTACAACCTTACTACAACGGTTGTATTATAAAATTTGTCTATATTTAATCGTTTAATTTGAGTACTGTTGCAGCTAAAATAGGAAGGATTGATGATCCCATACCATACCAAAGTCATGTCCGGCCTTTAAAGTCTTCAAATGATCATCTGTTGAATGATCCATGTACAAACACCATTGATTGTACTTCTGAAGATGATTGTGATGAAATTGATGATGGGCCTTTTATCATTTATTGCATGTGTAACAAACCATTGTATATCTCTTGGCTACCGGAGACTACTTGCTTTGATCCTCAGTATATTACATAAAGATGAAAAAGAATTACGGTATAACCGTGATTTAATTAAGGGTCATATACAAAAGAAGACAAGTTACTACTACAATGTATCCCTAATATGAGTGATTGTATGTGTGAGATGATGATAATATTAATTTGTTATAACTAGCTTTTAAATGACCGTTGCATCATAAGTTTTCTTGTATGAATGTTGTATTACACACGTTTAATTTTTACTCTAAACATATAAATGATCACTGGTTAACTCAAGGCATAATATATGAACTTGTATTTTCTAGGAAAAAGATATAGTCATAATGGCTATTATTGGATATTAAACACCAATAGCGGGACCACGTTATGCTAATAGGGGTCCACCTAAAAATACATTGCATATATTCTATGGGAAATTAGGGATAATGACACAATCTGGAATATTTTTAAGTAATAGAACAACTATATTTTTTTATAGGGAGAAGTAGAACTGCATAATTTTTATAGCGAGAAGGACAAACAGTGAATCCCGAAAATCAGTGAATCTCCCAATGAATCCCGAAATCAGTGAATTCCAACAATGAATTTTGAAAATTAGTGAATTTCGTCAGTGAATTTAAACAGTGAATTTCGACAGTGAATAAATAGTTTTGTCCTTTATGCAAAAGTTTCAAAAGACTGTCCTTCTACTCAATTGATGAAATAATTATGTCATTCACCCTCATTCCCCCTATATTTTATCTATAAAATGAAATATAGACAAAGGGATCTCATGAAAAAAATATATGTGTAATGATGACTTAAACTATGCTACCGGTCCGCCGAGTGTGGCATTCAAAGGAACACGTCCGCATGGTTTCCTAAGTCGGTGGAGTTACTTCGGGGTATTTCGTCATTTACTGGGTTGGCTGTTTAGTCGGTTAGGGTTGGATTCCCAAGGCTATAAATACCGTCTATATTAATTGTAACTTAATGTAACTTTCTGGTGATAATAAAATATCCTCGTTTGTCCGTGGAGTAGTCGGCACATTGCCGGAAACCACGTTAAATCTGTGTTCTTCTTGTTTCTGTGTTTGTTTACTTGTTATTCTTATATCTTTACTCACAATCACCATCACTTCTTGATCGATCCGTAATAACAAACTGGTATCGGAGCGTCCAGGTTCATCAAGAAATCTGTTTATCTGTTTTAAGCAAGGTAGATTGGCACCAAGGTCATAATTGACGCTAGGATTTGGGATCTACACAAGCTTTTCTCGGTGAGAAAGATGTCTCGCTTTAAATGTTAAGATTGACAAGTTTACAGAAGGAACAACTTTAGTCTATGGCGATCAAGATGCGTGCTTTGTTGAAGCAAAGGGATTACGGGGTCCCTTGTCTAAATCAACAAGTAAGGAAGTGTCCGCCGAGAGAGCCGGGCCTGGAGGAGAAAGCACATTCAACAATTATGTTGTGCTTGTCAGATGATATTATCACAGAGGTTGCCAAGGAGGACACTGCTGAGAAGTTGTGGTCCAAACTTGAGAGTCTGTATATGACTAAGTCATTAACCAACAAGTTGTTGTTGAAACAACGACTGTTTAGTTTAAGGATGCATGAGGGTACTCAGCTGAGGGATCATCTAGACCAGCTGAACACAATATTGCTTGATTTAAGGAATATTGATGTGAAGATTGAAGATGAGGATGCTGCATTGATTCTACTTGTGTCATTGCCAGCATCATATGAGAACTTTGTGCAGTCCTTTATTGTTGGAAAGGACTCAGTATCATTGGAGGATGTAAGATCATCACTCCATGCTCGAGAGTTACGCCATAAGGCATCCGGATCCGGGACGATAGTCGGTCCGCCGGGTTGGTGGCCGCGGAGTCGCAGGGGCCAGAATTTCGGAAAGAAGAAATTCAAGAAGAATTCCAAGGGTCCTAAAGCTAAGGATATCCGTAATTACCGCAAGGAGTGGGACATTGGAAAAATGAATGTCCAAAGAGGAAGAAGCAAGCAGGGTACTCAAGCAGGGTACAAAGCTTGCTTTGGCGAACAAGACACCAACTCGAAGAAGATCCGCCTTAGCAGCTTTCGTAGTCGCAGGGCACAGTAGATGTGTGGATTCTGACACCGGGGCATCTTATCATGTGTGTCCAAACAGGGAGTGGTTTTTAACTTATCAGCAGGTTGATGGAGGTCATATTGCTATGGCCAACAGCAAGGTCTGCAAAATAGTTGGGATTGGATCAATCCAACTTAGAACACGTGATGATAAATTCTGCACATTGAATGAGGTTAGGCATGTTCCACAAATGACCAAGAATTTGATATCACTTAGTCTACTGGACAACAAAGGGTTCAAGTTCAGGGGTGAAGGTGGAGTGGTGAATGTCTATAAGGGTTCAAGTGTGATTCTCAAGGTATCAGTGCGGGGGACATTGTACATACTACAAGTGGTCTACCAGTATCGTTCTCGCTCGCGTTGCATCATCGTAGGTTCACCAAATCACAATTGACTAAGTTGTGGCATATGAGAATATGTCATATGGGTGAAAGGGGATGCAAATTTTGTCTAAGTCTGATCTACTTGGGGAACATAAGGTCAATGAGCTGGAATTTGTGAAAACTGTGTGTTTGGGAAGCTACATAGGAGCAAGTTCCCTAAAGCAATCCACATTACAAAAGGGACACTTGATTATGTTCATTCTGATTGTTGGGGACCTTCAAGGGTGGATTCATTGGGTGGTCACATGTATTTTGTGTCTTTTATAGATGATTATTCAAGGATGGTTTGGGTAATTATGATGAAACACAAGAGTGAAGCATTCAAGAACTTCAGCAAGGGAAGGCTTTGGTTGAAAATCAGACAGGGAGGAAGATCAAGAGACTTAGAACTGATAATGGACTAGAATTCTGTTGGTCTGAGTTTGATGAATTTTGCAAGAATGAAGGCATTGCTAGGCACCATACTGTAAGAGATACTCCACAACAGAATGGTGTTGCAGAAAGAATGAATCAAACTCTTCTGGAGAGGGCAAGGTGCATGCTCTCTAATTCTGGTCTAGCAAGGAGATTTTGGGGGAGGTTGTTAACACAGCATGCTACTTAATCAATAGGGGGCCTCACACTGGGATCAAACTTAAAACACCACTTGAAGTTTGGTCAGGAAAGTCAGCAGACTACTCTGGACTTAGGGTTTTTGGAAGCACTGTCTACTACCATGTCGCCGTGAGGGTAAATTGGAGCCTAGGCCAAGAAGGGTGTGTTTGTTGGATATGGAGATGGAGTTAAGGGGTATAGAATCCGGTCATCACCGAAAATAGGGTTATACTCAAGCAGAGTGTAGTCTTTGATGAAAACTCTATGCTTAACTCATCCGTGAGAGCCACATCCGAATCCGAAATTGGATCCGAGACCGAGAAGGTTGACAAACAAAGTGGAGCTTCAATCGTAACCCGCCGGATTAAAAGAGTCAAGGGGATAGTCAACAATCGCAGATCCGAAACAGATCCAAGCCGCCGTCCGAACAAGGGTCGCAGAGACTCAAACCGCCGATGTTGGTCGACAGGTATAGCTCTCAAGAGAGCTAGGAGGACCAATATCGACCTCCAAGAAGATATGGGTTTGAGGAGGATATGGTTGGATATGCACTACAGGTAGCTGAAGAAGTGGATGGTTTTGAACCTAACACTTACAAAGAAGCTGTGACATGTGTTGAGGCATCCCAATGGCTTGTTGCTATAGGAGAAGAAATGGAGTCACTTCAGAAAAATGAGATTTGGGATCTAGTCAAACAACCACAAGACAGGAGGGTGGTAACTTGCAAATGGATATTCAAGAAAAAGAAGGAATGACATCTCGCCGAGGGTTTTAGATATAAGGCACGTTTGGTTGCTGGGGGTTCACGTAAAGAGGGGGTAGACTATGAAGAAATATTTTCTCCAAAGGGTCGACATACTTCCATCGTGGTGCCGTTAGCAATAAGTGGCACATCGTAATCTTGAACTTGAGCAATTGGATGTGAAGACAACCTTTCTACATACGGAGATGTAGATAAGGAGATTTATATGACTCACCCGCAGGGTTTCCAAGTTCCCGGCAAGGAAGGATATGTGTGCAAGTTGAAGAAGTCCTTATATGGACTTAAGCAGTGCTCCAAGGCAAGGGTATAAGAAGTTTGACAACTATATGATTCAAATAGGTTATAGCAGAGTCCATATGATTGTTGTGTTTATCACAACAAGTTGAAGGATGGTTCAATCATCTATCCGGTGCCGTATGTAGATGATATGCCGATAGCCGCCGCAAACAAGTCCGACATTCAAGATCCGAAGAATCGCTCAAGGCCGAATTTGAGATGAAGGATTTGGGGAATGCAAAGAAAATTTTGGGATGGAGATCTATAGAGATAGAAGCAGGGGAAGTTGTTCTTGTCTCAAAGCAGGGTATATTGAAAAGTATTATCCAAGTTTGGCATGTCAAGAAACCAAACCTATGATACTCCAATGGCACCAAATCTACATCCGTCTACCGTGTTTGCTCCACAAGCACCAAGAGAGAAGAATACATGTCAAGAGTTCCATATGCTAGTGCAAGGGGGCGCTTTAATGTATGCCATGGTCCGTACTAGGCCCGATTTGGCTCAGTGCAAATGTTGTTGTCGCAGTGTTTATGGCTCAACCTCGGAAAGGAACACCGGAAAGCAAGAAAGAGGATATAGGTAGTACCTTAGGGGTACATCGATATTGGACTCATTTATGGAGGTGGTACTCAATGTTTTGTCACAATGGTACCGTGATTCTCGATTATGCTACCGATGTGGACAACATGAGAGATCTATGACCGGGTATGTGTTTACTTTGGGTGGTTCTCGTGGTAAGTTGGAAGGCAACTTTACAGGGTACATTGACATTATCTACTACTGAAGCAGAATACATGGCACTGACAGAAGCAGCAAAAAGGAGGCAATCTGGTTAAAGGGGCTAGTCAATGATCTGAGTCTACATCAAGATCAAGCCAAGGTGTATTGTGACAGTCTTAGTGCAATATGTTTGGCTAAGGATCATGTTCATAATGAGAGAACCAAGCACATTGATGTTAGGTATCATTTTCTAAGAAATGAAAGGAGAGTTGAAGTGGAGAAGATCAGCACTGATGTCAATCCTGCTGATATGTTCACTAAACCAGCACCAAGGGGCAAGTTTCAAATTGTGTCCGGACTTGCTAAATATCCAAAGCCGTTAGTTTGTATCTGGGAATACTCACCGATGACGGGGGTCCGCCGAGGTATTCAAATCAAGACAAAGAGGATTTCCACACTTGGTTGTGCATCCGGTTGGTTGTGCATCATCGGCTTGCATGAAGTTGAAGTCAAGGTGGAGATTTGTAATGGTGACTTAAACTATGCTACTGAGTCTGGTCTGCTGAGTGTGGCATTCAATAGAGTCTGTGGAAGTTATGGTGGTCAGCAGAGCATGAAGCATCTGCTGAATCTGGTGTTCATTTGAGGCAGCAGCAGGGTTGATCAGCCTGCTGATGACAAGCCTACTGAAGGCAAGTCCGTCGAGGGTCGCAGACTTGTGGAACACGTCCGCATGGTTTCCTAAGTCGGTGGAGTTACTTACTTCGGTATTTCGCCATTTACCGGGTTGGTTGTTTAGTCGGTTAGAGTTGGATTCCCAAGGCTATAAATACCGTCTGTATTAATTGTAACTTGAGGTAACTTTCTTGTGATAATGAAATATCCTCATTTGTCCGTGGAATAGTCGGCACATTGCCGGAAACCACGTTAAATCTGTGTTCTTCTTGTTTCTGTGTTTGTTTACTTGTTATTCTTATATCTTTACTCACAATCACCATCACTTCTTGATCGATCCGTCATAATGACAGACAAAAGAGTTTATATGTACGTACATATGAAAAGGACAAATTTTATAATACAACCGTTGTAGCTGTTAGGTGTGATGCCCGAAAGACAATTTTGTAATTGTTTTATTTAATAAATGAAATGATATTGTTATTCATATTTATTATTCTCATATTCACCGATGTGACAATAGTAATTACACTACGTAAAACCCTAAAGTATATCGTTTACGTAATCACTTAACTCAAAGGTGTATGGTATATACACGGGAGGATTGAGTTAGTGAAGATGTACTTAAAATACAATTAGCCCGTAGTGAAGTTAATCGAGAGTATCGGGTCTCTCCTTTAACGTGCTATTAATGCGCCCCGTAACACAAAAGGTGTGATAGTCCTATCCGGACTTTCGGTTAAGAGAACCTAATGGGGCATTTATATATGATAGATATATCATATAGTAATTCGGACCGATTTGATTAGAGTTCACGATATAATTCCGTAATCGAGAAGTCTTATCGAATCAATGGATGATCATATTTATGGATATATCTTAATCCCGAGGTGATCACAATCAACCGCTTGAATCGCATGAGGTTTGACTTGACGGTTAAGGATTACACTAAGTCCGTGGTCCGAATTACCCCATCTTGGCATTATACCGGATTGAGTGAGTAGTCCGTGTTATCACGTATACGGAATCCATTCCTTCCATTTATGGAAGTAGATAGACGCTTCCCTTATTTGTTAATCCTAAACCGATCGATCGCGCGAGTTCATATCACACCGATTGATCACCAAGTGAGTTGTATGAATTAATTGATCACTAGGGGGTTAATGGTAAATAAGGATAATAGGTTCTAAAAAGGGTTAACGGTAACTTCCCGATTTAGAATGAACAATCATGGAGGATTAATCCATATGTAATGATTATATCAATGGACGCTTATTATCATTCTCATGAAGAGATAAATATAATCTCATAATCGGAGGAGTGCGATACGGGATTATGGTGGCATATTCCCGTGATTGATTTATCGAATATAATTATTCTATAATTATTTATTTGATTTATCGGAGCCGCCGATTATTAGTCCATTGGTCCCCGACGTGCTCCTATATAAAGATAGCTATTCTCGGACGTCGAATCCTAATAATATTAATTTTGTTCTTGTTGGACTTTATTAAAATGATATGTGAATTAATTGTTTAGTGGACTATTAAATTAGTTGGGCTAAATAATTAAATATGTGGAAAAACATTTTCCATAATCTCTACCAATTAGTGTGTGTGGAAAAAATCATATTGACTAGGTCAATAATGAAGAATTTCGCCCCTCATGTTTTTTAGTCAACAAGAAATTAGTTTTCTTGCGATTAATAAGACATGCGCTTAAAATATTTATTGGATAAATATTTATGGTAAGAAATAAAGATAAAGATTATTCTAGATTTGTTCTAGAATATTTTGGGATTATCTTTTATTTTATAGGATTATCATAATTGATTTTGTATTAATTATAAAATCCTTGGGGCTTAAGTTTTACTCTCCTATATAAAGAGAGCTCTCCCAAGCCAAATAACACACAAGCAAATTTCGACTTCACCATATTATTTGGAGAAGGAAAATTTCGGCCAAGGGGAGACAAGGGGAAAATCTTGGAGATTTTTCCGGGTAGCATATCGGAAGGGTTCGAGTCGAGAATTCCTTCCACCGGGAATTGCTTGGATCACACGTGCGGAAGATCGTGGTGCTCTTCACATCTTCTTGCAATCTTTCTCTTGCGGTTCTTCAACTTGGATTTAGAGATCCAAGAGGTATGTTCTACGACCCCTTGTAGATGTAGATCTAGTTATTTTATTACGTGTAATTTGTAGATCTAGATCCTTAAATCGCTTCCGCTGCGGATGATATTACTAACAGTGGTAGCAGAGCCCATGGTGATCTATATTTATACGTATAAAATATTAGATCTAGGAGTGGTAAAACATGTAGATTTTTTTTTGTCCCAATTTTTTTGGGGCCGATGCATATGTTTAATTTTATGCTTATGAATGTCGTGGTTGAAGAGATGGATTGGGGTTGGCATCAAGTTTCCCGTTAGATCTATTGTAAACTCATATAAACGATGAAAATTCGTCCATATGAGATAGGAAATTATGTAATTTTTTTTTATTGCAATTTTAATTTCCAGAAAATAGATCTTTTAGTAGCTGTTTAGTTATTTCGTGTTTCCCGTTGATCGAACCGTTGAAACGAAGATCCCTCCGGTCAGAATCAAGATTAGAAGATGATGATCAACTCCAAAAATTTTGGCGTCGATCAGAGTCCGTTTCGATATCCGTTTGATGCTGCGAAGAGGCTGCTGTAACAGAAAAACGCAGGATTCACAGAAACCCTACCTGTGACTTCCTCGATTTTCTGGGAGAGTTTGGACCGTTGAAACGCAAATCCGACCGTTCAGATTGATAAAATTTGAGTTTTGGACGTACCATAAAAATTTCAGGTCGATCGGGATTCATCTCGATTCCCGATCTGCCTCAGGAAGTCCTTGATGCAGTGCAGTCAAAGTCAGATTCAACAGCAAGTTTGGGCGTTTTACTGGAGATAATTGGTAAGTCAAAGCACCGATCCAACCGTCCATATTGAAGTTCAAGGAGTGAAGATATGATCTGGAAAGTTTCATCCCGATCCGAGTTCGTTTGGTATGCCGATCGTCGAAGAGTTCGAACAGCTGCAGATTTAGTTAGAAAGTAGTAAACCCTAGTTAGGGTTTTGGTTGTTTTTTATTTTCTAATAGATTAGATACGGGGGTGCGCTAACGATCCATCTCGGTGTTTAAATTTTCCGCATTTATTTTTTATGTGTTTGATCATAAAATAGATATAAAACCGGAATTGCCATGACATGCATCATATCATAAATCCACTCCATGCATACATGTAGAATTTTAATTTTGGTAATTAAAATAGGCATGTATACAAACTCGCGTAATTAGTTGAAATTTTATTAATATGTGGTAATTAATTTAATTTAGTAACTAATTAATGATCCGAGGACGGGTTATGAAATCGTTAGCCTTTCGGTGTGTGTTCTCGGTGAACCGCCTTAAAGCCCAAACGAGATCACGTTTTCAATTCGTAGTGTCTACGAGATTGAATGATGGTAAAAGAACAATAAATCTTGGATAAAAACAGTTCGCCTATAGGTTGGGTGGTCAATCGAGCTTCGCTCGACCGACTTAACCCTCCTAGTGTGATGTATGCACGGGGGTCCGGCAAGACTAAGCTACACCTGGAGAGCAGAGGGTGATTCCTTCTTATCTCAACGGGGCCGTCTTGACCCGATTTCGTCCGACCGTCACATATGTTCCAACGAATAGGACGGGTAGGCTTGCCTACGTTACCGACACCATTCGGAATCCTTGATTTGATGTACTTTTATGTTAACATCAAAAAGACGTGGTTAGTTAACCCACCACCACTTCCAAATTATTGAGTGGGAGCGGGGGAGGCGACAACAACCCCACGGCCTCTACTATAGATACAAGTAAGTGAGAGAAGGGTGACGCCTCGCGGCGCTTTGATTTCGTCCCCTACGGATGGTGTTCACCCCTATCAACATTCATGGCTTGGTCTCCGAAAGGATAGGATTTCGGGTACTCGTCGGGTCACCGACCTATCCTACGACGGCATACTCGGGGCGTACCTAAGAGATCCGATATAGTAGGTCACACTCATAATGGGTATTCTTGATAATATCTAGGCTAAAAAAGGAAGGTAGTCAATGAATAAAGGGATGTTCGATTCTCGTGGGATGTTCGATTCCCACAAGTTATTTATTGATGAGATTGTCTCAATTTAACCGTCATCTCTTTGACCTACCCTACGGCGGCACTGAGATGCGAGGTTAAAACCTTGGAATGGTAGAGTAGACTTAATTTTAGTTTACAATTCCTAAAATAAAATATAGTAGTGTTAAACTTGAATTAATACATGTCATTTTATTTACAGCATTATATCCCTTACTAAATTGCTTAAAATTATAATTGACTAGTATTGACTTTGTTAAAAAGTGGAAAGTAACTAGGACGTTGAACTAGTTAATCGATAATGCAATTATTTTTCGAAAGAGATATTTTCTCTTAAGCCTTTTTAAAACCAGAGTGACATATAGGTATGTCACTAGTGTCATTCGTATCAAACGGAAGACAAACTTAGTTTGAACAAAGGTGATTTCGGACTTTGAAATTCTTTTAGTGAATTTTGAGTGTGTAGGAAATACACGTGCAATTTTCTAATTGAAAAATCGGAAAATCATGAAGTGTTACTAGTTGGACGATATTTGGAATCGATGAACTAGTGGGAGCTTTATGATTTGTTGTTTTTCTAGAACATTAGAAAAGTGTAACTGACTACACACGTAACCGTTCTAATTGAAAAACCGGAAAGTCATGAAATGTTGCTAGTTAGACGATATTTGGAATCGATGAACTAGTGGGAGTTTTATGATTTGTATTTTTCTGGAAACATTAGAACTGTGTAAGTGTTTACACGAGAGATTTTCAAATTGAAAATTTGGAAAATCATAAAATAAAGCATTGCTAGTTAGACGGTATTTGGAACCGATAAACTAGTGGGAGCTTTAATGTTATGATTTGTTGTTTTTTCTGGTATATTAGAAAATCCGAGAAGTCTCGACGAGTAACACTCGAAATAGACATCCCACGGTTCAAGAGTAGTGTCTACTCAAACGAACCGCTGGTTCAAGACTGTTTCCATTCATTGAAAGTCAAGAATGGGAGAATATGTCTAAAAGTGTTAGTCACCTAAACTGAGAAAATTTTAAGGCTGAACCGAAAATTAATTAACTGAAAATCATAGGATAAGGACAGTGATTTTGGATCACCAACCTATGAATCCTTGGTGATTTTCTCGAGCTAAGTTCTTTGGAAGAACAAGGTAGCAGTGCATTTAACGATTAAAAGAGTAAACAACGGGCAGTTAATTTTAGCTAGAATAGTGGGAGTGATATAAGGAAATGAATCTCGGGTTCAATCCTTGGATATCGCGGAAAATTTATTTTCTGTTTAAGACTCGTTGGAACGAATGGATTTACCTTCTATTCGATAATTTGTTTGTCGTATAGAAAGTGAATATACCATTTGTAGTACGAATCCAAGACTCGGACTTTTGTTTGATAAAGTCAAAACCACTTACAACCGCTGAAATATGTATATAAAACACATCTTAAGAACTATTAAAAGCAATTGGTTTCTATATTTAGATAAACGCTTCTTCATATTCCATAGTTAGTGCATAGTCCCTAAAAGACAAGACCCGAAGACGGCTCGTGGTGATTCCTTTCTCCCGGTCCGGTTATATTGTCTCAAAGGTTCAATGACTAAGTTTCCTTTCAATCGGGAAAGGATAATGGATATAAAGAAGTAACATAGCTTGTTCATGACGACCTTCGGGGTCCGATGAAAGATACGAGCTAGTAGAGCTTCCGAGTAGTGACTTCTTGTCCGATAACTATTCAAACACTCCGGTAAGTTTATCCAAAATATTTTGAGGTTTCTCTCGTTTTCAACGAGAGATAGAGTATTCTATACTCGAATAGGCCATTCATAGTCCTCGAGACCGATGCTCACCGCCTCATTGTGACATGTTCTCACTAAGTGAGAAACCGTAAAATTGCCTTATATATGTTTTTAGATGTGCTACAATACGCTGCTTAACTCAATAAAGATATTAGAAGCGAAATATCGGTTTACATTGAAATGTAAGACCGAGAAGTCTACCTAGAATATGCTTTGGAATTTACGGATAAGGTGTGGATTCGGTTCACCCCACTTCCATAAATATAAGCATTTAGCACACGGTGCTTGAAGGTAGGTCTGGAAATTTCGCGAACACGTTCGGTCAGTGACCAATCGTTCTATATCTTGTAGCATTGAGAAAAAGGTTTGTTATAAGATTCTTGAAATCGGGAAGGGACAGTTATACTGTTGCGTCCTTTCTGATAGAGTCCATGAACAGTAAAACCTTGAACCTTGAAGTACGTTTACTCAAGGTAGTTACTAACCGATTAAAATCGTACCACATCCAACATCGGTTGTTGGTGATAACACTAAATACTACTAAACTATATCGAATATCGATCCACCCGTAATGTAGTGGGAGTATGGTTTACCCATTACCCATTACGGGTTCTCGGACTTTGTAGTCCGAGGAGCGATTGATGACCTATGGCTCTTTTGTGAGCAAGATAGATTCTCGATAATAGAGGTTGGTTTAATAGCCATAACCCCGTGAATGGAGTTCGGTACTCCAATTGTTCATACTCTTGTAGAACCACCCGAGTGTCTCGGCCCAAAGTGGGAGTACTTGGATCTACAAGGAAAAGAGTAGAATGAATAGAAAGTTTATCTTTCGAGCAAAGCTTGAGTGGTCTAGGGGTAATTCCCTAAGAAGTAGAGAGTTAATCGACCTTGAACTCTCTTACCACTTATTATTGCATGATTTCGTTCAAAAGCGAGAAAGAAGGGGTGATTCCCCGAGACTTTCTTGCCAAACAAACGGAGTCCGGATTCATTCGAAACGAAGGGTATTGACTTATGAACTTATGACAGATGACCGTCAAGGCTTATGTCCTTTGTGGATAAAAAGCAAACCTCTCGGTCATTGGAAGTCATATATTTCTACAATATGTGGATTTGACCGTAATATTGATAAGTCTTTTGTAGACCGGATATCAATTTTAGTACGGTAGTGAATATATAAATTAGTGTTTGTGAAGGATAACACCGCACCGCTTGGAATCAACATGGGTGTGTTATCCGAAGTCGAATCCGACAATACCACAATTCTCTCGCAACGTATATTTGGACAACATTCTTAAGAGTTTGACTCGGTCGAATTCATTAGAATCGATCCATCGGTTTCCCATCCATCTTATTGGTTAAGATGATGCATCCGTGTATGCAACATTCAACGAGGAAGTTCTACCCTATGCCTCGGAATGACTCTCTAAATCTTCGGATCAAGAGAAATGGGATAGATTCTCTTTCTAGTAAGAGATGGTCGTGTTATTGAACGTCAACTTTGATCGAATCTTAGATTCGGCGGTTAACAAAGCAAGTTTAGTATGTCCTTTAGTATCTTGAAGAGAACGAGGAACAATATGCGGACATATTCATGTGTGAACTTGGATATGTGTGATACACCGATTTTGACTTTAAGTCGATTTAAGATGATCGTTAAGTCGATCTCGGGCTCGTGTTTACTCGCACCACATGATTTGATGGACCGGTAACGTTTCGATTCTACGGATCGTCTCGAGCCGACAACCCGACTAATCATTAAGACCCATGACATTTAGATGTAGGTGCTCCCCGAGTCACCGACCTATCCTACGACGGCATACTCGGAGTGTACTTTGGAATCCGAAATGGTTATGACATGCTTAAGTGGGTACTAGAATACGGGATAAGTCTCCATTGCTTTAGAGCAAGTGGGAGATGTAGTTTGTTGTATTTTAAATAATAGGGTGTGCTCTAAAACAATTAATCACATGCTTTCGTGCAAGTGGGAGATTGTTAGGTGTGATGCCCGAAAGACAATTTTGTAATTGTTTTATTTAATAAATGAAATGATATTGTTATTCATATTTATTATTCTCATATTCACCGATGTGACAATAGTAATTACACTACGTAAAACCCTAAAGTATATCGTTTATGTAATCACTTAACTCGGTGTATGGTATATACACGGGAGGATTGAGTTAGTGAAGATGTACTTAAAATACAATTAGCCCGTAGTGAAGTTAATCGAGAGTATCGGGTCTCTCCTTTAACGTGCTATTAATGCGCCCCGTAACACAAAAGGTGTGATAGTCTATCCGGACTTTCGGTTAAGAGAACCTAATTGGGCATTTATATATGATAGATATATCATATAGGGCCGGACCGATTTGATTAGAGTTCACGATATAATTCCGTAATCGAGAGTCTTATCGAATCAATGGATGATCATATTTATGGATATATCTTAATCCCGAGGTGATCACAATCAACCGCTTGAATCGCATGAGGTTTGACTTGACGGTTAAGGATTACACTAAGTCCGTGGTCCGAATTACCCCATCTTGGCATTATACCGGATTGAGTGAGTAGTCCGTGTTATCACGTATACGGAATCCATTCCTTCCATTTATGGAAGTAGATAGACAGCTCCCTTATTTGTTAATCCTAGAACCGATCGATCGCGCGAGTTCATATCACACCGATTGATCACCAAAGTGAGTTGTATGAATTAATTGATCACTAGGGGGTTAATGGTAAATAAGGATAATAGGTTCTAAAAAGGGTTAACGGTAACTTCCCGATTTAGAATGAACAAATATGGAGGATTAATCCATATGTAATGATTATATCAATGGACGCTTATTATCATTCTCATGAAGAGATAAATATAATCTCATAATCGGAGGAGTGCGATCACGGGATTATGGTGGCATATTCCCGTGATTGATTTATCGAATATAATTATTCTATAATTATTTATTTGATTTATCGGAGCCGCCGATTATTAGTCCATGGTCCCCGACGTGCCTCCTATATAAAGCATAGCTATTCTCGGACGTCGAATCCTAATAATATTAATTTTGTTCTTGTTGGACTTTATTAAAATGATATGTGAATTAATTGTTTAATTACTATTAAATTAGTTGGGCTAAATAATTAAATATGTGGAAAAAACATTTTCCATAATCTTGGCCCAATTAGTGTGTGTGGAAAAAATCATATTGACTAGGTCAATAATGAAGAATTTCGCCCCTCATGTTTTTTAGTCAACAAGAAATTACTTTTCTTTTGTGATTAATAAGACGTACGCGCTTAAAATATTTATTGGATAAATATTTATGGTAAGAAATAAAGATAAAGATTATTCTAGATTTGTTCTAGAATATTTTGGGATTATCTTTTATTTTATAGGATTATCATAATTGATTTTGTATTAATTATAAAATCCTTGGGGGCTAAGTTTTACTCTCCTATATAAATAGAGTTCTCCCTGCCAAATAACACACAAGCAAATTTCGACTTCACCATATTATTTGGAGAAGGAAAATTTCGGCCAAGGGGAGACAAGGGGAAAATCTTGGAGATTTTTCCGGGTAGCATATCGGAAGGGTTCGAGTCGAGAATTCCTTCCACCGGGAATTGCTTGGATCACACGTGCGGAAGATCGTGGTGCTCTTCACATCTTCTTGCAATCTTTCTCTTGCGGTTCTTCAACTTGGATTTAGAGATCCAAGAGGTATGTTCTACGACCCCCTTGTAGATGTAGATCTAGTTATTTTATTACGTGTAATTTGTAGATCTAGATCCTTAAATCGCTTCCGCTGCGGATGATATTACTAACAGTAGCAAGGTTGTACCAAGTGGCATACATTACAACCATTCATTTCTAACCTCTCACACACGATAAAAGTGTATTATGTGAAAGAGAGTAAAAATGAGAGGCTCTAATGTATGTCACTTGGTACAACCTTCTTACAACCGTTGCACCATAAAGTCTCTCAATGAAAAGGACAAATTTACATAGCAAACCGAGTCGGCTCCTTTAAGCTCGATAACCGACGTGGAATTCGCCCCAACAGATCTAACTTGATCGGTAAGTCTTACTGTATTAATTAATTATATGGAAAATTAGGGATAATGACACAATCTGGAATATTTTTAAGTAACAGGACAACTACATATTTTTTATAGGGAGAAGGACAACTGCATAATTTTTTATAGCGAGAAGGACAAACAGTGAATCCCGAAAATTAGTGAATCTTCCTAGTGAATCCCAAAATCAGTGAATTTCGACAGTGAATTTTGACAGTGAATCCCGAAAATCAGTGAATCTCGACAATGAATTTTGAAAATTAGTGAATTTCGACAGTGAATTTCGGCAGTGAATTTAAACAATGAATTTCGAACACAAGTGAATTTCGACAGTGAATAAATAGTTTTGTCCTTTATGCAAAAGTTTTAAAAAACTGTCCTTCTACTCAATTGATGAAATATTTATGTCCTTCTCCCTCATTCCCCCTTAATTATATATAATTGATGACCCTTAGATGATTAATTAGAGTGCAGTTTATAAGTATAAACTGAACTGAAGTTATCATTATCCAAAACAAAGAGACAGCCAAATCTACCTATTTCTTCCTCTTAGAAACTGACAGTTGCTAAAATCAATTGACAGCTAAATTCCCGTTGAACATCTTCAAGACTAAGTTCTTGCAGGCACACAAAGCCACAGCTGTATTTTTTTTTTCTCTCAAAATATTAACACTTTAACTGAACATATATTCTAGTATAAAGAATTCATTAATTCATTGGCAACAACTGTCTGTCTGATGAAGAAAGACTTGTTCTTCTTGTCCAAACTAAATTAATTTACTAACATTTTATTCTAAGAAATGCATTAATTGTTAATCCTTTAATTGACTTTATAGGATTTAGCTCAAAATCCACATAGTAAATACCGGCAAATTTTCATGATAAGATTTACTTGTCGTACTTTCAGTCTGAATTAATATAAAATAGTTGGGTTTTTTTAATTTGATTGTAATCCGAAAACCATATAATAACAAATATATGGAGCTTACCTTCAAATATGCTTTAAATTGATTGATTCTCCTTGGCAAATTAATTTTCATTATGGCTTCTGGGATTTTCTTGATTCTTCTTCTTCTTTATTTTCTTCTAGAAAAAAATGGGATTTTTTCATCTGATCTTCCAACTCAGATTAATGATCGAATATATCCATTCACCTGTTTGGATAATGTGAACACATGCGATGCTCAACTTTATAACTACAATGGTCTAACACCTGCTCAAATCGCTTCGTATTATGCGGTCCACAAATCAGACATTAGTCTCATGATCACCCCTCATTCCAGCAGACAAGATTACATTGTAACAGTACCATGTTCTTGTAAGAATGTTAATGGAACAGTTGGATATTTCTATGATACAGCTTACCAATTGCAAGTAGATGATACATTTGTAAACGTATCCGAAACGATATTTAGTGGGCAGTTATGGAAAGTTGGAGGTGAAGAAACATCTTATAGAGCTGGAGAATATGTTACTATGCATCTTTTGTGTGGTTGTATGGATAATGATTCTAAAATAGTGGTTACTTATACAGTTCAGCAATCCGATACGCTGAATCGGATTGCTGGTCTGTTTTCTGATCAAGTGGGTGATATCGAAAATCTTAATCCACATTTGTCCAACAATCCAGGGTACCTTAATGTTGGCTGGCTCTTGTATGCACCTAGGGTGATATCTGGAAGTTCACCTCAACCGAAGAAATGTACTATATATATTCTTGTGAAAAGTTTTTTCTGATGGGGCGTTTTTAGTGGCATCACAGTGTTTTTTTATATTCTCAAGAAGTTTGTGGTTTTGTTATGAAATATGTTTACTTTTTTTTTTTTTTTTTTTTTTTCTTTCTTTTTGCAGCTGGTTCACCGAAGAGAAAAGTGCACATATGGCCTATATTAATTGCTGTTGTGTTTGCTGTAGTATTATTGACTGTGTGCATATTTGTCATAATCTTTTTCTGGAGAAAAAGGTTGAAGAAAAACAGAGGGGAGGACAGTGTAGCTATTTCAAAAACTGCAAGTTCATTGCAGTATCAGCAACAAGACTTAGAGATGTTTGGAGGTGATCATTTGTGTATTATTCTTTATTGCAATTAATTACTTATTTTAATTATTTGTTTGTATGAGTTTTGGTTATATGAATTGTGATTGAACAAAAAGATGAAAATAAGCTTTCATTTTGACAGTATTGTTTGTGGATATGATATTGGCAGGTTTTGATTCAGAAAGGCCTGTGGTATACACTTTGGAAGACATTTCTGAAGCAACTAGGAATTTTGATGAAGCTATGAAGATTGGAGAAGGTGGATATGGAAGTGTTTATTTTGGGAAAATTGGGAAACTAGTAAGCAAATTCCTCTCGTTTTCGGGTTGAGAATCCGTCAAATATGTTATGTTTTGCTAACATTGAGACTGTATGCTTTTATAACATTTCGCAGTAAAATCATTTCGAAAAAAAAAGCACTAATGCTACGAAATGATGCGAAAAAGGCACAAAATTGCACAAAAAACATGCAAAATGGCAATACGAAAGCATACAGTCTCAATGTTATCAAAACGGAGCATATTTTTTTTACACATTCTCAACTGTTCAAACCTAATTTTACAAGTTTCTCCTCTTCTTCATTCAACCTTGTACTCTTATTTCTTTATCCTGAAAACACAAAACAAGCAAAAAAGAATTCTTTTTTTTTTTTCGGGACACAGGAAATCGCAATAAAGAAGATGAAATCAAACAAATCCAAGGAATTCGTCGCGGAACTTAAAGTTTTGTGCAAGATACACCATATCAATGTGGTAACCATCTGATTTTTTTTAAATTTTTTTTGGCCTGTAATTTGGACAAAACCTTAGCCAATTGATATGCCAAGACCACAATTATAATGTAGGTGGAGCTGTTAGGTTATACAAGTGGAGATGATCATCTCTACTTAGTTTATGAATATGTCCCTAATGGTGCCCTCAGTGAACATCTTCATGATCCTTTACTACACGGTAAATACATACATACATACATACATATCTTTTTTGTGGTGATATAAAATGATAAATAATTTTGGCTCAGGTCGCCAGCCTCTATCATGGACTGCAAGAGCACAGATTGCTTTAGATGCTGCAAGGGGCATTGAATACATTCATGATCATACAAAATCGCGATATGTGCATCGCGATATAAAAACGAGCAATATACTGCTAGATGAGACTCTCAGGGCAAAGGTATATAAACACTACAAGATAGATAAATAAATAAATGATATATATTTAAATGAAATCAAATTGTTAAAATTTCTGTGTATTTCAAAAGGTTGCAGATTTTGGGTTAGCAAAGCTTGTAAGCAGAACAAGTGATGAAGATCTATACGCAACTCGCTTGGTCGGTACACCGGGATACTTACCTCCAGAGTATGTGTTTAATGTTGATGAAATTTTGTTAATCTACGTTATTGTGTCGATAAAATTTATAAATCATTGATCATGATGGGACCTGCTGATTGATACGAGTCACGCTTATTGATGAATGGTCTATAAAAACGTATAAATTGATCTGTTTTTTTTTTCTTCCATACATAGATCAGTGCAAGAACTACAAGTGACAACAAAAACAGATGTATTTGCATTCGGAGTGGTTCTTGCTGAGCTAATAACCGGAAAACGTGCCCTCATCAGAGACATTAGGGAGCCCAACAAGATGAAATCTCTCATTACAATTGTAAGTATTCACATATATACATATATATACACACACATACTATTAATGAATAATGTGTCTGATAAAGTCACATTTTTTAGCTTAAAAATGTATTTGAAGAAAGAAATCCAGAGAGTGCACTGGAGCCCCTTATTGATGGTAATCTCAAAAGCTGCTATCCAATGGAGAAAGTACACAAGGTTTATTCTTGTATCCTAATTAATTTTCCCTTGAAAATGTGAAAATCTTTAAATAAAACAATGAATAAAGCACTTGAAAATATCATGTTATAACAGTTTCAGTACAAATCAATCCAGGCAATCTACATTATACATCTTGTACTACAACTCTACATGCATCTAATTAACAAAACACACACATAAACATATATATATATATGCACTGATTTATACATACAGTAACTAAAATTGCATAATATATGTCTCTGTTGAGTTGTTGTTGCAGATGGCAGAAGTATCAGTGTGGTGCCTAAGTGAAGATGCAATGAACAGGCCAGAAATGAGAGAAGTAGTGGTAGCTTTATCTGAGATCAAAATTTCATCAATTGAATGGGAAGCTTCTCTAGGTGGGAACAGTCAAGTCTTTAGCGGCGTTTTTAGCGGCCGATGATCAAGTGAAGAAACATACTTTAATTTAAGGGCAGTGCTACTATATACCATAACAGTTATATCATAAGTATTGATACAACCCCTTATAATATGTTGACATTTAGTTAGTTCTGCATCATTGATCAATGATGTAAAAGTGTGTTGTATCAGTTGTTGTGGTATAACTCTTGTGTCAATAAAATTTATATACAATAGCATTTCATATGGTTTCAGTTTTTAATCAAAAGTCTAATGATAATTGCTTTAGGATAGATACCTATACTTAGTCAGTCATTGTATATCTGCAAACAAATTAAGTAGCCTTATGCTTTTTTACCTTCTTTGTTATCATTAGAGTAGTAGATTTACACTTCATTTCAAAATTGTTAGAAATTATTGTATTAACTCTTATGCTTAATTAGTACTGTACTTAATTGTGGTTATTTCAATGACATTTGAATTGTTATTATATGAAACATACATACATCATACAAGAACACAATATGCAGGTATGAGCCCTTGGTACTTTCTGATTGACCATTGTTGACACACATTGGCCAAAAGAAAGAAAACATTAGGTTTCTCTTCTTCTTTTTTCCCTTACATCGACATTACTGAGTTTTTACTGTGACACCATTTTAAAAATAATCGACTTTTTCTAAAAGTCGATTCTAAATCATATAATCGACTTTCATACGTTCAAGAATGACAATCAACCGACGCAAAGTCGTTTCTAAGGCCTTAATTTTTACTTTTAAAAATTCGATTGGGACTATGATGCCACATCGATGAGTTTGGTATGGTGCCACAAACAACGCATTTTTCTTGCCAAAAAATCTAACATCATTTTTTCTTGATAAAAAATACAAACTATAAAGCATATGACAAAACCATTACTTCAATTGAAAAAAAAAAAAAAAAAAAAAAAAAAAAAAAAAACAGAGATACCCCATGTGCCCTTGATGATGTTTGGGAAACACCATGAAGAAGCTATAAGATCTGAATAGTTGAGTGAGTATACTTCAGGCATTTGGTGAATTGCGTGTTGGAAGTGTGGAACCTTTGAGTGTAGTGGGCACTTCCCCAAATTCTAAAAATCTTTGCCCTAATGCACTTGAGTTTTTAGAAATTTGGGTGATAAATCCATGTGTCGGAGTGATAAATACTAAACAGCGAACCATATCGGCCCCCAACCCTACCATACTATATGGAGCCCTTTACGATATAGGGTAAGGTGGTATGGTAAGGTGGGTGATAGGGTAGGGCTACCCTAGCCCACCCCATCTAACCCTATCCCTTCCCTTCCCTACTCCACCACATACATACTCTACCTTACGTGTCCTACCCCACCCTACCATACCCTACATTTTCCCTACTCATCACTCTGTATGTCATGTATTATACAATTTTTTCATTCTATTATTTAACGTTCCAAACGCAACATTCAATTTCATTTCTAAGAAACAAAATGTCATAACTGAATAATACACATCTCTAGACCGTTCTCCATAAAATCCATGAATGTCTTTACTGATACCACACTAATTTTACATTGATACCTAAAATCGGTGACTTTACTCATTTCATAGATCCATTGCGGCGCCACATTGGTTTCTGGCCAGTTTTTTAGAGTCTTAGTGGCACTGCTTTTTATTTACAATAATATCATTCATATCGCGGCATAACTTCTGACAAACTATTTCCATCACACAAGATGATCGACTTTTAAAGAGTCGAATCTAGTCGATTGAAGGTTTGAGAACCAAAAAGTCGAGTTTAGATGTGGTAAAAATACAACTTGGATTACTCAAACGCGATATTAATCATATGATCACTAGATGATACTATGATAGTGCGACCAGCATACATAAAAATGTGATATCTCAAATAGATGGATATTCAATAAATTTGTATGATTGACATATGTGATAAACTCGTTGCAATCTTCTACCACAGGAATTCAACAAAAAGCTCACATCACCATCCTCATGAAAATGAAAGTCAGTGGTCATCTAAGTCATCTAAGACATCAAAGCTTGAAGCTGCACCACACTTATTCTTATGTGGTTTATCCCCAATTTTTTCCAATTAAACTCCAATATTCTTTTATGTCCAAAAATCCATCTACTACAATCCAGTGGCTATGATTCTACCCACCAAGAAAGAATTTGTCTTCCTACTTGCCACATAAAAACGTAACATTATTAGTATTAGTATTTCATTTCTCTGAGGCCGACGAAAAGAAAATCTTTTTTCCGCACTGACACTCTGCATACCGCTCATTCTCGGCAAGAAAATAATAACCGTCTTCAACTGAAGAAGCCCACTTCGAGTAAGCTTACAATTTGAGGTAAACACTTCAATTTTTGTGGGTTTTATATGAACTTGCATTTATGAGCTAAGTCAAGACCGAATTGTTAATCCAGAAGGGGTAGAGAAGAACTAGTGTGTCTAGTTAGTGACGGTGTTGCGAGTGCGAAATCAATGGTTCATGTTTTAGATATGGGATTTTGAAATTGTTTCTTTTTCGTGACTGATTCAGTTGGGTTTTAGATGAAATCAATGTAATCATTTTAAATTATAACTTGGGTCCTGAAGTTTTTTTTAGAAATTTTCCGTCTTTCCGTCTTTCCGTCTTTTTAACTCTCTTTATTCAGGTAATTTCGCAGTACATGAGTATGATTAGCCGTTGGCCTTTGGTTTTATGTTCTTGATGGTTTGGTAAAGTAATTGCTTGACATGCAGCTCTGTCCTGCACAAGACTTCATGAGCACCATAAGTTTGTCCATTTATACAGTCTTTCTATTTGATTGAGCTTTATTCACCGTGCATGCTTTGGCTATTCATTTTGACTGAGCCATTTCTAGCATGTTAGCGAGGAAATTACATCTAAATGCTAACAGCGATTAATTCTAGCATGTTTGATAATTAGTCCTAATTCCAAGCCTATGTGGTTTTGTAAGCTTTAGGGAACTGTGGAAGGTCTGCTAAGCACACTCCAGTGATAGATAAATCAGGGTATGGCCGTATGGGATTTAATTTTTCCTTTTTTCTTTTGGAGTTGGGGTGGGGTTGCAAAGGGGATTGGTTACTGGGGATTGGGTTAGTGTTAGTGATGGATTGTCGTTTTTAGATTAGTCCATCAAGGAACTTAGGGTATATGCCTGAAAAGTTTAAGTTTCGCACCAAGCTTTTTCCTTTCACTGTTCTGTTTATCGTATAATGTTTTACTTGCTTTATCAGGCACAGTAACAACAGAAATATCTCATCATGACATCTAAGCCATTGGACTATGAAAACATAAACGAGAATGTGAAGAAGTGTCAGTATGCCGTGAGAGGTGAACTCTATCTTCGGGCCTCTGAACTTCAGAAAGAAGGGAAGAAGGTATTGTTACCTATTTTGACTGTTGTATTACACTTAAACAGAACCTCCTGTAGATTCTCATACTGTCTTTTCTTTCTATTCATGTGCTGTCGTATTTTACCTATTGTGTATGTATGACTGTAATAAGTACTCTAGGGACACGAAGCATCACTTTTTCTTAAGTAGAAGTCGTATTAAACCAGGACATCTGTTTGGGATCTTACTAGTATATAGCACCAATTGTTGTTCGGGACTCTGTGTCTTATTTTGTTATTTTCTATGAATTTTGTCTTTCAGATCATCTTCACAAATGTTGGCAACCCTCATGCACTAGGACAGAAGCCGCTGACTTTTCCTCGTCAGGTATGATGTTGCCCAGATATATACCTTTTCTCATTGCGGCTGTTAGCGGTGAAGGATAACTTTTGAAATACTGTTTAAATATATAAATCACTCAAGTCCTCAACAATGTAATCTTTTGGGAGAGATGATAGTTCATTATGTCATCAAAGCCACGAGGTCACGTGTTCAAACTTTTCTGTCAACATTGCCTTCCATTTATACCGTTCATTTGTCGGACCCTTTGTTGGCCGCCTTCATATGCCTTTGTGTGCCATATTGGCACAGCCTTTTTGTTTTAAGGCTCATACTTGAGGAGGCGTGTTGACGTATTGTGTTTAAATGCATCAATTACTCAACTCCCCAACAGCTTCAACTTTTGGGAGAGATGGTAATTCAACAATCACTGTTCTTTTATGCGTTATTGAATGATGAAACTGTTAATATCAGGTGGTTGCTCTTTGCCAAGCTCCGTTTTTGCTGGATGATCCCAATGTTGGGCTAGTATTCCCAGCTGATGCGATTGCTAAAGCTAAGCATTATCTCTCACTGACTTCAGGGGGTCTAGGTAACTTTTCTGGAACTACATGAGCATTCTCGTCTGGCACTGTTTATTTTTTGTGTTTACCCTTTATGCCCCCCCTTTTTTATACACGTTGTATACCTGTTCTTGGCTTGGGTGGTAAACTTCATGGTCATTGCTTAACACGGACTGTTATCTCTACTTTCTTTGAGATGAAGATGCACTTTCGCTGTTGTCCAAGTATTTTTAATTCTCCAATCTTTCATTAGGTGCTTACAGTGATTCACGTGGGATACCTGGAGTTAGGAAAGAAGTGGCGGATTTCATTGAAAGACGAGATGGATATCCCAGGTAAAAATGCATACTCGTATTTTACATGTACCAAACGCCAAGAAAATAAATATCTAACATTTACTGTTGCTTGCTGGATACTATGACAGTGATCCAGAGCTTATATTTCTGACTGATGGAGCCAGCAAAGGAGTACAGCAAATCTTGAACACCATCATTCGTAATGATAGAGACGGGGTAATTAATAATCATTAACCTACTGCTTTTGTTTTCCCCTTCATTTTTATGCAACTTTTTTCTTCTAACCGGTATAGTATGTATTTTGTAATGCCAGATATTGGTCCCTGTTCCTCAGTATCCACTCTATTCAGCTACAATCTCTTTATTAGGCGGTTCTCTTGTTCCATATTATCTTGAAGAAACTGCAAACTGGGGTCTTGATGTCGCAAACCTTCGTCAATCTGTTCAACAAGCACGCTCAAACGGAATAACTGTAAGTTTTCCTTATCAATTTTTCTCGTTTTTTTTTTTTTTTGAAGAATAATTTTCAATGTGACTTTAAGTCTTAAACGTACTGGAAGAAGAATGTTACTAGAATATAACATATGCTGCTTTGAACTTTTACTTTATTTGTTGAAACTTATTATGAACTTTACACTGGAAAAGAAAGGGATATATACCTTTTGGTCCTTTTTGTTTCACGACTTTTGCATTTCTATCCCCAAACTTTCATATTGGCACCCTTACCCTTCATCTATGCATCTTTTTACATTTTCAGCCATTTTTTGCCATGTATCGAGTTTTTGTTGATTGGACTCTATTGTACCTTCATTGTTGGATGTTGGGCACGTGGCACTTTGGACTTAAAATGTATAAGATAATGTATATATGAAGGGGTAAAAGTGTCAAGATGAAAGACTGGAGATAATTGTGAAACAGTAGGGACCAAAAGTGTTCTTATCCCAAAAAGAAATGATTTTCCTGTAAGAGCCGTTGAATCATGCAGGAAATCATTCTTGATACGAAATTTCCGTATACATGACTTGTACCGGTATTCAAGTTTTTGTAACCTTATAAAAAAAAATCTCAGGTTCGAGCGATGGTGATTATAAACCCTGGGAATCCTACTGGACAATGCCTTAGTGAAACTAATTTGAAGGATGTATTAAGATTCTGCTACCAAGAAAAAGTAGTCTTACTGGCTGATGAAGTTTACCAGCAGAACATATACCAGGATGAACGCCCCTTTTTGAGTGCGAGAAAGGTTAGACCATACTACATTTGCTAATTTTCTGGAAGTTTCCATTCAATCTCCCCGTTCCCGAATTGTTTGATAGGTTGATGTTAGCTTTATTCTCCAAAACATATAGGTTTTGATGGACACGGGCCTTCCACTTAGCAAAGAAGTCCAGCTTGTTTCGTTTCACACTGTTTCAAAAGGATATTGGGGTGAATGTGGTCAGCGTGGTGCGTACTTTGAGATGACAAATATACCCCCAAAGGTATGTTAAACCAATATCAAATGTGATACAACCATATATTTCCTGTTATATTAGAAATTTTGCTTGTCAGAGAAGTGCATGATTTAAAGAAACTTACATTATATAATTGTTTTCATATGTTAGACGGTTGAAGAGATTTACAAGGTTGCTTCAATAGCACTTAGTCCAAATGTTCCTGGGCAGATTTTTGTAAGTCGTCTCCCATTTACTTGACACAAAATTGATTGCTTTGTTTTGATATTATGATAAAGGAGACTTTTGTTTTTAATAAATATGCTTTGTTACTTTTAGCTCTTTATTTGACTCTTAACAACAGGTGGGGCTAATGGTCAGTCCTCCTCAACCTGGAGATATCTCTTATGAGAGATATGTCAGAGAGAGGTAATTTGATTTGATGGTGTGATTTTACTTGTTTGCCCTCATTTGGAAATCCTATAACACAAGTAAAATGAGCTTCAGATATGTGGCTGCTGTTCTTTAATTGTGAGAAAAAGCATGCTTTAAGATGGTTATCTTCGCGTTTTAGAGTAAATTTGGTTTATTTAACTGTCATTATGAGATTTACCTTTCATAAAAAAGTTCACTTCATTCAGGAACACTGTTTCAATGATACTTTTCTTTGGCAGCGAATCATGTATCCGATTCGTATTTGACATGGATATGCAGCGTATACTTAGGAAGCATGTATGTAGAGAATTTGCAATTTTTTAAAAGTTGGACATGAGATCCAGAAATGCATATCCATAACTTGGATATGTGAAATGAATAAACCAATGCTTGAAATTGAAGAAAAGTTGTCACAAATTTAATGAACGGTTGTTGAAAATGAAGAAAAACCTCCGGAAATGAAGAATCTGTTTTATTTTTATGAGTTTTAATATTTATAATCTGTTCCATTATGGTTTTACTATGTACAGCTTGGTCCCTATGTTTTTAATATTTACGTGTATCTCCTCCGTATGGTTTTCTTGATCTGTGGCAACAGCAAAGGAATATTGGAATCTTTGAGAAGGAGAGCGCAGATAATGACTGATGGATTCAACAGCTGCAGAAATGTCATTTGCAATTTTACTGAAGGTAAATTCTTTGGTGCTAAAACTAGCTTCTTTTTACCTGTCACCCGCAAACCCCTTAATATAATATGATAAATTATGAGATTTTATATTTGTTTTTAGGTGCCATGTACTCGTTCCCTCAATTACGCTTACCTCCAAGAGCAATAGAGGCTGCAAAAAAGGCTGGAAAAGTTGCTGATGTTTTCTACTGTCTTAAACTCCTTGAGGCCACTGGTATTTCAACTGTCCCTGGTTCTGGCTTCGGTCAAAAAGAAGGGTAAGCTTTATATCTTTTTCTTCTTAACTCCTAGAGGTTCGAGGATGATTGAACAAGAAAATCCGTGTCTAGTGTAATACAACGTTGTGGATTGTCTAATACGAAACCGGGTAGCTTGTAATACAACATCTTGATATAATGGAAAACTGACTCCGCGATCTCTTTGGACAGGGTGTTCCATCTGAGGACAACAATATTGCCAGCAGAGGAAGACATGCCTGGCATTATGGACAGTTTCAAGAAGTTCAACGACGAGTTCATGGAACAGTATGAAGACAACAGAGGCTATTCAAGAATGTAATCCATGGCTATTGTTTAAATTCTATGATTGTCTATATATACAACCTTGTTGATTTGCTGCAGCCTGCAGACTGTATTTTGTGTTCTAACTCTATGAATATTGTCCAATACTCTGCCCATTGTGCCTGTAAAACTTTGCCATTTCTAATATCTGAAAATGTTTACACGTCAAATTATTTTTGGCGGGTTCTATCGGCACACGCATAATTACTTTTGGCACCCATTTATTGAATATTTTTTCTGCTGAACAAAACGTCATCCCCACTGGTGTTCCTCCTTCAATACCAACGTCCGTGTTATTGAATATTTTTTCTGCTGAACAAAACGTCATCCCCACTGGTGTTCCTCCTTCAACACCAACGTCAGTGAGGTGTTGAAGGAGGAACACCAGTGGACTGACGTCCTTAAGTTGTGCCACTTTTATAACGTGAATGTCAGTGACACTGGTGTTCCTCCCCGAACACCAACGTCGGTGTCGTTGACGTTGGTGTTCGAGGAGGACCACGGTGGGAATGACGTTCGTCTTTTTGAAAACAATGTGGTGCCGAAGTAAGTGGTGCCGGAAGTAAATGGGTGCCAAAAGTAATTTGATATGTGCCAATAGAACCCACCTTATTTTTTTGTGCTTTGTATTTCTATACATTCCAATTATCTACCACACAAGCCAATAATATTACCATTGTAGTACACTTTTGTATGGAGGAGGGATGGAGTCCGTCTAACAACTCAGACCAAACAAATGCTCAGTTGAGTAAATTGGCGGATGAGGTGGGGGTAAGGTAGTGCACGGATGGGGTACGTGGTGGTTAGGTAGGGTGAGAGGATAGGGTAAGGTTAGGTAGGGTAGGATCAAGTGGGTGATAGGGTAGGGGTAGGGTGGAGTCAACTTGTTTGAAGCAACAAGGAGGAGGAAACAAAGGAAGTGAAGATAAAGGTTCCATTCAACACAGGCTTGTGAAGTGGAAGTTGTCTCTCATACTGTTGTGCAAGGATCCTCTCAAGTACGGGTCGGGCTAGCTTAAGCATAGTCGGCTTTTGCATATAAGTTCTTGTGTAGTTGACAAAATCACGCATTTTAAGGAAATAAGTTAATGCATTGACTTTAAGAATAAAATTACTAATACGGTCTTTAGATATGATTAATGTAGCATTCCTTTTTATATCTCTAATTATAATAAATAACAATAAAACAAGGAAAAAGACAATGAGTACTGCATTGGAAATGGTAATACCTTGGAACAAATAGTTTTGGCAACTACATCAGATAAATTAGAATGAAAGGAGTATATAAGCTTATCGGAAAATGTTTATCTGTAATATAAAGATCACATTAAAGTGTCGCAACACACTTTTATAACATTATTCATTACGAGACACATATGAATCAATATGTCCTACACCATGATCAATGGTGCAAATGTGTGGTCATTGCATTTTGTTGTGGTAATTTTGTTGCGGAACTATCACTAGTCATAGCGCATCTCATACTAATATTTTGTCTCATTATTATTATTAATTTCACTTCATATTTCAATGCAAGAGATATTATATCTCCTAAAATATACTACATCCGTCCCATAATATAAGTCATCTTAGAAGTTTTCACTCAGAGGTTGAATGTCATAAATTTGAAGGTAAAATTTCAAAAATACCCTTTTGACTATCATTAATTCTGATATTGTCAGAAATATCAGTTTTGCGGTATATGGATTTTGAGGTGGATATCTAGCTGATTGTGAGTGATTTCTCCGGTGGTGGAACTCAAGAAAGAAGATGGAGCTTTTGTGGAGCAAGAGGAGGAGGGTGGTGTTTTTGATTATGGGCCGAGCCTGAAGAGACCGCTTACGTACCCTTTTTAAGGGATCAAGCCAAAATGCGTAGTTCTTAGAAGAATGAGACGGCCCTTTGTAATGGAGGTGAAGGTGATATTTATAGAGGTCATGAGCAAGCCAACTGGCGAGAGAGGACAGCTGGCAAGTCGGCGGGCTGAGAACCTAGCGGCCTGCTGAGAGCCCAGGCTGTCTCGTTGAAGGCTTTGCGGCGCCGAGAAAGACTGTTGGACGAGCTAGTTAGCGGGAAAGCTAGGGTGCCGAGCTGGGGTCGGACTTAGAGTGTTGAGCTGGAGAGCATCGTATATGAACTTTGTTGCCTAGTTGTGTTGAAGGATGGCGAGCTGGAGGGGCGAGTGGGTCGGCCCCCCAGTGCTTTATATCGAGCTTACTGTTTGCTGCTTCATTCCCATTACCTTGGCTAATGATGAGAATCGTGATAGCGTGAGGCGGGGTTGGGCCGAGGACCTTACCCGTCACTGGGCTTATTTCTCTTTTCTGGATTTGGCGGAGCCTTGCCGATTTTGGCATATCAAATGCAATAGTAGTTAAGTAATGAAAGGTAGTTGAATTAATAATAAATTATAGGTAATATATAGAAAAGGACAATAAATATTGCATTAGTAATATAAAATGACTTATATTGTAGGACAAATCTAAAAAAGTAATATATGACTTATATTTTGGGAGGTATGTAGTAAGTCGGTAGATTAAGAAAATAAGTGAGTGTGATAATTTTTTTTTAGAGAGTGTGATAATTTTTTAAACAACCGTATGAAACATATCATTAATGCAAGAATTACAGAATAATTAGAAATTATCGGATTTCCTCAACAAAAAAAAAGAGAGATAAAGAGGAAAAAGTCCTTTTTTTTGGCATAAAATGAATAAGTAGGACACACATATTTTTTTAGTTGCAAAAATGACAAACAATTTCAGATTGACAAAATTACTTTTTATGAGTCGCGCGCGTAGCTTCAGTGGTATTGTTTGCGTATATGATATTTTACTGTAGCTGTTTATATGTTGTTTTTTTTTTCCTTTTTCAAACACTCGTAACTTTTGATTTACAACTCCGATCATCGAAATTTTTTCACCAAAATTCATGTTTTTTTTGCTCTTCAATTTGAGCCCAAATACGATACCCTTCCGACGTATATTTTGAAAGACGAAAAAATATTTGTATTAACCAGAGCGCTTTTTCTTATAAACGACCGTAACTTTTGATTTAGAACACCGATCATCAAAATTGTTTCACCAAAGTTCATTTTTTTATCTTCATTTTGAGACCGCGTTTGATACCTTTTCGACGTAGTATTTGAAAGCCGAATTTAATCGCAGCATTTACACTAACACAGTATCAATATCAGTATCAGTAATAGTATCAGTATCAGGCTCATTTAAAGCTTAATTCAAGTGACTACTTCAAGGCACACATAGCTGGCTCATATAAGGCTCATTTAAGGCTTAATTCAAGTGATTAACTATTAAGACTATGTCAAGTTTATATGGTTTTGATTGATAAAAGGAATAGCATAGATGTTCATTAGTTAATCACTTGAATTAAGCCTAAAAAGTACATCAGACTAAAAGGTAATACATAGAAGATCGATACAACAGACTATAGATTTAGTACAATAGGTACATCAGACTAAAAGGTAATACATAGAAGAACAATACAAGTCTGAAACAGTCTGAACTATCAGCCAAATTATAAGAAGGATATTCAAGTTCAAAGAACTAAATTATCATGCCCGGAATTCACAAGGTGATGAATTACAAGTTCGGTAAGCCAATGAACTAGGCCTATCTATTACATGATGATACAATGTAGATCAAAAACCTCAAGACACCAAGGCACATAGTAAGCCTATGAACTAGGCCTATCTATTGCATTAAGGCACACAATATCGTAGTAGTATCGCATCGCAGCATCGCGTATCGCGGTATCGCATCGAAGTATCGCATCGCATCGCATATCGGCTCAAAATGACTCTCCTTTCGATTTTTTGTTCCAAGGTCTATGTCCCCCAAGTCCTTGATATGAACTGAATGTCTTCTTACAGTTCAAACACTCATATTTACTTCTTTTCGGAGCATGTTTCGATACTACTTTTTCTTTAAGATCATTTATTTTAGGCCTCTTCTTGTTCTTGGGTTCAATCATTAGGGCACTTGTTCTTGGCTTCATAAACAGCTGCATTCTTGAAAAATCCTTCAAAAGACGTATCCGATTCGCCTTTTTCAACACATTCATCCAAATAGTAATCTGAATCGGAGCTTTCTTGCTTATTAACCTCTGCTTTAATAACCATTTTATTAGCTTCTGGAGTAACAACTTGAACAAAGACGGGATCTCGAGCGTTTTTCGTCTCAATAGAAGATGATTTAGTCTCTAAAACATCATATTGATTGTCAGAAGATTCTACAATTGAATTCACCCCACCCCAGTTATTAGAATCCTTAGATAAAATCATCAAACACATAGCAACTTCTAAACTTTTGCAAGTTGAGCAATGTTCCTGCAATCAGACAAGATGTTGAATGTCATTGTGATACGTATGTACCCTAACAAAAGAACACACTAAACAGCCCAAATAGCTAACCAAGTAATTAAAGAGAAACCATTAGGTAACCAAAACAGAATGCAGTAACTGTTAGTAATACCATCCGCAGCGGAAACGATTTATGGATCTAGATCTATAAGCTACACGTAATAAAATAACTAGATCTATATCTACAAGGGGGTTGTAGAACATACCTCTTGGATCTCAAAATCCAAGTTGAAGAACCGCAATAGGATGAACGAAGGAAAGCGTGAAGAGCACCACGATCTTCCGTACGTGTGATCCAAGCAACTCCCGGTGGAAGGAAATTCTCGACTCGAACCCTTCCGATATGCTACCCGGAAAAATCTCCAAGATTTCTCCCTAATACTCACCCTTGGCCGAAAATATTTTCTTCTCTCTACTATAGGGAGAAGTCGAATTTTATGTGTTGTTTGAGGCTTGGGAGAACTCTCTTTATATAGGAGAGTAAAACTTAGCCTCCAAGGATTTTTATTTATCAAACAAAATAAATCCTTTAATAAAAGATAATTCCATAATATTCTAGAACAAATCTAGGATAATATTTATCTTTATTTCTTTCCATAAATATTTATCCAATAAATATTTTATGCACATGTCTTATTAATCAATTTAGGAAAACAAATTTCCTAATAATAACACACAAAATATATGCGCACCTTTTTACTAAAAATTAGGTCACGCATATTTCCATCCTTTTTGACCAATTAGGTCAAAAATGGTCAACACACCAATTCGGGCGAGTCCACGAAAAATGTCTTTTCCGTGTATTTAATTATTTAGCCCAACTAATTTAATAGTCCACTAAACAATTAATTCACATATCGTTTTAATAAAGTCCAACAAGAACTAAATTAATATTATTAGGATTCGACGTCCGAGAATAGCTATGCTATATTAGGAGGCACGTCGGGGACCATGGACTAATAATCAGCGGCTCCGATAAATCAAATAAATAATTATAGAATAATTATATTCGATAAATCAATCACGGGAATATGCCACCATAATCCCGAGACTGCACTCCTCCGATTATCGATTATATTTATCTCGTCACGATAATAATAATAAGCGTCCATTGATATAATCATTACATATGGATTAATCCTCCATAGATCGTTCATTCTAAATCGGGAAGTTACCGTTAACCCTTTTTAGAACCTCTTATCCTTATTTACCATTAACCCCCTAGTGATCAATTAATTCATACAACTCACTCGGTGATCAATCGCTGTAATATGAACTCGCGCGATCGATCGCTTTCTAGGATTAACAAATAAGGAACTGTCTATCTACTTCCATAAATGGAAGGAATGGATTCCGTATCCGTGATAACACGTACTACTCACTCAATCCAAGACAATGCCAAGATGGGGTAATTCGGACCACGGACTCGGTGTAATCCTTAACCGTCAAGTCAAACCTCATACCGATTCAAGCGCTTGATCGTGATCACCTCGGATTAAGATATATCCATAAATATGATCATCCATTGATTCGATAAGACTTCTCGATTACGGAATTATATCGTGAACTCTAATCAAATCGGTCCACCCCTATATGATATATCTATCATATATAAATGCCCCATTAGGTTCTCTTAACCGAAAGTCCGGATAAGACAATCACACCAACCGTGTTCGGGCGCATTAATAGCACGTTAAAGGAGAGACCCGATACTCTCGATTAACTTCACTACGGGCTAATTGTATTTTAAGTACATCTTCACTAACTCAATCCTCCCGTGTATATACCATACACTGAGTTAAGTGATTACATAAACGATATACTTTAGGGTTTTCTGTAGTGTAATTACTATTGTCACATCGGTGAATATGAGAATAATAAATATGAATAACAATATCATTTCATTTATTAAATAAAACAATTACAAAATTGTCTTTCGGGCATCACACCTAACAATCTCCCACTTGCACGAAAGCATGTGATTAATTGTTTTAGAGCACACCCTATTATTTAAAATACAACAAACTACATCTCCCACTTGCTCTAAAGCAATGGAGACTTATCCCGAATTCTAGTACCCACTAAGCATATCATAACCATTTCAGATTCCAAAGTACACTCCGAGTATGCCGTCGTAGGATAGGTCAGTGACTCGGTGAGTACCTACATCTAAATGTCATGGGTCTTAATGATTAGTCAGGTTGTCGGCTCGAGACGATCCGTAGAATCGAAACGTTACCGGTCCATCAAATCATGTGGTACTAAGTAAACACTGAGCCCGAGATCGACTTAACGATCATCCTCAATCTGACTTAAAGTCAAAATCAGTGTATCACACATATCCAGGTTCACACATGAATATGTCCGTATATTGTTCCTCGTTCTCTTCAAGATACTAAAGGACATACTAAACTTGCTTTGTTAACCGCCGAATCTAAGATTCGATCAAAGTTGACGTTCAATAACCTGACCATCTCTTACTAGAAAGAGAATCTATCCCATTTCTCTTGATCCGAAGATTTAGAGAGTCATTCCTGAGGCATAGGGTAGAACTTCCTCGTTGAATGTTGCATACACGATGCATCATCTTAACCAATAAGATGGATGGGAAACCAAAGGATCGATTCTAATGAATTCGACCGAGTCAAACTCTAAAGAATGTTGTCCAAAACTCGTTGCGAGAATTGTGGTATTGTCGTATTCGACTTCGTATAACACACCCATGTTGATTCCAACCGGTGCGGTGTTATCCTTCACAAACACTAATTTATTTTTACTACCGTACTAAAATTGATATCCAAATACAAAAGACTTATGAATATTCTCGTCAAATCCACATATTGTAGAAATATATGACTTCCAATGACCGAGAGGTTTGCTTTTTATCCACAAAGGACATAAGCCTTGACAAACCATCCCGTCATAAGTTCATAAGTCAATACCCTTATGTTTCGAATGAATCCGTACTCCGTTTGTTTGGCAAGAAAGTCTTAGGGAATCACCCCTATTTTCTACTCGCTTTTGAACGAAATCATGCAATACCGAACTCATTCTACTCTTTTCCGTGTAGATCCAATTACTCCCACCGGGCCCGAGACACTCGTGTGGTTCTACAAGAGTATGAACATATCCGGAGTACCAAACTCCATTCACAGTGGTTATGGCTTGTAAACCACCTCTATTATCGAATCCTATACAAACTCACAAAAGAGCCATAGTCATCGATCGATCCTCGTACTACAAAGTCCGCCGAAACCGTAATGGGTAATGGATAAACCATACTCCCACTACATTCGGGTGGATCGAAATTCGATCTAGTTTAGTAGTATTTAGTGTTATCACCAACAACCGATGTTGGATGTGGTCTCGATTTTAATCGATTTTAATCGCTAGTAACTACCTTGAGTAAACGTACCGCAAGGTTTAAGGTTTTACTTGTTCATAGACTCTATCGTAAAGGACGCAACAAAGATAACCGTCCCTTCCCGATTTCAAGGATCTTATAACACACCTTTTTCTCAATGCTACAAGATATATAACGATTGGTCACCGACCGAACGTGTTCGCGAAATTCCCGTACCTACCTTCAAGCACCGTGTGCTAAATGCTTATATTTATGGAAGTGGGGTGAACCGAATCCACACATTATCCGTAAATTCCAAAGCATATTCTAGGTAGACTTCTTGGTCTTACATTTCAATGTAAACCGTTATTTCGCTTCCAATATCTTTATTGAGTTAAGCAGTGTATTGTAGCACATCTAAAAAAAAACTATATAAGGCAATTTAACGGTTTCTCACTTAGTGAAAACATTTCACTATGAGGCAAAGCCGAGCATCGGTCCCAGGACTATGTGATGGCCCATTTCGAGTATAGAATACTCTATCTCTCGTTGAAAACAGAGAAACCTCAAAATATTTTGGATAAACTTACCGGAGTGTTTGAATAGTTATCGACAAGAAGTCACTACTCGGAAGCTCCTACTAGCTCGTATCTTTCATCGACCCCGAAGGTCGTAATGAACAAGCTATGTTACTTCTTTATATCCATTATCCTTTCCCGATTGAAAGGAAACTTAGTCATTGAACCTTTGAGACAATATAACCGACCGGGAGAAAGGAATCACCCCGAGCCGCTTCGGTTTTGTCTTTTAGGGACTATGCACTAACTATGGAATATGAAGAAGCGTTTATCTAAATATAGAAACCAATTGCTCTTAATAGTTCTTAAGATGTGTTTTATATACATATTTCAAATAGCTTCTAAGTGGTTTTGACTTTATCAAACAAAAGTCCGAGTCTTGGATTCGTACTACAAATGGTATATTCACTTTTTATACGACAAACAAATTATCGAATAGAAGGTAAATCCATTCGTTCCAACGAGTCTTAAACGAAAAATGAATTTTCCGCGATATCCAAGGATTGAACCCGAGATTCATTTCCTTATATCACTCCCACTATTCTAGCTAAAATTAACTCGCCCGTTGTTTACTCTTTTAATCGTTAAATGCACTCGCTACCTTGTTCTTCCAAAGAACTTAGCTCGAGAAAATCACCAAGGATTCATAGGTTGGTGATCCAAAATCACCGTCCTTATCCTATGATTTTCGCTTAATTAATTTTCGGTTCAAATTCTTAAAAATTTTCTCGCCTTTAGGTGACTAACACTTTTAGACATATTCTCCCATTCTTGACTTTCAATGAATGGAAACAGATCTTAAACCGGCGGTTCGTTTGAGTAGACACTACTCTTGAACCGTGGGATGTCTATTTCGAGTGTTACTCGTCGAGACTTCTCGGATTTTCTAATATACCGTAAAAAAACAACAAATCATAACATTAAAGCTCCCACTAGTTTATCGGTTCCAAATACCGTCTAACGAGTAATGCTTTATTTTTATGAATTTCCGATTTTTTCGATTAGAAAATCTTTCGTACATAGTTCTATTGTTTCCGTAAAAACAACAAATCATAGAAACTCCCACTAGTTCATCGATTCCAAATATCGTCTAACTAGCAACATTTCATGACTTTCCGGTTTTTCAATTAGAACGGTTACGTGTGTAGTCGGCTACACTTTTCTAATGTTCTAGAAAAACAACAAATCATAAAGCTCCCACTAGTTCATCGATTCCAAATATCGTCCAACTAGTAACACTTCATGATTTTCCGATTTTTCAATTAGAAAATTACTCGTGTAATTACTACATACTCAAAATTCACTAAAGAATTTCAAAGTCCAAAGTCACCTTTAAACTAAGTTTGTCTTCCGTTTGACAGAATGACACTAGTGACATACCTATATGTCACTCGGTTTTTAAAAGGCTTAAGAGAAAATATCTCTTTCGAAAATTAATTGCATTATCGATTAACTAGTTCAACGTCCTAGTTACTTTCCACTTTTTAACGAAGTCAATACTAGTCAATTATAAATTTTTAAGCAATTTAGTAAGGGATAATGCTGTAAATAAAATGACATAAATTAATTCAAGTTTAACACTACTATATTAATTTTAGGAATTGTAAACTAAAAATTAAGTCTACTCTACCATTCCAAGGTTTTAACCTCGCATCTCAGTGCCGCCTTAGGGTAGGTCAAAGAGATGACGGTTAAATCGAGACAATCTCATCAATGAATAACTTGTGAGAATCGAACATCCCACGAGAATCGAACATCCCTTTATTCATTGACTACCTTCCTTTTTTTAGCCTAGATATTATCAAAAAATACCCATGATGAGTGTGACCTACTATATCGGATCTCTTAGGTACGCCCCGAGTATGCCGTCTTAGGATAGGTCAGTGACCCAACGAGTACCCGGAAATCCTATCCTTTCGGAGACCAAGCCATGAATGTTGATAGGGGCGAACACCATCCTTAGGGGGACGAAATCAAAGCGCCTCGAGGCGTCACCCTTCTCTCACTTACTTGTATCTATAGTAGAGGCCGTGGGGTTGGCTGTCGCCTCCCCCGCTCCCACTCAATATTTTGGAAGTGGTTGTGGGTTAACTAACCACGTCTTTTTGATGTTAACATAAAAGCACATCAAATCAAGGATTCCGAATGGTGTCGGTAACGTAGGCAAGCCTACCCGTCCTATTCGTTGGAACATATGTGACAGTCGGACGAAGTCGGGTCAAGAGAGCCCTATTGAGATTAGAAGGAATCACCCCTCCGCTCTCGGTTTGGCTTAGTCTTGCCGGACCCCCGTGCATACATCACACTAGGAGGGTTAAGTCGGTCGAGCGAAGCTCAGTTGACCACCCAACCTATAGGCGAACCGTTTTTATCCAAGATTTATTGTTCTTTTACCATCATTCAATTTCGTAGACACTACGAATCGAAAACGTGATCTCGTTTGGGCTTTAAGGCGGTTCACCGAGAACACACACCGAAAGGCCTAACGATTTCATAACCCGTCCTCGGATCTTTAATTAGTTACTAAATTAATTAATTACCACATATTAATTAAATTTCAACTAATTACACGAGTTTGTATACATGCCTATTTTAATTACCAAAATTAAAATTCTACATGTATGCATGGAGTGGATTTATGATATGATGCATGTCATGGCAATTCCGATTTTATATCTATTTTATGATCAAACACATAAAAAATAAATTGCGGAAAATTTAAACACCGAGATGGATCGTTGGCACCCCCGTATCTAATCTATTAGAAAATAAAAACCAAAACCCTACTTAGGGTTTACTACTTTCTAACTAAATCTGCAGCTGTACGAACTCTTCGATGATCGGGAAACCAAACGAACTCGGATCGGGACGAAAATTTCCAGATCTTTTCTTCACTCCTTGAACTTCAATATGGACGGTTGGATCGGTGCTTTGACTTACCAATGTTCTCCAGTAAACCTCCAAACTTGCTGCTGAATCTGACTTTGACTGCACTGCATCAAGGACTTCCTGAGGCAGATCGGGAATCGAGATGAATCCCGATCGACCTGAAATTTTTATGGTACGTCCGAAACTCCAAGTTGATCAATCTGAACGGTCGGATTTGCGTTTCAACGGTCCAAACTCTCCCAGAAAATCGAGGAAGTCACAGATAGTGTTTCTGTGAATCCTGCGTTTTTCTGTTACAGCAGCCTCTTCGCAGCATCAAACGGATATCGAAAAGGACTCTGATCGACGCCAAAATTTGTGGAGTTGATCATCATCTTCTAATCTTGATTCTGACCGGAGGGATCTTCGTTTCAACGGTTCGATCAACGGGAAACACGAAATAACTAAACAGCTACTAAACAGATCTATTTTCCGGAAATTAAAATTGCAATAAAAAAGAATTACATAATTTCCTATACTCATATGGACGAATTTTCATCGTTTATATGAGTTTACAATAGATCTAACGGGTAAACAATGCCAACCCCAATCCATCTCTTCAACCACGACATTCATAAGCATAAAAAATAATCATGCATGCGCCCCATTTAAAAAATTGGGACAAAAATCTACATGTTTTACCACTCCTAGATCTAATATTTTATACGTATAAATATAGATCACCATGGCGACTGATACCACTGTTAGTAATACCATCCGCAATGGAAACGATTTATGGATCTAGATCTATAAGCTACACGTAATAAAATAACTAGATCTATATCTACAAGGGGGTTGTAGAACATACCTCTTGGATCTCAAAATCCAAGTTGAAGAACCGCAATAGGATGAACGAAGGAGAGCGTGAAGAGCACCACGATCTTCCGTACGTGTGATCCAAGAAACTCCCGGTGGAAGGAAATTCTCGACTCGAACCCTTCCGATATGCTACCCGGAAAAATCTCCAAGATTTCTCCCTAATACTCACCCTTGGCCGAAAATATTTTCTTCTCTCTACTATAGGGAGAAGTCGAATTTTATGTGTTGTTTGAGGCTTGGAGAACTCTCTTTATATAGGAGAGTAAAGAAAACTTACCTTTCCAAGGATTTTTATTTATCAAACAAAATAAATCCTTTAATAAAAGATAATTCCATAATATTCTAAACAAATCTAGGATAATATTTATCTTTATTTCTTTCCATAAATATTTATCCAATAAATATTTTATGCGCATACGTCTTATTAATCAATTTAGGAAAACAAATTTCCTAATAATAACACACAAAATATATGCGCACCTTTTTACTAAAAATTAGGTCACGCATATTTCCATCCTTTTTGACCAATTAGGTCAAAAATGGTCAACACACCAATTCGGGTCGGGCGGTCGACGAAAAATGTCTTTTCCGTGTATTTAATTATTTAGCCCAACTAATTTAATAGTCCACTAAACAATTAATTCACATATCGTTTTAATAAAGTCCAACAAGAACTAAATTAATATTATTAGGATTCGACGTCCGAGAATAGCTATCTTTATATTAGGAGCGCGTCGGGGACCACGGACTAATAATCGGCGGCTCCGATAAATCAAATAAATAATTATAGAATAATTATATTCGATAAATCAATCACGGGAATATGCCACCATAATCCCGAGACCGCACTCCTCCGATTATCGATTATATTTATCTCGTCACGATAATAATAATAAGCGTCCATTGATATAATCATTACATATGGATTAATCCTCCATAGATCGTTCATTCTAAATCGGGAAGTTACCGTTAACCCTTTTTAGAACCTCTTATCCTTATTTACCATTAACCCCCTAGTGATCAATTAATTCATACAACTCACCGGTGATCAATCGGTGTAATATGAACTCGCGATCGATCGCTTTAGGATTAACAAATAAGGGAATCGTACATCTACTTCCATAAATGGAAGGAATGGATTCCGTATCCGTGATAACACGTACTACTCACTCAATCCAAGTACAATGCCAAGATGGGGTAATTCGGACCACGTACTCGGTGTAATCCTTAACCGTCAAGTCAAACCTCATACCGATTCAAGCGCTTGATCGTGATCACCTCGGGATTAAGATATATCCATAAATATGATCATCCATTGATTCGATAAGACTTCTCGATTACGGAATTATATCGTGAACTCTAATCAAATCGGTCCACCCCTATATGATATATCTATCATATATAAATGCCCCATTAGGTTCTCTTAACCGAAAGTCCGGATAAGACAATCACACCAACCGTGTTCGGGCGCATTAATAGCACGTTAAAGGAGAGACCCGATACTCTCGATTAACTTCACTACGGGCTAATTGTATTTTAAGTACATCTTCACTAACTCAATCCTCCCGTGTATATACCATACACCGAGTTAAGTGATTACATAAACGATATACTTTAGGGTTTTCTGTAGTGTAATTACTATTGTCACATCGGTGAATATGAGAATAATAAATATGAATAACAATATCATTTCATTTATTAAATAAAACAATTACAAAATTGTCTTTCGGGCATCACACCTAACAGTAACAATACAGATCAATCACTAAGCAGCAGAACACCCTCAAACCATGGCATGGTACCTTAATATTCCCAGCCTTAGCAATACTACTTTGTTCGAGAATATAAAGCCTTTTCAAATACTAAACTAAAAGATTGCTTCTTGACGGAAATGCCTCTGTAGTTATGCGCAAAATTACTCATTTAATACGCCACATCCTCTTGAAATTCAGTATGTAATCAACAGTCTATCCTCACTTGCCAGATTGACGAGAATTGTTCAAATTAACTGAGTTTAGAACAACAAAAAATTGTCCTGTAATTTCATCCACGTACAAGAAACCAAGATAAAAAAAAAAGAATCATACCTGTCTATTTGATGTGGAATCCCAAAGTTGTACATATGAATTGTTCAAACCAACTGCTATGTGCCGTCCATCGGGAGCCCACTTGAGTTGACTCTAGTCACAGGTCCATCTTCTTCATCAATTGTGAGAAGCTCTGTGCTTTCTGATGAGTGTATTTTCGAATTGCGCTGCTAATGAATCTTCAATTTCCTGGGGAATTGTAATCGCTGGCTCTCCTTTGTAGGTGCCATGGAGAAAAACAGATTGGGAGAGGATGCCATTAGCCGGCTTTCGAGTGAGATCCGATTGTTGCAGAATCGTCGGAGCTGAATCCGGTGTTGCCATTGATGGAGAAGGAGGAGATTAATCAGAAGTGGGGGCGTAGACGCCATAGCCGGAAGTGCTGGGAAGCCAATCTTTGTTATTAAGATTGCTTTCTAAGAAAATAGGGGTATATTCGTCCGATAGAATTTATTTGTCCTTAATGCAACTAAAAAATTGAAGCTGGATTAGCACTTAATTAAGAAGGAAAAAGTGGATTATAAACTAATTTTTCCAAAAAAAAAAATTATCGGATTGGATTAGGAGTAATGTGAAGAAAAATGGTAGGAGCTTAATCGTATTATAAAATAATTTATACTGTGAGATAAAAACAAATTTTCAAAAGATGAATACTGCCTTCATCTTATTTAACTATAAAACACTCGTCAAAAAACCTTTTTTAAAGAAATTAGTTCATGTTTGGATTTTGACTATAAAAAACATTTGATGCTCCTGTAAAAAAAAAAAAACATTAGATACACTTAATGTATTCTTTTCTTTTCTTTTTTTTCTTCGTACTACGTCCGCCTCAAAATAATAGTCACTTTAGAGATTTTCATATTGTCAAAAAAGTTAATTCCCTCAAAAAAGAATTAATGGATGTCATAAATTTTAGATTATAAAAAATAAAATATCATTCGATCATCATTAATGTAATAATTTTTTTTAAGAAAATTAATGCAATGATTTTAGTGTATATTGAGAGAGATAGAGAGGGGCATATTTCAATGAACAAATAATATTGGTGTTGTATTAGAAGTTTTGCTTATGAGTTACAATGAAATTCGATCCCGTAAATGTTCGTAATATCTCATCAATATGATGTGTATATGCGGTCTTTACAAACTGAACAACACATGCATAACATTTATAAAACTTTACAAGCCGAACAGCACATACATAACATCACTTTATACTATCTCCGTCCTAAAATATAAGTCTGTTTAGCTTTTTAGTTTTTTCCCAAAATATAAGTTTATTTAGAAAACCAATATAACATTTATTACAATTTTCTCATTTTACCATTTATTTATTATATACTCAATCACTTTTTAGTACTTTGTATTAATACCAATGAAAGGTTATTTTAGTTTTTTTAATCAAAATTAATTACACATAATAAATTTAACTAAATTTCTTAATAAGTATGAAAAAATCTAAACGGATTTATATTTTAGGAATCAATCAATATACTCCAACAGCCCTTTTAAAAACCCACCAACCAAAGATATTATTTTCTTTGAGCCATAAAGATACAGTATATTTATTTCTAGCCTCCATATTCATTTATGAATCCCAATTCCCACCCTTAAGATGCATTTATCTCTAAAATAAAAATAAAAAAACTCCCACCCTTTTGACTCCACTCCTCGTGGAAATGATTTACTACAAACATCTCCACTAATACCCATTTTGTTTTTTTTTAACCATTTTCCGAAAACAAACAACGGTGAGAAGCATCTCCACCTCTTTCATTTGATTACTCAGTTTTGTCTTCTTTTTTTTTTTTGAAATTAGTTTTGTCTTTTTTAGTCTGCCGTTTACTTTAGTCTGTTTTTAAGTTATGGGCTCTGTCTTATATTCTGTTTGTCATTTTGGCATGTAGTATTCTTCTTCATGAAAATACACTCAAACTTTGTCCAAGTAGATGCTTCCTAATCATAAAATATCAACTGGAGGATAGGGCAAAAAATAAGTGATAAGAACATCATTTTAGGGGATTGGGATTAGAGGCGGTGGTGCATTTATTGGCAATGCAAAATCAGTGAAGTGTTTTGTGACCGCCTTTATGATGTTGGAAAAGTAGTTGCACAAATAAAGAGTGGGTTTTGGGTACTTTTGGAGTACTGTGTTTTTACAAAATTTAGGAGTTTTTAGGACTTATTTTCCAAATGGATTTAGGAGCAAAGTTTGGTTCTTTATTGATTCTAACACTCTTCTTTAGGCCTCTGGTTTGTCAACAGCTCAATACAGATGGGTACTTTGTCTCTCAGTTCTTTCATAAAATGGGTTTAAACTCTTCAAAAAATTACAACTTTTCTGCCCCATTTTGTACCTGGCCTGGTGTGGTTTGTGATGCAAATAAAGAATATGTTGTCAAGTTTGTTGCTTCTGGTTTGGGTTTATCTGGGGTCGTTGCTGATACCACTATGGGCAAACTTTCAAAGCTTCAAACTTTAGACCTTAGTGATAACAAAATCACTGGTTTGCCTTCTGATTTTTGGAGTTTGGGTTCACTTAAAGACCTTAATCTCTCATTCAATGCATTTTCAGGAAGCCTTTCAAGCAACATTGTCAATTTTGTTCCACTTGTAAGCTTAGATATTTCTTACAACTATTTCACTGGTAGTATCCCTGAATCTATAGGCTCTCTTTCTAACTTGCAAGTTCTGAAACTGAATAATAATGGGTTTGAGTCGAGCATTCCACACGGAGTTCTTGAATGCAAATCCTTGGTTTCAATTGATGTTTCAGTAAACAAGCTCAATGGTTCTGTTCTTAATGGTTTTGGTGCTGCATGTCCCAAACTCAAGTACTTGAATATTGCTGGGAATGCAATTAGTGGTAAAGAATCAGATTTTTCAGGGTTGACATCAATTACATATCTCAACATTTCTGGGAATAAATTTAAAGGTTCTGTTGTTGGTCTTTTCCAAGGTCCATTACGAATAGTTGATTTGAGTAGAAACCAGTTTGAAGGTCACATATTTAGTTCAAGCCTTAAGTTATCTTCTTTAGTGCATGTGGATTTATCTGAGAATCAGCTTAGTGGAGAGCCTTTTGCTGGCTTAACTGAAGCCCACAATTTCAAACACCTTAATCTTGCACACAACAGATTTTTGCAGCACGAATTACAGAATCTTGATATGTTTTCTGGTTTAGAATACTTGAATTTGTCTGAAACTAATTTGATTGGTGCGATTCCTCTAGAACTTTCATTGTTGAGTAGCTTGAGAACACTCGATCTATCAAAGAACCATTTAAACAGTAGTATTATCCCTTTGTTGGGCGTCTTCAATCTCAATGTGCTTGATGTTTCATACAACAATTTAAGTGGAGAAATCCCTATTAGTCTCTTACAAAAGCTTAACAGGATGGAGAGGTTCAATTTCTCATACAACAATCTCACATTTTGTGGTTCGAAAATCTCTCATGAAATTCTCACTACCGCTTTCATTGGCTCTGTGAATAGCTGCCCTTTTGCTGCAAATCCTGAATTCTTCAAGAAAGAAGGTCCAAAGCATAAAGGCCTCAAACTTGCCCTGCCTTTGATAATTGCTATAGCCTGTTTGCTTGTGTTTTTCATTTTTCTACTTTATGTGTTTCGAAGGAGAAATAAAACCAGTACATGGGAAGTGAAACAACCACCTTACAGAGAAGAACAACTGATTTCAGGTCCATTTGCATTCCAGACGGATTCTACAACTTGGGTTGCTGATGTTAAGTTAGCATCATCAATACCAGTAGTGATCTTTGAGAAGCCCTTAACAAATTTCACGTTCACAGATCTCTTGTCTGCTACAAATCATTTCGATAGAGGTACATTGTTGGCTGAAGGGAAGTTTGGACCTGTATACGGAGGATACTTACCTGGTGGGATTCATGTAGCTATCAAAGTTTTGGTTCATGGAGGATCCACCATGAGAAATGAAGATGCTGCAAGAGAGTTCGAGTATCTTGGACGGTTAAAGCATCCTAATCTTGTTCCATTGGCTGGATATTGCTTGGCTGGAGAGCAAAGGATTTGTATATATGAATACATGGAGAATGGGAATCTACAGAATTTGCTTCATGACCACCTCCCACTTGGATTCCAAAACCCCGACGATTGGAGCACCGACACTTGGGAAGAAGTAGAAGGAAACAACAGTACCAACTCAATCCAAAATGTTGGATCTGAAGGGCCATTAACAAACTGGAGATTTAGGCATAAATTTTTACTAGGCACCGCTCGTGCCCTGGCTTTCCTCCATCACGGTTGTTTTCCTCGTATTGTACATAGAGATGTTAAAGCTAGCAGCGTGTATCTCGATCTTAGTTTTGAGCCTAGATTATCTGATTTTGGACTAGCTAATTTCTTTGGCAACGTTCTTGATGATGAGATTGCTCGTGGATCACCAGGTTATATGGCACCAGAGTTTAGTAGTAGTAGCTCCGGATCAAAAGCAACAACAGAGTCTGATGTTTATGCATTCGGGATTGTTCTTTTTGAGCTGATCACGGGAAAAAAACCGGTTGGTGATGATTATTATCCAGAAGAGAAGGAAGCAACAACAACATTAGTAGGTTGGGTAAGAAGCTTAATACGGAAGAATAAGGCGTCTCGAGCTATTGATCCAAGAATCCATGGAACTGGAGAGGAAATGCAGATGGTTGAGGCCTTGAATATTGGCTACTTATGCACTGCTGATTACCCTGCGAAGCGACCTAGTATGAAACAAGTTATAGGACTTCTCAAAGACATTGAACCTGCTGCTACATAAACATTGAAGAAGAAGGATGTTCAAAAAAAAAAAAGGCTTTAGATTTTGGCAGTTAACTGTCTTCTAGTTTGTATTTTTGTGTTTAGTTTTAGTTGTATGGATGGTTGTATTCAGATTTTTCAAGTTTTGTACGATAGAATTGTATCCACTCTGCATGAATGTTACTCCATATATACTTTTCTTGCAATTATATCATTTATACCTTGAAACAAAAATCTGAACCACAGTAAGATGCCATGAACTCCATTGAAGGGAAAACTGAGAAAAACTTGAATATCGATAATTTTATGTGTTTATAAGTTTTATCATTAACATAATAAAAAATAGTTTTATGATAATGAACAGACTTTCGGCCTTTTCTGTGGTTGTTGTTGCTTATCTTATGATATTATTAACTATTAATTATATAATTTATGGAAATGATTTCTGCATACAGTATTTAACAATCTATCTTCAGTTTTCTAGTCAAATATTGCTGACCATTAGAATTCATGCAAGACTTGTATAACATAAAGGGAAGCAAGTTGTATGATAGTACTATTGACAAATGGAGGGTAAAGTAGACTTTTGACCATATTTCTTTTCCTTATTGCCAAAGTTATACTCGCATGTCATTATTGTTTATTTCACTGAATATTTATTCCTCCTGGACCCTTCTTCTTTTTTTTGTGTTGAAGAAACTGGACCCTTCTTCCTAATCTTTTTTTACCCAAAACAGTGTCGGGATGTATCATTTTGTCGTGAAATTTCTTTCATCAAAGATCAGATTTTTTTTCCACCCCGGATACGAAAGGTTTAATACACACACTGATTATACCCCTAGCGGGGATCGAACCCAGGTCGCCATACCTGGATATAACCTAGCTAACGCTAGGCCGATGCACTGAGTAATCAAAGATTGTTATGAAATAATATCTCATTGATGGATTATATATTATTCTGATTGATTTAAGTAGATTTGTGATTAATTCAGATTATTGTGTTCATATTGTAATCTCTACTATAAATAAATACCCTCTTATATCATTGGAATAAGACACAAGCAATTTTCTTTTCTTCTATATACTTGTATTTCCTCTTGTTCTTCCTTCATTATCTTCTTAGTTTTATAACACGTTATCAGCACGAGTCTCTAACCACGTCTCAAATCATCAAAATTGTTTTGATGAAGTTTGGCAACCTTCGAGAAAAAAAAAACTCCCACAAGAATCACCATTAATAGATTGCCAGAAAGACTCAAGTCGATCAATTGATATTTTTTATATCTACACATCTTGATACAGGTAAACATTAAGGTAAAATTTTGATTTATTTAAATTATTTATCGTGATCAATTCTATTATTTTATAGATATATGTAATATTGATGCTAGTGGTATTGACATCATCAAATCATGATGGATCAAGTCAATACCACGTAAGAAAAAGATATGAGTAATACTCATCGGTGATATGAAGCCTTGATGGCTATATTCCTTAGACAAAAGAGTTTGTCTTTTGTGCAAATTGAAAAAGGAGGTATGATCACATGAAGTTGATCAATGTTTGAAACGAAAGATATAATGGATCGAAATCCATATGAAAATAGAAAGTTCGTAAAAAGTGAATATAAAATTCACATAAGTGGGCATGTCAAAAACCGATGAAAGTGAATATAAAATTCACATAGATAAATTTCAGACGTGTCGAAATATCGTGAAAGTGAATTTGAAATTCACAGAGAAAAAAAAAAGTACATACATGTCATGCATATAAATAAATTAGGACCCAAAGTCCATAGAGAAAGACATTTTCCACGAGTGATCTGAAATTCAGAGATAAGAAATCTACTGAATATATCATGAGATCGATGAAAAATTAAATCACTTTTTATCATGATGATATGCTCCTGAAGCGGCAATATCGATCAAAGTAATTTATGATGTATATGAAATTGATTATGATTAATTTCGTATCATGAATGAAAAATAATAATCCACTGAATGTGAAATTATATATGAAAGTAAATACTGAGTCACCATTGATATGACTAATGATTCCCGACTGAATTATGAGAGTTCATACTTTATAAATAACGTGACTCAATTTATAAATATTTGGAAATATTTGGTTACGGTAGTGGAGGAGGACATGGTTGATACAGTCCTCTCAAAATTATTTTTATATGATTAAAACAATAATCATGACAAGAAACAAAGTAATCTTTTAGAAGATTACGCCACATGTCAGAGTTAGTGGCGATTTACAGAAATTGTTTACACGATGCATTTAAACTTAAGCATCGTTTATTAATAAATAAATTGTTTCTTGTCTTGGCTTTATTTTGATACGGTTAAAGTATTTTGTGATATATATAGTAGCTTTGGAATTTTATTTTATCGATTGTGTATAATTGATACGTGTGACTAGTTTTCTTCAAAAAGAAAAAAGGAAAATAATTGTATCATCATGTATTTTTGGTAAGTAAATCTTGTTATTTGACCACAATAATAATATATGATTATCAATCGCTGGATTAATCAACATGTATATTTTTTGCAATCATATTCATATTAATTAAAGTCATTTTAAATAGTTAAAATTAAATAGATTATATTTCACATGATTGTGTATGTAGTTGTGTTAATCACTTACGTTGTGCGCATATATGATCTTTGTTTGATACGACATGAGAATGTTTTATACGTTGCTTTATAATTTAGCAATATATTTCTCACTATAAAGTTGATATGATATGAAAAATAAGAACATGATATTGTCATATCATTTAGCTAATTTGATTTATATTATCCATAACCTTACAATAATTGCATGATCATTGAGGCAATCAATGCATTCATTGAATTTTTGGCAAAAGTGCTTGCATTGATTTTAATAAACAAAATCATATTTGGTTATTCAATGAAAATATTTTATTTTGCATGATTATTGTAACAGTAGTGATAATCATTATTGTGATTATTTGTACTTATCTTTATTACAAAATATTCAACCTGCGTTTTTAAAAATGAATACCATGTATATGGTCTTTGATTGTAAGGCGCATTTGCTCTATGTTATTATCATATTCAATATTTGTTGTCTAGTTGTGATAAGAATGAATATGACAACATATTATAGTGTTTTATTGGTGAGTGAAATTATTCATAATGATTGATTCACGAATTGCAATACTAGATAATTATCTCTCGAATCCACTAGCATTTACAATATCAATTTGATTTGCTTGAACTGATACATAATACTGTATAATTTTCTATTTAAAATAATTAATCATTGTAATTCATTTATATTATGTGACAATTGTTATATTTTGAAAAAATTAATTGCTCATTTCGTTCTAAGAAGAAATGGAGTCAGAACATGACAACAATTAAATTGCCTCATCGATAGTGCGACACACACATTATATTGAGAAACAAGTTCTCAAAAGAATTAATGAGAGATGCAAATGGTAATGTAACATGCAAGTGCTATATTGAAACAAAATTGTTTGAAATAAAGCACTATGCTCTCTCAAGTCTCGATTTTTGAGTAATATGTGTGTTATATCAAGATTGAAATATTTACTTTATATACTATTTCCCGATGAAATGTGTATAACCAATGTGTTTGAAAATAATGAGATATGTCCATTCCACGAAGAGAATGTGACTGATACTACATGCATCATTTAAAACAATGATAATCGTATCATATTATATGGGATGCATCAATATCATTCTGTGAAATTAATGCGACAAAATTAAATATTTAAGATGCATATAGTGATTCTGAATAATTTTTATTATTGTGGTTATAAACATTCTTTATATAAGAATCACACTAGAATTGGGATGCATGGTGATTCAAGAAAATTGGTATAACTCGATATATTGTATCCATAATTGTGAGAACGGATATAATATCTCTATATGAGACAAAACTTCTCCACAAATCAAAAAATATAGAAGAAATTTGTTGATACCCGCATAAGAGGATCTCAAATTAAAATGTTGAATCCGTCACGGGTTATTGCAAAATTTTGACATATCGATTATGAAAAAATGTTGTCCGAGAATGAGGGGAGGAAAACCCAACATGAATTATATCCATTGACAAACTTCGATATAAATGAACTATGAGTTCATATATCATTCATTGATATCAAACCTATGAAGGGTAGATTTTATGTATATTTTGCATACATCAAATATTTTCTGAGCAAAATGGAGAAATGAACCAAAAGTTCAATGTCTCGTTCGAGTGATTTCTCTACATATGATATATAATTTGAACGATTCTTGAAGAATCTGAAATCACATAGTGGTATCTAAAGCGCAAGAGAGATAATATTTTCAAAAATCTCAAGAAACGAGATATTTAATTAAACCACTATGTTTTAAATGTGAAAATCGCTTAAAGCGAATAAAAGAGCATCAAGGTATAGCTCGGTGCAACATGTTTGATGAAGATCGATTTTCGGCATTAGGGGGAGATAAAGAAAACCCCATGTTAGAATAAAAGAATGCGGATAAACTTTAACAACATAAACGATCTTCCACGCATCAGTTTAACTGATTCGCGAAAATAATTTACTTGTAGTATTTAACAAGTAATCCGCCAGATGCCGTTATTGAAATTAAATGAGTGACTATTTATAAAGGCACCAACAATATGATTGATGATATTTCTCTATGCCAGAAGCGTAGAATACCGATCGGCGTAAAAGATAAAAATCCGCGGTAAATGAATTCACATTCTGTCACTCATGAAATCTCTTAAAGAGATCCGTCTTCAATGCGAAAACCCCAAAATAAAATTGCACGTGCGACAGATGATTAAATATTGGGGTTGCGGAACAACCAATTCATACATTGATAAGGAATTGGTTTATGCTAATATTGAATTAGCAATGAATTTATGGGAGAAATTTATAATAAAACATCATAATCGTCGACGACATATTTGCCTCTTTAATTGCTATTATTATATATGGATCCAGTACCTGAGTCAATAGCAGAGTGTCAGAAACACTCTGACTAGGTAAAAAATGAAATAAGCAATTGAGGTTGAGTTTGAATTGGAAATATTTATTTGTTAATGATCAAATATATGCTTCCGTTATAGATAATGTTATGTTCCGCTAATTAATATATCTGGCAGTAACTTTGAATTTTCATATGTGTCCACATATTTATGGGTCGTTGGACATGAATATTGATATGGAAATCTTTGATGGATTTCAAAAATGAATTAAAATGACAATCGTAACATGTATATGGTTAAGGTCGTTAACATTCATGTTGAATGTAGTATGACCAGTTGAGTAGATTCCTATTGAGAAAAGAATATATAAGTAATGCATGGTTAATGCCATAAATTTTAAGGAATTACGATGCATGATAGTGGAAATATATACATGCAAATTTCGATTATATTACTTCCCCCATTAAGTAGCTGATTACAGTGTTGATTGTGTTGCATGTGTTGCACAAGTGAGTAGTGGGAATGACATTTATTAGCCCCTACATTCGACTATCCAATAAACTCTAAATGAGAGTGATATGCAAAAGTACGCTATAGTGACAATCTCATAGATTTGTTCACTAATATTATTCCTACATCGGTTTTGGATAATAAGTGTTAAAAATAATGAAATGCGTACATTTGAAAGATCGTTGTCGTCGGGAAGAGCGACAATATCAAAACTTTTGTGTGGATTTGGTCTTAAAACCAATGATTGTACTCTTTTTCTCTTTAACCAAGTTTTTCCCAAAGGGTTTTCTTAGTTAAAGGTTTTTAATGAGGCAGTCAGTGCAACACATAGAAACACATATGGCATGAACTATTTACCTTGTCTAGTTTTTTTTTCCACTGGGATTTTCTAATAAAGTTAATAGTACATGACATATACGTTATGCAACTACGATCGAGACAATCAATTCTACCATTTATTCATTGAGACATTGTCTAGATGAGAATGAAAATCATTTAACCGCACTATATGAAGAAGGCATGCATCTTGCATATCTCAATTGAAGCGAGGCTATATTAATGGGGATAGAACAAAACATATTTCACCCAAGTTCTTCTTTACTCATGATTTGCATAAGAATGAGGAGATTAATGTGCAACAGATCCGGTCAACCGATAATCCGGCAGAATTATTTATCAAGACATTGTCGACTGAAACATTTGAAAGACCAGTGAAGAGCATTGAGATGCAGCAATTGAAATATCTAAATTGATGCTTGGTTCAGGGGGAGTAAATCAAACAGATAAATATGTACTCTTTTTCCTTAACTAAGATTTTTTCCACTGGGTTTTCTCTTAGTAAGGTTTTAATGAGGCATATCATATCTATTGTATGTTTAAATAATACTCCCTCCGTCCCATTTTATTTGTCTTGTTTGACTTTTCACACAGATTAAGAAAAGTGTAGTTAATGCTTTGAGTCACATTAAATGATCCAATATTTTTACACTTATGCCCTTTTAATTGTTGTTGGAGCATTTAATGAAATATCCAAGGAGGAGTGTTATGAAATAATATCATTGATGGATTATCTATTATTCTGATTGATTTAAGTAGATTTGTGATTAATTCAGATAATTGTGTTCACATTGTAATCTTTAATATAAATATCCTTTTATATCATTGGAATAAGACACAAGCAATTTTCTTTTCTTCTATACTTGTATTTCCTCTTGTTCTTCCTCCATTATCTTCTTAGTTTTATAACAAAGATCAGTTTTTTGCAGTGATGATTGTTAGATTTTTTTTCCATAAATTACATATGTGATGATCGTTTGCATTCGAGTTGCTGTATAGATTACGTTGTTGTAACAAAATAGGTTTCGACGTGATATGATGTACCCTTGCAGTGCGAAGTGATGCACCCCGGCAAGGTGATGAACTACCATCTCTATGATATGATCCCCGCTACCATTATTGATCCTTTAAGTGATGTTCCTCATGTTGATCCATTAATCATTAATGATGGTCCGGTCACGAGACTTCAAGCTAGGAAAAGACGAGAAGCTTTGAATACGTTGGTTCATAAAATTCGGTTGGAATACGTCGAATCACCGTAAGATGAAACTTCGCATAAAATTCTCATTTATGCGACCGAATTCGTTAACGAAGCCGATTAACTATTTTTATACTTATAAGTGTTTTATATATATAAATTGGATAATTATTGGCTAGAATTCAAATAAAGATGGCGCCACTTTTGAAGATTAAATCAAGCTTGGAAGAAATGAAATACAATGCATTTGGATTACTCAAGAAACAAGATGATACATTGAACTTAGAAGGATGATCTTTAAAGAGCTTGGGGGCGCCACTTTTGTTTAGAATTCTTAGGAAAGATTTTCATATTCTGTTCATGCATTTTAGGTGTTAAGTGATCCTATAAATAGGCACTCTTTTGTACTTGAAAAACAGATTTTGATTAATATAAAATATATTTCACTTGTTAAAAGTGTGTTGAGAATTCTTGTGTAGAGAATTCGAAAATCGAACAAGGATCAAGACTTTGAGCGGGTCTTGTTAGTTCTATACCGAGATTGCTAAGCACAAGTTCGCTTAGAGGTTAAGGTTATACCGAGGTTGCCAATCACATTGTTCGATTGGAGGTCGAGGTGCTCAATCCCGTTGTCATTCTTAATCTCAATCACGATCCACTCTTCAAAACGTGAATAAACCTTTCGGGGTTCACGTCAGTTGGTATCAGAGACTTTGGTTGAGGCACCTTCAGTTTTTCTTCCTCTCCTCCCTTTTCTTTTTTTTTTTTTCTTACGTTTAAAAAAAAAAAAAAAAAAAAAAAAAAAAACTCAAGGCCAATTGGCTAAGAGCTTTCAAAAGACATCCAAGAGGGGTAGCATAAACGTACGTAAGTATAAGAACGGTTGTTCCATACGTGTACCCCGGTACATCAAGCAAATTGTACGTAAGTATAAGAACGATTGTTCCGTACAAGTACCAAAAAGTCGGATAATATAAACAAAAAAAAAAAAAAAAAAAAAAAAAAAAAAAAAAAGAAGAAAAGAAAAGAGAAAGGGATTGATAGGTTGAAGAAGGAGGTAAACAAAGAATCACAATGGGAGATCAACAAGAAATTCGTGAATATATGCGGCAAAACAATGAAAATATGGCGAATCTGACACGTCAAATTGTTGCCCTTTTTGCTCGGTTGGATGAACGTGATAATGCGGGTACTAATGCTGCTAATTCACACCATGATAATGATGATGAACAAAGTGATGCGGAATCTGAGAGGAGTAATGCGCGGTCGGAACGACGGAGGCACCATAGGCGTTCCACTCCAGTCAACTTCAAACAAAAAATTCCTCCATTTCAAGGTACAAATAATCCTGAAATTTTTTTAGATTGGTCTCGAAAAGTTGATCAAATTTTTAATTGTTATGAATATTCTGAAAAAGACAAGATTAACTTGGCCACAAGTGAGTTTGGCACATTTGCTTCTCTTTGGTTGGAACAGTTTAACAGAAACAGGATTAAGGAAAATGATGTCACCATTTCCTCGTGGGCCGAATTAAAACGTGAGATGCGAAGGAAATTTGTTCCCCCATCATATCAACGGGAACAATTTCAAAAATTACAATCATTAACACAAGGCGGATTGACGGCTCATGAATTGCACCAAGAGATGGAATTAACTTTGATAAGAACCGGCACCGAAGAAAGTGAGGAAACAAAGATGGCTCGATACATTGGAGCTTTGCGGCCGAAATTCGTTATGAGGTTGGACTCAAGAATTGTGATACCTTGCCGGATATGGTTCACACCGCCGATTTTGTGGAAAAACATCTCAAGGAAAAGGCACCGGACGGACGTGCCATTTCAAACTTTCGTGGTCGGCCGTTTCAAAGCAAGGGGACCGACGGTAAGTTTTCTAAAAATCGACCTACTTCTTTTACACCTCCCCGTCCGTATGTTGAACGAGCTAGTAATGCAACTAGACTTAAGGAAATTGAAAAAGTAAAATCTGTTGATTCTACTCGTGCACCTACTAGTCAAATGCAATGCTTTAAGTGTAAAGGTTTAGGACATAGGCAATCTGAATGTCCTACTAAACGTGCTATGATTGCGGTGGGTGAAAATTTGTATGTTTCGATCACGAGAATGAGGAACCATCGGCCGAAAATGTGAATGAATCGATGATGAATATGTTGACCATCCTATTAATATTGACGCCTCCCATTCTGTTTTGGTAGTAAAAAAATCTTTAAATGCTAAGGCAAAACTTGCTAGTGATAATCAACGGGAAAATGTGTTTCAAAGTCGCCGTTTTTTATTGGGGGAAAAATTTGTAGCTTGATTATCGATTCTCGGAAGTTGTGCTAATGTGATTAGCTATGAAGTTGTGGACAAATTAGGTCTTACCACTATGAAACACCCAACTCCATATCGATTACAATGGCTAAATGAAAGTGCGGAGGTTCGGGTTACAAAACAGCCTTAATTTCTTTTTCTCTTGGTAAGTATGAGGATACTATATTGTGTGATGTTGCGCCCATGCAAGTTACCCATCTTTTACTAGGCCGACCTTGGCAATATGATAGGCGTGCTATGCATGATGGATTTACCAATAATTACAAGTTTTCGTTAAATGGTAAGACACACACTTTAGTTTCATTATCCCCACACGAGTCTCGAGCTGAAGACTTGCGTCTTGCTAAGGGACGTGTCCAACAAGCTGCCCAAAATTCTATATCTAAATCGGAAAAAAATGTTACTTTGGTGGATGAAAATGTTCTTAGTAGGGGAATTTCAAATGATAAACCAAGGCTGGCCGAAAAAAGTGCTTTCTTAATTTTATTCAAGGAACCGATTATGTCCACTCCACACACAATCACTCGCCTTCTTCCCATGGATAAAGGTACCGAATTTTCGCCCTCTTATTCCCGTACTTGTTTGATGGTAATTGCGACTTGACATGATTCTTTGCCTAGTGTTGTTATTGCTTTGTTGCAGGAGTATGTTGACATTTTTCCCGAGGAGGAACCAACCGGTCTGCCACCATTACGGGGCATTGAACATCAAATTGATTTTATTCCTGGTTCCATTTTGCCTAATCGGCCGGCATATCGTGCTAACCCGGAGGAAACAAAGGAAATACAAAGGCAAGTTGAAGAATTACTTTCACATGGAAAAATTCGTGAATCTTTGAGTCCTTGTGCGGTGCCGACTATTGTGGTACCAAAGAAAGATGGAAAGTGGCGTATGTGCACAGATTGCCGAGCTATCAACCGTATTACGTTAAGTACCGCTATCCAATCCCTCGCTTAGATGACATGTTAGACGAATTACATGGAGCTAAGATTTTCTCTAAAGTAGATCTTAGGAGTGGATATCATCAGGTACGTATGCGGGAAGGGGACGAATGGAAAACAACCTTTAAAACGAAATCTGGGTTGTATGAATGGTTGGTTATGCCTTTTGGGCTAACTAACGCACCTAGCACATTTATGCGATTGATGAATGAGTTGCTGCGTGAGTTTATTGGGCATTTTGTAGTTGTCTATTTTGACGATATATTGATATATAGTGTTGATTTAGACTCTCATCTCACACACCTACGGGCTGTTTTTGACACTCTTAGACAAGCTCAATTATATGCTAATTTGAAAAAGTGCTCTTTTTGCATCGATCGGGTTGTCTTCTTGGGTTTTGTTGTTAGTGCTACGGTGTGTTGAGGTCGATGAGGAGAAGGTGCGTGCCATTTCGATCGGCCCGAACCTACATGCGTTGCGGATGTTAGAAGTTTTCATGGACTAGCCGGATTTTACAGCGATTTGTCAAAAATTTCAAAGCGGTATTGCCGCACCCCTTACCGAGTTGGTCAAGAAAAACACCCCATTTATTTGGGGCCCAAAACAAAGGGAGTCTTTTGAAACTTTAAAGTCTAAATTAATTTCTGCTCCTGTACTTGCTCTCCCTGATTTTAATAAAATGTTTGATATCGAATGTGATGCTTCGGGGGTGGGAATTGGTGGAGTTTTATGTCAAGACGGTCGTCCTTGTGCTTATTTTAGTGAGAAGCTCAAAGGGGCTCAATTAAACTATGCTACCTACGATAAAGAGTTGTATGCTTTGGTTCGATGTCTCCATGTATGGCAACACTATTTGCGTCCTCGTGAGTTTGTCATCCACACTGATCACGAGTCTTTGAAATTTCTAAAAAGTCAAGGTAAATTGAGTTCACGTCACATTCGTTGGATTGAGTTTATCGAATCTTTCCCTTATATTATCAAGTACAAAAAAGGTAAGGATAACGTGGTGGCTGATGCTCTTTCTCGACGTTCTACTTTGTTGACTCATATGCAAACTCGTTTACTTGGTTTTGAACATTTGAAAGATTTGTATGTTTCTGATTTGGACTTTAAAGATATATTTGCTGCTACTACATCTGTTGCACAAGGGAAATATTATCAATTTGAGGGCTTTTTGTTTCGTGAGGATCGTCTATGTATCCCTCAATGTTCAGCCCGTGAACGATTGGTTCGTGAGGCACACGGTGGGGGTTTAATGGGACACTTTGGCATAGCCAAAACACTTGACATGCTTACCTCCCATTTTTTTTGGCCTAAAATGAAACGAGATGTCAATCGAATTTGTACTAATTGCATTGTTTGTCGTAAAGCTAAGTCCAAAGCCCACCCGCATGGCTTGTATACCCCGCTACCTATTCCTGATTTTCCTTGGACAGATGTGTCTATGGACTTTGTGTTAGGCTTACCCCGTTCTAAAACTCGGTAAGGATTCCATATTTGTGGTGGTTGATCGTTTCTCGAAAATGGCTCACTTTATCCCTTGTTCAAAAACTAACGATGCTTCTCATGTTGCTGATTTGTATTTTAAAGAAGTTGTTCGTTTGCACGGGGTACCTCGTTCTATTGTTTCCGATCGGGATGTTAAATTTGTGTCACATTTTTGGCGTGTTTTATGGTCCAAATTGGGTACTCAATTATTGTTTTCAATCGCATATCACCCACAAACTGATGGACAAACTGAGGTTGTTAACCGAATTTTAGGACAATTGCTTCGTTCCGTCATACAACATAATCTGAAAAATTGGGAAAATTGCCTTCCATTTGTGGAATTTGCTTATAATCGAACTATGCATTCTGCTACTAAGTCCTCTCCATTTGAGCTTGTGTATGGTTTTAATCCCAATGCACCTTTTGATTTTGTTCCTCTGCCTCCAGGTGAGCACACGAGTTTGGATGGTGAACACAAGGCTGAGCTGATTCGTAAACTTCATTCCAAGGCTAGGCACAATCTGGAAGCCCAAACCAAGCATTACATGAAGCATGCCAACAAAGGACGTAAGGAAGTTGTGTTTGAACCTGGTGATTGGGTGTGGTTGCATTTCGAAAAAAGAACGGTTCCCCCACAAACGTTCTTCCAAATTGCACCCTCGGGGAGATGGCCCTTTTCAAGTTCTCGAACGCATCAACAATAATGCCTACAAAATTGATATTCCCGAGGATTGGGGTGTTTCTAACACTTTCAACGTGACTGATTTATCCTTGTTTGATAACCCGTTTGATTTGAGGGCAAATCCTTCGCAACTGGGAGGGGCTGATATGATCCCCGCTACCATTATTGATCCTTTAAGTGATGTTCCTCATGTTGATCCATTAATCATTAATGATGGTCCGGTCACGAGACTTCAAGCTAGGAAAAGACGAGAAGCTTTGAATACGTTGGTTCATAAAATTCGGTTGGAATACGTCGAATCACCGTAAGATGAAACTTCGCATAAAATTCTCATTTATGCGATCGAATTCGTTAACGAAGCCGATTAACTATTTTTATACTTATAAGTGTTTTATATATATAAATTGGATAATTATTGGCTAGAATTCAAATAAAGATGGCGCCACTTTTGAAGATTAAATCAAGCTTGGAAGAAATGAAATACAATGCATTTGGATTACTCAAGAAACAAGATGATACATTGAACTTAGAAGGATGATCTTTAAAGAGCTTGGGGGCGCCACTTTTGTTTAGAATTCTTAGGAAAGATTTTCATATTCTGTTCATGCATTTTAGGTGTTAAGTGATCCTATAAATAGGCACTCTTTTGTACTTGAAAAACAGATTTTGATTAATATAAAATATATTTCACTTGTTAAAAGTGTGTTGAGAATTCTTGTGTAGAGAATTCGAAAATCGAACAAGGATCAAGACTTTGAGCGGGTCTTGTTAGTTCTATACCGAGATTGCTAAGCACAAGTTCGCTTAGAGGTTAAGGTTATACCGAGGTTGCCAATCACATTGTTCGATTGGAGGTCGAGGTGCTCAATCCCGTTGTCATTCTTAATCTCAATCACGATCCACTTGTCAAATCGTGAATAAACCTTTCGGGGTTCACGTCACTCTACCAGGGAGTTAGATAATTTACATCATAAACACATAGTTAATTAACATCATAAACATTTCAACACGCATCTTCAAGTATACCCTTGCAGTGCGAAGTGATGTACCTTTACAATGCGCAATGATGCACCTCTGCAATGTGATGAACTACCATCTCTCCCTGGAAGTTAGATAATTAACATCATAAACACTTGTGGCCTATAACAAGGTTGAGCCAACTTGGCACACAAAGGACAGCACCCATCGTATAGCAAAGGCCTCCAAAACATGTTTGCCTGTCATTCTTCCAGGCAGCATCCATATGGATTGTCAATTCGAAGCTTGAATCAGGATTTAAGCAAAAATGGGCAAAGCACTATCCAAATCGTTATCGTGAATGCCGAATAAATTAACAACAGTAGACTTATGCTCCCAAAAAGCATTAAGAGCAAAATTATAAATTTCTTGAGGAGTCCAAAATTGGTTTTTAAATTTTATATTGCATCTAGCCTTCCATAATTCCCAAAAATAACTAAAACAGACGTGCATAAGCAATAGTGTAATAATGGAGCTGGCGGCAATGGTAGGAGCAGGTTCTTCCGTCGTTTCCCCAAACCTAGGTAACTGAAAGTTTTTTTTATTTTTGCTGAATGAATCTCCCTGTGGCTACGCCGCTTTATTCTTCTTAAATAGTAGTTCACTAAAATAAGTATTCATAATATATAATAAAAAATTCAAAGTTATTTCCACCAATAATAGAATGGAGAATTTTAATGATGGACCAATAGGATATAAGCATTGCAAAATTCTAATTTTTCAGCAATGTTGCAAACAGCACCAGCTCAACGTAATGGTATGATCATACCATTACGGCAAATAGGCCACAGGGAGCAAGCTCCATTATTACCATTGCCGCCAGCCTTTTCTCTTATTTTGATTTATTTTTATGGATTCTACACCATATTTTGGATCATTCAATTTTTATGGTGAGTCCTTAATTTAATTTCTTTCCGGTTAATTTATTATTGAAGTTTCGATTGATGCAACTGTGAGATCGAATTGGGTCTTATTCCTCGTTTATTTGTTGGTATTTATTCATCTTTTGCTTTATTTGTCTCTACGGTTAATGGTTAGGTTGGTTATTTTCGCGAGATAAGTAATTTAATCATTGAATCGTCTGCTAGTTGGAATAGCAAATCCGTAATCGTTTGTGATTTTCATAAAAGTAGCACATGATATGAGTTTTTCGGTTCGCAGCTGGGAAAATCCGCTATCATAAAGATGAGTAATCTGAATTAAAATTAACCCGCGTGTGCGTTAACATCAGAATTTGGGTCTCTCAGATTGTAGTGCTGCCGGAACACCAAACTCCTATGACCGTGTCTAGGGGTGTCTTTCGGTTAGATGGTAATTAGTGACCGTGTCCTGATTACCAAAATTAGGAGAGATTGGTTACTTGGCGCGTGTCGGTAACTATAACCAGTTTATCAATGAATTAACGAGTCAACTATGCATCTGTGATCGGTTGAGTAGATCGAGGTGGATATAATGAATTTAACTGGAACCTTTCTTTTACTTATTTTCATATTCTTAGTTTACTTAGTTTTTATTAGTAAATAGTTTATATTACCAAAACATTGTCCTTTGTCGATTTTAAGAGAAATAAATCCACCGTTCCCTGTGGAGACGATCCTGCTCACCCTATACTCGTTATAGGAAGTAGGTAAATTTATCTTTGGTGGTTTGACACCCACCAAATTTTGGCGCCGTTGCAAAATAGGCCTGCATAAGCAAAATAGGCCTGCATGACTAAGTCAATAAGAAGAGTAACTTTTTGCCCTAAGCCGAGGGTACGCTCCAGTGCCGGCCCTGAAATATTTTGGGCCTTCGGCAATTTTGCCGATAGGGCCTTTTTAGTTTGAAGTTGTTGGTTTTTGTTTTCTTTCCCGATAACATACTCAAAAAATATTACTTCAACATCGCGCTTCTAAATCTGTAGATTCAAATTCATTTATACCCACAATACATATCTACAAAATAGTATTTCAACATCGTTTTTCTAGCATATTTAGAAACAAAATCCAAATTCATACGTATACACGAAACATATTTACAAATTATTGTTGAGAATATTCTAGATACACAAAATCATGGAAATGAATTATTATAATCAATCGCATTTATTGTGTATTATTGCGTTTACATTATGGCTATGTAGTATAAATAGCCTATTACTCAATCAAATCAATGGAAAATAATTTCCCCCAATTGTTGTTATGGTAGTAGAGCTCTCAGACAAACGTCTTTCGGTCCTAAGCGATCTCTACAAAAAAAAATCAAGGTGGGGGTTTGTGACATTAATATGATCGAACCCTCACCCCTCGTGTTTCACTTTTACCTTTGTTATTTTATTTTTATTTTATGTCTTCTCTAATATTCTGAATAAATTTCTATTGGTGTCATTACCTTCTCCGAATATGCAAACTTATGTGTCCTGATAATGGGCTTGATAAAGCTTTCATCTTTTCTACCGTCTCAAAAAAATTCCCTTTCGTACTCTTCCTGTCTAATTTTTATTTTTCTTATTTCTTTTTTTCTCCTCCTTCAATCTATATCTGATCATCATTGTTCTCCTCTATTAAAATCATTTTTTTTCCGTTAGGGTACACCCCTCCATGTCTTTTTACGTTTATTTTATTAGGATACACCTCCCATTTTTTTTTCTTCCATTTCTTTTGTTAAGGTACAACTCTCTGCTCCTTTTCTTTTTTGTTTAGGGAATCAACTTCCCTCCCCGTATTTTTTTTTTATGACTCCTCCACGTTTTCGGGTCATCCGGTTTTTTTAGGGTATATCCCTCCCACTATATTCTCCTCTCTATTCCTTATTCTATGACTTCTTCCTATCCCAGATTTTTTTTAGGGTATGATATTTCCTCCACATATTTCCTCCTCTCTATCGCAGGATTCCGGCAATTTCAGGTTGGGAAGCATTTGATGCCGATTGATCTGGTGAAGTTGTTGCAGACACCATGTGAAGGAAAGATTCATTCATTATAAGTCAATCTTTATGTTCATTGCATTACCATGAGATTGTAGAGGCGTGTCGAGAATATTCTAGATACACAAAATCATGGAAATGAATTATGTAATCAATCGCATTTATGGTATATTATTGCGCTTACATTATGGCTATGTAGTATAAATAGCCTATTACTCAATCAAATCAATGGAAAATAATTTCCCTCAATTGTTGTTAATTATTACTTTAAAATTGCTCTTGCGAAATCACAAATCAAAATATAATTGTCAATTTTATTAATCATATTCTTTTCAATCGATATCATGACTAGCTCATTTAAACGTTTTCTACTCATTGTAGCATGTGTGTCCTATTTTTGGTTTTCTAATGTTTTGATTTTTTTATTATAATTAATACACATTATAATTTATAAGCGCGTGAATATTATTTTATTTATTTGTCATTGACATTTAATTAAGACACATTAAAGGAGCCTGGATGTTATTTTATTTTTTTGATTATTGGGCCTTTAATTTTTTTTATAAGCACATTATATTAGGCTGGTTGAAATTAAACCTACACAAATTTTGTAAGCCAAAAAAAACCGGGGCCCGCCATGACGGTAGGAGCCTTCGGCGGTCGCCTGGCACGCCTAATGGGTGGACGGCCATGGTCTGCTCATGGTTACGGAGTATATAAAGTCCATAGCAGTTATCAAGCACATGTTAACATGTAGAGCCTAGAATCTGCCCATGGCCTCAAGAGAGGCTCTAGATCGATTATCGGGCACATGGCGAGATCAAAACTTAAGGTCTTGGACAACTAGTATGTACAATCATCGAGCTTCCAGTAAAGCTAAACACAACATCTGTTGTGATTGGATCACCTATCCGAGCCCTTTCAAAGGTCTACAAGAAACTAATGGATAATCATAGTTTTACTTATAACCTAACATCAAGTTGTGGTTTTGATTTTTTTATTATCTTTTTTTATAAAATAAACATGTGTGGTAAAATGACGGGAATATAAACTTTGGAAAGTAACTCTATCACTATGCAGAAAGTAATTTTGATTGTGGTCAATGATATAATAGTATGTTATAACTCTTTGTTGTAACCGTTTATTGTAGAACTAATATAAATAATGATATTTTCACACACAAATAGACACAACACATCTCACGTCATTTATGAGAGAGTTGTGTTCAAAGAATAAGTAACATTAATGTAAGAAAACAAGGTGATCAAGAATAAAAAATTAGGGTTTTGTTTTCAACCTATTATGTGATCAAGTAAAATGAGTATTATGGTGTCTGTGTGTAACATAAAATAATGGTTATCTAGTAAATACGTAACATTAAAATGGCTATCTAGTAAATACGTAACACAAAAACTATTATGTAACATAAAATAATGGCTATCTAGTAAATACGTAACATTAAAATAGGTATTACGGTGTATGTGTATAGGGTCCATTGAATGCATAAAAGTAGATTGGAGCTTTATTACGTAACACAAAACGGGGGTTTTCGAATTTTTGTATACTATTGTATTTTGACCATAACATTCTGCTTGGTGTAGTGTTTTACCAATTGAATTTAGGTTTAGATGTAATATTAAATAAGGTTTTTCAAGTGATTATATCATAATAGAATAAGTATTTATGTTGGGTTCAAAGAATATGTAATATTAATGCAAGGATTTAAGTTGATCAAGTATAAAATATTAGGGATTTGTTTTCAAATTCTAATGTAACATAAAATAAGGGCTATCACATGAATACGTAACATTAAAATGGGTATTATGGTGTCTGTGTGTAAGGTTCATTGAATGCGTAGAAGTAGAGTAGAGTTTTCCGGTTATTACGTAAAAAAAACGGGGGTTCTCAGCTTTTTGAATACAATTGTATTTTGACCATAACTTTCTGCTCGGTATAGTGTTTTACCATTTGTATTTGTATTTAAATGTCACTATTAATAAAGTTTTTAAAGTGATTAAGTTATATATATATATATATATATATATATATATATATATATATATATATATATATATATATATATAATGAATGAGTATTATGGTGTGGATGAGTTGGGTTCAAAGAATAAATAACATTAATGTAAGGAATTAAGAAGATCAAGTGTAAAAAATTACGGTTTAGTTTTCAAACTCTTATGTAACATTAAATATGGGCTATCAAGTGAATACGTAACATTAATATGTTTATTATAGTGTCACTGCGTTGGGTTCTTTGAATGCGTAGAAGTAGAGTAGAGTTTTCAGGTTATTACGTACGTAACACAAAACTCGGGTTTCAACTTTTCGTATACAATTGTATTTTGACAATAACATTCTGTTCTGTGTAGTGTTTTGTAATTTGAATTTATGTTTAAATGTAACATTAAATAATATCAGGTCTGCCTCAACATGACATGAAATAAGAAGGCCTACAGTGACCTGATTTTATAATTTCTCTATAACATTATTCAACTATATAGTACTGTACTACTCTTATTATTATTTTTTTATGAGAAATGCTATAACCATTATTGTTGTGGCATAACGAATGATGCAACATATTTTTCTCATCATGATTAAGTTGTAAACCCACCGTAACCAAGAGGGTAAAAAAGTGTTGTGTCACGTTGTGACACATTTGGCGTGAGAGCAAGCACCCCTAGTCTCTCTCTCTCTCTCTTTTTATCATGTGTAATGATACGATCACAACTTATAAGACACAACTATTATTTGTATCCTTGATCATGGTGTATGATTTAGTGATCATGATGCACACCATCATAATCAATGATGTAGATGGTGTATGTGTAACTCGTTGTATGTTGTGCTCTTAATTTATAGATTAATGATACATGCACAACCGTTGTGACACAATGTGCATCTATACCATTGATTATGATTAACATAATAATGATCAATGTTCTTTCAAGAAAATGATTAATGAGACTACATTATAAATCAACGACGTAATACATATTATAACACTCGTTGTGTTACAACAGTTGTGCCGTATATTTACTCTAATTTATATATCCAATTTACAAGACCTGTCGAGATGGCTAAGAGAAGAAATTTAAGGTGAAGAAGAAGAAAGACTGATGCCCTGGGATTAGGTCACGAACTTTCACGGGCACAATCACCTCTTCCACCAATTACATTGAATTTATCAAACCTTCTTTCCTACCACTTCCCACTATATCACGACATCCTCGGGTTCTTCCTTTTCCTCCGCCACCTTTTTTATTACTGAATCCCAAAAACCACCTCCCACAATTACTCTCCTCCCCCAACCCCCCCCCCCCCCCCCCTCCCTCCCTCCCTCCCTCCCTCCCTACCCCCTACACCACTTTCTCTCTCCCCTTTCGCCATTACTGTTACTTTTACTACTTGTTCCTTTTTAATTCACTTACATAAACCCCCTCTTTCACCCCCATTCCCTTTTTAACCCATTGCTTCCTTCCACCTTTTCTTTTATAATTAAGCTCCCTTTCACTTCACATACATACAAGTTTCTTAAAAAAAAGTTCCAAACTTTCTTTACAGTAGGCTCATTTAAGGAAAAGGGTTGTCGTAAAATGGATGGTTTTGTTGACGAGGATGCTAAAAAATGGGTTCTTGAAGCTGGAATTGCAGTAAAGAGTAATAATAGTAGTAGTACTTCAGTAATTAAGCTGCCGTCAATTATTACAAGTCAAGTTAAGAAGAATGATCTTAAAGAGAAAGATGAAGAAGAAGAAGAAGAAGAGGGATGTAGTTGCAAGACTCCAAAATCAGAAAAATCAAGAATACCAAGCATATCGGTATGTCCACCAGCTCCAAAGAAGAGAAAAGCCACATCAATGTGGGGTTTTTATGGTAATAATGGTGTTCGACACTTTTTCAATCCCCCTGATTTGGAATCTGTTTTCATCTGCCGAATCGAAAAGGCTTAAAAACACTAGCTGCCTTACCTAGCTAGTCCAAATCCTCTTTTCCTTTCACCACTTTTATGTTCCCCCTAGCTACACACACAGACAACCCCCTCCCCCTACTTTTCCTTTATAGTTTTTAGTTATGCTATTGTCACAACGAAACATGTCATAAATGACAAACAAGGCGTTGTAATTAGCATAGCAAAATTAAAGATACTGAACAACATATGCATGACATCGCAGAATACAACAAAGGGGTCACAATATTTTAAGATGATTTGCTATTTTAGTTATGAAATTTCGTTTTGACAATATATTGCTTATTTTTTAGCGTTAGCTAGCTAGCTAGGTAGTAGTTCATTTAGGTTTGACTAGTTTTATATGTAAAACAACGGGGCAAAGGCTTAAGAAGGACGTTTGACCAAAGAATTGGTGGGGTTAACCCGGTGTACCACAAGCAGTGGCTTACATGACCTAAAAACACTTGTTTTAGACCATTTCTTCACATTTTATTTTCGCGTTTTTGGTGTTTTTGGATCCAAACTAAACCCTAATTGGGAAGGGGGAACCCAATAGGGGATTCTAGGTCCTTAAGATCGTGCACATTTGTGAAAAAAATGAGAGAAGATCGTGGTCAAAATATGCAGGGTTATTTCGGCCATTCCCCCTAAAACAACTGTTTTACAATAATTGACATAACATATTTTCTACATAATTGGTTATGATATGTTTCATCTCAATCAATGAGACATATATTATTATCGATGATGTAAACTCGTATTTTATGTCAATTTTTGCGGCTATATGACTCTTTCCTTTAGTTTTTGTTGTATTTTTTCTTCCTTAGGAATTGTAAGAGTAAAGGCCAAGGGTCTAGCTAGCTAGCTAGCTTTCATGTAAAATTAATGGTTTGTTGAATCGAAATGGATGACTCGTTTCATCTTGAGTTTACAAGTCTAATTAATTAAGTGATTTAAAAGTTATGCCAAAGTAAATGGTCGTGCCTACCCTTACATGTTCTTACTAGCTATGTGAGAGTACGTGTGGAAAAAAAAAAAACGCATCTCATTTCATCATTTGGTAAGTAGCTAGGTACAATTAATAAATCACTATATATATATATATATATATATATATATATATATATATATATATATAACTTTTCTCTGATTCATGTTGTATATAAATTTTACCAGCTTTAGCTGGCTGATACGCAAAATCATAAAGAAAACACTCAAATAAAATAAAACGTAAGCGGTGTTGATCACTAAACATGACCTATATATGTTCATGTAAATAGATCCACGTACAATCTATGATCTATAATTACGCAGTGGCACAATGAATGTGTAGCGAAAATACTGGGAAACTAGTATAGAAGAACACTAAGACATGGAAGTTTCGTTTTCTTTTAGGACGAGATTTTCTTGATGAAGAAAAAACGTACGTGCGTGTTTATATTTCGTATTCGTAAAAAAACATGATCCGATCAAGTGCTTAAACCGTCGTCATCGCCTGATCTAAAAGAGCTTACCATATAGCTCACACACAAGATTTTTATACTAATATGAGGTTCCAAAAATAAAGCAGCATGAAACTTTAGTCTTGGTTCGTTGCATGAGATGAAGGAGTGTCGTTTAATTAAGAAAGAAAGCTGGTAGATATATAGTACTACAAAGAATCCATCGCCACATCTCATCAGGTGTCTTGTGACGGTGATCTTCACCGTTGATTTGTGCAGGATCTAGATGATCACCGTTGTGGCACACGAATGTGCCCGTAGCACCACTCATAGTACTATGACAAAAGCCTCTCGTCGGTCTGGTGCAAACCTCTACAAAAACGACAACATGTTAATTACCGCAGTGTACTCTACTCTCTTTCTTTCTGTTTGTTTGGGGGTTTAAACTATTCTCTGTCGACATCATCCTCTGTACGTTCCTCTTCGTTTTCACTTTAATTAGTCTTCTTTTCTAATGACCCACCACCAATTAAGATGATGACTCCCCCCCACTGCCCCACACCCACCTACGTACGACATAGGATAAATAAGTAATTAATCAAAGTTATTTCAAGAGTAATATAAAAATATTTGTGCAATATAATGTAGGAAATCCCTTTGTCATTTATTGTGCTAAAAAAGTTTTATAAGGACAGCTTCAATATTCTAAAAAAATAAATGATGACTTGAATAATTACTTATTTTTTCCGTTGTGAACACCTTTTTCCCTAGGTCTGATGCAAAAGACAAAATGTGTACGATGCATTGGATTAGAATCCTAGGCGAAGTAAAAGTGCTTTGCTTTTCACTTTATCGGCTTCTTTTTCGTATAGGAAATTGTTCTTCATTTTTAACAGGAAAGAGAAAAGATTTCAGGAATCAACACTTCGGAAAAACAAATTTAGCGATAATTAAGGACAAATACACCTTTAAATACCTTAAATCCACTATTCGTTATTGTGTTTTACAGTAGAATAGAATCAAAATGCATTGTTCCACTACCGTTTTATAGTTTTTTTATAAAAATGACCTTGAAAATAAGGTCTAAAATATCGAATTGGATGTCATAATAAAGAGAACGAAAAAAGTAAAAATATGATAAAAAAATTATAATTTTTTGACGTTCAAAACAAAAAATTACCAATCACTCATGTAATTGGGTAGGAGACAGAACTTAAATTGCAATGAAATATAAACTTGTGCTCTTTCTCAAAAAAAATTTCAATTGAGCTATTTTCATGTTTCCATCTACTACCTCCGTCTCATAATAAGTGTCGACATTTTAGAAAAAAACGGTCTCATAAAAAGTGTCGCTTTATATTACCAATACTTCATTTAATGTTTATTTTCCAAAGATACCCTTTAGTCAAATATTTATTTAGTACACTCATTTCACATTCCAAAACAAACATTTATTATTTTTTAGGGGTAAGTATGTCAATGTAGTATAAAAACACAACACATTAATTACATTTCTTAATATGTGTGAAAACTAAAAAGATGACACTTAATTTGGGAACGGAGGTAGTATAGTTTATCCTTAATTACGAGAAAATGGGAATCAGGTAACTATAGGGATCCAATTTTTTTTTTCAGATACATTTTTTTTCAATTAGCACGTGCGAATTTGCACGTTTTGGAGCCAACCCGTGCAAAATTGCACGGGTTCAATACAAAGACACATGAGAATTAAAAATTGATAAAAACACCTTCAAAATGTACAAATTTGCACATTCTGAGTCCAAAAGGTGCGAATTTGCACATGTTGAAAATGTGCAAATTATTCAAATTTCAAAAGGTGCTATTATTAAGATTTCAAAAACTACGTCGAAAGGGTATCATATGAGATCTCAAAATGAAGAGAAGAAAAAAAAATTGATGATCGATGTTCTAAATCAAAAATTACGGTCGTTTATAAGAAAAACGCTCCGATTAATGCAAATATTTTTTCGTCTTTGAAAATTTACGTCGTAAGGGTATCGTATGAGATCTCAAAAAAATGAGTAAAAAAATATGAATTTTGGTGAAAAAATTTCGATATCGAAGTTCTAAATCAAAAGTTACGGTTGTTTAAAAATCAAAAAATAAGCATTAGCAGCAAAGAATTCAACAGATATAAGATGAATATGGAACGCTGAACAAACGCGCTGTAGCGTAAGGGTAATTTTGTCCGTCTGATTTTTTTTTATCCTTTTTTCAACTAAAAAAAGGGATGTGTCATGTTTATTCACTTTGAGTAGACTTTTGGCTCCTTCCCCACAAAACCCAAAATTAATTTTGATTAACATTAATTAAGTCGGTTCTGGAATGTTATGGTAACGTGTGTGAACATAAATTATGCCATGTGACTTAATTAAGTCGGCTACAACTCCACGCACTTAGGGCTTAACGCTTTAGCTTGGCGAATAAGTCGGTTTGGGCCGACTTAAATTGCTTGTAAAGAGGGATACAAGCTCATCATCTCCATGACTCCATTACATAAAGAACCCCTATAAATGCGAATAATCAATCGAATTCCCTCATAATCTCTGCTACACACCAAAAATAAATAAAATACAATAAATAATAAAAAATAACATTGCATTCAAATTGTGTCGAAGAGAAGTTAGAGATCGAGTAGTTCGCCATAACTTGAGTTTTTAAAGTACTTTAACACTAGAAACATAAACCATTGTATCTTAAAATACAATTGCCACACCCGCAGGCAGGGTATACTTGGTTTTTTTAAAGTCCCATTTCAGGCTTGATTGTTTTAGGTTCGTCGGCAAAGTCCACGGTCCACAAATGAGATTCATCATTACATTTAGACCGGCCCATAAAAAGTCAATCATAAATGCATGTAGATTTTTAATCAACAGACATTTTTTACTAATATTTTTCTCCTCCTTTATTTTTGACAGAATATATTTTTCTCCTTCATACATTAAATATAATAGGTTTTTGGTGGGAGGTCCTAAATAATTAAAAAATCAGGATCAAATGAAGCACATAATTAATTAGGACAAAACTGTAGTATAATGCCAGAATTATCCTTTTTCTAATTCTCTTAATATATTTTTTTTCCTGTTTCTAATTAATCTATTAACCATATACCCTAGCTCTCTCTTCTTCGATGAACTCCCTCCCATGGCTACCACCGACTTGTCCGGCAACACTTCTCCACCGGCCACCACCCTCCAAGCCTCTTCCTCAGCCACGCCCTCTTCCATTATAGCCCTGACTCCACTGGTTCATGCACCAAGCTTTCATCCTTCTTCCTCAATCTCTTCAGTTGCCGCCGTCAGCTCCTTCTCCGGCTGAGGATGATCCTTCACTGGATTCCGGCAGTGACCTAGAAGAAGATGGTCAGTCAATTTAATTATTGTTTTTTACTAATTAATAATCCATATCTAGTCTTTATTTGATTGTTTCCTATCTTCATTACTTTTTTTTTGTCCTTAAACCCATTTATTTAATAAACGAATCAGAGAAGGAAAACGAAAATCAAATCAAGGATTCGCACGGTGGACGGAATGGATTGCACCGGCGGCCATGATTTTTCTGATGTAATTACACCAAGCTTGAATATAGAGAAGCAAAAATGGCATATCCAGATGAAGGAAAGGAGGCGGAGAGATCAGAAAATGACAAAAATAATGGCAAAAAAGCTACTTCGACGGTCGCCGGCAAGCTGCAATTTCCGGCGGATCTGAAATTTCCGGCAAGCTGCTGTTTTTTTTTTTTTTTTTTTTTTTGAAAAAGTTTAGTGTTGTTGTTGTTGCTATTAATTCTGTAAAGTTACTACATTTTTTTGATGTAGTTTATCTCTTTTATGGTACATTTACTATTTGTTTATTGACCGTTACGATATTTTACGGGTTGTTACTACATCTTTTTAGGTTTGTTACTACTTGTTTATTGATGTTACGTCATTTTAATGTTACGGGATGTTACTTCCGTTACGACTTTTTACGGATCATTACTAATTATTTTTTAACAAATAAGGTCACATTACTACTTGTTTTTAGACCGTTACTACTTTTCATTGGATGTTACGACATTTTATGAGCTGTTACTACTTGTTTCTTGACTGTTACTATTTGTAGAAGGGTAAAAAGTAAAAAGGGGTATTTTTGTCCAAATATTTTGTTTTTGTCCTTTATAACAGCTGAAAAATAAGAATGTCCTTACAGACCCATTTATGTGTTTTTTTTGTCCTTATAGCCCCTTCCCCTAAATATAATTCACACTAATAGAGTAAATAAAAAATATTTAAAAAATAAACTTGAATTAATCATTTTAAAGTAAACTAGAAATATGAACTTAAATAATTATTTCATTCATCATCGATAGTGAGATCACATGCCGCTATATAGTTGTAACGCCCCGTTCCCGGATACCGAGTCATTATCCGGAAGAGAAACGCTCAGCACGTATAGTATAAAATAAATCTCATATTATACGTAAACATCTACGTCGTCGTATCAAAATAAAGCAAACAGAAGCAAAAAAAGACTCGGGTAAAAACATAAATACTACTAAGAATAGATACAACTATTCTAACGATAGGAAAAGGGACTTACAACAACGGAAAAACTTTACAACATACGATGTCTCAAGGAAAGAACTGGCAAACTTGCCTTACAAAAGAGAAACGATAACAAACCCTGAATTTCATACCACTAGTCTATTACATGCAATGAACACAAAATAACGGGAAGCATCGTCTTGGTATCACCAACATCGAACGTCACCATCGAACTCCTCATCGAGCTCATGATCCATTTGTCATTTTCTCACCTCACAATGCATAAAACAAACATGCAAAGGATACATAGGTACTTATCAAGAGTGAGAATCTAATGAATAAACAAGCGTTACAACGAAAAGGTTATTATTAGAATTATTAAGTTACCTTCAAGAGACCGACTCAATTTAGGGTTCACTACATGTCCATCAACATGTCATGACTATACGTTTCTAACTTAACTTATCGATGTTACATCCGCATTCAAAGGTACTATATACGCACATCCATCAGGGGATATACCTTGCAACATATTGGTGGATCACACCAATAACCACGGGGGAAAGCCCGAGGGTGTACACGTTCGGCGAAGTCCCTCCGTACTTGGGGTCTCGTGGACCTACAGAGTTATTCACTTTCTTTGAACGCCCACACATCGCGATATAGTCTGGTGCCTATCCAAGAATGACATGATGTTTAATTCCTTTTTACTACACAAGTATGTAATTTATTAATTGTTGTTAACTAGCCACCTAAGTATTTTTAAATAAGTTCCCTCACATCCACTACTTTCTTTCCTAGACCATTAGACACGGACAATGCCTAGAAATTACGCATAAATTGATGAATGATAATTCATCAAAGCACAAGCCTATCATGCTCTTCCGACGGTCCCGAACTTCAACTCTTAGGAAGAGTACATTCGGTGCTGGAACCAAACTCATCAGAAACTCAATCAAGGCTTGTTCATCTTCAATTAATGTTATCAGATCAAGAAATAACAATTACAACTGGTCTCAGGGCTTAAAACACAACATTTCCCCAAAACAGGGGTTGTGCGTGCGCACTCTTTTGGAGTGCGTCCGCACCGGACGACCAGAAGCATTCCAAATCTTTCTGCTGGGCCAGTGCGCTTACACTGGCCTCTGGTGCGCTTGCACCGCACGAAAATTCTCAAAACATACATTTTGCTCTCTCAGTGCCCGGTGCGTTTGCACCGAGCGCAGAAAGCCCTAAACTCGATCTTTTTTGCCCTTTATCGATTCCTACTCGAATCCCAACAAGTTTAACATCGAAATTACTTAGAAAACAACAACAAAACATGTTCTAAACATCTTATAGCATATCATAGCATAGCAACAATATATATAAACACGAATCCGTGCTACAAACCAACACTAGCACTCAACCTAAACATTGTAACACGTAATTACTCATTAGGAAGAGTCTCTTACCTCTATTGCAAGGAATCTCATGGCAAAACGCCAAGCAACTGCCGCAACTCTTGAACCTCTAACCCAAAACCTATTTGATCAACAATTAACCCTAAAAAAATATTATTTTTCTTGCGAAACCCGAGATGGAAAAGTGTGTGAAACGGAAGGTTACCTGGTTTACCTTTTGTAAAACTATTTTAGGACAATCTACACTCCAATACGACCGTTTTGACTACTCATGGCTACAAAACAGAGCAACGGATTGAAATATATGAATTTTTGAAGAATCGAACTCGACGAATACCAAAATTTAAGGCTAAACCGGAACTTACGAAATAGGGCGATGTTGTTTTCCAAAATTTCGTCTCGTCGCGGTGATCACTTTTCTTTACTGCGGCGTTTGAAACGATGAACGGATTGGCCCTGCGATTGGAGTTTATGTTCTTCCTTTTTCCTCTGTTCTTCTGCGTTGCTCCTCTCTGCTGTCGCGGTTCCATCGTTTTTTTCCTTAAAATTTACGTATAAAACCAATAAGGGATTTTGGGGATTATTTCTTTTTTATAGCCTTTAATTAAATTCCTTAATTAAATAACTACATTCTTTTAATTAAATAAAATAGGGTAAATAATGATTAGGTCGTAGTAAAAATATCCAATTACTATTTTATCTTTTTCTGAAAATTCGGATGTTACAATAGTCTAGTATTTTAGCTTTATGTTTTTTTTTTTTTCTGTTGATGTATGTCTATTCGACCAAAAAAACGTTATCTGCATGTAAAAAAAAAATTCTTCTTATTTTTCGTTATTTCTATTAAAAACTGATATTCAGGATTTGTTTCTGAAAAAAAAATAAAAATTTCAGGATTTATTTTTTTTTATTTTTAAAGAGTATGCAACTTGCTGTTAATGACTAATTACCTAACAAAGTGTAGTGTCGACAAATAATGGCCCAATTACATATTTTAGTCCCAATATTCTTGTTTCTATTATGGTCATTATCTTCATGATTAATTAAAAGTCTAACAAAGCATGCTTCATACGTAGTGCATGATCACATAGCTGTGTACAAAGACTGCAGATGCAATGCTTTTTGGTTCCTTTTCCTTCATGACGTTTCTATGTTATCTACTATCTGACTTTTGTTTGATGTGTACTGCGAACAGGGGCGGACGTAGGCCCCGGATGAAAAGGTCCGATATTTTTATGGTGCGACAAGTACATTCCCGGGGGCGATACAAAAGCGGGGGTTGCCGGACCAAAACAACCCTAAACAAACACAAACTAACATACCATACAACACAACAAAGCCGAATAACAGATCGGGTCGAGGGTGCTGAACAAAAGGAAACTTTTCCGTAGGAAGACGTTCAGACATATGAATCCTTGGGCAATCTATTATTCGACAAACACCGACATAGAAACTAAAACAACAAACTACAATAATTAAACAAACTAAACAAACTGGAAAAGTAAAACTAAGATAAAACGGCCGCCGAAGCACCGCCGAGCCCTTGCAAGCCAGACGCCCCTCCTGAAATCCAACCAACAAACCACGAGCTGCCGCGAAAGTTTCCACAGGTGACGGATGGGCACGAAAGTTGCCACTAGTGACCGACAACAACTCAAGATCAGCAGCGGAAATAGGAAGCCGAAGACTGAACCTCCGAGAAAGATCAACGCAGCGGTAACGAACCGGGAGGAGAAGAGGCCAAAAAAACAGAGCAGGATAGAGCCATGCCATCCTCCACCAGGTTGTCTTCCCCACCAATCCAAGAATCTCGGCGCAAGACACAAAACAACAACTACAGATCCGCAACCCACCACCACGATCAAGACAATATCTAAATTAGAAGCTGTCAATCCGATGAGGGAGACAGGATAGTTGCAAACGGCAGAGATTCAAAGATCAAAATCAAGGAGAAAGAACAAAAACAAAGAAAGAACAATATTTACAGATGGCCGCCGGCAGCAAGCCCCGGCGCCGGCGCCGGAGAGGTTAACAGTGGAAGAGGGAGAGTTTTTCTTTTAGATAGAGAAATGCCCCACCGCCCTATTACACCTAGCCTGACAGATTTTGAATAAAAGAAAGCGAAATGCAGGAAAGAATCTCTCAATGGTTAAAAGAAATGTTCAGTTCTAAAAAGTTTAAATAAAAAAAAAAAAAAAAAAAACAACGGCAGACAGATTGGATATTATATGACTACTCAAATCTTCACATTCAAGGGCTCCGTCAAATTTTTATTCTTTTTTTAATACGCAAATCGGATTTTATCATTGTTTCCACGGTGGTTTTGGAGTTAGATGGTGGATTTGGTGGATTTATTGATAGACCGAGAGAGAATGATGAATTTCTTTATGGTAAGAGATGATGGAAATGGTGATTTTGGTGGTTAAAGGGTAGAGAAGATGGGGGTTGTAGGATGTTATTGTGATAAAAAAGATTTGGATATAGTGAAAATAATCTGGATGTAGTAAATTTGGATTTTAATAGATGTGGTGTCATTAGTAGATTTATCATTTAAAAACTTAATATGTGGTCCCCGAAGTAAATACATACTACCTCCGGTCTAAATTATAAATTATTTTCACATTGATTAAGAAAGTAGTTAAATGTAATTAATGTAGGGATAAAATGTCTAATACACCCCTTGACTATCATAAATACAACAATTGTGGAGTAAATAAAAGTGGTTGGATTGATATAAATTAGGGGTAAGATAAGAAAAATGTTCATTAACGCTCTCTTGATATGGTGAATGACTTTTATAACTAAAAAAAGTAGGATGACTAGTATTTTATAACTAGTTGTGGTGCCTACGGTAGAAAAAATATGATGCCTTTAAAGACACCCATATTTAATACCCAAGTAAATAGTGTTCAAAAATATCAAAATTGATTTTGATACCTATGGCTTAATACCATGGGTTGGACTTGCCCTTAAAGCATCAGTATTTCCGATGGAAGGAGTAAGTAAATTCGGAAGATGATGACATCGACGATATGGCCTCACTCTGACTCTCACTCTCACTCTCACTCTTTATTAACCTTTTCCGGAAAACGAGACATAAGAGCTTCGCTTTCAAGTTTATTCACCACCGGCCACCACCACTATCTGCAGTGCTGCCGGAAAATCCATAATGAAACATGATACCTGGCCGACTAAGTCCGGCAGTCCATGCTTCACGGCCCTACCTTTAATGAGTAAACACCAAACTCGCCACCACCGATCATATGAACCCGATTCGCAACACCCCGTAACCCCTTATACTCCCCGACCTCCTCCACCGCGGCGATTCAACAAACCTCAAGTCAAACCTTTTTCTTCTTCTTCATCGAAATCCCAGGTCGTCAATCCACATAATTATCAATCCCGCGATTTTTCAACGCTCCCGTACGACGTATTGTCGAAAATCGCGGCGACTTTCTCGTTGCCGAATTTGCGATCAGCGTCACTGGTCTGCACATCATGGAGAGACGCGCTTCGACCTTTGAGAGAGGCGATGCTTTTTTTGAGGTATGGGAAGAGGTTTAAGCATGGGCGTGGTGGGGTTAAGCGCAATTTGACCAAGGCTTTGGATTCATTTCTGAAAGGGGCGGAGCGTGGGTCCACGCTCGCTATGGTTGATGCTGGATTGCTTTATTGGGAATTGGGGAAAAAAGAGGAAGGAATTGCTTTGTATAGAAGAGCTGCTGAGCTTGGTGATCATGATGCCCAGTCCAATTTGGGGATTTCTTACTTACAAGGTACACCTTTCTTAGGGGTTTAAATCACTTTTGATGTAGTACAGAATAAGAATTGACCTTGACATGTTTTTTTCTTGCCAATAACCTCAGATTACTTAGTTGATAGTATCGTACGAGTCTTTAATGGCACCAAACCTGAGTGTGAGGTTGGACTTTCAACTTGCCACCAGTTGAACGTCGTTGTCGTGTGGTGCCTCTCAAGACTCCTGTGTCATATTACTTGAAACTTGTTATCTGGTTCAGAAATTCATATTACTTGAGACTGGTTATCTCGTTCAGAAATTGAATGCTGTTTGAAGTCTTTCCTTTCAATGGAAAAATTGTATCAATGTGGTTATTTCACGCGTGTTTATGAAAGTTTCATGAGTTCCTTATATGAGTAGTGTTGATAACATTGAGTATGGAGTTATTAGTAAAGGGGAGTGAGTACGAGGAAGGGATGATTGCTTGAACAAGCTGTCTCCTGATTTTGGAATAGACATCATATTAAAATGAAACTCAGGCACACATTAAACATTATCTAATACCAGATCAGTATTAACTTTAACTTTGCCAATGTGTGTAATTTTGATGTCTCTGCCATTAGGCAAACTAACAGTCATGTTGCTAAAAGATTCACAATGAGAGAATAAAGCTTTATCAAAGATAATATGATCAGTAGCACCTGAATCTACTACCCAATCAAAGCAATTAATACTTTTAGAAAAGCCTGAATCTGAAGTACCAAAGTTTGTTCACAAAACAACAGAATTGACTAAACTTGGACCATCCACATTGATACTTTGAGATCCAACCTTCAAAATACTAAGGATTTGTTGATACTGCTCTTGAGTCACAAGAGCTCTTGGATCTATAACAACATATTGAGAGTCTTGTTCAACAAAATCACCCTTAATACACATATTGACATTGTTGGCTGCCACAAATCTGCCTCTACCGCTTCCCCTAAAATTAGCAGGGTATTCATGCTTCTTATAACATCTGTCCACAATATGACCAGCCATACCACAATGTGTACACTGTGGTTTCTTGTTTCCATTACTATAATTCTTCCTAAAATTGGCATTTGCATTCTGATCCTGTCCATGGTTGCTTTTCATCAACACATTATTGTCCATATTTTCAGAATTTGAGCCACCAAGAACATTAACAGAACTGACACTTGGACCATTAATTACCCCATAATCTTGGAATTCTGAATTGGAATAATGTTATAGTTTGCGAATCATGTTGGCTTACCTGAACTAAATAAATTGCCGGCAGTTTTCCTAAGATCGCGTAACATTCACTGTTAAAACGCATTTTCCTTTGCTAAAGGCAGAGGTATAAGGTTGAAGCGTTAGTATTCTGCTGTGCAAAGGGTCTTGTAATTGTAATGTCTAAAAAAAGTCTTGTAAAGACGTTAACTTAAAAAAAATGTCTTGTAAAGACGACCAATTCATCCTTCTACCTCTAACAATTTGAAATGCCTAACTGCAACCAAGGGTGAAAAGAAAAATAAAACATGTGACATTGACGTAGTGTATATAGGAGAGCCAAGCTTGTTACGGCGTCAAAGATTATTCCGTGTCATAGCTTAGGAAAATGTTGGGTAGATACTAGATACTGAAAAAGCATTCTTGATTGAGGGATTACGCCTTTGCTTGATGAGTTTATCACACTATTATCTTATAAATAAACATAGGCTTTGATCGATGATTGATCAAATACTGATGCCTCGTGCAGTTGATCCCCCAAACTTCCAGGAGGCTGTGAGATGGTTGTATGAGGCTGCTTTTGCTGGTCATGTTCGTGCACAGTACCAACTTGCCCTTTGTTTACGTCAAGGGAGTGGACTGGATCCTAATATCCGAGAAGCGGTATTCACTCTGCCTCTGAACTCTTCTGGTTAATATACACCTTGATTTAAATAGATTTCTTGTTCACGTTGATATTTATGTTTTGGGTTTTCTTTTTTTCGTGTAGTTGGTTTTTCCAGCAAAAATGTATATCTTATGACAGTCAGTAATTTTGTTATAGGCTCGGTGGTATCTGCGAGCTGCTGAAGCTGGTTATGTCCGTGCTATGTACAATACCTCATTGTGCTACTCATATGGGGAAGGTTTGGCACAATCTCATAAACTAGCAAGAAAATGGATGAAACGAGCTGCTGATCGTGGTCATAGTAAAGCGCAATTCGAGCATGGACTTGGTCTATTTTCGGTATGCTCTTCAAACCCGTGTTATGTCAATAATCGTATTTGTATTGGATCTAGGTTTCTTATAAGAAAAGTTGTAGGGAAAATGGAGGACCTTTGTTTTAAACTTTTCTGGTTTGTAAGTAGTTGGAAGTTTGTTCTAAAATGCCTGTGGTGTATTTATTTGGGCAGGAAGGGGAAATGATGAAGGCAGTGATATACCTAGAACTTGCAAGTAGGGCTGGTGAGACAGGTGCAATTCATGTAAGAAATGCAATACTACAGCAACTTTCTGCAACTTCCCGGGATCGAGCTATGCATATTGCTGATAATTGGCGAGCCTTGCCAGGGTGTCGCAGAATCGAGTAATCTGATTCGTTGAATTTCTGGTTGTCCCAGAATCGTTTTTTTACCAGAATGTGTGTCATCCTTGGCCTTTAGGATGGATGTAAGTTTTGTTGTGCATTACTGAACTGATGAGAACATTACTGCTCTTGTGTTCCGTTGACTTCATGTCGTAGATGTTTGGGAAAAAGCTTGGAAACTATATATATGGTAATTAGTTGTTTTCTATTTTTGGACAGTCTTTACGATAGGGGGAGCCTTACTAAATCACATGCCTGTATCTGTTCAAACAAACGCCACGCAAAAGAGGATTTTGTATTAATCCTGATTAACAAATATAAATTTATAACACAAGCGTAACATGTACAAATAAATATTCTAGGATTATGAAACAAATGCAACATAAGAACACTATACTATACAACAACAGCATGTTATGTGACAAACCCTCCAAATTGAAGAAGATAGCAACCCTTATCTTTGGAGAAAGAGAGCAGTGCCAACCAGGCCTGCCCATAGTGATAAAGCTATCCAGAAAGTTTGATTCTTCTCCAAACCAACAGGTGGTCTCCATACCATAAAATCCCCCAAGTAATCCTTGCTTGATGGAAGTTGGTTGGTAATGGTACCGCTTATCTTTTCATCTCTGTCCTTGTATTTGTCACTCCACGTTGCAGCGTAGCTGTAAAAACATCGTGTTGTCCGTCAGTATGATCTACTGATTAATGCTTACAACAGATTTAATGCTTACATGTCCATAGTTCCATCCAAGTGGTAAGTGACAAGTGTCTGTATTGTGAAGAAAGAAAAAAGTGCACGTTATCATGTTCGAAAACTTGGCCCTATGGCGCTACTTGAGTTATAATGGTTACAGTGACTATTTAACTCATTGTCGGTTACTAGAGGTGACCCTCACCATCCCTCACGGTATGACACCTAGTTACATCAGATAATCGGCTCTGGTACCACTTGTAACGTCCTGGTTACCAGCATTAGTTGAGCCAAATAGGATTCCAGTAACTAAATAGGGTCATCTTCCTTGATTGACCACTACAAGTGGATTCTAGTCACCCCATGTCTCATGGTGACACTATGTTTGGTACTCGAGCCCAATAACAACCTATAAGTTGGGTCCAGGGGTGCTACTTAAGCACTTCAATAACTACTTAGGCCCATCGTCCTTGCTTAGTCTGTAAAGCTAACAAGTCCTATCAAGATACAATGTTGAGGTCCAGGGGTGTTACTTAAGCACTTCAATAACTACTTAGGCCCATCGTCCTTGCTTAGTCTGTAAAGCTAACAAGTCCATTATGCCTCAACATTATATCTTGAAAGCGTTTCTCTCACCTTTTTAATATGGGATATTACACGGGTCACTCATTTTTAAGCCTTCCTCAAAATCCATACTAGTCACTCATGATCTAAGCTTGTCTAACTAACCACACTAAGCAAAAGATTAAACTACTCCTACCTACTGAAACTGGAACTGTCATTATTGAATAATGAAGAAGAAGAAAAGCTATCTACACTAACCTATCATAGCTTGAACCAATAAGTGGTATAGTAACCATCTCTTCCCGCGTAATCTTTATCCTTGGTGCTTGCAATATATATCGGAGATCTGCAGCTTGGCGCCGAATGCTAACACTTGGGTGAGTACTTTCCAGCTTCTTGTAAAGAGCTATGCAATCAGCATGCCGTTTATTTGCTTCGTAAGCCATTGCAAGCCATATCTGTATCTGAAAATGACAAGACAACAATAAATCTCAATAGATAAAAGTTTAAGAGATAACATATGTATTAATGTGTAAGAACTAACCTCACCACCAAACAAAGTTGGCCTAGGAATGATGGTTAAAGCACCTTCTAGGAACTCAATAGAACGTCCATACATTCCCCTTCCATATGCTCTCTGCCCCAAGTCGAACATAAGTTGTGCCATTTTTCTTCTTTCTGCTTGCTCCTTTGCAACCTAGTTTTACAAAGCCAAGCAAGAAAATATGATACATGGCCTTCATTGCATTAAAAAAATGTATGCATTGTTACCGGCACCACACCAAACCTAACCAAAAGCTCAAAGTCAATTCAAGACCTTGTAATCAAAGTCGATTCTAGAACATATTATAATCGAAATCTCAAAGTTGATTGTGACAAAAAAAAAACCTAGTGAAATTGATTCAATGGTTTAGAATCCATTAATGATGCCATGATAAACTGTGGTGCCATTAAAGGAGCTCATAAATATACTACATATTCAAAGGCTAATCACTAATTTGAAACATTTGAGGTCTTCTGCTGGAAAAAGAAGGAATCAATTTCTAACACAGAAAAGATTGGGAAAAGAAATCACCTTTTCGAGCTCTTTTCGGACTCTCATGCGTTTCTCTTCTTCAGTTTCTCCATTATTCTGACCAGCAAACTCTTCATCCACTCTATACTGCAATTCTTCCGCCGTCTTTTCCAATTCCCTCGTCTCCTCGATCTCCTTCACTCTCTTCCTCATCTCTTTCTCCCAATCAAATTCCTCCTCATCTTCGTCACTCCAATTACCGTTTCCGTTTTCATCGTCGGAATTCTCGTAGTCCACTGCATTCACCTTCGATTTCAACTTCAACTTCAACTTCTTCGATTTCTTTGATATAGACTTCTCTTTATCCAATTCCAAGCTATTAATCGGCTCTTTCCTGAACAGATTCAGCACGATTTCTGGTAGAATCACCGGTACAGCTAACCGCGGCTGAGCTTTCCGGTCCGGCGACGTGTAACTCCGGGAAGAAGTCATGTGGCTCGGCTCTAGGACGCGAGTAACGTTGCTTAAAACTACAGCCATGGCGTTGTGCACAGTAGAAAAAAAGGTATTGCGATTTGCGAATAAACAGGGAACACAAAAATTAGAATGTTTTTCTTTGTAAAAACGGTTGGGGAAGACGATGTGAAAGAGATATTTTGGTGACAAGGAATCGGAAATGACTGAAGAGGCCATTGAATTATTGAGTAAAGAAGGATTGAGACGGGTTTGAGCCATGGGCAATATTGTCCAGAGAAGAAAGAAAACATGGTGTTCTGGGAAGAGACTTCGTGGCTGCTGAATGGACCCGTGCCAGAGCTGTTGATCACGCAACGGTTTGCTTTCACGGGAGGGCTTCAAATCAACGGTAGTAACTGCTTCTTTTATTTTTTCTTTTTTCTTTTTTCTTTTTTTTTTCCTTAGGGTAAATACTTCCCATTCTTTTGCTGACAATTCCTATTAGAACGTGTCAATCTCTTTTTTAAAGGGTAAAAACAATTTTTATCAACAATCTATCGAACTAGTAAGAATTACACGAGCGGGTATGGAAACGTCTCATCATATATGTGTTAATAAACGAAGACTTTTCATTGCCTTCAAAGAAAAAGTAAAGTATAACAAAACGAGGTAATAAGTGCAACAATTTTCAAAAAAACTCATGGAAACGTCTCATCACATATGTTTTACTAAATTAAGATTTTCATTGCATTCAAAGAAAAGTAAAGTATAACAAAACGAGGTAATAAGTGTAACAATTTTCAAAAAATACTTCCGTCCGGAAAATGATTTTTGGTAAACCGTGAGGAAGTCCCTTCAAAAACCACTCTATTATATTCAAGTGATGGTTGAGAAGATGGCATGATAAACAACAAAAGTTTCGCCATTAAACACATCAAACCCCCTTTCAAGCTTTCGTATGATATTGTTATGAATATCTCGATTAATTAGAGTTATGGATCAGTTCCAACCACAACATTCTTTATATCCAAAAGCGACATTAACATTAATTTTCAAGATTCTAAGATTCGCTGGCTTGCAGGGTAACTTTAAACTCAGTGCGTCTTATAGCCAACATAAGCATATAAGTTTGATCGTTAATATTAGAGCTTCTCCAATGGAGAAGAATAAAGGTTTAAACCTTTACAAAAGTTTATTTGCCATTGGAGCAATTCCAAGTCACCAAAGCTTTATGCAAAAGCTTTATTTTTTTCAACCGGTTTATTACGCAAAAATCTGACATTTTGCTTCTTTTTTTTTATGGTTGTGTGAAGTAGAAAAAAAAATTATGTGTAATGGGTTTTTTTAAAATGTATTGTGGGGCCATGCTATATATAAAGCTTTTTGATAGGTTTACGATTGTGGAGAAAAAATTTATAGATATAAAGTTTATAAACGGATGATGTGGTACGGTTATAAACGTTTTCATAAATTTATGATCGGAGGTAACCTTAGTGTGTAGGTGAAACTCTTTCTCCCAAACAACCTTGCATATCTAGACTTTCATATTTCCATAAAATGCATAGTGTTTGGACCCAAAACCAATTCAATTTTGGTATCATAACTTTCTAGCACCATTTTATACCTCGATTACCTTCATCACATTATTAGAGTTTTTTTTATACAATTTATTTACAATGTGAAAGCAAATGCCATATACCGCCTCCCGGCAGATGTAGCATCAATAGTTTTTGTCGGTGGACACCACACCATACCTTGAACATTCCTTTCGACCTAATCTCCAATAGATACATTAGAAAAGAAAGATGATCATATCTCAATTGGGATTAGACCTTGCCTACTTGTTTAACGTAAGTACAATGACAAATAGCAAGTCGAGCCGTTCTATCGTGAGATTGACGAAGACGACGTAATGGATCCACAATCACAACCCTTCGGCTAAGAAAACCAAACGTTTGGAAGACATTATATTTTAGTTGCCACAACAGAAAGTTACCACAAAAAGGACTTTAATTTCAAAGACAAAACATTCTTCTGCCTACGTCTACCACGAAAGGATTTCAATTTCAAAGACAAAACATTCTTCTACCTACGTCTACCACGAAAGGATTTCAATTTCAAAGACAAAACATTCTTCTGCCTACGTTTTGTTGGGTGCCACAACAATTTGGATGTGATACTTTGTACCCACCAAATAAGTTCAATTTGAGATATGCTTCCCGGTGAGAATGTCATTCTCAAATGATTATAGTTGATTATCGTTGTTACCTTTTAGAATTTAACCATTTATCTGAACCGTATAAAAAATTGTTGTATATCTTTAGCTTGATTTTCCTGATTTCCGTTGGCAACAAAATTTCTAAAATATTGAATTTTACTGCAATTTAGCCTCAAGAGGATGTGGTTCAGTAGTGTGTAGCTTGTGTGGACAAGTCGAAGAAATCATTGGACATTGTTTATTTGAGTGTTCGATTGCTAAAGAAGTCCGAGCTAGAGAAGATGTATGCAAGAGCTGGAAAAAGTTGTGTTTGACAAGTGTCGTCGATGTTATTAATTTGCTGCTTGACTGGGACGATCCTGCAACTCATTCTATAGCTCTTTATAGCTTGTGACACATTTGGAAAGCACGCAGCTCGTGGATCTTCGAGCACACCCCGATAAACATCTCTACTCTAATGAATAAGGTTGCGGCCTTGGCTGAAGAAATTGAAAGGTTAAACCCCGTGGTTCATTCTGATACTAACATGCCGCCTAGATCAATATCTTGGACCTCTCCGCCGACTGGTATTGTGAAATGTAATGTTGATACTGCTATCAAGGATAATACCCTCTCCGTTGGCGGATTTTTTCGAGACTTCGAATGCACTATCCTTAATAGCTTCTTGCTAAACTGATGAGAGTCAAATTGGATATCATTTTCTATGTAATTATACCCCGTTTATACCTCATTTTATATGTTTCCGTGGACATTTTGTTGTATTTTGATGTATTTACACCTTGGTTATCATTTCGGGACCTAGGACGTAAAGTCCGGGATTCTCGGTCTTTTTCGGTGTAATTCGCAACTCATTCTATAGCTCTTTATAGCTTGTGACACATTTGGAAAGCACGCGGCTCGTGGATCTTCGAGCACACCCCGATAAACATCTCTACTCTAATGAATAAGGTTGCGGCCTTGGCTGAAGAAATTGAAAGGTTAAACCCCGTGGTTCATTCTGATACTAACATGCCGCCTAGATCAATATCTTGGACCTCTCCGCCGACTGGTATTGTGAAATGTAATGTTGATACTGCTATCAAGGATAATACCCTCTCCGTTGGCGGATTTTTTCGAGACTTCGAATGCACTATCCTTAATAGCTTCTCGCTAAACTTAGACCGTTCCTCAGCCGTAGTTTTTGGTGAAGGCCTTGTTATCTTCCACGGTCTTTCGTTTGCTTTCGCTAAAAGATACCGCGATATCTCCATATAAAGCGATTCCAAAACGGTGGTTTGTCGCCTCCAATCCGACGACGAGGACTTCTCAAGCATTGGCCAAGTGGTAGATTCTTGCAAGGCTTCCTTGTCTTGCTTTAATTCGGTTACATTCTCGTTTATTAGACACTCGGGGAATGTCCTAACTCATTTTTTAGCCAAACATGGTTTAGCTATTTTGCCTTTCGTTGCATGGGATCTAATTTAATTTTTTTTTAGGGAAGTAATTTATATTTTCACTTCTGATAATGTCATTTTATAAAACCTTTTTTCCTTAAAAAAAAATCCATTGAATTGTTCACATTTTCATAATAACTCTTAGACACGTATATTACCGCTGATTAGGCATGTCTGAATGGTAAACCATGATGCCTCGTTACCTCAATCTCACGGACCCATTAATTATGTACTAAAAATACAACTTTACCCCTCTCAAAAAAAATCAATTTTACCCGAAAATGTCTTTGGTCGAACCAATTGGTTCAATCAATCAAAATTTAAGCCGGGGTGGGAAAATTCTTGTGTGGTGAGGGTTTTTAGAATGAAGTGACCGGTGGGTTGATCAGAACCACACAGTTTAGATGTGTGATGTAAAGTGTGTGGTTCTGATCAACCCACCATCACTTCGATGCATGTAGAGATAATAGGGAAGAAGTAACCCCCGGTGGCTTCACAGAGGTCCCCCAACATTTTTTACCAGCAAAATCCAACAAAGTCGCCTGTCGCTGTCGCATTCTCATACCCGTAACTTTTGGTTGGTTGGAGGCATAACTGAATACGTGAAAACTTGTAAACCGAAAGAGACCACATAATTTTGCTGCTGATCAGTAATGGTTCTCCATGAATAATGGCTACTACGAGGATGATGATGACCCTCTTCTCCACTTTCCCTCCTAATTCCACTTTCTCACTTCAAAATCAGCAGCTCTTTCTCATTCAACCGAATACCAGAACAAGAAGTTGTCAAGTCAAGCTGTCACATAGAAAATTTATTCGCATTTCTCCTGTACAGTGTTCTTCAATTGATGGGTATTCTGTGGATAATCGTAGTGGTGATAAAGATGAGAAGTTGAAAGAGAGCGAGAGGAAATTGAATGTGAGGGAGCAAGTGAAGAGATTGACTGAAATATTGCCCGGGGGTACTTGGTGGAGATTAGCTGACTATTCTGGCGAGCAAGGCGTTGTGTTCGACGCAAAGCCTGTGACAGTTCTTCGAGTTCTTCAGCGGGTTTGGGAGCTCATTGCTGAAGATCGATTCATTGTGTTTTCTGGCTTTGCTGCCCTGATTGTTTCTGCTGTAGGTTTTTTAATTTTGTTTTTTGTTTTGTCCATTTTCCATCATTACCGTTCAATTTTCGAAAGAAGTGACTAATTGGATTGAATAGCTGTGATGCCTTCTTGGTAAGTGAAGTTCTCTTTTTCAGGTAGTTGTTTCTGACAGCTTCCGTATATATTCTTTATTATAGTGGGGTTGGGGGGTAGGGGGAGATTTGGACCTCTAGTTACAATGGCCTTTACCTTTAACCTTAATTCCAATGCATTGTTATTGCAGTCTGGATTCTTTCTTTCGTGAGTCTCATATTCGTCACGGTTCTTGAATTTATTACATGGAAATCCTTCAAGATGCGTCTTTGGTAATATGATAGTAGTATTAAAGTTATATTTGCATCCATTAACTGCCTTGGACTGTTATTTTGGATCAGGTTTCAGAGATTTCAATCCCTAACAGCTTGGCAGCATGTATTTTTTCTGCGCAAAGTGGGAACGTCACACTGTTGCACCAGAATGTTCGTCGTTTGGTTATCTTTTGTGTTTCTTCGGCAATATGCAGGTTGACAATTTAAAGGGGTAAACCTCCCCTTTATTTAATTATTTATTTAAACAATGTAGTATATTACAGACGGTTTAGCCATTCCGTTATTCATTTTTTCTACCCCCTGCCAAATTGTGTTCTAGGTCGTCCTGGAGTGTTTCTGCATTCTTATGCTTTTATGGAAAATATCATTTACAAAGTGCTGTGGAGATCAAAGTCACCTTTGCTTTCCCAAAATCATTGCCTTAATGAAATTTAGTACATGTCTAGTACCTTGTGCAATAATCACACTTTTAATTCTCTAAAGATTTGTAATACCCTGAGGAAAAGGAAAAAAAGAACCTGCTTCTCTTTGTGGATGTGTTCTCCATATTGTTTGTATGTCGGTAGTTCAGCATTTGGCATTGTGTTTTTTTCCATGCATGAGTAAAATGTTTCTGTGCTATGCTGCAATTTTGTTTTTGGCTGTTATTTTTGTTGTAAACATGATTCCTTTTCTTGATTCTTTATCTCAGTGGTCTGCGTGGCTTTTGTTTTGGCATTGCAAACATGGTCCTGGTGAGTCTTTATTTATCCATTTGCTCATCTTGAATTTCAAGGCAAGAACCTGCAACATGTAATATGTGCTGTGCCCTTATTTGGTGATTGGGGGCCAGATATTTTTCAGTCTTGATTAAAGTGGACTTAGTTTATCGTTGCCCCCTTGTTTTCAGGTAAGAAGTTTAAGTTCAGCTTTGACAAATCCATTATGTAGCTGCAACAGCTGGTGGTCAGATAATATGATTCATCAGATATTGGACATGCTATTAAAGCATTAATATGAATATATTGCTCTTTTTTCATTTTCTCAGAGTTTTAATAATATAACGTTGTAGGTTCTGTGACGGCTTAACATTATATTGAATAGAACGTTTTCACGCATGCAGGTTAAACGAATCAGGGAAAGATTGTACTCTACCCTTCTGCGTCAGGTTTCCAAATTGCAGAAATGTTTTAGCACAGAAAAATTACTAATTTATGTCTATCGTGTGCAAAGGTTTTGTCTTTTGTTTGCTTCACTAATTTTATTTGTATCTTTTATGATGCTGCAGGACATTTCCTTTTTTGACTCTGAAACAGTTGGTGACTTAACAAGTAGACTTGGGGCAGATTGTCAACAAATGTCTCGTATAATTGGAAGAGACATAAATCTGATTTTGCGAAATCTTCTTCAGGTTAGGTATCTCTTATACCATAGTAAGATTGCGGTCAGAAGTAAAAACTCACAATCATTTGATATTTCAGGGTGGAGGTTCTTTGATCTACTTACTGGTTTTGTCGTTGCCACTTGGGCTGTGTGCCTTGGCTATATGCTCTACTCTGTCAATCGCAATGCTGGTTTATGGCCAGTGAGATCCTGTCTATCTTTTTACTTAACCTGTTTTTGACATCTTTATGCTTGACTTTGTGCTATCATTTCTCTACGGCTCCACCCCACCCAACTCCCTACCCACATGAAAAAAAGGAAAAACTTGTATAAGCTTGTCAAGTTTAGCTCTTAGGTTTTGGGAAACTTAAAGTCCTCTTATTTGATAAAGGTGAAAATCTTCTTCTAAAAATGTGAGATTACCTTATTATTTTGCTTTGTATGATGTTCTATCGATTTTTCTTATTTCAGGTACCAGAAGAAATCATCAAAGTTAGTCCAGGATATTGGTGCTTACTCTAATGAAGTAATATTATCGTCATCTTTTATTTCATCAACTAGGCGAAATTCAGTTTACAAGTTACAATTTATTTGATTTCTGTCTCTAATTTTGTCTTATGATGTCTAGGTGGCACAAGAGACATTCTCTTTGATTAGAACAGTTAGAGTATATGGCACAGAGGAGCAAGAGCTTTCGAGGTATATTATTGCAATGTTAAGAGTATGGTGCATTAGTTCTCTCATCACCAACAATAAAGAAAACTACTTTGTTGTGTTTTCAAAGTTAATAGCTGCATATTCTTGCTATTTTCCATCGAAGGATATTCCATGAATTAATTTCCAGTAAAACATTTCACCTCTTTCAATTGGGATTTTTCAAGATACTTTAATATATAATTTACTCACATGTATATAATAAAAGGTGAATGCACATATATACTTGATTTCTTTATTGCACATGCGTGTATGTCATCATGCCTTCTGTAGTGTGTCATTATGCCTTCTGGAGTGTCATAGTACCTTGTGGTTGTGTATAGGTACACAAAGTGGCTGGATAAATTAGCTGATACAAATTTAAGACAGAGCGCCGCTTATGGACTTTGGAACTTTAGCTTCTACACCCTCTATCATTCAATGCAGGTAAATAACTTTTTAGTCCCTAAAGAAACGACAACTTTTCTATATTTGAGATCTCGGTTGGCTAGGGTTGCTTTTCTAGGGAATAGATTGTGTGCATAGAGTTGTAGAACTCATTTGAGAGCGGTGTCCAGAAAAAAGATTTAGTTATCATAGTAGGCCTAAATAACCCGGTCCTTCACCACTAGACTCAAATAAGTGGGATGCTTCCATGTACCAGCTGTCTTCTTACATGGAAACTGACCAGATGAATGGATAGGTTGATGCTTTAAATACTATGTTGCACTTTGCGATAGGAAAATGATTTGTGCCATGGAAACCAGTTCGCCACTTTCTGACCTTTGCATTTTATTGGTAAATGGCTCCCCTTTCGTCTATTTTTTCTCATAAACCAACCATTTTATGATATGATTACACTTTGTGGCATCGTTTTGGTGGAATGTGTATTTACGCTTCGTGATTATTGGCTTCTATCATTTGCATTTTCTGATTCTAGATATCACATGTTATGTTGCATTCTGGACCTCAAGAATTTTTTATCTTTCATTAATAGTTTTGTTTCTTCCTGTTTAAGCTGTACTTTAACTTGTCGAATGCTTTGGCCCATGCTCTTTGTAAGTTAATTCGTTTTGATCTTGTCAAAAGGCACCCCAAAGATCGTTTAGATTTCATAGTACTTTTGATTTGGACGCTTCACGTAATCGACTCAGATTGCGCTTTGAGTTTTCATGGTGAATAGAAAAACTATTTTGTGTGAGGATTTTAGGATTCTACGCTTTAGGAACTGATGCCGTGTCCATTGTGTTGAGATATATGATTGCGATAATCCATAACCAAGATTTACTTCAATTTGTAATTTAATCTATAGGTTATGGCTGTGCTGATAGGGGGAATGTTTATTCTTGGTGGTCATATCACAGCAGAGCAACTCACAAAGTTCATACTATACGGTGAATGGCTGATTTATTCAACATGGTTGGTCGGGGACAACTTTTCTTCACTAATGCAGTCGATAGGGGCAAGTGAAAAAGTTTTCAGACTGATGGATCTGCCGCCCAGCAGTCAGCTGGTTGCAAAAGGTTTGCTGTTATTTAGCGTAATACTTAGTGCTCACTTCGATCACATAAAAAGCTTACTGTAGACACCATATTTATTTCCAGATGATTTTTTGGCTTATCTATCTGATTGCTGTATGCCTTTAGATCTGGATAGAAGAAAAGAGTCTTGCCCACATCACTGCTTCATTTTTCACATGTTTTTTTTTTTTTTTTTTTTTTTTTTTTTTTTTTTTTTGTGGGTAATCAAGGGGATGGGGGAATTTGAACTCAGGACCTCTCGATCTTGAGACCTTAGCATTTACCACTAGGGCATGCCTCATCGGCTCATTTTTCACATACTTAATTACGGAAGACTTTTAATAATCAGGAAGCCCTTTCTTTGAAAAGTATCTATATTTCGCACATAAGTTAAATGGGAAATGCTGCTGGTAAGTGAAAAGTAATCCCATGACGACAGGTATTCTAGTTTCTGTGGAAATTAATGCACGTTTAACTTTACACTTATGCGTTCCCTGATTAAGCAAAGTTGTTTAAAATCTTATAGTCGGTTGACTATTTTCTGGGAAGAATGCAGCTATCTTTTATGGATTTTGCAATACATATGCAGCAGAATTTAGTTTGAACTGCTTGTTTGTGACAGGATCCAAATTTGAAAGACTGGTGGGACATGTAGAATTCTCAAATGTCTCATTTTGCTACCCTTCGAGGCCTACGGTAGGTTTGTGTGCTATTGTTATGTATACTACATTATGAATTTGCAGTTCAAACTTATCTCTTGCATACAGTTTTTCTTTAAATTATATGCGTTGAAAACCTTATGGAACTTGTCCATTGCTAATATCGTAATGAATTGTTGTACTGGAAAAATGGTCATCTCCTCTCTTCATTTTTTCTGTACTGTATTTTTTCTGCAACGATGATGTTCCTGATCCTTGTTTTCTTAATTATTTACTACTTTGATTTATCTTCATGTTGAATGTACAAATGATTGGACTGGTGCTTTGACAATTGAGCACAGGTACATGTACTCCGGGGTATAAGCTTTAAGGTGCATCCTAATGAAGTAGTCGCTATTGTAAGTACAATTTCCTTCATTTAATTGAATGTATGTTATAACTCAGTTTCTTTTCTTGCTGGTGGCTTGTGGTCTTCCGTCTGATACATTAGATGTCATAGGATCATGATTTTGTAAACATGATCTTCGCATTATATTGATCCATAAAAGAAAATGTTGGTTAGAGTTAAGAATCTGTTGATGGAATCCGTTGCATGAATAAAATTGCCTTTAGCAATGAATGTAAAAGGTGGCAACATCACTCGAGAATAGCTTTGCGTATATTTTTCAGAGTGCAAAACTTAATTAAGTCTGCAACTGAGATTAGTACTTACAGGGATACCGTACAACAATATATTTATATATATATATATGTAAATTAGAGATCCAAATCATTCATATCCATTGAAAAAGTATCTGTAGCAGAATCTCTACTCAGATATGTGAAATACAAAATCTCTAAATTTTGCACAATATTACTGTACAGAATACAGATTCTTTATTCAAATGATGTGTAGTAGAGATTCCGATGCATGTCCGTAGATACTGTAAAATAGATAAAAGTGTTGTTTGAATCTGTAAAATAGAAAATCCGTTAAAAGGAAAGCCTTTGTTGTGTCCAGATATATAAAACCAGGTCAAAGATTTTAACTGTTGTCCATGTTTTAGTACACCAGTTTCCTTTTCTACTCCTTTTTTATTTATTCAAAAGGCACAAAGTAAGAGCCTTGTCCCCACGATAAAAGCTATCGTTGTGGTCTCTGGTTCGAGCCATTAAGCAACTTCTTTTAGAGATACAGATTGACTTGACCCTTTCCCGGACCCCACATTGAGCGCCAATGCTTCAAGCGCACCAGTCTGCTATTTTTCGTGTTCAGATTAACATACCTTAATCTAATCATATATCCAGGTTGGTCTTAGCGGAAGTGGGAAGAGCTCTTTGGTGAATCTATTACTGCGTCTCTACCAGGTACTATCATGATATGCTTGTGATAGCCACTATTTCTGTTAAAACACCTATGTGCTTGAATGTTTTTACTTTTATGCCCTTTACAAGTGCACAAATTGCTGAGGAGACCTTGCTTTGTGATTTGTCATGGTAATTCTGCTATTTTTCGTGTTCAGATTAACATACCTTAATCTAATCATATATCCAGGTTGGTCTTAGCGGAAGTGGGAAGAGCTCTTTGGTGAATCTATTACTGCGTCTCTATGAGCCAACCAGTGGCCAGGTACTATCATGATATGCTTGTGATAGCCACTATTTCTGGTTAAAACACCTATGTGCTTGAATGTTTTTACTTTTATGCCCTTTACAAGTGCACAAATTGCTGAGGAGACCTTGCTTTGTGATTTGTCATGGTAATTCTGATTTTTAATGTAGATATTGATAGATGGTTCCGCGGTTAAGGATTTGGACATCAGGTGGCTAAGGGAAAGAATTGGATACGTGGGACAGGTTTTGCCTTGTGGGCTATTAATTAAATTTTGAGATGAAAGACACTTTTGGTCCCTTGTTTCACGAGTTTTGCACTTTTATCCCCAAATTTTCACCTTTGCAGTTTTACCCCTTGTCTATGCATTCTCTTTATATTTTTGGTCCAAAGTGTCATGTTTAAACAACCAGTACTGAAGGTACAACAAGCCCCAATCAATACAAACTTGACATGCAACAAAACTGGACTGAAAAGGTAAAAAAAAAAATGTAGAGATTAGGTGCAAAGATAAAACGTGGGGCAATATTCATGAAACAAAAGGGACAAAAAGTGACTTTATCCCAATGACTTTTTGTTGAAATAGTTCAGTATACATTCCCTTATTCCTCGGATTATTCTGACCAGGAACCTCGTCTTTTTCGAACGGATGTCTTGTCAAACATAACATACGGTTGTACTAGGGATATTAGTCAGAAGGATGTGGAGCTAGCAGCCAAGCAAGCATATGCACATGGCTTCATTACAGCTTTGCCTAATGGGTATAAAACACTTGTTGATGATGATTTGCTCAGTGGCGGACAAAAACAACGTATTGCTATAGGCAGAGCCATTCTCAGAGATCCCGACATCCTCATTTTAGATGAAGCCACCAGCGCGCTAGATGCTGAAAGTGAACAACATATAAAGGTAAGTATATCTTCCCTTTATATACATACTTTTTTATAGGGGCGTCTGTAGTGGCACCACGGTCTTTTTACCATGGAACGACACCAAAAACAATCAACCGACTCAAAGTGGATTCTCATATCTAGAATCGACTGTGGAAAAAAGGTGATTGTCAATTGGTGGTATGGTGCCACGAAAGACTCCATGTTTTATATACGTTTATACGTCTCTAACAAGTTGTGAAATGCAAGCAGGGTGTCCTTCTCTAACATATACGTTTATACATCTCTAACTCCATGTGTCTTATGTATATATTTAAACCAGGGTGTCCTTCATGCTATCAGAAGTGACAGGAACACTAAGAGAACTGTCATAGTAATCGCACACAGGTTTGTTTGTAGTAATTCTCAACTAAGCAAATTTATGATGACTGTTGTATCCTTGCTGTTTGATAATTGGGATATAACTGGATTTTGCAGGCTCTCGACGATACAATCAGCAGACAGAATTGTAGTCTTGGAAGGCGGTAGAATCGTCGAGGTGCGTGTGTAGTTATTGCTCAATATTTTTAATTATTTTTTACAGCATTTCATAACCTTTACTTTTGAACTCAAAAACCTAGAAAAAAGAAATGTGGTGGTGTTAATTTCTATAAATAAAAATACACAGGTGGGGAGTCATAGTGAGCTACTGTTGAACAATGATGGGTTGTATTCACGTTTAAACAACAGACAAGCTGATGCTGTAGCATCATGATAGTGCTGTGATGGTGAATAGAGTTTTTGGTTCAATTTATTCCAATCTCTCTTCAGAGCTATTGAAATGCGTTTTATACATGGCGAATTATTTCGGATTTTCGGTGACAGAAGATCGGGGACATCATCATGTAAAAATACAAAAAAAGTGTTTAATTAGTAGAGGGGGATTATATTGATAGAAAAAGCAGAAGGATTAGAGAGCACAATGGTGATGGGTACATGCATGCACTGAAAATAATGAGGTCTGTGCGTTTTATTTGTTTACACAGAATAAAACACACATCACATGCAATGCAATACCCTTTGATGAAAGGAGTGGTTTCTTTTTAACTTGCCAAAGTGTTGTCATATTTTAGTTGAAGCAATTTACTTTTACATTTTCATTCGTTTTTGTTTTTGAAAGAATCAAAGTCGGGGGTTAGGAAGAAGGAAACACATTAACTTTGGATCGTTATTATAAACAAGAATGTTATTATAAGTGGAATCTCAGACAAAAACTGTGTTTGAGTTTGAATTCATATCTGAAAGATGGACCGTTAACAATGTAAACATAAGAGAGAGAGAGAGAGAGCGAGAGAGGGGTGGGGGGGAGAGCGAAGCTCTATGGTGGCTGCTGGATGGAATTTCCATTTTTGGTGGAATTTCCGGTTTATCTGAATTATCTTGATTTTAGTACGAATGTGATATATTATTAAGAGCAACCATAATAAGCTACTTCTGAAGATATTCTTTCATGCCTTTTGTCAGAATAGATCAATCTCTTGGCAAAATATAAAAAAATGGAAGGGAAATAGACAGCTTTTTTTTAAGACTGTCTATGCTCTTATCTATATTAAGAGAACCTTTGAGACAATAGTCTCTAAAAAAAAGCGCCCAACTAGGATTAAAAAAAGCATTTTATTAATATTTAATATTATTTTCATTAATAGATTCAAAATATTTCTTACCATTATAAATCTAATCACACAATTAATCTCCTACCTTCTATATTATCACCATTACACCATCATATCAAATAAAAATTATCTTTACAACTCTTCTATATTTATCATCCACTTATTTTTCTCCACGTCATCCAAACATCAACAATCAAAAGGCTTCTCCCCCGATCATCATTAAGGTTATTTAAGCGAACCAACTATTCCATTTCAAACTCAAACTCATTCTTTTCTTCTTCTTTTTTTTTTTGTTGATTTTTTTTTTCCCTTCAAAAAAAAAAAAAACCAGATTTTTTATTAAATAAAACTTAAACCGTACAAAATATACACATCTCAGCAAAAATACTATCTCAACGGAGCTACTAAAATTTCAAAAACAAAAGCTAGAAGTGTTATAGCCAAGCTACTCTGAGTTCACGAGCTTTATGAATTGCATCAGAAATGAAGACCGTCTTCGGGGGTCGCTGCCATGCACTTCTTGATTCCGCCTACTTTGAATGAGTTCTCGGTGGAGGAACCTCCAGAATTCAAGTTATTGTGTTTATACATGTTCACATTCAAATAGCTAATGAGCCATAAGGAGGTGTCGGTTGCTAAGATAAAGTGAGCCCCATGGTGGTGGTGAGTCACATTTTTCCACATTTGTTTGGTCCAGTTGCAATCCCGAAACGCATGCAAAGGAGTTTCCATAAACGTACCACACAAAACGCAAGTTCCATCAAGAATAATGTTCCTTGCGGAAATGAGAGCTGCCGCTGGTAAAGCGTTTTGTTGAATCTGCCATAGGAGGAGGCAGTGACGGACCCATAAAATTTTTCCAATGTAATTAAAAAAAAAGGTAGGAAAAAAGCGTTTTGTTGAATCTGCCATTATCCGTAATGATATACACACACGAGGTTACCTTTGAGTGGGTAAAGGTCCTTTAATCCTTTAATGGCCCATATGCTTCTCCAAGGACTTGAAGAATTTGGTGATGGAGTTAGGGGCTATTGGAGAGCAAAATAGGCCGATTTGACCGAAAATTAACCTGTGGAAGTCAGAAGCCATAAAAATTGCCTTGGTCGTCCACACCAATCTCATTACGTAGAGAGTTTGCAATAATGCATATATGCCGCCAGATGAATGAGCTATTGGGTTTGGGTACATCGATGGGTGACCCATACTTCTGCCTTAAAATCTGAACCCACAACTTACGTTGATCGTTTAGGAATTACCACACAAGTTTGGCCAGGAGAGCATATGATTCATTCCTTGAGCTAATCGAATACACTAGTCCCCCATATAGTTTCGGTCGGAAGATGTCTTGCCAGGAGACAAGGTGCAATCCTTTTTTTTTCTTCATCGTGCCCCCGAAGAACGCACGAGCCAATTTATCAAGTTCATTTGTTACAAAGACGGTAAACGCACATATTGCATATGATAGTACGATGTCGTGGTGATCACCGTTTACGTTAAAATAGCTCGGCCTGCTTTAGACAAAGTGGCAGCTTTCCAAGGTTCGATGACTACCTGAAAATCTTCTTTTTTAACTCGGCCATGATGCAACGGGACCCCAAGATATTCCTCAAGATGAGTGGTATAGGTCATATCAAGTTCTCCTGCAATAAGGTTGATGATTTGCGGATCAGTGTTGGGGAAGTGGTAAATTTCGATTTCGCCGTACTTTTTTTTGTCCTTAAATGCCGCAGAAGTAGGATAGAATGGTATGAATATCTCGCGCTTGTTCAACTATAGCCTCAACAAAAAGTAAGAGATCGTCAACGAAAAAGAGTTGTGAAGTCGCAACCCCCCTCGAGAAACAATAATAGGTTTCCATCTACTTATACTTACCGAATGATTGATAATGCAACTCAACATCTGCATAACATGAACAAACAATAACATGTATGGTGCGAGAGGTTCGCCTTGTTTTAAACCACGCAGGGGCCGAAACCCAGTAAGTGGATTGCCATTCCATAATATTTCCAAGGAGGTGCTGGAAAGCGAGTGCATGATGAGCTGAATCATATCTTCTGCAAACCCAATAATAGCCAGAATATTCCGGAGGAAGGACTAATTGACTATATCACAAGCCTTCTCGAGGTCAACCTTTATAATCATAGTCCCTTTGTGTCCCGTTTTTTCTCCTCATAGTGTGTAGAACCTCCTGAGTTACAATAACTCAAAACTCATTCAAGATTTCTAAGAGCACTCGCATCAACTCCTTTTAACGTTTAAAATACACGTTTTTCAAATTTACAAAATCTCTATTTAAGATGAAATGAATCAAATTCTCTTATTTACATAATCTAGTAGATAAAAATAAATTTACAGAATTTAATGAAACGGCAGACGTAAATGAAATATTACAGAATCTGTATTTTAATTCGTTTAAAAGATTTAATAATAATAATAATAATAATAATAATAATAATAATAATAATAATAAGTCATCCCTATTTCCCTAAATTTTTTTAATTCGTTTAAAAGATTTAACAATAATAATAATAATAATAATAATAATAAGACATCAAAAACTTGCGTACAGTAATTATTGACAGGTCCTCAACCAACGTTTCCAATTTCCAAGCTTCCCGAACCATAAAACCCTTACAAAGTGGCGCGCAGTAGTAAACCATGGATTTTCAGCAATCACACGGCCACCTGCCACCCCCTCCTCCAGCTGCGCGACCTCCGCCGCCACAGCAACAGCCACCGCCGTTGACGGACATGTACCACCACCACCACCATCAACACCAGCAGCAGACACTTCCTGGGCCTCCTGCTCCTAATCCATGGTATTCTACTCAGTTTCAGTACCAACACTCTTCTTCTCCTTCTCCTCCTCCCCCTCCTCCTCCTCCTCCCCTTCAACCTTCTTCCTATCCACCTCCGACCCATCAGCCATGGCCTCAGATGCTGCCCCAATCCCATCCCGATCACTACCAATCCGGTCCTCCTCCACCTCCACCTCCACCTCCTTCCTTCTTACCCGACCAATTCTCCTTATCAAGCGCACCATCCGCATCCGCAGCCGCAGCACAACCAGTACCCTCCTCCTCCTCACCAATATCCTCTCCCCCCTCTTCCGCCTAGGCCTCATAATATGCCGCCACCACATCAGATCCCGCAAAATTATCCACAGGTCAATCAGGTGATTATCATCACATAGCTATTTATTTGATTTGATTTTGTCGCGTTTGACGCAACTGTTTTGCTCCAGTTTGATTTTTGTCATCTATGAATATTAGGAACGGCTTTATTGTCTTCATTAGGCTGCATCTATAAATTTAGTAGGAGTTTTGCTCGTCTTTCAGTGTTTTATTTTCGTGTGCTATACTCTGGACTATTGCCCTGATACTAATAGTTGTTTGTGCTTTTAGGATTGGGGAAATGCTAATTGGGTACACCCTCAAAGCTGGGAGTATCAAGGTCAGTGAACTTGTGCTTGCTAATTATTGTTAGTACTTATATTTAGTGCTACAGCAGGGTTTCTCATATAATCGGTGTAATGAATGTTCCGTTCTTTCTGGCTAAAGTTGTTTGTTGTATGAATTGTCTTTGTTTATGTAGTTCTGCGAAAGAAAGATAAGTGTCATTATATACATCCCCCTAGTCATTTACTGTGTGCAGCAACACTGAAGATCTGACTAACTAATATATGTTCCGTGTTACTTTGCTGACACCTTTTTGTAATGCCTGAAGGACTTTAAAACTGTTGGCCTGCGAGGCCTTTTCTGTAATTCTGTGTAAACGGAGGAATAAATTCTGAATGTTGTGTGGTGAAATGTTCATAATTTCTTACTTGGATTCATCGTCATTGTAGATCTTTTTTTTTGTGTTGACATTTTCTTAGACTGTTGAAGAAAAAGCATGTTTATGATTCGTGCTTATGATGTTAAGGAACGACACAATGCTGTGCCCTTCTCTCTCCCCCCTTCTCCTTTTCATTCTAGTTCGTTGGCTAGCGTTTTATTGTTTCCGCTCTCTTGGCCCATGCAGTACGAGACACCAGTAGTTGAAAGTTCAACAGTATTGTGAAACAGATATATTAGGGTTGATTTTTTGGATACTAGAGTTCAACGTGCAACAGGAAATATTTTTGCCCTCTTTTATTGATATATGAATTATCCATCACCCTTTTTTGTTAATAAACATGCCTCGTTATTATGTTATATATCTTACTTTAGCATATATTTTTACAACACTAGCTAACAACAATGAAGAGGCTTGGGCTGCCAAGGCCCGGGCCTGGGCTTCAGCTAAAGTTGCACCAGACAGTCAACCAGCACCATACATATATGCTCCTATAGATGGAAATGTTTCTGGAGATTCAACCGCTGTATACTCTGGCCGTGACTCATCTTATAGTTCGTTAGTCCATCAGCAGGAGGTATCTTCTAGTTATTCTTCTATTGCAGGTAAAAGAACAGTTATTTATTGCTTTTTGCACATGAAGCTGCCATATGTTGTGGAATGACTATTAACTTGCGCAGTTTTGTCTTGGAAATATATGTGTGCCTTATTGTTTGGAGATCCAGTAGTTTGATAGAGAATAAATTTTGGTTATGATTTTTCTGTGACTAAAATTAGAGGAAGTATGTGAATGTTAAGAATGTAGAAGATCAATGAAATAATGACAAATTCAACATTTAGCTGCAATAGATAAACCTATGTACATGTCACAGTTAAAGACTTAAAGTGATGTCTGAAGAATATCCTTGTAAACAATGTATTGTATTTACAACAAAGAATGAAGGAGAGGATATTAACAGCCATTCATAAATTAATGTATGATTTTTAAGTTTTAACACGTTGTAGAATAGTATCTTGATATAAAGTAGAATTCTCATTTTATAAATGATGTTGACTAATAAGGTATAAATTTAAGTCTGAAAGCAGTTTTGCTTATGACATTGAAATATTAATTACCTAGAAGTTTGAAATGATTGTGTGAAGATGCCTAATTTTTTGTGTCGTCTGATTCTCACTTGCCTGGATCTAGGTGACCCTGTAAGAGGCGTGGAACCTGCTGCAGCTATGCCCTTTGGTTACACGTATGTTCCGCCTGCTGAGCCTGGCTTCACAATCTCCTCGGTGCCTGCAGTAACCACATTTGTTCCTCAGGTTTTTCCTTTTACTCTAGTGTGTTGATATTACTCTTACATGACTGCTAAATATGCTCATACTCCACGCATTCCTGTAGGTTGACCCTTCAGCAATGTTATCCTCTCCACTTCCTACTCATTCTGCGCCGGTTTTTGGAAGAATGCCTGGACCTAGCTTCCATGCCACCGTCTCTTCTGTAGGTCCTTCCTTTTCTGTTGGAGCAGGCCCTGACATGCATACAGTTACAGCTTTGTCTGGTGATGCGTATGGAGTTTCTGGTGTCTCTGAACGACCTAAAAAGGTGATCAATGTATTATGCATCGATGCGAGTTCATTCAGTACATAGAACACAACATGTGTTTACAAATTTGCATAATGTTCAGGCTTCTGTACCTAACTGGCTCAGAGAGGAGATCATTAAGAATAAGCCTGCCCTTGTGAATTCAGCTGTAGAGCCCCCCAAAGAGGACACTATGTCAAATGACGACGACGGTGTTTATAAATCTTATGGAAGGAATGATATGGCAGATAGCAGGAGTGCTGATTCTTCAAGATCAGTCGAGGATGATGATGATGATGATGATGAGGTCCTCTGTTGCCTTTCAGTTATTCTTTTCAAATTTCCGGGTGAACCGTTGCTAATTGCCATTTTCTATCTTCATGATTGTGTTTCCTGTTGTTTTAGCTAGTCTGGGAAACATGTCCTCAATTATTTTGGTTTATATGTATTTATGCGCGTGTGTGTGTACACACACATATACATACATACGTATATATTATATGTGTGTATTGATGCATATAGATATTGTTAGCATTTCCTGGAGTTTTGGTTTTATGTACGTAGGGCATTGTTCCATTCATCCAATCCTTGTAAATTCTATATAATTTTGTATAGTATTTTAATTTTGGAATTATAAGGAAAGAAGCGGTCCCTTCTAGTCATTTGTTTGATACATTTGATCATTATTTTTGGTCACTCTCTGTTCCTTTGCTGATGGGCTACCTGTTGCTTTATAGGATGAGGTGGAAGCAGCCAGAACAGCTGCTATAAATAAGGAAATAAAGCGCGTCTTGACTGAAGTTCTGTTGAAGGTGGCACTAGACGATGACTGATGGTCTCCTTTCTCTTTCATGCTTGAGTCTGACATATCATTATTTCACAGGTGACTGATGAGCTTTTTGATGAAATTGCGACTAAAGTTCTCACTGAAGATGATCCCAGTGTTGAAGGTGAATAAGCACTTCATAGATAGAAATCATACTGCTCTTCTCATTGTTCTTTTTGCCTGATTAGCTCATTGTGTTTCTATATCTTTTTCTTCTCTGATGCATTTGGTGAATATCTGTTATTCTCCTTTTCATCTGTTAGCTAATATCAAGGTTACCAATTCTGATGACAAAGTTGTTCCTACTACGAATGGCTTTGGAAGGGTTGGGGCACCAGATGAGAGAAAAGCAACCGCATTCTCTGCTACAAGGGAAAAATCAGCTCCAAGCTCTACTGGTGATCTACTTGGTCTTTCAAGTTATGTGTCTGATGATGATGAGGATGATGAACGCCAGAGCTCTGAGAAGCTCATTCCGAATGGTAATGACGCGCAGCAGCAAGTGATTAAGAATTTTTCGGAAGGCACCAAAGCAGCGAGAGACTCTGATTTTCTTGAAGAAACTAGAAAGAATCCTCAAACCACCACTATTGCCGAGTTTGATCCGGGCAGTAGCATAGTTTCTGAAGCAGGTGAGCAGAGGGAATCAAGAAGAGAATCAACAGCACATGATTCCCAGGTACAACAAAAAATGGAGTCGACAGCTTCTGAGCAAGTGGTTAAGGAAGGTAAATTAAACGATAATTCAGTGTCGAAGAATGTTGTGAAAAGTGAAAAATCAGTTGATATTGTTTCCCGAAATTCAACCATCAATGACTCTCTAGGTCAGGAAATGAGAGTAAAATCAGATAAGGGTTACAGGCATGAAGATCGTAAAAGTTCTGTGGATAAAGATCATAAATCCAAGCAGTTGGAAGGAGAAAAGGAAACTGCATCTGAGAAAGGATATAAAACCCAGAATAGACATGAAGAGAGGCTTGATAAGACAGAAAAGCAAAGTGATAAAAAAGTGTCAAGAGACAGATTGGAAGACAAAGTCCTTAAGTCTGCAGAAAAAACAAAGGATTCAGATTCAAAGCAAAGATCCCCTCCTGATCTTTCCAAGGAGCTTGAAAAGGAGAAGGATAAGGAAAGAGCCAACATTAGAGATGATGGTGGGAGAAAAAGGGAAAGAACAAGGGATGTGAAAAGGGATGAGTCTAGACATGCAAATGGGAGTTCTTCTAGTAGACATAGGAGACGGCGTTCTTCTTCTGTTGCAAGTAGGGACAGAGACAACATTGATAGCTTAGTAGTTAGCCATGCCAGTGATATAAGCAATGAATCATCTGATTACTCTAAAAGGTTTCCATCCATATATATCCTGTCATTGTTTGCAGAATTTCATTTGATTTATTATGTTATTCTTACTCTTGTTATTTAAATACAGAAAGCCACACTCAAGGAGACAAAGATCACCATCACCCGCAACTGTAAAGTCACGGAATAGGTACTGTATTATACCAACCAAAAAATCCTTCATTAGAACTGTAGGTTTGTACTTTTCATGGTTTGGCTCATAATATCTATCACCTTAACTCTAGGAAGCTTTCCCCTATATTTTATATACAGGTCGTTTGATAACATGCTATAATTTCACTTGCGTTTGGAAGCTTTCTTGGATTGCTAATATACTACCTGTTTTATATATTGTATTGCATAACTACAGGAAATGACAGACTTTGTGCAACTTGATTCAATTATCTGACTAAATATGTTCTGATTTTATGTGTGTTATAGTGGTTGACTGCTTTGTATTTCCGAGTCATCATTTATTGTGGTGCATCTATCTCTTCTACTGTATCACCTTTTTGGACTAGTAACGTTCATTAATTCCTCGTGTTCCTTTAATTCTGTCAATTTCCAAATTAAGTTATTTTCGTGACGGTATTTTCACTCTACAATTTAAATGTCCATTTTTTTATAATTAGTAGAATGTCCATTTTTTCTCTTTTCTTACTTTCACCTTTGCTTCTGTAGCTACACATTATGCATGACGTTATTTAAATGCAGTTATTTACTTAATTCTAACTATTCCTAATATTTTGCTTAGTTATCCAGTTTAATGATCATATATCTTTCTCTCAGCAATCGTGTGGTATTTCTATATATTATCTAACCACTTAAAAGTCTTTAATCATATTATTTGGTGTGTGACTGCCTTTACGAAACAACTTAAAAACTAACAAAACTATAATAATTGGGGGGGGGGGGGGGGTTGGCCTTTTTGGTTGAACCTTCTTTTGTTCACACTTTTCTTTTTTACCTGCAAAACCATCATAAGAAAACATGGAAGCAAGTTACCATCTCAAGGCTTACCAACCATTGTGTGGCTGTCCTCTAAGAAGCAACCATTTGTCACTGAATTTCTCATTAATTGTATGGTGATGCATGGCTGGTAACCCCCCTAGGAGTTTGCATTAACGAATAAAACAAATAAGAACAATATAGCCTATATAGGAATAAAAGAAATAGGCTAAGAGAGATATGTTAATGAGGGATTTATAATGCCGAATGAAAGCCTGGGGACAGGAGGGAATAGAGGAAAAGTAAACAACAAAAAAGTAACTTCTGGAAGGTAAGAGGACTTGTAGTGTTTGAGGGACGACAGAGAAACTTACTCATGATGAGAAGATGACATGCATGTACCCTTAATGAACTCGACATTGTTGTTCGAGTACAGTTGCTGTTGTCTACAACTTGTAAAAGAAATTTACAAGCATGCGTATAATTTGTGTTTCTTGAATATTGTTGGTGCTGGAATGCTGAACATTCGGGTTTTCAGTTTATACAAAGATTACCAATCCCGTTTTTCAAAGAAGAATATGGGTGCTTCTTCACTTCATTTAAAAAGCCCTTTCCAGCTGCCTTTTTACTATGCGTTTCTACTTGAGCTGAGCTTACCTGGTTACAATCCTTGCTCTCATAACTTGGCCTATCCATTTACTATCAAGCCCATCATTTACTGTGACAACACCGGTGCAAACTCTCTAGCTCAAAATCCAATGTTTCACTCTCGCACTAAACACATTGAGATTGATGTTCACTATGTCTGCAATCAAGTCTTAAATGGAGCACTCCTTGTCAGATAGATACCATCCTCAGATCAGCCAGCACACATTCTTACAAAAGCCTTGTCTGGAGACTGGAATCAGGTTTCTACCATTTTGAAGTAAACTCAATCTGGAGTGTTTTCCACATTTTTGTTTGAGGGGGGCTGTTGAAGATCAAAGCTTAGCTGCTCAGCTCAAATGTCTTTTATTAGCTCATAAGTTACAGTATGGTTTATTGACAAGTGTTTTATACACATGTCATTAATCTAGTTTTAGATTCTCCTTGATATTTTTAGTAACCATTAGATTAGTGCCACATGGCCCCTTCACTATTGTATTTATGTCTTTGCTTCTGGATCAATGAAAGTAGATTTGGCAAAATCTTTTTGTTATGAAATTCTAAGTCTTGGTTATCTGACTTGAACCATCTGGATTAGCCGATTGCTCATCCAGGGTGGCCTGGACTTCTACCTTATGTTTAGAAGTTCTCTTCTGGTAGGTTTTGCCCTTGAAGCACAATTCTGGATTCAGTTCAGAATCCCCGAGTCTTGATTCAAAGAATGAAGTCCAGGGAGCTCTTCTCTCATCCTTTTCTCCCCTCTGCCTGATCAGAATCTTGCCTAGTAATTACAGAATAACTATGATCACTATTAAAAAATCTAGGAGTTCATTAATAGTTTGTTGTTTAACAGACTCCCCCTCGATATGATTATTATTAAAAAAATATTTGATTTTCAAATAAAGACACATCCATGGTTACAAAAAACTTCCTAGACATAGTGTCATAGCACTAATAACCTTTTTTGTGGAAAAGACCCACAAAAACTCATTTTCTTGCTTTAGGATCAAGTTTCCCTCTGTTGTAGATTTGGACAAAACACCCAATGCACCAAATGATTTTTAATGGTAATCACATAGTATCCTAGGAGTGTGATAATGCTCTTTTACTGTAGTTAAAGGTGTTTGATAATTTAGATTTCTGAGTGGCATTCTGTTTATCAAATAAATAGCGGTCGAGACAGTTTAACCGTGCAATTCCCTTGGACAGTTAGAGGTTAGCATCAATGCCCTTACCACCTTTAAAATGTCTGTTTTTCCTTTCAGTTTTCCCATTTGCTGAGGGGTTTGCACAAAGGAGCTTTGATGTATTACCCCCTTGTCCAATTTTTTTTCCCAACAGCCTATTGAAATAGTCGGTTCCATTATCATTCCTTACAATTTCAGTTTGGACCTGAAACTGAGTTTTCACCATTTCATAACAATTTATAAAGGCATGTTCAACTCTTCTTCATCTTTCTTTTTTATTTCCAGAATATACACCCAAGAAGTCCTTTTGCGATCATCTATAAATGTTACAAACCATTATTTTATGATGAAGTTTGTCTTCTTGATGGGCTCCGGATATCACTATGTATGTTGGGTGGCCTTCTAAATCTGTGTGGGATAAACAACTCTATATTGCTTTGCTAAAACACAAACTTCAGCTTGAATGGAAGCCATGGTCCTTTGAAAACCTCTCCACTGATAAATCATAAAGCAGCTACCCTTGTAACTTGTAAGTTTTAAGGTTGTAAAAGGCTAGAATTAATAAGTGTATTAGGGTTAGACTCTAGTTTTCTAAACTAGTGGGGTCAACCCTTTTTGATTACTCACTAGTTGTATCTATTGAAGGCAGCAATCTTGGCCTAAATAAATAAAATTCATTTTTCTAAATACTTATCTAAATATTCTGCATGGTATTAGAGTAAATGTCATGACTCATGAGTTCAAACCTCCCCACGAACATAGCCTTCCCATTTATTTTGTGCAAGTTGTTTGGTCTCTTTGTTGGGCTTCTAGTGCCCTTTTATGCCTTTGTGTGTCATGACTAAGAAAATGGGTGGACTGATAAACCCACGCTTGAGGGCAACTTGAGCTTTTGAGAGAGATGATAATTGAACACATTACCTATTTTATCTATCGCTAACGTATTCTATCTATCACATAGTCCCATTGGATTTAACCGAGATGGACTATAAAATACTACCATTGTCTTATAATACAAGTCTCTTTATCACAATTTACTTGTTCCATATTGCGAGTCCTTTTAGAATAGCAAGAGAGCATTTCATATCTTTTTTCTTCATCTTACTTCTACTATATTATATTCTGTTAAAACAGGTTTCTTAGTTAGTCTTCTTAGTTAGTCTTTTACTCTTTTATTAGATTTAATATTGTATTTTTAGTTGTTTATTAGCCCTAATAATTGTATAAATTAGTGGCTGAGTTTTTCCTACCTTTTAGGAGCCTTTTTTAGCAAGTGGAACACTGTCCAACTAGCCGTTGGAACAGTGTTCACTGCTTTTTGCTTTCTAGCCGTTGAGCATCCACTCTATAAATAGAAGTGGGATGTCTCCTAAAATGTAATGAGCTTTTATTCTAAATAATAAGAATACTTTTTCTCATTGCTTTAATTCTTACAAGACTTAGGTTCTCTTTCACTCTGTTTGTTCGAAAAAAAAAAAATTCAAAAAATTCTTTCTTTCTTTTATGGCTGAATCTACTGCCACAAGTGCTACTGAGATGAATAACTCTGAAACTCCCATTAATTCTGGGGAGTTACAGAATGTTCAAGCTGTGTATAGGCTCAATGGGAAGAACTACCTCAAGTGGTCCCAATTTGTCAGAACATATTTGAAGGGAAGAGGAAAAATAAGTCATCTCCTTGGTTCTGGTCCTTCTTCTTCTGATCCCAAATACTCCAGCTGGGACGAAAAAGACTCCATGGTGATGTCCTGGCTATGAAGCTCTATGATTCCAGAAATCAGTGATACCTGCATGTTCTTTGAATCTGCTAAGGCTATTTGGGATCATGTCAAGCAAACCTACTCTAAGGTAAATGATGCTGCCCAAATCTATGAGATAAGAGTAAAGATTCAAAACACTAAACAAGGTAACAAATCTATTATTGAATACTCTGGCCTTCTCCAAGTCCTGTGGCAAGAACTTGATCATTATCAATGCATCAAAATGAAAGATGTTGATGATGCTGCTACTTTAAGGGGAATGATTGAAAAAGAAAGGATCTTTGCCTTCCTTACTGGTTTGAATCAGGATTTTGATCCTGTCAGGGTTCAAATCCTAGGGAAGGAAGACCTTCCTTCTTTAAGTGAAACCATCTCAATTGTTAGAACTGAAGAAAGCAGGAGAAGTGTCATGATTGACACCAATCCTACAGAAAGTTCTGCTCTAATAGCTGGACAAAAGAATCAAGATATCCTAAGACTAATGAGTCAACAGGATATCCAGAAAAGAAGTACCCTCCTCAAAGGGAGAATATTAAATCTGACAGAGACAATCTCTTTTGCTCGCATTGCAAAAAGAGCAGACACACAAAGGAGTTTTGTTGGAAGTTGCATGGGAGACCAGGCAAAAACAATGCCCTGGCACATGCTGTAAAACTCCAATAAATCTGACAGCAATTCTCAAAGGGCAGATCAGGCTCCTACTGGTCTAAACTCTTCTCTTGGTCAATCTGAGATTGAGAAATTGAGGAAGTTCCTAGATACCTTGGAAAATCCATCCTCTTCTATGGTTTTTTCAGGTATGGCCTCCCTCAATCTCTTAAATCAAGGGGTTACTAAGGGTTGGGTAGTTGACTCTGGAGCTATTGATCATATGACACCTTCTATTTTGTCATTCACTGAATATATTCCCTGTGATACTAGCAAATACATCACTGTTGCTAATGGTGTCTTAGTCAAAATTGCTGGTACAGGGAATGTAACCTTGAATGAGTCAGTAGTATTAAAAAATGTTCTTCATGTACCTGAATTAGCTGCAAATCTGGTATTTGTCAAGAGATTGACCTCTGACTCTAATTGCTATGTTTTATTTTCAACTAACTACTGTGTGATTCAGGAGTTAACAACAATGGGGAGGATTGGTCTTGCTAAAAGTAAGGGTGGACTCTACTATGTTAAAGATCAGGAGGAAGACAAGGAAGTTTTTGAGCAATTATCTATGTTCTCTAAGACTAATAGTGATAAAATCATGTTGTATCATAGGAGACTAGAACATCCATCTTTTCAAATTTTAAAGCATTTGTTTCCTAACCTTTGTAAGGGTTCAAATGTTGGAAAATTTAAATGTAATGAATGTGAGTTTGCTAAACATCAAAGAGTTCATTATCCTGCCTTATCTAACTTATCTGTTAATCCCTTTGATCTTATTCATAGTGATATTTGGGGCCCCTCCACTGTTCCAAATGTGAATGGGGCCCACTGGTTTGTGTCCTTTATTGACGATTGCACCAGAACAACTTGGATATACTTGCTGAAACACAAGTCTGACTTATCTAATGTGTTTCCTGTTTTTTATAACATGGTCTTAACCTAGTTTGATACTAAAATCAAAAGGTTAAGATCTGATAATGCAAGGGACTACTTTAACAAATCTCTAAATCCTTATATTGAGGAGAAAGGGATTATACATGAGTCCTCCTGTATTCACACCCCTCAACAGAATGGGATGGCTGAAAGAAAGAACAGACATTTATTGGAAACTGCTAGAGCTCTCCTGTTCCAAATGAATGACCCTAAATGCTATTGGGGTGAGGCAGTCTTAACTGCTGCTCATCTTATCAATAGATTACCCACTAAAGTATTGGAAAAGAAGAGTCCTATTCAAACTCTAACTACTATCTTTCCATCCTTCTTGATTTCTGAGGGTGTACCACCAAGAGTTTTTGGATGTGAAGTTTTCACTCACATACATTTCCCCAACAGAGGGAAGCTTGATCCCAGAGCTCTAAGGTGCATCTTCATTGGATACTCTAACACTCAGAAAGGGTATAAGTGTTATCACCCATCTACTAAGAAATATATCATCTCTAGGGATGTGACATTCTATGAAATGAATCCTTACTACACTGATAAGTCCCTAATTCAGGGGGAGATGCTCACAACAGATAATGAGAAGGACATGTATCTTCTTGATATGCCTACTGTATCAATAGAAGATAATGACCATGTTCCTAGCAATAGTACTCAAATATCTCCTAAAGTAATATCCAATGAGGGTACTACTGAAAAGGAGCCTATTATTTATACCAGAAAAAACTGGAAAAGGTTACAAGATATTGTTCCTATAGAGGAAGATATGGTAACTGAATCTGCCTCCAACATGGAGGGACCTTCAGAGTCCATTCTTCCTATAGAAGAACAAACTATCTCTAGTTCTTCTGAATCTGATAGTGGCAATGCAAGTCCTGAAGACTTGCCTATTGCTAAAAGGAAAAATGTGAGGGCTTGCACCCTTCATCCCCTATACCCTATGAAGAACTTCCTGTCATATCACAGGGTATCAAAAAACCAGAAAAAATTCATGAAGAATCTGTTAGACAGTCCCACACCAAGAGGATTGTCTGAAGTAACTGATGAAAAATGGGTTAATGCCATGAAAGAGGAAATGAAAGCTCTTGAGAAAAACAAGACTTGGGATCTTGTTGATCTTCCAAGAGGGGCAAAAACTGTGGGATGTAGATGGGTTTATACCATCAAATATAAGTCTGATGGGACAATTGAAAGATATAAGGCCAGATTAGTGGCTAAAGGTTATACACAAACACATGGCGTAGACTACTTTGATACCTTTGCTCCTGTGGCAAAGATGAATACAGTCAAAATTTTGCTATCCTTGGCTGCAAATCTTGACTGGAGATTACATCAATATGATGTGAAAAATGCCTTTCTCCAAGGAGATCTGGACGAAACCATCTTCATGGACATGCCTCCAGGTTTCCAGATTGAAAAAGGGAAAGTGTGTAAGCTTAAAAAGGCCCTTTATGGACTAAAGCAGTCCCCTAGGGCATGGTTTGGAAGATTCACTAATGCTATGATGAGTCTTGGCTATAAACAAAGCCAAGGGGATCATACCTTGTTCATCAAATCAAATATACAAGGGAAAATATCCATTCTCTTGGTTTATGTAGATGATATCATCACTGGTGATGATGTTGAAGGAAATACAAAGTTTAAAGGCTTTCTATGTTCTGAGTTTGATATCAAGGAACTAGGGAAGCTAAAATACTTCCTAGGTATTGAAGTTATGTATTCTGAACAAGGGATCTTCATCTCCCAACAGAAATACATTCTGGATTTACTGAAGGATTGTGGCAAAACAGGGTGCAAACCAATGAAAACTCCTATTGATTACACCCATGGGACTAGTCTTGCACCTAAAGATGAAGAAGTGGACAAAGGAGCTTATCAAAGGCTAGTGGGAAGGCTTATATATCTATCTCACACTAGGCCTGATATAGCCTTTGATGTCAATATTGTGAGTAGGTACTGCACTCCCCAAAGAAGTGCCATCAAAATGCAGCTGAGAGGATTGTCTACTATCTCAAAAGTTGTCCAGGAAAGGGGGTTCTCTTCAAGAAAAGTGACCACAGAGGTTTGGAGGCTTACACATACTCTGATTATGCTGGCTGTATTGATGATAGGAGATCTACATCTGGCCATTGTGTACCCTTGTTTGGTAATCCTGTTGTATGGAGAAGTAAAAAACAAGGGGTGGTGTCTAGATCAAGTGCTGAAGCAGAGTTTAGAGCCTTAGCTATTGGTGTCTGTGAGCTTCTATGGTTAAAAATTATTCTAGATGACCTAAAAATTCAGAGAAACACCTATGGTCTTACATTGTGATAACCAATCTGCTATTGATATTTCCCTCAACCCTGTTCAACATGACAGAACAAAACATGTTGGGATAGGCATTTTATCAAGGAAAAGCTGGACAATGGCCTAATCAAGCTCAAGTTTGTCAACTCTCAAAATCAAATTGCTGATATCTTAACTAAAGGGTGATGCAGTGAGTTTGCAACATGTTTTAAAGATAAGGGTTATTTTTGACTATTTATGTTATTTATGTAATAGAGGGTAGTTTTGTCTTTTCGTTGTATTAAACATTAGGGTATATAAACCCAAACCCCTTCCCCATCTAGGCAGCTTTTGATATTATCCAGTTTGTAATCGTTTGCTGAGAGCTTCAGCGTATTCTATCAAAATCAATTCTATAGCTTTACATCATCTGGTATCGGAGCCAGGTTGAAGTTTTTTCTTCACAAGCAAGATGACTAGCATGGATGCTAAAGGAAGCCGGATTCGCGACGTTGTTCGGGATTCGAAGATCCTTCGGGATACTCCGTCGAGATTCGATCACACATCTGATACATTCTGGAGAGATTCGCATCAGACAGTGACTGGATTGAGACACCACCTGAACTACGGCCACCACCGAGTCGGACGAGATGTTGCTCGCACCACTAAGGTTGGAGTCGCAGCAGGTTTTCAGCACCAGAGTTATAGTACCAGAGAGTCGAACAAACGCAGGTTCAGATCGATTTTACCCATTTATAGTGGCTCCATGTTTATAGAAGATTTGTGGGATTGGATTGATGAAATTGAAGAGTATTTTGTAGAGACACAAACACCGGAAAGACTGAAATGTAGAATTGCATCTTATACTCTTGAAGGAGAAGCTGATTGTTGGTGGTGTCAATTAGAACACCATAGATTCTCGTGGTGGCGGATGAAGCATTTAATGGCTGAAAGATTCGTACACACTAGGTGTTCGACGAAATTACCCAACAAGAAAGAAAGGGACGAAAGCAACACATTAGGCTCCAGTTTGATGTCCGACACAGGTTTGATGAAATGGCGCTTACAACTTTACAACAGCAGCCAAAGTGAGGATTATGCGCGCAACTCGTCTGGAGTACACTGCCGGACTACAACACTTACTAAGATAGAAGTAACTCCAGCAGCTGCAAATTATGCAACGCAAGATGGAAATGGAGGAAAAGTAGTGAAACAACCGGTGGTTGATACTCTTGCGCCTACCAAGTGCTCGACAAAAGTCCTCTTAGAGCCACACAACAACAAACATGATGCAGTTATGGAAAGTAAGGTAGTAGGAACTAAATTTGTTGCTAGCAGCCAGCATACAACGTCTTTTACGGAAGATTCTTCACCAGTCGTCGCCTTTGTGGAAGAGTTTGAGTATGAAAATCCGTTGCCAGAACAACAGCCGCAACACGAATACTTGGGCCTGCTTGTTGTTCAGAACAAATTAGCAGCTGAAGATTCTCCTGAAGATCAGAATACTGAGAGTACCATTCATCCACATGCTATTGGAATGTCGATCTCATCAGGCGGTTATACAAGAGCTTTGAAAGATGCTAAGTTGCAGCCAAGTATCGTAATGTCAAGCGCCTTAAGGAAACCAATTTCACCACAATGTCATGTCACCACATGTGTTTTCGAACGCTTCATCATGATGGACAATTTGAGATTGAGTAGCACGTATGGGGAAAGCCTTAAGACCTTTCAAGGTTTGTTTCCCGATCCTTTATACGAATCTGACTTTACGAATGGTGAACCTTTAATCGTGAATTTTGATCCCGGTGGTGAACAGAATACGGTTAATAGACGGAGGCAGTCAGAGTCCTTGTTCGTTGATTTTAACGCAGTAGCATCACAGCCTTATGAACCATTAGAAGCTGGTGCTTTCAAGACACCGAAAAGCCATTATGTCCGGATGTCGATTTCTAGTTCTAATTCATATAAGAAACTAGGAGACGCAAAAGTGATTGTGTTTTTATTTGATCCAGGTGGAAATCCTGATTTTCAGAAATTTGGAAATGCCCCATTTCCCAACTATGACATCTTATTTCGGAATGAGATTGCAAATGCAGTTGCATTACTTAACAATGCTCACTTAGGAGGTGAAGCCGTTGTGCCTATTTGTGTTATAGGAGAAGAATTTGTCTATGTTCCTCTGGTTCGTAAAGGTTGCGGGGGTGTAAATTTGAACCCTAAGGCTATCCCATTTATGGTCATTTCTATCCCAGTAGCCATTATATCTTCATTGCTCAATCATAGGCTTTTTCCGGAGGGGTGTGTTTGGCCATACTTGGCACAGGAGTGCAGGTTCGTGGCTGATATTAATTTGGTCGTTTTCTTGCCTGATCCGGGTGGTAGCACTTGTTTATTAGACATTTGGGGACTCAAGAATTATTTTCTTTTTTGCACCAATATATTACACTCTGTTGGTAACTATGATATAAGGATAGGAATCAAGGTTGATTTTAGAGTTGTATCATGCCTATGTACATGGCTGGGGAACATGTGTCCTAAAATTAAGTCTGAAATTGAGATGTTATTTGGACTTACATCTTGCTGTGGAGAGATTGATGTTGTTTACATTATGATGATACATCATGCAATTAAGAGGCTAGATAAAGAAGACAAAGATTCTTCAAATGCATTTTGCAGGGAATTGATGATAGCTAGTTCCTTAAACAATCCACACATTGTTCCTCTTGTCGGTTTTTGTATTGAGCCTGATCAAGGTTTCCTTTTAGTTTGTCATTATGCTTCTGGTGGAAACTTGGAACATTATTTGCACGAGAAGAAAAGAGGAGTGAAAGGTGGCGATGTTTTACCATGGTCAGCTAGGTACAAGGTTGCTGTCGGAATTGCAGAGGCAATTGGATACTTACATAATGGCACAGATAGATGCATTCTTCAAAGAGATATAAAGCCATCAAATATCCTTCTTTCGTCCAAGAAATTGGCCAAGTTGTGTTATTTTGGGTTGACTACATGGACTTCGGCACCATCAGTACCTTTCCTCTGCAAAACTATGAAAGAAACGAAATTTAAAGAACATGAACCCAAAGTGGCTCCAATGGGCATGGATTTTCAAATTCCCTTCGCATTAGGAAATGAAGATAAACTTGATCAAATAAGATGGCTTGAAAATTCACCGACTTCTAGAAGATTATTCTCTGTTGGTGATCAAAAGGGTATCAGATTTAATCTAACTCGTGGACGAGTTATTCCCCGGGAGCGTTGGAATGATCCGAACAACACTAATATGGAAAGGAAACTCATCATGGGGGAGATGAGTGTTGTCATAATTGATGCATGTGGAAATGTTTTGTGGGAGAATGGACAATTGAGAGAGAGTTTGAAATTGTTTCACAATGTGCTGAATGGGCTTGACCCACCGGTAAATCTTGATGGTGCTTGTGAGGCCTACGAAATTGATTTGTCCGCTGTATATCCGATTTACAAGACTTTGATTGTTGCTGACTCGACTCTTTATCACCTACTAGACGATTCACAAACAAGAGGGATCCAACTCGAGGACGAGTTTGTTATTTTGGGGGCGGATGGAGATGATGCAGTGAGTTTGCAACATGTTTTAAAGATAAGGGTTATTTTTGACTATTTATGTTATTTATGTAATAGAGGGTAGTTTTGTCTTTTCGTTGTATTAAACATTAGTGGTATATAAACCCAAACCCCTTCCCCATCTAGGCAGCTTTTGATATTATCCAGTTTGTAATCGTTTGCTGAGAGCTTCAGCGTATTCTATCAAAATCAATTCTATAGCTTTACATCAAAGGGCTGCCTAAGAAATCCTTTGATTATCTCCTTAGTAAGCTGGGAATGATTGACATACATTCACCAGCTTGAGGGGAGTGTTAAAACAGGTTTCTTAGTTAGTCTTTGTAGTTAGTCTTTTATTAGATTTAATATTGTATTTTTAGTTGTTTATTAGCCCTAATAATTGTATAAATTAGTGGCTCAGTTTTTCCTACCTTTTAGGAGCCTTTTTTAGCAAGTGGAACACTATCCAACTAGCCGTTGGAATAGTGTTCACTGCCTTTTGCTTTCTAGCCGTTGAGCATCCACTCTATAAATAGAAGTGAGATGTCTCCTAAAATGTAATGAGCTTTTATTCTAAATAATAAGAATACTTTTTCTCATTGCTTTAATTCTTACATATTCATCCATTTATTTCTCTTTACTTTATGATTATTGCATTATTGATAGTGAAGGGGTATTTTAGATGTTTCATTAAAAATTTAAGACATCCACCCATTTTCTTAATTTATTTGAGAACCTCTAGAAAGACGTGCTTTGGGACGAAGGTAGTACATGACATGAGAGGAATCAAATACGGCAGTATCCTTGATCTTCACTGATCACTAGAACATCCTCCTTTCTTCAGGGAACCGGCTCCTTGATATTGTGTTGTCTGTGAAATGAACCATCTTCGCTCGGGTTTTACATTTTAGGATCTGAAGGAATTGAAGAGGGAGCTTATGTGGAGTTTTAGCTCCAGAGTGTTTTTTTTTCCGCAAGCATTATGATGGTACATGGGATTGAAGGATACCATGTCTATATCTTATGTGCAGTACCAGGTGATTCATAACAAGTCTTCATAGTCTAGTTATTTACAAGTTTGAGAGCAACCCGTCCTTTCAACTTATGGCTTCTCTATTATTTATCATTACTACCTGTGTCTCAAAATAATAGTCATTTTAGGGGTTCTCACACCGGTGAGTGTCATAAATTTTACGGAGAAAAGTCTAGAATACCCTTTCTCTATGATCGATACAATAGCCATAAAGTAATGAAATGTAGTTGGATTGATAATAAATTAGGGCAAGACGAAGAAAAATAATAATAAATGCTCCATTGGTATTCTAAAATGATATTATGGGAGGTCACCGGTTCGATTCTCCGGCGTCATGCTGAAAGTGCTCTTACTCCCGAGTAAGAGTCAGACTCTGCAGGCACGACCCGGGCCGAACTCCGGATTAGTCGGACCACTTGGTTCCGGATTCCGGGGGCTTTAAGCAAAAAAAAAAAATGACATTATATGGGACAAAAGCCAAGAGCCATAATAACATATTTTTTGGGACGAAGGGATTATATTTTGAAAACCTGGCAGTGGTTCTAATATGTTAAGCTTTGCTTTTTTGTTTGTTTTTCTGTTCTCAATGTGATATCTTGCTTGATAGGCTTTTTCTTTAGCAGGTTACCATTTTATTAAATGGATTCAGATGGCAATATCTTCAAATTTCATTATTGTTCTGCTGGCAAATTCGGCTTCTTAATCTCCCAGTCTACATGTCCTTTTATAGGCATGGCTTTCTTTTTGATCTTGTTCAAAATATGCCTCTACCTTCGGAATGCCAAAAGAAAAAGTGGTCATAGTTGTATCGCATTTAGGGATGCCTTAGCGCACCAGTAAACGCTATTGTCATGTGACCAGAGGCTACTAGTCCAAGCTGCCTAGGCTGTCTCTAAATATAAACTTTAAGGCAACGTTACATACTGTTGGCCTAAATGGCCCATCCCTTCCCTAGACCCGCGGCGTATGTGGGATGCTTCAATGCATCATCACATGCACTTCTTCCAAAAGGGAAATGAAGTGGAAAAAGCGGAGTAACTGATGTACAATTCGGGAGATGCAACCTAATTATGTCTCTTAAATTTTGTATCATGTGGACATGAACATACTCTTAATGTCCCAAATTATAAGGCATTTTAGTTCTTTGACTTTGTTCATATTATAAGTCATTCTCACAAATCAATACATCATTTAATGTATTGCTACCTATTTCCCCTCTATCTACCCCAAATTAACTCATTAATATTTTGTCTTTTGGTTTTTCTAAGTGTATAACCCTTTTAATGATGAAAGGTTTTTTTTGGTCCTAAAATACTACTCCCTCCGTCTCAAAATGTTTGGGACGTTTGAAAAAGTCTAATTAATCCTTCGAATTTCATCAAATGATCTAATACTTTTTACATTATGTACTTTAAGTTTCACTTTATCATAACCCTAATAATATTACATCAATTAACGAAATTCCAAGGATTAATTAGACTTTTCGTAAGCGGCTAAAAAAGGAAATGTCCCAAACATTTTGAGACGGAGGGAGTACAAAATAGCTCATTTATCAGCTTTCTTAATCTATGTGCATAAGGCTATAAAGCCTTATATTTTGGGACGGAGGGATTAGCAAATATTACGATGGGAGTACATAGATTGAAAAGTAGAGAAGTTTTGTTCTACCAAGATGAAAGTTGTACAATTGTCTTATATCATTGTTTGTTACACTAATGCTAGAAATAGTTAGATGGACTCAAGAGTTTCTTTTGAGTTAGAGCTTTAGAGGTAAAAGGAACTTTCTTGAAGCTATGCAATGTTGCATTTCTTGAGAAATTTTGTTATTTTTTTCTCCAGAATTTTCTCAGATGGTGTGCTGGAGATCTCTCCATGCATCTTACGATTCTTGATAATGGCAGAAAAGACACTTTATAATGGTAGTCATGATAGCAACTGTGTTTTATATCAATATTTGTTACTGTGGAAATTCATTTGTGTTTACTACCTCCCTAGTGACTTAAGTTTTTTGGATAGTTGGTAATTCAACATGGTTTCAAAGCAGAAGGTCATGGATTTAAATCTCTCGCCTTCCCACTTATATTGTTCAAGTGTTGGACCTCTTTCTTGTGCCCTTTGTAAGCCTTTGTTTGCCATGTTGACTTAGAAGACTCTTTGTTATAGGCCCACACTTGAGGGGCATGTAAGTTAAAGTCAATTGTGTTTAAGATGTAAATTAGTTACCTACCTCCGTAACATTGTAAACTATTGGGAGAGATGGGAATTCAACTATTACACTCTGCTAAAAATAGATGGACTCATGAGTCTATTGAGTTAGAGGTAAATGAACTTTCTTAAGCCTTCTTGAAGCATTCTGCAACGTCAGCATTTCTGGAGGAACTGTATTTTTTTTCTTTAGAATTTTCTATCTCAGATGGTGTTCTGTGGCTTGTCTCCATGCATCTAGTGAAATCCTGATAATGACAGAAAAGACACTTAATAATAATGGCATTGGTGATAGCAAAGAAGAGTAGTCTTTTCTGTTTGAGCGATATATGAATAATGCCATACATTAGCATAACGCGGTGTTGCTAAGAGGCTTTTTTTCTGTACATTTCCTTTTATCTTAGCTTAGCTCACAAGTTGCTGCTTTTGAACTCTTTGTATTTTAACTGGATTAGCATGCAACTTTTGATTTTTAGACAAGTTTCGCGGTCTCCTCCTCATAGCAAGCATTCTCAGCACAGGCATTCTTCTTACTCTTCTCTTGAAGCTTCAAGGTATGTTTAAAATGTTTTTTTTTTGTGTGGACATTTTCCTATTCGACAACTCTTCTTAATTTGAGCATAGGCACTTATGATGAATACGCTCTTAAAGAACAAAGCTAGTTAACGATATACTGCTGGCGTATATGCTTATAAATAGATGCGTAGAATGTAGTTTATGAACTGGTTTATTTTTTTATTTGGCAGGAAAAGGAGGTCAAGATCCAGATCGAGGTCACCAGTTCGTCGCAGAAGATGATTACGGTTATGCCCCTTCCAGTTGGAGATATTTGGAAAGAAAGGCGGTTGTCTCCACAGTATTCTTGGTCCATTTTCGGCGTGAAATATAGGATTTAGAAGTGGTGTATGGATGGAGAGTCTTAGGTGAGGGATCAGTGAAAGCAAAAATGGTTATCTTGTTCCTTTATTGTTGTGTTTTGATGGGGGATGATGAAGTGTTATTAGCCATTTTCAGGGGGATGTATTGGTCAGTAGGATACACAAAAATGATGATTGTATTACGAAACCCTAATGGGTAGTGTGGGTTGCTATGAGTAATAGTTCCGTTGATAGTGCGACATTAATGTGTTTTATTATGAAGTATTTAATGCATCATTTGAACGACTTTCTAAGAAATTCAAACATATTTTACGTCTATACTTATCAAAAGCATTATGAACAAAGAATACATAACTTATGACTCAAGGAATATATAACTTATCAAAAGCATTAACGTGTTTTATTGTGTGTGCATGCGTGAGTGTGTGAGAAGAAAAAAAAAAAGAAAAAAAAAAAAACACAAGTAAAAAAGAATCAGATTCTATGGCATCCTGGAGGGTAGCAAGTTTATCCATTTCGGCCAACGTTGAACTTCCCCTCCACTTATATTTACTGAATTTCTGACTATGCACGTCATCATTAATTATGTAAGGTTAGGAAAAAAAAACATTACAAAACTTCATAACAAGAACATTGAAATAAAAGACTTTTCTACTCTCGGTTGCATTCTAGATGACCGTCGTAAAGTCGTTTCAGTGTTCTGGAATTTTTCTCTCTTTTGTCAAGAGAGAAAACAATATGGCGGCTCATTACTTAACAAAAGAATGCCTAAAATTAGTGGGTCTAAAACATTGGGGCTCTAGCCGATGAGGCTTAGCTCAACTGGCTAGAGCTTAGGCCTTGAGATCTGAAGGTTTCAGGTTCGAATCCCTCTCGAGACAAAAATTTGAGAGTCCTCCGGCGTATCTTTCCTATTTAGGAAAGTTGTACCCACATTATGTGGGTGTTAGTTTACTATTGTGGTTGTAAATAGTTGTAGTATTCTTCTTTCCGATTGTTATAAAAATAATAAAACATTGGGCCATTTCATGTAATCCAAGCGAACATGACTGATTTGACGTATAGATTCTTTTTTTTATATAATTTTTTTTGACGTAATAGATTTTTTTGTTAAATAAATAAATAAAAGGAGTACGAAAAAGAAAGGAAAAAAAAACCAAAATACAACTAGACATCTCCATGTTAAATTAATCGGCACAACGAAATGTTTACAATAAAATGACTATTGTTATAAAACTAATAACAGAAAAGAAAGATGAAATATAATGTAGAAAAAAGAAGGGCATAATTGTGTATTATTTCACTGGCATCATGGGGTATATATAGTATAAATTACAACGTGAACACAATATAATAGATAAACTAGAAAATATTGTAAATCAATTTGAATAATTGATAAACATATTTTTATTCTTTTATAACACTCCCCATTGGATAACTATTATTCAATAAACAATAGATATGATATGCATCATTAAAACATTACTAAGAAAAAAATCTTAGTTAAGGAAAAAGAGTATATATTTATCTATGTTTATTTACTCCCCTGAACCAAGAATCAATTAAGGTCTTTCAAACGTTGCATCACAATGCTCTTCACAAGTCTCTTAAATGTTGCATTATTACTAAGAAAAAATCTTAGTTAAAAAGAAAAAGAGTACAATGTCTTGGTAAATAAATCTGTCAGGTTGTCGAATGATCGAAACTGTTTCACATCAATATCCCCATTCTTTTGCAAGTCTATTATATGGCTATATTAATTTCTCGATCTGAGTTGCATAACGTATATGTAATGCATTATTAACTTTGCTAGAAAAACCCAGTGGGAAAAAACTAGACAAGGAAAATAGTTAATGCCATATGCGTTTTTATGTGTTGCACTGACTGACTCGTTAAAAACCTTTAACTAAGAAAACCCCGTGGGAAAAACTTGGTTAAAGGAAAAAAGAGTACAATCATTGGTTTTAAGACCAAATGCTTAAAATAGTTTTGAAGTTGTCGCTCCCCCTGACGACAACAATCTTCCTTATGTACGTGTTCCAGTACTGTAAACACATTTTCTCCAGAACAGATGTAGGAATGATCTTAGTGAACAATTCTTCTAGATTGTTACTACAGCGCACTTTGTATATCCGTCTCTTCTAGACTTCATGTAGATAATTTAATGTAGTAGGCTAAATACTGTAATGTCCACTACTCATTCGTGCAACACATAGAACTCAGTTATCACTATAATTATAAAAACAATAGGGAAAGTAATACAATCACAATTCGTATGCATATATTCACACGTCATAGTGCTATAGATTAATCGCATTAAGTTTGAGTTACTTATATATATATTCCTTCCTCAATAAGACTATACTATAGCCATATTACATGCAACATGAATGTTAATGGCATTTTAACTTAACAGTATGCATGTTAGGATTGTCATATTAATTCGTTTTAGAAATCCACCAAGGATTTTCATATTAATGTCCAACGACCCATAAATATGCGGTCATGACGTATGAAAACTCAAAGTTATTGTCAGATATATTAGTTAGCGAAACATAACATTGTCTATAATGGGAGAATATATTTGATCATTAACAAACAAATATTTCCAATTCATGCTTAACCTCAATTGCTTATTTTAATTTTACCTAGTCTGAGTGTTTCTGACACTCTGCTAACGACTTAGGCATTGGATCCAGATATAATAGCAATTAAAGAGGCAAACATGTCGTCGACGACTATTATATTTTATTATAAATTTCTCCCATAAAATTCATTGTTAATTCGATATTAGCATAAACCAATTCCTTATCAATGTATGTGTGGATTGTTCCGCAACCCCAATATTTAATAATTTGATGCACGTGCAATTTTGTTTTGGGGTTTTCGTCTTCAAGATGAATCTCTTTAAGAGATTTCATGAGTGACTGAATATGAATTCATTTTCCGTATTTTTATCTTTTACACCGATCGGTCTTCTACGCTTTGTCATAGAGAAATATTATCAATAATACTTTTGGTGCATTTATAAATAATCACTCTTTTTATTCAATTAAGGCATCTGGCAAAGTACTTGCTAAATATTACAAGTAAAATTATTTTCGCAGTTCAGTTAAACTGATGCATAGAAGATCGTTTATTTTGTTAAAATTTCTCGGCATTCTTTTATTCTAACATGAGTTTTCCTCCCCCTCTAATGCCGAGAATCGATCTTCATCAAACATGTTGCACCGAGCTATACCTTGATGCTCTTTTATTCACTTCAAGCGATTTACACATTTAAAATTTAGCGGTTTCATTAAATATCTCATTCTATGAGATTTTTTAAAACATTATCTCTCTTGCGCTTTATATACTACTATGTGATTTCGGACTCTTCAAAAATCGTTCAAGATTATACATCATATGTAGAGAAATCACTAGAATGAGACATTGAACATTTGGTTCATTTCTCCATTTTCTCGGAAAATATTTGATGTATTCAAAATATGCATAAAATCTACCCTTCATGGGTTTTATGTCAATGAATAATAGATGAACTCGTGGTTCATATATGTCAATATTTGACACGAGATATAATTCATAACGGATTTTTCTCCCTTTATTCTCGGACAACACTTTTTCACAATCGGTATATAGAAAATTTGCAATTATCCGTGACGGATTCAACATTTTAATGTTAGAGATCCTCTTATTCAGATATCAACAAATTTCTTTAATATTTTCCGATTTGGAGAGAAGTATTATCTCCTTTAGAGATATTTTATCAATTCTCACAATGCTTATTAGGATGATTAAGTCAATGAGATTTTGAAATTAATAATAATATTGACAATCAAACAACACAATGTATCACGTTAATGATAATATTGACAATCAAACAATACAATGTATCACAATTCTTAAGATAAGCAATTCATATGGGATCTATTACTAGAACAACTAATATCTGAAAATTGGTAAAAATTGTATATCAATAGACACTATATTACCAAAATGTGATCACTTACATAATAAATGGCAGCAACTTTTCTCGACTAAATGCATGTTTCTATCGTATATTATGAATAGATAAATCATGTATTACATAGAGCATAGTATTAAAGATGATTTGATCTAATAATGCGTTCCACTTCTAAAAAATAATGAGAATGAGTTCAAAATATTTCTAAGAATTAAGTAATAGTCTATCAAATTCTAAAATATTTTAATGAATTAATATGATAGAAATGAATTGTATATTGAAGAAATATTCAACCGTTGGTTAGAAAATTGTATTAGTATAAATCGATTTTCTACAAATTGAGAATATCAATTGAAACTGTGTAAATCTATTCTTATGCAAAAGGTGTATGAACTAAGATGCTCACGAAAATTGGCATCGAAAGATTTTAAATTCAACACATTTAATCATTTTATTTAGCCATAAGCGAAAATCAAAACGATCATTAAAAAAATTGAAAATAAAATAAAGGCTTATCACTAGACTAAATAGCATGCTAAACAAAGAGCTAGCTTTGGATCTATAATTTATTATTATAACACATTAACCCATATCATAACATTTTTAATGCAGCTACCATTTCACATTAACCCATATCATTTTCGAGTTCACTCAATATTGCCATATTATCATTCAATGTAGCTACCATTCGAGTTCACTTAATATTGCTAGTATGGGGAGAGTATTTTATATGTGTCAAGAAGAATTCATCTTAATGTCCATAAATAAAACCAACCTATCGTATATGAAAATCACCAATTTATTACAAAAATAGAAATTATCATCAAAACTGCCAACTTAGATGAATTACATACCACAACTTAAACAAAAGAAGAATTACCAATCATCGAGCAAAATGACACAATCAATAGACGCCAATCAACAGACGCCAACTAACTTCAAGTTGTGATATCAGTGGCATATCAAAATCAACTAAAATAAACCCACAACCTACCAGTTCATATAGTGGCATATCAAAACCAACTAAAATAAAACCTACCAGACATTCTCCAAAATATTGGCCTTTTCATATTGAGAGTGGCTATAACCAGAATATTATGCCTTTTAACTAAAATATCTGTTCACATAACGGCATATCAACCAAAATATTGGCTTTGTCCAAAATATTGACATTCTCATATAGCTGGCATTTTATGTCTATAGCTAGCCTTTTATGTCTTTTCTATTTGTCACATGGTATATCAACCAAAATATTGGCTTTGTCTCAATTAATTGACCTTGTGACATAGCGGCATATAAACCAAAATATTGGGTTTGACCACGGCCTCTACCACGATTTTCACCGCGACCACGTCCACCGCCAAAATGGCCAAAATTTGAAGATTTTGTCGCATTCATGACTTGCGCGCCAAAATGGCCGGCCAAAATTTGAAGATTTTGTTGCATTTGCTTCAGGGAATCGACTTGCGTCAATTTTTGTCGCATTCACTTCAGGAAATGGACTTGGGCCAAAATGGCCAAAATTTGAAGATTTTGTCACTTGCAGCAATAGGACGGGACTCGTGATTTCAAGGGTATAAAATATTAAAGTCTTTTTCAATGGACTTCATGTCCTTAGTTATTTCTGTGAATGACACTCTTACGAGTATTTGCCATATTCACTTTTATAAACTTTCCACATGTTCACTTTTTGTGGATTTTATATTCATTTTTACGAGATTTTGACATAAGCAGATGGATTTCAAATCCATGTATATGCTCGTTTAAAATATTAACGATCTCCAGGCATCATATGTATTTCTTTTAAATATTGTTAAGACAAAACTTAACCATCAAAGCCCCGTAACATATCGAATCGATAGATACGACTCTCAAATATTGTCTATAAGACAAAACTCAACCATCAAGGCTCCATATCAAATCAATAGATAGAAGTCATACTTCTATTGTAGCCTTGATTAGATCCATCATTGTATTGATGTTATCAAAGTTTGCACCATCAATATTTTATCCCCATCATATATAATATGTAATATAATTGATCATAATAGAATATTTAAATTAAACAAACAATATTTTTTTTTACCTCTTATTGGATTGAGAATGGATTGATCCAATAAAATTTTACCTATGGTTCTCTGCTTGGAATACCCCATCGGTAAATTTGGTTCTCTGGTTGGAATGCTCCTTTACTCCATCGGTCTGGTTGGAAAATTTTGGTTCTCTGGTTGGAATGCTCCATTACTCCATCGGTCTGGTTGGAATACTCCATGGGTAGAGTCTCGACGTGTTATAGAACTAATAACAGAAAAGAAACATGAAATATAAGAAGGGAATAGTTGTGTATTATTTCACTGGCATCATGGGGTATATATAACAGAGATTACAATGTGAACACAATATAATATATAAACTAGAAAATATTGTAAATCAATTTGAATAATAGATAAACATATTTTTATTCTTTTATAATAACTATATTTTTTTAGATCTTTTTTTACAAGTTTTTTTTATTTTAATCTTCCTTAAAAGAAAGAATATAACGTTTTGCTTCCTTAAAAGAATCCTTCCACATACACGAGTTATTCGCTCTTTGACGAATATATATGTAATGTAGATATGTATGCATGTAGAAGTACGTAGAAATGTCTCCCTTAGGAGAATGTTCTTTTTCTTTACTATATATATATAACGAGAAGACAGAAGCCCTATATAGCAATTAGCACACACAATACAATTAAACCAAAATAAAAAGAAATGAAGAGTAGTTATAAAGGCTTGCAAGAAAATGGCCATGGCCATGGCCATGCAAAAGAGCTTCATGCTTCCGGAGAGATACATAAGTTTAAAGATGTTCCTCCCTATGGAAGTATTCGTATCACCGTTAACGGTATGGAGGCAATCAGGCCTGATTATTCCAAGAAGGGCCGTCAACAAGGCGGTGGCAACCGGGCATACAAGGGTTATGATCATGATGATGAAGAAGACATTAATGTTCAAGCAGAGAAGTTCATTGAATTGGAACACAAGAAATTTAATATTGGAATTCAATGAATAATTTCTTTCTACTTGAGGGAGCTAGTAGGAGCTTTAATTCATTCACTGTATTCATGTTTAATTCTTATCAATAAAATCATGCATATGTACTAGTGTTGAAATTTAATGTGTGTGTAAGTTGAAGATAATTGTATTATTGTGACGTTTTGCGAGATATATATGTACGTGGCTGATTTCATTTCAATTAGATAAGTTGTTTGAATAAGTTAATTGGTTGTCTGATACATTTATCAGATCAATATCTCTATCTAGCTTGTACAATATCATCTGTGTCAAAGATACCAATATTAATTATATTGCTTTATAAATGATTATATAGTCGTTTTACTTGGATATATATACACACACACTCAATCACAAGTCTCAAGTGCTAAATATTTTCATATATTAATTTAGTAAGGCAAAAGAGATACTCCATGTCTTAGAGCGATGGTATCTAAAGTAGATTCTACGTTTTGGCAATCAGGTTTTGAACCAAGTTAATTAATTTACTAAAAGGGACTGTTCCTAATGGATATAACATGTCTTTAAGAAAGCAAAGACATGGATGGTGATATGATTATTAATAAAGCTAAGTTGATGGAAAAACAGTTAACCGGTGAACATCTTGTGGTATTTTTTATGCTATCAGTTATGCTTAAGTCCTATATTGTAGTTGTGTATCATGATTGGGCGGAAGATGTGGTCCTATGGGATTTAATTATGACTGAAGACGCCAAGATGATATAAAAGTCACAAAGGTCCATTTATGGTCTCAAACTAGTTTCTATAAATGTATTCTTTATTTTGATAATCACATGAGTTTGATTTGATCAAAACACAAATATGAGTCTTGTGTGTACGACAGTGTCAGTGAGAGCGTTATGATTTTCTAAATACAACATGTATGACATATCGTTCTTGAGAATTTACATCCCCGTGTTACAGTCAATTAACTATAGTAATAATTCATAACTATTGTCTGCTTATCACAGTTCACATGCATAGATAAGATGCAAAAATAGTTTAGCATGGATAAGATCAAGAATGGGTTGTTGCTTTGTATTCTTGGGATATGTCTATATTAGGACATTAGTCATAAGTCGAAGGTGAAAGATAGTACTTATAGAATGATTCCATATGCTATTGCTATAAGGTCCATCATGGGTGTTATATTGTGGATTAGACCAGAAGTCTCATACTCGCTGAGTAATCACGAGTAAGTATATGGCAGATTCTGGTGAATGTCGAGAATATCATCAAAGTTTTAAGGATGTGTTCTTAGTTTATTGAAACTTAGAGTAATCACGAGAGTATACTATATTTTCTTATATATTCAAGAGTGTGAGCGATCTCTCTCAACACTCCCCTCAAGTGTGGACAATCTGTCCCAACACTTGCACAATTTCTCATTCAAGAATGTGGACAATCTCTCCCAACACCCCCCTCAAATGTGGGCAATCTCTCCCAACACTTGCACAATTTTTATACAAGGTGAATGTCGAGAATATCATCAAAGTTTTAAGGATGTGTTCTTAGTTTATTGAAACTTAGAACTAGATATACGTAGATTTATTGTTAAAGATCAAGCGCTTACCGTTGTACTAAAACCAATTGGTGGTAGTAAATGTGCTACTATATTTTCTTATATATTCAAGAGTGTGAGCGATCTCTCCCATCAACACCCCAAAGCTAAGGTTCGATTTCAAAGACTGTGGGCACACATCCCAACACTTGCACAATTTCTCATTCAAGAATGTGGACAATCTCTCCCAACACCCCGTGCGCCAAATGTGGGCCCACGTACACCGTGCGCCTACCCCCTCAAACGCGCCTAGGCACATCAACACTTGTACAATTTTTATACAAGAGTGGGAAATCTCTCCCAACACCCCCCTCAAGTGTGGGAAATATCTCCCAACATTGCACAATTTTGAAAATAATGTTCACACCGAGGTATAAACGGGGTATAATTACATAGGATAGTTCGATCTCATGACCTCACACCGGGGTTCGATCTCATGACCTCTGGCTCTGATACCATGTCAAGATCAAGCGCTTACCGTTATACTAAAACCAATTGGTGGTAGTAAATGTGCTACTATATTTCCTTATACATTCAAGAATGTAGGCAATCTCTCCCAACATTTATAGATGCTAATCTTTAGTTTTACGAAGACAACAATGTGCATAGCGATATGTGTTTGTGTTCACTTCAAATAGTGAGCCCAAACACACTAGCCTTAGAGGCGCAATGAGAGTAGTGCGTGGATCAAGAAGGTTCATTTATAAACCTTGTATTGTTCTTCCTTTTAGCTCTATGTTTATATAGTAGTGGATTTATTGCTTGCGTAAAAAACCGGGTCACATCAAGGATCCATATATATGTTGAGGCATTACCACTTAATTAGATCATGAGAAAGCATGATATATAGATAGACATAGTCCCGCAAATGTTAATCTAGTTACACTATGGGTTGATTTCGAGTATTGCATGAGGTTCTTGTTTTTCAACTTGGTCTTGTGCGTATGAAATATTGACTTTAGGTCAAGTGGGAAAATATTTGTGTAGTGCCTTAAACCCAATCGGGTTTGACCGGATCTGGCAGGGTCGTATCATTATTACTACACTTAAGTTTTAATACATGTATTAAATGACATTTTTTGTTACTATATATATTGGTCCTTTTAATGAACTAAATGATAATATATAATAACATCCCTGGAGTTAATATAGAGAACTCATTATGTGTGACTATAATTGTTGAGATCTCAATTCACATTTGATGATTCCGTTTTTACATTTCTACTCATATGTATTGATAATAAGAAATTATTAATACAGTCAGATTAGATCGTATTAAATGTCTATCTTGTAAAGATAGTAATGAATCTCATCCATTATAGTGTGTCGATGCATAGACGTGTACGTGTATTGAAAGAATAGGTACGTTGGAAGACCCACTTATTTCCTTATTGTCTTGGTTATATGGCGTTTGTGTAATTATCTTTAGATCAGAGGTCATCATAATATCACTGTGTGGTCTACCACCGCTCTTTACAACCACTCATTCTAAACCACATGCTATCACCACCTATATACCGCACCAACCTCGCACCTTATCGCCCACGTACGCGCTGCCACCATCCAACCCACCAACACTTGTTTTTACCACTCGTCTCATCCGCCGCCACCAACCCTCTGCCCTCCGTCACCACGACCAGTTTCTTGTAGTCACCGTTACCACAAATTGTCAGCCCCACCTATCACACCGCTTGTAACACCCATCCGGTTCCCGTTCTGTATACAAGTCATTTCCAAAATTCAAAGTCCACAAAAGTAAAATAAAATAAAATAAAATAAAAAGGAATCAGATTCTATCTCATCTTTAAATTAAGTACATGCATGCAGGATGACTGACTATTCGGCCACATGAACGTTGGAGACAACTTTTCTACCACAACCTAAACAACATATACTATCATTTCAACTCTTTTTAATAATAAATAATAAAAGAAAAAAATAATAATTAAGGTAACCGAAAGGCAACATAAACATCAAATGGTTGAATGAATTTGATACCTTTATACCTTAAAAAGAAAACCAAATACGTACCACACCACATGACAACATATATATATAGGCAAATTAATTATTCTAAAAAACTGATGCTTAATTTGTTAGGTCTGCCAACTTATATATTAGGGATGGTCAAACCTTGCTGTAGGTTTAAGAAAGTAAACAATTGTAGGTATAGAGTGTTCAAAGATTAAATAATGTTTATGCATGTAGGTATATGTTGAAAACTTTGGGGTTTTGAAGAACACCAACAATGTCAAACTTGAATAAAACGCAGAAAAACTAAAACTCAGAAATTTGCTTTTCTTGATATGAACGTAGAATCGTGAAACACTTTCCTACAAAAGTTATTTGCCCCTTATCTGAAGCCTAGGGTAACACAAATACTTTTGTGAGATAAGACTACGTTTTCCCTTCGATCTTTAGGCTCAAAAGATGAAGAATACCTTTGGAGAAAGTTTGCAAGTGTTTTATGTATATGATATGATCAAGGATGCATACATTTGTTGTGTATTTTATTCAACAATGTAAGAAGCCTCGTAAAAAGCTCTTGGACTCGGAAAATCAGTTGCAAGTTCGAAAATATAAGTTACAACCCAAGTGGAAAGGTACCATTTGGTTATAACTACCCAAAAAGGCCAAAAGGCACTTATAGGATCGTTTTCGGACCATAGGCGTGCGCTCGTCGGTCACGGGCGTGCGCCCGCGAAAACCAACCCGACCAACTCTCTCGAACCACCACGGGCGTGCGCTGTCGGTCGTGCGCCCGTCACTCTGTTTCACCAAAAAGCTGATTTTTGGTCCTTTAACTGGTTTTCCAAATCCTTTAAGTGATTTTCTCGAACTATACTTGCTTATTTTCCATCCGTATACTCATATACACTTATATAAGCGTGCACTCCGCACCTCCAAACTTATTATTAAGTGTTACGAGTATATCCACCCTTGTACTAAACCCCGATTACCTCAATGGCTTGTGATTATACTTAAATCACCAACATTCCTCCCCCATTTAAGTGTAATCCTTGGTTTAGCAAAACAACACTGTCATAAAACAAATCAACTCATGCTTCAATGAAAATGTCACGAAGATTGAATTTCCATCTAGTATTATTACACATTTCAAATATTCGAGTATTGGGGTGTGTCTAAGCATTGAACACCTTTACACGTTTTGAATACATGAAGATAACATACACATGAGTTAATATAACTCCAAAAGTTTATTCTTGACACTAATTAAACAGGCCTTGTGTCCATATCCATTCAAGAGTATATAGAAAGTCAACCCCACTTTCTTGAAGCGGCCAAACTTCATACTCATATATGTGAATCTTTCTAATCATGTACCTGAAACACTTTTCCAAAAGATATCACCTACACAACAGGTAATGCACATACTTTCGGGACTTTTTCATGTGCCAAATCTTCGAGAATGGGCCTTCCACATTGAATTCTCGCCTATGGCGTTGTACCATAAGTGGAATTGGGTATCCCACCCCAAAGATTTAATGGGTTCTACACATCCCGATAACAAACTTTTTACCAAGTTTCAAGTCAATCTATATTTGGTCAAACAAGATTGACTAAATCATGAGTACTCTTTGAACAACCACCATCATCCTTTGAGTTATAAACTCACAATCCAACTTTTCATTAATACATTGGTGTCTATATCACCATTGTAACATTTGACAATTTCCTAGCCAAACACATTGGATAACTAGGATGAACTTGGTTATTAATTGCAAGGGAATTCCGAACTTCTAAGTCATCAACAAAGAAATCCAACTCCATAGTCCAACCGTAAATTTATGCACTTAGAAGCTCATAAATGATACTTCATCCTAGCACAAATTACTAGTTAACCGAGGATTCTTCTAAACCGAAGGAATCTCATTTTACTATAGAGTTTAAACCTCCCCCATGACCGTAGTTTAAAGCCTTGATGACAATACCATCCAATTATGAACAACATGATTTGATTAATACCAAAATCAACATGTCAACAATGTAAACTACTACATCACCTTATATTCCAAGGCAAATCCAATCTTTGTAGATCGAGCATGTTTCACTTTTAGTATCATGACTAGATACTAACCAAAGCAAAACACCAAACATGTATTCAACATACATCAAAGGACAAAGTCACTTCCTTAGACATCAAACATATATAAGACATATAAAGTATAAAACATATGTAAGATTTGAATAGTTACGAACAAGGTATTATAAACAACTTTAAATTAAACTAATCTTCAAGCTAAGATGTCTATCAAGTTTAATTAGCACCTTCAACCAAAATAGCATATACACTCCTTATGTTAACTTCAACATAACAAGACCCTCCAGCTTGTTTCAAAATACAATGCCCATTCCAATCTCCATTCTAAACCGAAGTTTTACCATCCATTTAATGGATTACAAAATTGTTTAACAGAGTTGTTAAAACAAACAACAACAATTTATCCGAGGAGATTTCATTAACCGGTGCCAAGGTATCAAAATAACCAATACCTAAAACCGTACAAAACCTTACATTATTAATCAAGATTTATACATGTTGACTTACATCAACTTTCATCTTTCATTGAAAGATTCACCGCACCATTTGCTCTCGTTGAGCTTTACCGGCATATTTAGAAAACAACTTTATTGTTTTCCTTCACTCCAACACTGGTAGGAGTTTCATACTTCAAACTTTGTACAACATTATAAATGTCCAAAGATGACATACCATGATTCAACAACAGATTAAACTGTACTAGAATCATTCAAATCCCATTATATGGAACCAAAGAACATTGAAATGCATAGCAATTCCAATAAACATAGTTTCAATGCCTCTTTTACTCAAGGAATTAACCTTAATCTCGGAAAGTCACAAGACCTCCTCACACCTCCAAACCTCAAGTTTGGATTTCATTATACCAAAGTTCAAGTAATTTATCAAACAAACAACTGTTGGAGGCGTAGGAGTATAAACAAAAGCTTAAAACTTATGCTTAAATACTGTCCAATAAAACTCATTAAAACATACACTCTTTTCATTTACCTTTTGGAGGACATGATAGTTATTTACTATACATTCTTTAACAAATCAATAACATGATTTTTCCTCCAAAACATTCACTTAAATTCAAAGTGAAAATCCATGATACTAATCATGTTTCCGAAAAGAATAATTAAAAAAAAAAAAAATTTATAAAACTTAAACATTAAACACGCAGCAAGTTTCATCATTGATTCAATCATGTCTAGAAATATCAAGCCAAACAACATATATGTATGGTCAAACAACATCCAAGAACAAAACTTAGACACTACAATCAAATTTTATATTGATTGTAGTTACTGTTCTTGGACACCACAAACTTTCATGAAATAATGTAAATAAACATACATACCATTCATCCGTAGTCATAGCAACATCACAGCAATTTTTACAAAGTCATTCCAATGAACTTTACTTACCAAAAGATTATAATCGACTTTGCATCAATCAAAAAACCGCAGCAACTTCTCAGAATTTCTGACAACTGTCAACATCGAACCAGACCGCAAACTTGATATCACTGCGATCCTCGTCTCGCCACGATTCTAACGGTATCTCCGGATTTTCAAACCGATTCCTGAATCAAGAGTTATGCCCAAAATACTAGGACACAACCTTTGATAAAATTCTGAAAAAGCGCAACTCTTCATTTCGAAACCGACATTGTAAACTTAATAACTTTTGTAGATTGTTGAAAACTTTGGGGTTTTGAAGAACACCAACAATGTCAAACTTGAATAAAACGCGAAAAAAACTAAAACTCAGAAATTTGCTTTTCTTGATATGAACGTAGAATCGTGAAACACTTTCCTACAAAAGTTATTTGCCCCTTATCTGAAGCCTAGGGTAACACAAATACTTTTGTGAGATAAGACTACGTTTTCCCTTCGATCTTTAGGCTCAAAAGATGAAGAATACCTTTGGAGAAAGTTTGCAAGTGTTTTATGTATATGATATGATCAAGGATGCATACATTTGTTGTGTATTTTATTCAACAATGTAAGAAGCCTGTAAAAAGCTCTTGGACTCTGGAAAATCAGTTGCAAGTTCGAAAATATAAGTTACAACCCAAGTGGAAAGGTACCATTTGGTTATAACTACCCAAAAAGGCCAAAAGGCACTTACAGGACTGTTTTCGGACCATAGGCGTGCGCTCGTCGGTCCACGGCGTGCGCCCGCGAAAACCGAACCCGACCAACTCTCTCGAACCACCACAGCGTGCGCTGCCGGTCACGTGCGTGCGCTCGTCACTCGTTTCACCAAAAAGCTGATTTTTGGTCCTTTAACCGGTTTTCCAAATTTTAAGTGATTTTCTCGAACTATACTTGCTTATTTTCCATCCGTATACTCATATACACTTATATAAGCGTGCGCACTCCGCACCTCCAAACTTATTATTAAGTGTTACGAGTATATCCACCCTTGTACTAAACCCCGATTACCTCAATGGCTTGTGATTATACTTAAATCACCAACAGTATACATGCATGGTTTAAATTCTGATCTGTGAATGTGATTAATTTTATAATACAACTTTTGTTTTTAATTACACCGTTACAAATGACGTGACAATGCATCACATCAATTCTTTTAAACTCGATCTCTTTCACTAGCAAATAAACAACGGCTGTCTGTCACTTTTGTAACAGCTAGCATCCTTAAAAGTGTGAAAGATGAAATTAATTAAGGATATATATATGTAAAAATAAAAATGTATGATACATATATATATACATATGTCATGTCATCAAAAAGTTGCCGTGAAAAATGACTTTCAAAGTCAAAAACTTTATTTCAGAGGAAAGAAAGAAAGAATATAACGTTGCTTCCTTAAGAAGAGCACTTCCATATGCATATGCTGATATATATGCACGTTTTATTCTCTCTCTCTCTCTCTGACTCTGAGGAATATATATGTAGTAGAAGAAGTAGAAATGTCAGAATGTTCTTTATCTTACTATATAATTAAAGATAAGACAGAAGCCCTATATATATATATCCATGCACACACAATACCAATAAACCAGAAAGAAAGAAAGATGAAGAGTAGTTATAAAGGCTTGAAAGAAAATGGCCATGGTCATGGCAATGGAGAACAGATTCAAGCTTATGGAGAGATACATAAGTTTAAAGATGTTCCTCCTTATGGAAGTATTCGTGTCACCGTTAACGGTATGGAGGCAATCAGACCCGATTATTATTCCAACAAGGGCCGCGGTAATTGCAACCGGGCATACAAGCAGGTTTATGATGATGAAGAAGATATCAATGTTGAAGCAGAAAAGTTCATTGAATGGGAACACAAGAAATTTAAGAGGGATTTTTATTGAATGAGTAGGGAGTCATGTTTTTTTATCAATAAATTGTGTTTCATGTGTAATTATTAGTTGAAGCTCTGGGATTATTAATTGTAACGTCCAGAACCCCCAAAGTCAGAACGAAACACGTGCTTTTCAAACTAATTTTATGAATTAAACACGTCGTGCGGTCTGGTCTGATGTTATGTAATTAACTTGCTAAGAGTAGTACGTAAGAAAGCAAATTGTACAAAGCTCAGAACATAAATAACAAGTCGTGTCAAAAGTACGTATGCATGCGTTTTCTATTATAATTACTGTGGATTTAATTAGGGTTGTATACTCTTGTAGGCATATTTGACTTCTTATATACGTACCTTGTATATGAGCTTATTAAGGCTCCTTGAGATTGTTAATCAATATTCAATAACATGATTTCTACTCTTTCTTATTATATACCCCCTCCGTTTTTATATATATGTCGCAGAGAGAATAATCACACAAATTAAGAAAATAATTAATATGTGCATTGAAAATGTATTTTTTTATTGGAGATGTAGATGTTTTGTTGGTAAAGGGAGTTTTTAGTATTGGAATTGTGTATAATTTTCCAAGTTGGTATCGGAGCTACCTCAATGTATACATGTATCTATCTAGTGTTTTATGCTATCTTCTAAAGAAAATGTTGACTTGTGACATACGATGCTAGGTCACTTGTCTCTTTTAAGGTTTTCAGCATGGGAGGTTCTAACATGGAGATCCAACATGGGGAGTGACCTGTGTGACATAATCTGGACCTCACAGTCTCATTCTGCAATGAAACTATGTGGTCGAGATTATGCCACATGGACCACTCCTTATGTTGGAGCCCTAAAGTTAGAATTTCCCTTTCAGCATGTCCTAAAGAACTGTAATTAATGCGCCTAAGCCTATAAATGGAAAACCAACTTTTTGAAGGCGTGTCAAATTGAAAAGCTTCATGCTAATTATGCCCCCTCCCATCAAGTATACCGATATTATTATATTCACTAATTATAATTATTATTATTCCTCTCTAAATTAAGATGTACGTAGGATTGAACATACTTCCACTTAAACCTTGTTTATGGATTCTATTCCTGTCTACAGGATGATGATGATGACTATTCTGGTTTACAATTCAATTTTGCTATTTATATGAAATAATGAAACCTTAGTTTCGAATGGATCAAAAGATAGTCGACGTAATATTAGATTATGCATATATCAGACCCAACACTAGAAACAAGAATATGAAGGGAATAAACTGCCTTAAAAATCATATACACATAATAAACATTGATAAAACAAACTAAACGAAACCAAAAAAAAATAATAATAAAAATAAAAATCACACGCCCAGAAGGCTCAATCCTCTATTAACACAAGTCTCAAATACAAGGAAAATAAGTTCCTACCAGAGGACGGCAGAGAAGATGGAAACAAATGCGATAATTTATACAGCTTCAAGTTGCAACAATCAAGAAAAGATGTCCATATTTCTAATACCCTAAATTATGCTCCCTTCTTCTTGCCAAAATTAAGGGACAGTGGAACCAAACAACAGCAGGGAGAGTGCATTATTACACTGTTCTGGTTTATCAGGACCCAATATTAAGCTACGCTCACCATCTCACCCTTGTTAATGACCTGCAAAATAAAAAATGAAAAACATCAGTTTTCTGAAGACATATATCTATAATTGATTAGACTTTGATTCTATTGAGCTTATCTACAATTTGTTAACAGTATTCATTCTTCTTAAATCAGCAGCAAACAAAAAAACGAGGAAAAAATATATATTTATAACCCACAACAGAGTTCTTTACACGTGCAGCAATTGAGCTTCAAGCTTACTAAATCCTTATTTGGGTCTCACACCAGAAAATTAACCACATCTTTTGTGTAACCCAGATCCAAAAAATTGTGAAAGCTTTGTTTCCTATGTCATATACATAAGCATCACGTAGCCCTGGATTTCTTTAGTCTAAATAATCGATGAATTACCAGAAACAGCCAGTACAAAAATGACAAGTCACGATTCAAAACAATAAGGTTGGAAACAAAAGATGTCAAAAGCAAAATTGGCAGAGAAAGCAACTGTCCTTGTAAGAACAAGTCACAAGGCTCAAACTGAAGCTCAAGAAAACATCAAAACGTTTGCTTTGACAAGCCTCACCACCCGGTATGTACCTCAGCCACTGAAACTGAGAGGTAGCTTCAGTGGACTCACCTCACCTTTGAGGCGGTGTAAGATCATTGTGCTTGCTCCCCTCACAAAGCACATCAAGCTGGCTGAGGAAGGCTTGTGCAAGTGCCAACGATAGTTGAATGAATAAAAAATCTGCATGTTAAAGAACAGTGAAGGGACAGAAAGATGTTATCAATACCTATCCATGTCTCTGCCACCTGAATATCCTCTCCCTCTACCGTGTTGAAAGGATCTTCTATCGTCTGCTGATCTTTGCCATGCCTCTCCAGTGCCACGTGAACGAGGTCTTTCCATGAATTCACCAGCTCTGTGCCCATCATATACACCAGTGTGAGAATAGGTCCTCTCGGAAGGCCCAGTAAACCTGCCTGCTCCAGAACCAGGTCTTTCTACAGGACCAAGACGGATCTTGGCATCCCAATCATGAATTAGAAGCTCCAAGTCCCTTTCCTTTTGAAGTATTATATCATGCAGACTCGATTGATCTTCTGCGGATTTTTGCATCTTTTCATGCTTCAGATGCTCAATTTCTTTTTTCAAGTTCTTTTCTTCGTCTGTCTCAGGCCTGCATTATGATCCAATGTTAAAAGTCAAGAATAATAACTTTTGCACTGTCTTCTTACTTCACTATGGAATCCATGCCTGATCAAGAAAGCTTTGTATAGACAATAATTGCTCAACCTCAAAACAAAATACTGAAGGAAGCCATAGTATGCCACCATGCATACAAAATACAAACTATTTTCAGTATTAAATCTTCGTTGATACGTTTTCACAGTTATATTTATCAAAAAGGGAGTACCAATGCACATGACTAGCAATCCATAGAGTACTTTACTTGCAACATGTCACCACAAGACTGAAATAACCATTGTTATACAACGAGTGTTTGACATAAACAGGTAACAGTTCCGACAAGAAACCAAGTATAAATATTCATAACAAAAAATGAGATAGACTCACAAGAAACTGTTCTCTAGACAAATATTGTTTAACTTCTAGACCATTTTAGAAAATGAACTCCATGGCATCTCCAAAATCCGATGGTAACACTGTTTAGTCCTCTCCTATTATTCTCACAGTTGCAAATTTCTATAAACGAGCAGGGACATCCATATGGAACATGTATTTAACATAGTAAAGGAAAAGAAAAAACTTTCCGATTGAAATGGTGTGCAACTGTGTTGCCACTAGACCCTCATATTTCCATTTCCTACATCAATGCATGCCCACTCGTTTTATTATGCTCTACATTACGAAAATGGAACCAATACAAAGCATCCTCTCCCATATATGAATGCAGACCAAATATATAAAGCTTACAGAAAGGACTGAACAGCTAAGCCATTTAAATCCAAATCTGCAGTAAGTAGATAAAAACTTATAGTGCCCTATGTATAATAGCTAAGCTATCTATACAAAACTTGGAAAAGCTTCCCATTCAATTAATAGACCATTATTTACATGCAAGTCTGCTCACATAAGAACACAGATGTCGAAGGAAACTGTTTATTTACATGCAAGAATATCGAATATAACTGATGAAAAGAGGTTGAAAGCCCCGGAAAAAATCAAGACCTTTCAACACGTCGGTTATCCAATTTCAAATCAATCTTGCGCCAATCCAAGCCCTTCTCCTCAAGTAAAACCTCCCTTGGCTTAGCCTCTCCAAAAGGATTAGTTTTAGTTCTTGGCATGGCTAATCCTTCCCCAGTACCCTGAAATGCCTGCCCTTCGGACCTAGTTGACTGTGAGCTGCCAGGCCTACTAGACTGTGAGCTATTCGGCCTACTCACAGGCTTCTTTGCCTCAATTTCCATATCCAACTTCTTCCAATCCAAACCCTTTTCAGCCAAAACTTCTTCCCTTGGCCTGGCTGCGCCAAAGGGGTTCGGCTTGTTAACCTTAACAACCCCTCCACCGTCTTCGCCCTTGGACACATTCAAGGACAATGACTGTCTTCCGTGATCTCCATCACGAATCCATCTATCAGGTTCAGGCCTGGAATCCCCTGCTCCTGAACGGAAAGTATCAGATCTTGTAGAAGGCGGAGGAATTGGTTTCTTAGTGGAGGTCCAATTGTCCACTTCATCAGCCCTAGAAGGTCCTCCGCTGTCACCACCACCCAAAGAAGAATACCGGCTAGGGCGAGGACCCGGATCTCCTCCGGGACCTGAAGTGTATGAGGGCAAGGGTTTCTTCATTGACGCCCAATTATCAACTTCATCAGCTCGAGAAGTTTGATCAACATCAGGACGTTGGCCCCTCCGAGGCTCATCTTCAAATCCTCCATAAGACCTTCTAGAGTCTCCTCGAGTACCTTCGTTCCCATAATTACCCGTCTCACGCATCCGACCCGGTGGAGGTCCTGAAGATCGAGTCCCGTAATTGGAAAAACCACCACCAAGTCGACCACTCCCGTACGGCATTTCATCAGCGGAGGAACGCTCCCTAGGACCGCTTGGTAGCCGGAGCATTTCCTCCGGAGTTAGCCCTACAGAATAAGCGCTTGGCGAGTGAAACTCCAGCAAGCTCATTTTGTTTTTCTTCTTCTGCTGCTTGGCGGTGCCGACGACATCTTTGAGGTCGGGGAAGTCCTGTGACTGCACCACCGGAACGGAAGCAGCCACGGCGGCAGCTTTAGCGGCTTCCTCACGTTCTTCTTCCTCGGCTTGCTCAGCATCGGCGGCCCACGCGCCAATTTTCCCCCACGGTGGCTTAGACATTTCGTCGAAAAGAGAAACGGCAAAAATTTGAAATGTTACCTTTTGCAGTGACCCTGGAAATCAAAATACCGCTGCTAGGGATATCCTTACCGATGAGGGAATCAGAGCTCCGATAACATCAAACGTTGGGATTGGGGCTCCGCTTTGGGTTCCTTGGAACAAAATGTAATAAGCTCGGGCAAGAAATAGAAAGCATTGCACACGCGGAAGCGGTTGTTAGGGTCCTACTCCTACCTAATGCGCAGCATGTCCTCCATTCCTCAAGGTCAAAGATACGGAGGAATAATGACATTATTTTAGCGTGAAAATGTTCCAATGTGTGCAGCATGTCCTCCATTCCTAATTCGTGTTTCATATTCCAACGTGTGAAAATGTTTTAGCGTAACTGCTGTGTGAGTGGAAAATTCATAGGCGGAGACTCTCTACGGTGAGTACCCAGTTAGATGTGTGTCACGTGTGCGTTATGTATGCGATTATTTTTTCTCTTCACACATTTATGACGTAAATCTACGTGGTCTTCACCGTAGGGAGTCGCCTAAGAAAGACTTTGCGTTAGAATATGTAAAAAGTGGTAAATCTGTATATATAGCTCCAGATCCAACTAAAATGTGCTGCATCAGAATCTGTATACATGATCTCTATTCAACAGATTCTGGATAAAATTGGATATCATACTCTATATCTATCGCACTCTGAATTTTTTTACAGATTCAAGTTTTTGCTATTTCTAATATTATATATATATATATATTTCGAGTCACAAAAAATGCTTTCTACAAATATTTCATTAATAAGATCTTCTATACATATTTTGAATATCCATACAAGGGTAATATTTATCACTATAATAATAGACAATAAATTATTTATATGTGTATTTGTTTTTGTAAATATGTCATAATTATTTTGGTTTACGATTCTTTATTATTGTAGTACAGTACGGTGGTAGAGATTCTGGTACAGGTGACTATGTGTAGAGATTCTGTAAATGATGTTGGAGTCTGTAAAGTAGAGAATCTATTCAGAGACACTGATGCAAGTGCTCTAAGAATTACCCTGTGTGAGTAGCATTTCTCTAATTTTAGTTTCTCAATTTTTTACTCATTTTAAAATTACTTTTTGTTTCTTCAAAGAAAATTTAATCGATTAGTTTTTAATCGATTTGTTTCGTAATATAAGTTCCTTGAACATTTTTCAGTGTCCTATGCTATAAATCAATACAATATTTAATTTTTTTTTTTAAACTATTGCACACGTTATCTATACCACAAATTAAGAAAGTATATACATGTCATAAGTTTTGATTCACAAAATTTTAAAATACTCTTCAAGTACATCACAAACTATTACATTTTTGTTACACTTTTATTTATGACAATGTTGAGAAACAACTGGTTGACTATTTATGACGGTCAACGGAATAACACCTCACCATCCTCCCTAAGGGCTAACATGTTTCTGTAACGATTCAGTGCATTTTCTGATAAATATATCACTCTTGAATGGAAAATGAACAATAATACACAACATAACATTCTGGTCAATCAAGTAAACAAAGGCAACACATTTCCACTGCCTCTAAAGTAAACAATATCTCTCACTAATTTCACCACCTCCTGAAAATTTACATGGATCACTTGAACAATTGATTAACGACCAGAGTCTGTTCAAATAAGTATCAACCCCAATCAATTGGTTCAAAAATAATAAAGCAAAAAAAAAAGACATAATATTACTTCCATGGGACCAGGAAGGAAGAGCATCAAATAAACATGCCACCATAATAGCCAGCCTCCACTTATCATCTTCAAACGTGGTTTTCCGGTGCCATTTCCATGGCACGGATATTCTTCTAGATTTAGCATCAAAAGTTTAGTCACAAACAACTGTCGTAGAAAGATTGCACCAAATGACAGAGATCTTATCTGTTCATTTATACTATGTGTAATAGAGTAGAAATGAAAGCATATGATGTATGTCAGTTGGTACCATATTTCTACAATGGTCGTATTATAAAAGATTTCCCCGGAGTCAATGGTCTTAACTCAAAAAGGTGGTGGAAGTTCCTGTATTCACAGAAGGAAACTTCCATAGTTAGGTTCTACACATGCAAGATGTTAGTGGGTTCTCCCAGATGTCATAGTTCGGGAAAGTTTCTTCCGGTAATCCGGTTCGGGTTTTGTGGGTAATGACTACGTCGTCCACAAAGGTAGCCCATCCCATATAAGGGTCTCCTAATGATTTAGACAATAGTCCCTTGTCAGGTTTGATGGATTTTAGGCGGTGGCCCATGTAACGCCGAAACCCTATGATCAACTTCGCGAAGTTCCCACCATGGGTCATCACAAAAACATCTGATTTCAAGCAGACCAAGAAGTCTAAGGCTGCTAAGCTAGTCACATGCTTTCTGAACTCATCCATTTCTTCTTTATTAGCCAAGTCCTCCTTAGTAACCTGTAATTATACACCAAACCCTTGTCTAATCAGACAACAAATGCATATATTGATCCAAAGATAATGAATATATCTTCCATTATGAGAAGAAAAACTAAACTCGATAAGATTAAGGAAGTGCGCTTTTAGTGGCACCACCGAGTTTTTTTAGTGACTACACTGAAAACAATTGATTTTTAATAAGTCGATCGTCACTTGGCACTACACCAGAAACAAGTCGATTGTTGCTCTGGTGCCACAGTGGTAGGTTTGGTGTGGTGTCACTAACAACGCCTAGAAAAGAAAGGTACAGGGAGCCTCACAATATTTGGGAACATATTCCTAAGGGCAGCCATGCGGTTCTGCCCACCGTAAACTTGTCCTGAGGCTACATATATTTGGGTTTCTTTTGTGTAACCCATTGCTCGAAGCATCACAGCGACTTCACTAGGCTCAAGCGGGCAACGACCTTCCTTCCGTTTCTGCAGGGCTAGAGCCCACAGATGAGAACCATCCTACAAGAAGATAAGGAAAAGAAGAAGAAGAAGAAGAAGAAGAAGAAGAAGAATTAGAAGAAAACACGTTAGTGTGGTCAGTTCTGCCTTATCTAGTGGCGTAACTGCAGGGATTTGGATATAACCTTAAAGCGCCGAGGCCATTCTTTGAGTCTGTATTGAGCCATGAGAGCTTTCTCTGCCCTTGTTCCCACAAAATCACAAAATGACAGTCCTACCATACCTTTCTCAAACCTAAGGTGAAGAGCCCTGTTTACACAGACATTACCAAATCTTGTTTATGTGAACTGAAAATGAAAAGACCTTTAAAATGACATAAAACTGCAGTTAACTGACATAAACGGATTGGATGTGCCAGTGCGGTTTCTCATCCTTGATACCAGTTGATCAGCCATCCGCTCAATGTCAGGAAGGAATTTAAGAGCATGATAATTCACCCTGCATCTTAGCTTGTTGATTTCTTGAGGAACATTATCATACCTGTTAAAACAAATACGAATTTCTCAGAAACAGTGACCCCACCAAGAATTCTTTGGCCACATGAAACATTCAAACCTACCCCAGCCGATCAACAAATGGTTTTAAGGACATTATCTTCTTCTCTTTGATACGAGGCAGAACATTGTCAATGTAAAACTGTGCTGGGGCATACTTGGGTATGTTCTTGACAGTCCGTCTACCAGTTCATGATATAGACAGAAACAACAAATCAGATTAATCAAACAACCTTCCACAGTTGGTTACAAAAAAAATTAAAAAAACAATGAGCGAGCACATCGGTGGACCAGGTAGTAACAGTACAGTAAAGAAGAAGTTCGGTGATTGAAATAAGGGTTAGAATTCATCAAACCTTATACTTGTGAACAGATCTGATTTGTCAGTAAACCAATCAGGAATGTCACGAACTATCGTCACATCCTCCTTTAAGTAATTTATAAAATGGTCGACATCAAATATGTCTTCAAATTTCCTGCACAAATCCTAACCCAAGATTTAAATTCAAGCCAAAGAATTGCTGGTAGATTTTCAAACTTAATAGATCAGAACAAATAAGTAGAAGAAGCTCCTTATCAGCAAATGTTTTGGATGTTCGTAAAAAAAAATCAGTCAACAGCTAGAATTTGATAAAGCCAGAATACACAGGATTCACCCCAAACAAGGTGGCACTATAATGGTGACTAGAAAAGGTTCTTTTTGAATGGTCATTTTACGAGATAACATCATCTGTTTCATGGGAAAACGATGCTTCCTCGACATGTTAGGTTTTGAATATGAAGAGAACTGCTGGGGTTATCCTTTTTAGTACTAAGCACGGGAGGGAAAAAATAAAGCTCGCTAAGTAGAGGATAGGGACGTGTTAAAGTAAAATACTGTGAGCATTAAAGCTCTATCAGAGTTGTACTCACGTTTGGTCTTTCCATATTTGGTCTTGTTTCAACACAGGCAGAATAAGGGTTGCATTCATTATTTTGGCAACAGCTACAGCATTGCATATCTGCAAGCAAAATACATGACTGTGTCAGTTATATAAGGAACAACTGGCCTTCAGTTGCTTAAAGTAAAAGCTATTAGCTTAAAAAAGGTATCACGTAAATGAAAAAAAAAACAAGAAAAGAAAGAATATGTCCACAGGAAATAAGCATTGTTTCAAACTGTGGCAGAAATATAATTCATAAGGCTTGCTTCAAACCAACCAGTCCTCGAATCTCGGATTGGGAGGTCAATGTAGCATAACCCTTCTCTATCCAAGCAGCTCGCGGTACTGAGACAATATTTAACCTTACATGCAATATTTCGTTCGGCATTTATCAGGAATAGTTATAGATAATCTAGCCTTAGGGAGTTTCACAAATTGAATATCGCATGATTACCCCTAACATTGTAGGAATTTATAATGATCAAACTCTTCGATATTACATTAGCAGTATATTTCATATCCCAAATTCCAAAAACTTGTTTCACCAGAAATGACTGCAAAAGATTATTCCACAGTCAGGAAGCAAAGTTCACATGTCAAGCCCTTGGGCAGACCCATAAGGTTATATTTACAGGTAATAAAATTTAATTATACATTTGAATAGCAGCTTAAGGAGCATTGCTAATGGTTTGTTTATCACATAAGATGAAAATGAAGCCATGTGGGGCAATGAATACTTTCCAAACTTGATACGGGAAATCTTTTATCTACTTCAACGTTGAAGCAGACTCTGTTTGGCCAAGTTGAGTAAATTTACCATTTAAAGAGCATCTTGCCTACGCGGTGTCCAAAAAGGCCCAGGCAATTTAGGCGTCATGTATGCAGTCTTACCTTATATTCCACGTGATAAGCACACAAGTAAAATACCCAAGAGCTAAAAAGAGAATCATACCGCAATTCTCTGTTGGTTCAGTCCGCCTTCGGCATGTATGAAAATATATCCATTTGTTTCATTCTCACCGGGGAGATCTACACGGTCAAGAAAAATTGAAGGCCGCTTATATCAAGCTGAAAATTACCAGGCTTTGGAAGTATAACACATAAAAAGTAATCAAAATAGCATATTCAACTAGCATATGCGGATATTTTGATTTCCTTTGAATCCCTAAGATCCAAGCTGTCATAACCGCGTAATTCGATTCTAAGGAATAAGGATATCCAATGGTGACATCATTCCTCCGTTTTGATTGTTGCACTTCAATAATTTAATTTTTTCCTCCTAGTACTAGAGATAAAGAGAAACAAATAACAAATAAATAAAGGCAATTTGGCATGGAAGCCTCCCCATATGCGACATCTGAGTAAAGACCAGGCCCTTTAGGCCCAATCTACCTAGTGTTACCTTGTATATTTATAAGATATTTCTGTGGCTCGAAACCATTACATATGGTTACACGGTGACGGTTTTTACTATAGTGTCAAGGCTCCCTTTAAGAAACAAATCAATGCCCTAGCAAAAACATAGCGATTTGAAATTTTTATAGATAAAAAAATAGACACTATAAACACACACATTTAATCCAAAAAAACAAATAATAAACACACACAAGCAGACTCACATGCGCGCGCGCATCATTCCTATAAAAATTTCGATCTTAATATCTGTGCATGAATTGTTTAGCTAGCATAATCATGAAAGTGTCAACAAACGTGCATTTTTCAAAATATCACAAGCCTACAAGTCTGAAGAGCTTTTTATACATATTGCAAAGCACTGAACTAACATGGTAGCTATTTTTAGCCTATCGATGCTTGGAGATGCATTCGCCCTCACCTAGAACCACCAACGACAAACATAAATGATAAAACGAAGGCAAATTCATTTCAGGTTTAAATATGCCTGCATTGAAAAAGAATGCAGTCAAAGTAAAACTTAAGGCTTTGCACATTTCCTAATTCTAAGTGCTCCACTTTATAAAAGTAAATCGCAACTGTGAAGTTTTCTTCCTTTACTAGATAGCAAGTTCATTTTCAACCAAGACATGCTATCAATTGTAAACTGAACAGTCACGAAAAAAATTGCAAACTAAAATTGTATTACATGTTTGTTCTTAAAAAATTAAACAAAACAAGAAAGAAAAAAAACACCAAAAGATTTCTTTGCTCCATGAAAGAGTCATTTGTAATAAGGAATCTTTAACCTGAAAATAAAAGATGCTTCAAATGAAATACTAGCAATACGGTATTGCCAGCAATCCCACAATCCACCCTTACTCCCAGTAAAGATGAATAGATAGGATACCTGATATTTTGTCCCCACGTCGCTCTGCACAAGGCTTCCATGAGGTAGTCGCTGAATAGGGATTTTCCCATAAAGAAGGTGCATCTTTAACCTAATTCAATTAAGAAGAAACAATTTCAGGACAGGTGTCATGTGATCATGCAAGAATACCAGGAACCCAGGAAATGATAAAGAAGGTTGTGCTCCAGAAACTGACCCGTGGACATTGGAGAACTATACCATCTTTTTTGCATAGATATGGAGCATTCTGTAGCAGACCAAAAGAAGCCAAAACACAGATGGAAAAATAAAAAATTAGTCTAAAGTCTTGAAAAGGCAGCAATTAACACACAATGGAGGATGGTCCCTACCACCGGAAGACCCTCCGACAAAAGTTGGCTGGCTTATAGAGCCAAAATAAAAAATCACAATTCTAACAAAAAATTAAACCATCATTCCCAAGTGTGGAATTAGGTCATAGTTCTGTGAAGCAGCTAAGAACTTGAAAATCATCAATTGTATTTAAAAAATTAAATCACAATTCAATGCATATTTTAGGACAAATAAACTTCCCATGTATCATACATGCATTATCCAAAAGAGTACATCTAAGAAATAGGACAGAGTATGTTTAACTATAATTGTAGTATTGACCATAAGTAAAGATGCCTTGGTATGAAATTATATCCATTTCTTCCATCTAAACTCTAGATTGTCACTAAATAGAATGGAATCAGGCTAATTAAACATTCCAAGATATGATGTTTCCAGTTTGACATCAGACCCAGCAGGTTCAATCAGATAAATGGTTTCAAAAGCACCATAGATTGTGTCACTTTCCTTAACGATGCAGCCAAATGAGACCCCAATCGATTCTTCTGTTTAAACCTCAGCTCCAGTCACTACGTATAGGGAATTTTATGACCTTAACAAGATTGGAAGAGAAAGAAGAACAGAGAATTTGATCCACCATAACCCCAGCTTTGCTTAATCATAACAACCAAGAAAAAGGAAGATCATTTCACAACATGCAAATTATTTCAGCTTAAAACAATCTTGAAAAGCACACTTCCGGTTCTTTTACCCTCAACCACATGCCAAATAAGCATTCCAACTCACACAGTGCTCCGGTAAAAGTGTCCAACAGAAAAAGCAACTAAAACATGATAAAGACAAAAGCTTTGGCAAAAGAATGTCAAAAGAAAACAAAAAACGTCAAGATACAGCTAACCGCAGGCACAATAAGCTACCAAAGGTCACTCCCAGCTTATTCTAAATACTATATTTCAGACTAACCTAATCCGATTCCCGTAAGCAAGATTGGGAGCATAAGTTAAACGAAAAACATTTACAGCAAAATTAGAGACCGTGAAGTACACAAGCTCATCTAATAAGCCCTAAGTACCAATCCACTAATATAGGTACTTTGAAATACATTACAACATATAAAGCAAATGCTCACCAATCGATTGACGATTGAAGACGCTAAGAATCCACCAGCAAGGACAATCAGGAACAAAACGAAGAGCGAGATCCTGGAGTTGTAAGGCAGTGGCCTAACGCCATCTGAGAAGTGAAAAAACGGGAAAAGAGAAGCCAAGTGTGAAGACACCAACGACCGGATGCCTCGATCTCGAGAATGACGATATCGATCATTATCATCATCATCTTCTGTTAAAGGGACATTGTCAGGAGCAAATGGAGAAGAAACTTCGTCTCGCTTAATTGGCGAAGCAGACGACGAAACCGAGAGGCCGTGGCACGGCTTCCGATTGAGCTTGAATGGCGGAACTCCGCCATTGCTCGCTTTGGACTATAATCCAGCTTCAATTCTGCTTTTTTGCTTCTGGGATTGGTAGACCTTGCAAATTGGTTGGTACTACTTCGTTTCTTCAAGGTGAAATCGAGTTCGTCTTCTCTTCTCAGTTCTTCCACAGCACTGTGTTTTTCTTTCCGGTGTCACACCACTTCACTCTATAGATCGAGAATTTATGTTTCACACTTCTTTTAGGGATAATTAGTAAGGGCTATTCATTTAAGTGACCTCGCGAGACGGACGTTTTCGCTTAAATAACCTTTGACCAAAACGTGTTAAAAAAAAATAAATGAAAAAGCGGAAAAGGTTTAAAAACGTGTGTAAGCCTTAAATACCCTTCATGGAAAATAGAGGAGAAGTAACGGAGGATCCCTCTCCTCCCGCCGTCATCTTCACGTTATCTTTCAATTTAAATCCCCCCCATTTATTTCCCATTTAAATGTCGTTACCTACCACGGGTCCATACGCACTCAAACCAACTTTTGACTCCTCCTATCCTCTTCAATTATTATCCTCTTCCTATTATCACGCTTCATCAATTTGTGCTTTGATTTCCCAACTTTGGACCCCTTCAATCGTATTTTCTTCCATTTTCCCATAATTTCCCACATCATCTCATCGGAATCAATCTGAAGCCCGAAGCATTCGACTGCCTGAAGCATTTTGTGGGTGTAAGTTCTTGCTTTATTCCTTGTACGTTTGATATGAGTTGATCGAATGCATTGTGTGTCAACATGTAATCGCATGTAATGGGTTATACTATCCAACATATGGTTGGGATCTGTAATTGAAACCACTGATTTTGTGGGTTTGGGTTTTATTTTGGGTGTGGTTGGGTTGGGGCTTTAAATAAAATTTAATTTGGTTGTGTTTGTGTTTGGGGCGATTGTTTATGGTTAGGGTTGTATCTCTAAATATTGGGGGTTTTAAGGATCATGGGGTATGGAGATTTGGGTTTCGTAGTGTGATTCAATTAAAGTCTACAACTTTATGGTTTAGTTGTGTAGTGTCCTGAAGTCAACTGGAATTTGTAATTGAAATTGTAGTGTCCTCAATTGCAACTTTATGGTGTTAATTTGTGTTATAAGTATGTCTTAATAAGTATGAAAGCGTATTAATTTGATTTTCTTAATTGCAATTGTTTTGAGGATAATTAATTAATTTTGTTCATTAATATTGTAGTGAGAAGATGGACAATTCGGTATATGAATTGGCATATCATCTTACCAAGGAGGATAGACATAAGCCATGTGAAATCACTAACTATTCCAATTGCATGAAAGTGAGAGAGGTCTACGGAATATTTGATGAAACCCATAGACGTAAGTTTGACAAGTGTTGCTTCAGAATCTTTTAGAGATTTCGATCGGAATTCATCTAATCAAATCATTAATCGCTTGATGATAAGGCAGACAAAGTGTGTCAATAAGAATGAAGTCCGGTTTGTTATCGGGAAAGATAAGAGGATTAGATTTGGCATTGAAGAATTAGTCTTAGTGACGGGCTTCAATGCTTTGGAGAAGATAATTTTGATAAGTCATTGGGAAAAGAGAGTCGTCTTGTAAAGAAATATTTTAAGGATGTTGATGAATTGAATAGGATAGAATTGTGGGATGCTTTTGAAAGTTGCAAAGGGAGTGAAGAAGACAAATATAAATTGGGTCTTCTAGTCATCCTAGCATTTGTTGTGGCGGCGGTGAAGGACAAAAGTATTGTGCCATTTTGGTGGTTTGAGTTGGTTGACAAGTTGGAAGCGTTTGAAGAGTACCCTTGGGCCGAGGTATGTCTTAAGCAAACAATGAAGACATTCGTACAAGATTTGACGAACCCATCGTTTCTCCGAATGTGAAATACCCCATATTTGGTTTTTCCCATGCCATTGTGGTATGTATGCTACAATCTTTAGTTCTATTTACTTTTTGTTGGGTATGTAGTTTTGTTCAATTCAGACTGATTTTTGATTTGATGTAATGTAGGTATGGGCACTTGAATCTATTCCGTCGTTGAAGACATTTGGGGAAATCATTGATGAAGATGTAGATGTCTTCCCAAGAATGTTAAAATGGAATCTGCAAAAGAGATTGCTTGGTGTGAGGGTTGATCAAGTTTTGGAAGTAGAACAGGTTGTAAGTTATTGTTTTTGTACGTACTGCCTTACTATTATTCTAGTGGAATTACCTTGAGTAATGTTTTGTGTCTATGTTTTTTTGTTTGTAGATTATGGTTATTTCGAAATTGCAGCCTACAACATTGGAATCACAGCAGCCGTATTGGGGTTCAATTGTTTGTAGGAAACAAAAGGTGATTGAGTTGCTGTGAGAACGAGAAGTGTAATGGTGTTGACTATGAGATGGAAATAAAACATGAAGGAGCACACGGTTTTGCCTATGAGAAGGAAATAAAACCCGAAGGAGCACACGGTTTTGACTATGAGAAGATGAAGAAAATTGTGACGTTTGTGGTGAAAAAGGAAAATGAAGGAATTTATTCCATGATGGATAGGTCAAGAAGGAGATTCAAGTGTTTTTCGAAGATGTGAATCATGCAAGAAAGTGAATCATGAAGAGATTATTGATGTGGAGATGAAAGTTGATGATCGGGATATGACAATTAATGATGGAGAAGGAGAAGTTGGTAGAGAGGGGAGAAATGATGAGAAGGATAAAGATGTTGGTAGTGTGGGGAAAAATGATGAGAAGGAGAAAGTTGTTGGTTGTGTGCGTAAAAATGATGAGAAGGAGAAAGTTGTTGGTAATGAGGGGAAAAATGATTCATATGATTCATATGTATTTGCCTTTAAAAGTGTGGATTCATATGATTAACTAGTTTCGATGTGTAGTGTGGTTCGGGGAAAAGGAGTTTAATAGAAGAAGGGACTTCATCTTTGAAGAGAAGCAAGTTGCTTAGTGTTGAATCATATGATCCTTATAGAGACGTTGAAAAGACAAAGTGTGATGGTTTGAAGAAGTGGTTGAGTGACTATAAGGAAGGAAAAGCCGGGTATGGAAATGTTATTTCCCTATTTTAAATGAATTTTCCTATTTTTAATTGAGTTTCGTTTGTGCATGGAAACAAATAATAATAATAAATAATAATAATTATTTTATAATAATTTTTATATTTTTGATTACTCGTCATTTGACTAAAATATGTTATATGCAGGGAATTGGTTAAGTTGTGTGATGGAACCGCTCGATGCGAACTTTTGAAAACGATATTGGATGGGGGAGTTTGTCATCCCCCGTGAGTACACTTTACCTCTATCATAACCAATTTAAGTTGTTTAATTTAGGTGACAACCCCGCATTGATTCTTGGAAGTCTATTTCATTTACTTTTTTACTTATCGCGTATAATGAATACTTGTATGCATGAAATTCGTCGCCGTGCCTTAAAGTTCCCAAAGTTGTTTGAACAAGATAGTTGTGTTTTGGATGTATTTTTTCAACACTTTATGAAAGTGAAAAATGAAGAGTTACAACGGAGAGTGCATATTGAGAATCTTGCAAATCGTAGAATATTAAAGAATTATGTGGAAGGAAAGCATCCAGAGACAAGAAGCCGTGGTCGGAGTGCAATTATTTGTATGCACCAATGTTAGTGAGTGATCATTGGTTTGCGCTTAAAGTTGATTTGAAAGAGGGGTAATCTATGTAGCCGATAGTTTACCAAAACATGTGAGGAAGGATCAATTTGACAAATGTATGCTACCCTTGCAAGTGGTTATACCATGGATGCCGAATATGGATGGGGAAGATGAAGCGTGGGAGGAATAGGAGGTTTAAGGTTGTGAAAATGGTGAAACTACCGAAACAATCAAATGGGTACGTTTTATTTATTTATTTGCTTGTAAAAGATGATGTATTTCATTATGTACTATGATTGACTAAATGATATGTTATTGTGCAGACCGATCGTGGTATGTATACCATAAAATTCATAGAGTTCATGATGGCGAAATTGAATGTGCAAACAATGGATGCCGGCTTTATGCCCTATTGGAGGCCGAAACTCGGTTGCGGAACTACTTGCATGTCAATTCGACCCATGATCATTTTATGTTGATGTTGGCTTCTAATTTGTGTATGAATATTATGAGTTGGTTGAAACATTTGCTATGTAACCGTAAACTATTCTCGTTGGTTGATACATGAATTTATGTTTGATTGTTATTTATTTATGAACATTATGACTTAGAGGGCACTCTATGTTGGAATGTTAGCAATGTAATCGTTGGAATGTTAGCTATTAATAATAATAATAATAATTTCAACAACATCTTCAAACAACATATCATCAACATCATTTAATTAGAAAACGAAAATACGGTACTTGGAAAAAAAAACTTAAACAAACATAACAAGAAAAACAAAACATAAACCAATGTTCAAACACAAATAAAAGTTTCAAACACAAATAAAAGCATACTAAATACAAACTTCCTCCTCCCATAAATCCTCACATGCACATGTGTAGCCCTTTTCTTCATCCTCGCAGTCATAAACCAACCACATATTGATTGTACGCTCATCCTCTTCTTGAGCTTCAATGTCCCTCATTATGCTTGCAAATTCTTCAGATCAAGCATCGGGTCATAAACCCCCCACGGATTCCAAATTCTTTTATTACGCTCATACTCTTCTTCGATGAGCCTTAGTTCCCTTTCTAGTTCTTGTAAATCCATGTCCGGTTCAACGCACCTATCCATCTTTCAATGATATAACAAGGTTTAGCAAACATGAGAAAATCCTAAAATAAATTAACAAGGCCGTAATGCAAAAATGCTTATGAAAAAGTTGCAACCATATGATAATAAATTTAAAAGCAAACATAATGTTGGCGAAATGTCACAAAAAATTGCATAAAACCAAGATATTTGTAGTAAATCTCAATGCATAAAACCAAAGTAGATAGAGCGGGGTTCCCACTTGTACCATGACTAGAATGAGAAACTCTAGATTCTGTTCTCCTTTCATTCATATTCAAACTTGAAAAACAATTACAAGAAATCAAAATAGGTTGCATATGTTAACAAATTATTACATTCTTACAACAAATACATAACAACTTATTAGTGTACATCATAAATCTCTGAGAAATAATAAGGAGCACCCATAATTCAGTATTTAATTTCTACTATTGTTTAGGGATTTATCATGCTCATAAGGCAATTCAAAATATAACCGAGGATAATCCTGATAAATCCTAAATAATAAGAAAGAAACGGGCACATGAAACACCCGTTAAATGCCGGAAATAGTTAGTTAATCCAAAGAAATGATGGAAATAGTACGTAAATCCAACTTGTTTCAAACTAACTAACCCATCAATTTATTTTTAGTTTAATTAGTAATAATAATAGGGAAATTCATAATAAGTAATTAGTAATCCCGAAGCTCCCATAATATAATAACCGATGCTAATAAGTAAATAAATATAAATAAATAAAGATAAATTGGAAAAATATACATACAAAGTCGTTACCAAGAAGGAGTTGACCGGAGTTGAATTGAATTGATAACGGCGGCACTTACTTGAACCCTAAAACATCAAACACCAACAATTACACACACGAAATCGAACCGTACTTTACTTTAAATCCCTACATACGCTTAAGAAATTAATTAATTTTGATTACCACGGAGGAGTTGATAATGGCGGCCCTTGAACCCTAAAACATACAAGAAAAACAACACTCAAGTTAACAAATCAAATAAGCCAATAAAGCAGAAATTCTTCTAAGTTTTTTAAGCACCGAAATACCTTGGAATATGATGTTGAAGCGGATTTGCGTATAAGAGGGCGGAGGAATGGAGGAGGAAATGGAGGATTCCGGTGGATGTGTATTGTGAGAGAGAGGTTGTGTGAGGGAGAAAGAGAGTGAGATTCCGTTTTGCGTGTTTTGCCCTTTTGACTTTGAAAGACAGAGCGTGTAATACATACATATGTATGTATAGTACGTATATCGATAGGTGGGCCGGGGAACTTCAACTTTCCCTTATTAAAAAGGGAAATTCATTTGAATATGTTGAAAACGAAAACGAAAAGGGGCCCAAATTTTTCTCGGCGGGTAACTTGAAAATTAAGTTTTGGGCCCGAAATTCTGGCGGGATTGAGGGAGGGAATATGTATAACATACATAATTTTGTACATACATTACTAATTATTATTATAATTGGGGTTTCATTTAATAATAATTACAAATAATTAATAATTAGTAATTTTTAATTTTCCTAATTTATTATACATTATATTAATAACAAATAATTAATTTTAAATGAAGCCCTAATTGACTGTTTTTGACATGGTTTACATGTTTCAATGACTACCATGACCCCTAACTGACTGTTTGACATGGATTACATGTTCCAGTGACTACCATGACCCCTAACTGACTGTTTGACATGGTTTACATGTTTCACTGACTACTATGACCCCTAACTGACTGTTTGACATGGATTACATGTTCCAGTGACTACCATGACCCCTAACTGACTGTTTGACATGGTTTACATGTTTCACTGACTACTATGACCCCTAACTGACTGTTTGACATGGATTACATGTTCCAGTGACTACTATGACCCCTCACTGACTGTTTCACCTCGTTTACATGTTTCACTGACTACCATGACCTCTCATTGAGCGAACCTCGATCTAACATCTTATTATATGTAATCAACCCTGATCACAATAATCGTCTTAAGCGAACCTCAATCTATCATCTTATTATGTGTAAGCAACCCTGGTCACAGTTTAACATCTTATTATGTGTAATCAACCCTGATCACAGTAATCGCAATGATCGAACCTCGATCTAACATCTTACCATGACCCCTAACCGATCGTTTGACATGGTTTACATGTTTCACCGACTACTATGACCCCTAACCGATCGTTTGACATGGATTACATGTTCCACCGACTACCATGACCCCTAACCGATCGTTTGACATGGTTTACATGTTTCACCGACTACGATGACCCCTCACCGATCGTTTCACCTGGTTTACATGTTTCACTGACTACTATGACCCCTAACTGACTGTTTGACATGGATTACATGTTCCACTGACTACCATGAACCCCTAACTGACTGTTTGACATGGATTACATGTTCCAGTGACTACTATGACCCCTAAGTGACTGTTTGACATGGTTTACATGTTTCACTGACTACTATGACCCCTAACTGACTGTTTGACATGGATTACATGTTCCACTGACTACCATGACCCCTAACTGACTGTTTGACATGGATTACATGTTTCACTGACTACTATGACCCCTCACTGACGTTTCACCTTGGTTTACATGTTTCACTGACTACTATGACCCCTAACTGACTGTTTGACATGGATTACATGTTCCAGTGACTACTATGACCCCTAAGTGACTGTTTGACATGGTTTACATGTTTCACTGACTACTATGACCCCTAAGTGACTGTTTGACATGGATTACATGTTCCAGTGACTACTATGACCCCTCACTGACTGTTTCACCTCGTTTACATGTTTCACTGACTACCATGACCCCTAACTGACTGTTTGACATGGATTACATGTTCCAGTGACTACTATGACCCCTAAGTGACTGTTTGACATGGATTACATGTTCCACTGACTACCATGACCCCTAACTGACTACCATGACCCCTCATTGAGCGAACCTCGATCTAACATCTTATTATATGTAATCAACTCTGATCACAATAATCGTCTTAAGCGAACCTCGATCTATCATCTTATTATGTGTAAGCAACCCTGGTCACCTTCTATTGATATGTTGTGTTACCTTCTATTATATATTTATAATTTAGGAATGAATTTCCAATAATTTATGGTTGCAATGTAAAATGCTCTTTGTACTGTAATTGTAATCTTATGTTCGAAGACATATTAATTAATTTAATAATATGTTGCCGTTTCTTATGGATAGAAACCAAACATAACACTGCATAACATAACATTACAAATTAATAGAAAGTGAACCATACTTAAACCCATTACTCATCACATCAAATATGTCTTACCTCAACTCCACACCAACCATATTATTATACATTTACATAACATTACTAACGCAAGCACAATCAAAAGATAGCATAGACCATAAAATGTTGTAGCTCACATGTTTACCCTTACAACAAACTAAAAAAACATCTTGTACCCCATTATTGAACACTAGCGGCTAACTTTGGACATTTCCCCGGTTATGACCACGACCCTTGCATCTACCACATACGTGTCCATCCCGTGGTTCTCCCGCATTTTTTCCTCTTCTTCTCGGTCTACCAAACCGCCTCTTCGTTCCCGATGGGGCAAAACTTTCCTAGCAATCACATCCTTAGGAAATGCAACTTCCTCTTTATTCGGCAAAGGATACACAAATTTCGAATATAATGCCCTCCAACATTCCACGGTGTAATGTGGGCTACAATGCTTATACCCATGACCTCCACTCGCCTTTATCGCAAAGAATTGCATGTTTACAAGGAAATAGATGTACTTGAAATTGCTTACATGTACATGTATTCTTTTCCAGTCCACAATGTGGCATGTCACACCATCACGAACATCATACACAGGTGATGCAATTTCCTTAACTTCTATACCCAAAGAAGCATTGTATTTTTCCAACATCAACTTTTCCATTTGTGGAGGTAGGGGAGTCTTACATTTCATGGCTTCGATGTCTCTTAGCAAACCAATCTTGCATTATCTCACGAATGCGTTCGAGCATACCAACCACACATAATTCTCGAGCTTTGAGGAGCACACTGTTAAATGACTCAGCACTGTTTGACGTCATGATATTGTACCTCATACCTGGAAAGTGTGCCCTTGCCCAATGGCAAAAAGATTCTTTATCCAAATATTCTCTAATCGTTTTCTTCTTTTTCCCCTTACTTGCTTCCACCTCCGTTTTGCTACATAATGCATTAAACAACGCTTCAAATTCATGTAACCTATACGCTTCTGCAGTGGATGTGAACAAGCGTCCGATATCAAATCGTGGAAATTTAGTGTTCAAATTCCTTCTCATGTGAAATATACAATATCCATGATGAGCGTTACGAAACACTTTATTCACTCCGTGCTTTATGCTATCAGCACGATCAGAAACTATAACAAGCTCATTTGTGTCCCCGGTGATTGATTTCAACTGCTCAAAAAACCAACTCCATGATCGATTATTTTCGGAATCGACAACTCCCCACGCAATAGGATAAATTTGAGCATTTGCATCTTCACATGTTGCCGTAAGTAATACACCTTTGTAGGCCGAGCTCAAATGTGTTCCATCCACAACAACAACACGACGCAACAAAGAGGACCGAAATGCTTTTTTAGTCCGTCCAAGGCAAATAAACAAATATTTGAATTCATCTTTTTTATCGGTGAAAATCTTTGTCACAGTTCCAGGATTTCGCAACTCCAACATATGACAATACTTGGGCAATTGGCCATAACTATCACCTGGCTTTCCTACTACCATTTCCATTGCAAAGTTTTTAGCCATCCATGCCTTAGTATAGCTTATGGTATATCCAAACTCTCTGCGAAAGTCATTAACTACATCTTTTGGTACATAAGCACGGTTCGGATCTCGTAAACCTAGCAAAGATACTCCCTTGCTATGAGAGTGTATGATGCATTATTATGGTCTTTGTTGCGAACGGTTAAAGAACAAGTATGCACCTTCTTGTAAACTCGAACTTCAAACTTATCCGCACCTTTTCCTATCCGTGTTGCCCGCACATACCATTTGCATTCATCATCTTTACAAGCCACGACATATATGCTTCGGGATGATTTTACCGTTATAAATTCAAAGTGATGTCTCACGGCCAACATCTCTAACTTTTGTATCAATAGCTCTTTTGATTCAAAAATGTCATGCTTATGAATATCTTCACCTTCGGAATCCTCGCCGGTGGTGCAATACTACCAAGCATCACTCACATTCAAGATGACGGGAACAAAATTTTGATTTGGTGTACTCAATTCCACACCATTATTTCCCTCTACACCATTCATGTTGCGTGTTTCTGTTTCTGTTTCTGTTTCTGTTTCTGTTTCTGTTTCTGTTTTCTGTTTCTTCATTACTCAACCTTTCAACATTGACATTACGTGTCTTGAATGCTTCCAAACTCACATCACCATCTCCATCCGAGCACAAGGAAGACAATAACGGATCCACACTCATATAAATATCATCACTCCTAACTTCAATATCGACATCATCACTCATAACTTCTTCAAGGTTGTCAACATTCTCCACAGGCGTCTGATTATTCAACAATTCATCAATAGACTTAAAACCATTATTTCCCATATTCGACCTTTCAAGGTTTTCAACATTCTCCACAGGTGTCTGATTATTCAACAATTCATCGACAAAGCAAATAGACTTAAAACCATTCTTTCCCATGTTCGGCCTTTCAAGGTTGTCAACATTCTTCACACCTTTCGAAATAGGCGTATCCTTATTCAACATTTCATTACTGACGGCCATAGACGAAAAACCATCATATCCCCTATTCTCTCCATCCATGTTGCCACAATTGTTGCCAAAAGCATGTGTTTCTTCATTTCTATTATCTTTATCAATGAGGCTAATACCAACGAATGTGCTTTCACAAAAAGAGACTAACCACTTCACACTGTTATCAGAATCAATTACCATCGGTGGTGCACTTGGAAAGTTTGACATTACCGGGACAATACATTGCATCTCCAATTCTTTCACCGTTGTATCGATCTGCAACTCTTGCACCACCTTATCGTAAAATTCTACAAATGATGTGTTCTTGTGAATCATGATTGCCCTCATTTTTTTCTTTCCTTTCCCCACATACTTCCATTCCCATTTACCATCATCGTTCTCTACAAACTCAACAGATAACAAATATGTATCCATACAACATCCATCCCCCTTAAATTACACAAACGGATCACAATCTCCAAACGATCTCCAAACGGCCCCTTTAACAACCAACTAATCAAAACAAACAAATAACCACGTATTATCGAATCATTTCATTGAAATGTTCAAAAAATACTTTATTCCAAATCTTTTACTTCCAATCATAATGGGGAAATTTCTCCCTTTAGTAAGGAGAGAAACACTTCCAAGGCTGTTTAAACACTTACATTATAGTGACCGGTGAGATTTCGGCTGCAGCTGGTCAACGCTCTACAACGCAATTGGATTGGGATTGCAACTTTATGCTCCAATAATACGCATTCTACACAAATTACTGAAATGAGGAAGAAAAGTGGGAGAATTGGGAAGAGAAGAAGTGAGACATTCGCTAATTGGGTTCACCAAAACAATACGAATTGGGTTCACCGAAAATGGAAAGGGAAATCGGGATGCTACAGCTCACTTATGCCTTCAAGATATTAATAATGGAGCTTCATTTAATGTTGAATCTTCGGACCGATTTTGAAAGGATTGCAATGGTGGAAGAAGAGGAAGGAAAACGAGAGGAAACGGGAATTGAACGTCGATGGCCAAAGCAAAGAAAAGAGGGACAATTGAAATAAGAATCTAACCCTAAACCCCAATTTGATTCGATAAAATAAAAAAATAAAAAAATTACGTGGATTTTGCTTAAAAAAATAATTTCCCTAGAAGAATAGAATAAATAAATTTCCCTAAATAAATTTCCCTAAATTAAATAAAAATATAGGGGGATTCCCATAAAGGGAGTTAACGGAAGATGGAATGTGTGATAACGGGCTACGAGGGGCATAAGAGGAACTTCCCATACAGGCTTCAATGGAACCCCTTTAGATGATTAAAAATGAGAGAGGCCCTTTTAAGAATTTCGACCCTTTGACAGTCCCTTTTAAATGAACGCCCCAATTAGTAAATAAGGGTGTTTTGGAAAAAAAATTTACTTCTTTTCTCCTCATCATAATAATAAAACAAATATAAAAAAAAACGGTTATACCTTAACCGTGAATGTTCCTCGCCCCCCACAGGAATGCGAGAAAAGGTTAATCATGAGACATAGCAGTTCAGGGATGAGGCTTCGCATTAGATATATCTTACCGAAAGGGGCCGGCCATTTACGGGACTCGAACCTCCAACCTCCGACTTTAGATATAGCAAGGCACTACACCACCTCACCTGCTCACCACTAAGTCATATCCAGGGGATATAATAAAACAATGGACTATCTTTTCACACCAATGTTGTTTTACACTTACCAAGAGCCGAGAGTGGGCTTCGTTTGGATATCCACACGCCTGTCATTCTGACCGTAAATGAGTCCGGAAAATATATACTATTCTGGCCAATTTATGGTCAATTCACACAACAACCATTCTGACCCAATTTGAGTCAGAATACGATCATTATACTGATTTTAATCTAGTCAGAATTTTGAATGTTTTTCATACTCAATACCGGTCAGAAAGACATTCTGACTAAAATTGAGTGAAAAAAACTTTTAATATTCTGTCTGAAATTCAGTCAGAATCAATAGTAGTGCTCTTATATTGTTATTGTTATCCTGACCCAATTCTAGTCTGAATGTGTAGAGTATTCCGGACTCAATATTGGTCAGAATGATGCTCTGACTATATATGAGTTTGGAAAACTTCGAACATTCTATCTAAAAGATGGTCAGAATCAACCAGTGTGGACTCTCAACACGTATATTCTGACCATATTTCAGTATAGATAATGTGTCACATTCGACCAAACTTTGGTCAGAATGAACGCGCGTAAAATAAAAAAAGTAAGGACGAAATTGGAAATAAATTTCTGTGTGATAAGATAAAAATTGGTGTGAAAAGATATTTCCTAAAACGAATATATAATATATAAATGTGTATGTGTGTGTATATATATATTGGCATTGTTAATGGCATCACATCCAATATACTCGGGCACCGCACCACATCTGTGCAAAATTCGACTTTTTAGAGGTCGAAATGTGTTATTCAACTCCCAAAAAGTCGAAATGTGTTATTTTGACCTCTAAAAAATCAAATTTTACATAAATATGGTGCCCGAATATATTGGGTGTGGTGCCATTAAGATTGCCCATATATACTTAATATTCTTTCTCTTTACCTTTTCTTCGTTTGTAACAATTGATTTTCGTTTACACCCAAAAAGAAAATATATGATTTAGTCCTAACAAAATCTTTTTTTTTAAGGCTTCCGATATCCGGAATCCACTGGTCCGACTAATTCAAAGTTCGGTTCGGATCGTGTCTGCAGAGTCTAACAAAAATCATTTCATTTGTCTATCATGTTTATATATAATTGATGGTGTACAATATGAAAATACAAACCTTGCGCAATCCAACATGATTTTTTTAAGAAGAAAGATTATATTAAATGGAACTATCATAATGGGAAGCAGAAATTACATTCAAAAGGAGGTTGGATCTCATTCAACGAAAGACAAAATAGCTAAATCATGATTTGCTAAAAAAATGACTTGGACATTCTCCAAGCGTTTAACAAACGAGAAGGTAACCGAATTAAAGCGAGTCAAGGAAGCCTTGCAAGCGTCTACCACTTGATCGATGCTTGAGAAATCCTCGTCGCCAGATTGGAGGTGACAAACCACCGTGGAAGATAGCAAGGCTTTCACCAAAATCTACAGCTGAGGCACAGCCCAAATTTAGAGAGAAGCTATTAAGGATAGTGTCTGCGGAGTCTCGGAAAATTCCGCCAATGGAGATGGTATTATCCTTGATAGCAGCATCAACATTACATTTCACAATACCAGTCGACGGAGGGGTCCAAGATATTGAGCTATGTGGCATGTCATTAACGAAATGAGCCACGAGGTTTAACCTTTCGAATTCTTCAGCTAAGGTAGCAGCCTTATTTATTAAAGAAGAGATGTTTACTCATATTTGCAAATAAAATTTGGATTTGGTTGATTATGATCGTAAACTTTAAAGTTATTAAGCCAATTTGCTCATTATGACAACTTTATAAAATTGTAATACTATTTACTATCAGGTTTATGGGTAATACACTACGTTATGCAGCGATGTTCCTAAATAGGATAGGGAAATTTTTAGGCGGGGTATCCGCACGGTTCAGATTCACTTATTTTAACTAAAAACACTTGTTTTTAAGTGTAAGCAGTCTAAAATGCAAAACACACTTAAAGACAAAATAAATGTATCTGCACCGTGCGAGTACACCACACAAAAATTTGCTAAAGGAAATTTGTCTTGGTAGAGGTCATATCAAAACCAAATCTTGATACTTATGAGCATTATTTACATTAGTATCAAATTTTCAACTATAATCGTGAGAAACTGCTAATGGTGTAGTGTTGCCACCTGGTAGAACTTCATATGACATACTGAACACAAAATTTGTTTTTGATACATATAAACTCTATCTCCAACAATAGGTATCAAATTCATAGTATCATTTTTTGGGTTTGATTAGTTTTTTGTTTGATAGTTTAATCGTAATATAAAATACAAAAACACTTATTATATCGCTAAAATCGACTTAATTGAAATTAAATTTGCACGTACAACATCATGTAGATAAATATTGATTATGCTACGGGAAAAAAAAACAAGTGTGTGATGAGAGTCAAATTGGCTATCATTTACTACGTGATTATACCCCGTTTATACCTCGTTTTATATGTTTCTGGAGACATTTGTTTGTATTTTGATGTATTTTACACCTTGATTTTCATTTCGAGACATAGGACGAAAAGTTCAGAAATCTCATTGTTTTTCGGTGTTTTAATACATTCTCGGTCACCCTAGTGTCCTGTAGGGATTACGTGTGGTATTTGTTGTGATTTTGTACAGGACTTAGGTGTTCGAGATGACCGGAAGGCGATATACGAGGGTTGGAACGTATGCCCGAAGCTTAAACGTTCAAATGGATCAAAACTTGTTGGTACTACAACCATACCTTCCATTGATCTGAAATTTGATCCACCTTAGAGGCATTTTATGGGCTGGACATCTTCATGAAAGTTGTAGACAATTTCATTAGCTTTCCAATGCATTTTGAATCACTGGATTTGAAGATCTACACACAAAGTTATGGCCGATTTACTAAAGATAGTGTCCCAATTCGACACTGTTCATAGGCCGGCAACCATAATCTGTAGGCCTCGGCCTACGTGATGCAGGGAGCTGAGGAAATCTGATGTCTTTCATAAGCCACGGCCTAAGAATCACAGGCCACGGTCTACGGACTGTTTTGCCTATTTTACCCTTTTAACACTATAAATACCCCTATTTTGGATCTAATAGAAAGGGCTTCTTCCCCAACTCGTTTTTCACCATTTTTCTGCACTTTTCCTTCGTTTAGATTAGTTTGTAGGTAGATTAGATTAGTTTAGTTTAGTTGTAGATTGTGGTAATCCGGAGGATTTCGAAGATAGCTTGACGTGTTATTGACGGGATTTCATTCGGAGATTCGATTTTCTCAACCAAATATATTTGGTATTTCATTTTCCTTTCTTGTTCTTGTTTTGATCTTTATTATTGTTACTTTTATTATTGATTTCTTGTATTTTCTTGTTATAATGAGTAGCTAATCCGTTTTTAGTCGAGTTATGTGAAAATCTTCGAAATCGAACCTTAGATTGTTCTTATGGTGTTCTTGATGTTTGATTTGTTGATTCTCGATGTTACCGTAGTTCTAGAACTTATACTTAACCACGTATGTTAAATTGGCCATTTGATAATCGTATCACATGTATCGTCTTTACATATATATTTTGTGAGAGGATACGGGAACCGGGGTTCTAGGATCACCCTATAAAACCGACTGAGTTGTTCATATTCGGTTTCGTGTGTGAGGTTTGTATCGACTTGTCGAGCGTTTCATTGATCGTAGACCGTGTGAGGTCAGTTAAATCCGGTCAGCGGACTGTTGAACCTGATATAGAAGAGTAGATTATTGAAATAATGTCTATTCTCAGAGCCAGGAAACGACACCCCATGTGACATCGAGAACGTTTAGGTAAATCAAGAATACCTCGGGACTTAGCTAGGGTTTGTGAGTATTAGATTGGATCATAGCTCGGCTATCTCTTTTATATTGTTTAAACTCTTTGTTGTGCATATTAGTTGTTAAAACTGGTGATCTGACAAGTCGCCGTCCTCAGTAGTTGTGTTGACCTAAACTAAAAACGAGACCGACTTTGGTACTCGACTAGGTTCCCTGTGGGATACGATATTGACTCACCAATTCTAGGCTACAATTGACCCGGTACACCGCCGGTAAGATTTGACACTTAGAAAAGGCCGATCAGTGTGATACATACTTATCTTGAATTCACAACACTATTTACAATGAAGAAAATAAAAAAAGTACATAATAACATCATTAGAAAATTGTAGCTAAAAAAAGTGTGGCCGACATATTTTGAGATTTAAAATGTTAGGGTCATCGGAGATGAAGGCGATTTTTTTGCCCATAGGGAGGATTTGAAGCTAGGGTTTTTAAATTTGTCCGTGGAGAGTGGCTGTTTGACGTTTGTGCAACGTCTGTCTTGAATGGAGAAAGATGTTTCGCCCTTGGGACGTATGATTCATGATTGCCTTTTGCAAACTTCACAGTTTCTTGTTATTTGCTTTTCCTTTCGTATGGGTACGGAAAATGTCCTCACGCATTTATCAGTTAGAAATGGTCTTTCATATTCAAATTTAGTCTCATACACGGGATAGTTACCTCCGAATGAAGTTTGTGCCGCTTGTTTGGCAGATTTACATGTTAATTAATAAAGTATTCTTTCCTCAAAGAAAAACCAAAAAACAAAGACAACTTTTTAGTAAGTGTGTGAAGAACGTGTGGGTGTTAGAGCAAGCATAGTGGAGTTAATGTGGACAAATTTTATATTTCTTTATGAAGAATAGAGCTCGATATTTTAAAAAAGCGATATAATGATACTAAAATAGATAGTTTTTTTATAGATGTTATCTATCTCATTATCCAGATGTAGATAGACAATAAACCCATATTCCATTGTAAAAAAATGTGTCCCACCCAACTTTATTATGAAAAGAAACAAAAACTTCAACAAAAAAAGTATTTTAATCGATAGTTTTAAAATATTTATCACTATTACAACATCAAATAATACACGCATTCTCAACCATTATCATTCTACATTTTTTCTCCACTCATCTTCTTACACGTCGCTCATTTCTTAACTGAGAATTCTCCGCTCCCCGAACGACCATTACTCTTGCTCTTAGCCATATTTTCAAATTCAAATTTGATACATCATCTAGTACAACAATAATATCGATAGAGAGTATCTCCAATGATAAAGTTTTATCACAACGTCACTTCATCATTTTATAAACATTTTCTCTATAATGCATAAACCTTTTGAAAATGTTTATAGTAACGCCCCCAGACCCCGGGCCTGGTAGCGCTAAAATGAGTCATAAATGGTCCGGTCAATTGCTTAGACCGCCGTCCTCGCTTGGTCTAAAAGGGCTAACCCGAGTTAATAAGACCTTTTTGTCTCACAGTTATATGGGGGTGAGCAGGACTTTACTTTACTAATATGAGATTTTACATTCTCCCTATAAGGGACTGACGTCCTCGCCAGGATGACCAAGACTTGTCCCAGTTCATCCACGGTGTGGCACTTAATTCCGTATGATAGACGGCTCTGATACCATTCTGTAACGCCCTAGACCCCGGGTCCGGGTAGCGCTAAAATGAGTCATAAATGGGCCGTCCTCGCTTGGTCTGAAAGGGCTAACCCGAGTTGACAAGACATTTATGTCTCACATTTATATGTGGGTGATCAGGGCTTTACTTTACCGATGTGAGATTTTACATTTATAACACATAAACTTTTTCTCTATTATTTTTTTCTACCACACAAAGTTATAGAAAAAAAAAGAGTTGTCAGTCTCCAACCGGTTTGTGCAGACAAACCCATTGTAAAAAAGCTTTGGCGAGTCAACTCTCCTCCAATGGTGATAAAACTGTTGTAAAACTTTGAAAAAAATCGTAAACCTCCCGTTGGAGGTAGCCTAATATCATCCTCTCAAGTATTTACGTGTCAAATACATTTGTTTAACATAAATTTGAAAAAAGAAATCGTTTAGATATTTTCACATTTTAGTTGTGTTGTTAGATTTCTTCTATTTGAGAAGATTCTTTAGACTTGCCTAAGATCTATTTTTTATTTTTTTTTTTAGCACGATCTAAATTTCAAAAAAAATTTAAAATGCACTTTTTTGGTTTTTTTTTTTTATTTTGAAGACAATTATGTGGAATTTCCCATTTTCAGCAAACCGAACCCCTCCCGGAGCAAAAACCCTAGAAAACAGCAGAAAAGCCTAGATAAAGGATGAATGCAGCGGTGAAGCGAGCATCAACGATCTTCTCCAGCACGAATCTCGGTTTGAATTTATCCGGCTGCCAAATTCAGCAGACGCGAGGGATCCGAGTGTTTGTGAAGGATGGAAATTTGGAGCAGGCATTGGCTTTTATGCAGAGGAAGATGACTTGGAGCGGAATTGAACGGATGATAAAGCGCGAGCAGACTCGTCACCTCAAGAATTCTGAGAAGCGAGTTCTTGCGCGTAAAGCGCTTGAACGTAGGGTTCAAGCCCAGGATCTGGCTCGCAAGCTCCAGTCTATCCTGCTCAAGAAAGTCAGGTACATATAACACAAACGATATAGTTTGACCTAGCTTGATTCCATGTCTTTTATGAGAGTTCTGAAATATTGATACGCATAGTGTTTGATAATATGATTGTGTGAAATCATTGTGTTAATTATAACATGCCAACGTGCCGAAAGCTTTGAAATTATTATGTTCTGGTTTGAATTTCGTAGAGAACCAGGGCTGTTGAAATTAACTAGTTACTGGTAGGTGTTTTAGCGGGTAGGGTTGATGTCATTAGGTTTACGGTGGCTTCTTAAAATTTTGAATTTGTTGGGATGAAGTTGAGGGTGTCATTTTATTTTTGGACCTATACATTGCGTGCAACATCTGACTATTCCTATTAATCATGTCATAAGCATCAATATGGGTTGTTGATGCATCTAAGCTTACGTCCCCTTTGGAGTTGCTTATGCTCGGGAAAATCTGGATTTAAACATGGTCATTCTAATGAGTAGAAAAGCAATGACGATAGACAATGGACGTGTATATAGACCTAGACTAGACAGGGGTTTTAACTCTATACATGACTTATTGGTTTGCTTTTGCATCGGAAGAGGATACATCCACCGACCCTAAACTCCTGAAAAGCTACAGCAAAAGGATCATGACCTTTCATTTCAATTTTTTTTTTTTTATCTTTCTCATGTCATGTGATTAAACCAATAGATGGCTCTGATCACATTTCGGGAGTTTTTCTGTGATGCATTTTGGGGGAGGTAGCTTTTCTCCTTTTGCTTGGAATTTCAACTTGAATGCATTTTCTTGATATAAAAGAGCTTTCACATTGAAAAGTAATGTTATGTTACATGACTTTTACACATTTGAGTCACAGAAAAAGCCCCTTGTCAAAATATTATGGTTTGACAGTTGAGGGTGAACATTATTGTTATGTTGGGATTCATGATTTCAAACGTTCTTAAGCCAAGTGGCCAAGTGCAATGTGTTTGAACTGCTAACTGGCCTCAAATGCGTGGTGTATCAGCATTCTGATGGGTGGGGGTAATATGCGTACTTGTCTTAAAGCCTCTTTGGTCCATTGAACCTGATCATTCCCCTTCCCCACCCACCTGTTTTCCCCTCTTCCCATTGTCTATCTCCGGCAAAGAGAACATAGTTTATGGAAGATCTTTAGGCTATGTACACCCGGTTGCATCTCTTTCTTTTTTATTTTATGCATTTGCATTGCTTTTTGCTGATTCTTTTGCTATGTGAGTCCCCGATGTGTGTGTTAAATACCCTGTCCCTCACCCCCCCCACCCACTTACATCCCCAGAAATGAAAATCAGACGGATGGTAACGTTTATTAATTCATGATACTAAGATACTTGATGATTGATTTGCTCCATTAGTCGTTAGCCTCAAAGAACTTGTTTGCAGATAATCAACAAGTTATGTTGCATGTTGGAAACTAATGATGTGTGTTCTCATTTTCTGCATTCCTATTCTCAATAGTATTTGATTATAAACTTTGTTGAACTTGTGTAATTTCAGGGGTCTCTAAGATCAAGTTCTTGGGAGTTGAGTCTTTTTTTCGATGGACAAATAGCATCATCTTTCAGAGAGAATGAAGTGGCAATTCCGGATTTGTTCATCAGGATCTCTTCCAGTACACATCAGCTGGGGAATCATTGTCCATTTCAACTATAGATACTACATGTTTACCAAGTTTGTTGGTCTGTTTGAAAATGAATTAATACATCTTTATTCTGATTCAATGAATGAATTTTGGTTAAAATGTTTGGATTGTGTCGATTTTCATGTTGAATAAAATAAATATGATATATTGTGAGTAGTAAAAAACAAGAGATATAAATTTGTTTTCATGTCCAGATTTGAATTACAAGATAATTTTGTGCATTATAGTAGGCAGTAAAATTATTGGGGTCTAAAAGGAAGAGAAACTAAAATGAATGGTGAATCATCCCCCATACTGCTATTTTAACAAGTCTCACAAAACGAATAACAAATTAGAGGGCAAATTCTGGTGTTTGTTTGGAGATAAATTATTTTAAATCAATTTGTGTCCAGTGAATAATTTTTAATGAATTTTTTTTTTTTGTGTGTGTGTGTGTTGAACCTGTAGTTATTAAAACTGGAATGGTGGGGAGAGCCAAATAGAGCTTTCGCATCTTCATTAATCCATCGTTAAGTATCAGATAGTTTTAGTCCTTTGGCAAAGTGCCACAAGTCTTAGATTCATGCAAACTTGATTCATGTGCCGCTGGCCTTCCTTCACAATCTTACTTTAAAAAGCCTCTTTCTTCTGACATTGATGTAAGCATTGATATCCCGACTTGCCATATTCTCTATCGAAATCAAGAGGGGAGAAAGTCGGGTTGTTTGATTGTCAAATTTGAACCAGCCACTAAATCGGATTGTATTTAAAGGACGTGGCCCATTTAAATAGGGTTGTTCAAGACACAACAAACTTATTTGAACCAATTGTTTTATGGTGGTCGGGATCATCGTCGCGTATCGCTTCTGTCACCAATAAAAATCCTTATAAGAAGGGTAAAAATGTAAATTAATGGGCTTTTTATATTTTACACGCGGTGGGTCGCTGTGTTTTGTTTTTTTTTCCTATTATTCTGGATCATCGAAGCATACTTGGTCCAGAACCATAATAAAATTTCCTTATTTGAATGGATAAATCAAGTAGACACAACAAATTTTTTTCAATATTAAAAAAAAAAACAAAAAACTTTCAAAATTAAAAAAAAAAAAAAAATCACTCCATTTTATTTAGAAAAAAGATAGATGTCTGAAATTCTCCAAAACATGCCCGAAGAAATAATTTCCCCCTTTTGGGATGGTGGCAAACGTCTTAGGGTTTAGGTCCGGTGAATCACAGAGTTTCACTAAAGCCGAAGTGGCGATTACAGTAGATCGAGAATTCTTGCATGGTGGTGATGATGGAGGACACGATCATGATTCGATTGTCGTTCGAAGACCATGAGGAGGTTCCTAGACCCTCTCAGAAGGGGCTTAAGCAATTTTGGCTTTTCCTTAAACCCCAACAGCATAAGACCATTGCCGACGTCACTGCTCACATTCTTTACGCTTTTCAACTTCATCACTCTTGTCCTCATGGCATTCATCTCTACGTATTCCTCTTCTTCTTTGTTTCCTCATGGCATTCATCTCTACGTACTCCTCTTCTTCTTTGTTTCCATTATGTGTATGTGTTTTTCGGTAGCATTTGTATTATTTCTCTGTTTGTATTTTTTTTTTTTTTTTTTTGGTTATTTGAGCTGTTGATGATCCAGTTAATCAGCTAATTGGGAGTTGCCATTGCACCAGAATAATTAAAGTGACTTGTAGAACAAGCGTTGTCAATCGTCTCTAGTTTTATAACTTCCCCAAATAGTCGTGCCTTGTCCGGTCGGGCTAAGTGCTCTATATTTGGAATTAAATCCCACCTGATAAAGATAAACCTTGCTGTCATTAGTTAAGTTGCAAGTTAATTTGTCTGTTGAAATCATCAAAATGGTGAGATCTGTAGGACTAAATTTGTATAGCATATATACTATATATATTTTTTCTATTTATGATTTTCAATTTTGCTTCAATGTAGTAGTGGGGGTCTGATCTGCGTTGGGCACTTGCTATGTTGTTTGGTTTATCAATGTTTTTTGTCTCTGTTTCGGCAGATTGATGGATTTCCGTTGCAACCTTTTGAATCAACTGGCGTTCTGAGTATCAGTGATACGATCAGGTCAGTGTAAAGCTGCTAAATTCTGCTTTTAGTAAGTCTGTCGGTTGTTATTGTATTAGCACACAACTGGTCCTGGTATTCAAGTGGATGTTTGAATGGTTATGGTATTTTTTATGTTTCTAATATGTTGAAACAGCGTGAGAAAGAATAGGGCGTCAATATCTCTTGCAGCAAGGCTTAAAGGCCAGGAAGCAGGGAAGGATCAGCTAAGGGGGTTGGAAAAAGGTGGCAATGCAACTTCCAAGAAAAGAAAAGCTTCGGCTAATCTACATAGAACAAAGTAAATTATTTTCGCCATTGTGTTCTTTGTGGTTAAAATTTTTCTTTTTCTTTTTTTGCATGTTTCATTATGTGCGAGGCTTACTGTCGGGGTCAAGATTTCAAGTATCTGCTCTATTGCATAACTTTATAGGAAGACAAAACAATGTTCTGGAGTTCAAGACAGTGGTGATGCTACTGCTAGTCAGATCCGGAAGTCTAGCCAAGGTAAGGTCCAGTCCAGTCAGGTGAACATACAGAAGCAGGAGCTTAATCTCAAGATAAAGAAACGAGATAATAATGGAAAAGATAAAATTAAAACTAGCAATATGGAGATTTCCGCAGGCACAAAAAGGTATGTTGCACATAATATTCTCCTCTTCGCTTCAATGGTGGATTTGATAATTAAAAAAAGTTGTTATCAAATTTCATGGTGTTTTAGTTCGTGAGTTATATTGGACCCTTCTTTTGGTAGCTGATAGTTTCAGGTAGTTCTGAACTTTGTTTATGGATTGGTACCTCCATTTAGCACCAGTTTGTTTTAGTTATTATTACATTCTTGTCTTGTCTTATATTGGTGTTCATCACAGACCATGGGTAGTGTTGTAAATAAACCCAGTGTTTTGTAACTGCTGCATTTCAAACCCTAACAATTTAATGTCTGGATCCTCTTTGAGTGTTTTAGGCTTGAGCATTTCTTCTAATTCAGTCATTTATCTACTTGATGGTAGATCACTAACATATTCTATGATGCTCTGCAGTTCTGATGATATCCAGAATAATGCAAATGATGCTTTGAAAGGATCTGTGAAGACAAAAAAGGTCTTCAATCGTAAGCTAATATTTTCTCTTAGGATATGAATTGTTGTTGTCTACTGCTGCAGGTTGCCCTCTATATGAAAGATTTCCTATATTATATATGACTATAGTTGGCATACAAATTTCTTGCCGTCTATTTTGTGATGATTATTTTAGAATGCCATGGCAGAAATCACTGTTGATGACACTAGATTCCTAATTGATTTGCAGAAGTAGGAGCTTTTGTATGCATCTTTCTTGCTAACATAATTTCTTTACTAAAGACAAGTGGTGTTATTGATGCAGCAATATTCGAAAGAGACGCCGACACCGAGTAAATCTGACACTTCTCAGCCAAAGTCATGCGTAAGTGATTAAACTATTGACCAGTACTTCTTTTTAACTCTGAATCATCAGGATGTTGGCAATTATGTCTTTATATTTGCAGCAAAGTGGGGAACAAACACGACCTAAATCTGAGCGAAAGAATCAGAATGGGAAAAGAGATGACAGTGAACCAAAGGTATTAGTGAGTGCTGATGTATGCCATAAGTTTACACTTTTTTTGTTGTTGTCATTTTTCTGTAGGCTTGATTTTCATATACCTATGCAGTTACATTGGAAATCGTCATGTGAAAAAGATAAGTTACATGATAAGAGGAAAAACGAAGAGGCAGATCAAAATGGTAATATACGTGAACAAGCTAATCAGCAACATGTCCATAGTAATCAGCAAAGTGACAAACATGTTCCAGTTGTCACAAGGCCAGGACACATTTGCTTGGAGCCTAAAGATAAAGGTGTGATAACTTAATGCTCTTATGTTTATTATTGTGTTCTCTCCATTTTGGGCTGGCAAAATTAGAGAAATTTCCTCATATGCAATAGTATTTTTACCCCCTATGTCGCATTGGCTTTCACTATCAGCTTTTGATCTGGTATTTCATGTTGTCATTTGTTAGCTGCTACACCGAAGTCTAGAAGTGCGCGTCGTAAAAAGGCTAAAAGGCAATGGCTGCAGGAGATTAAAAGGCAATGGCTGCAGGAATCTAGGATGCACGGGGAACGCATACAAGAAAATACAAGATACGTGGATACAAGATACTCAAATACGAGATTTTCAAAAAATTAGGATACATATACGGTGAATATGGATATTATCTGGATGGTGGTTATGGATTCGTGGATACGAGATATGCAGATGCAAAGATATGTAAATACGAGATTTTCAGAAAATATAGGATACAACTATGGTGGGTATGGATTCGTGGATACGAGATACGCGGATACAAGATACGCAAATACGAGATTTAAAAAAAAAAATATAGGATACAGATATGGTGGTGTTTGTCTAAATAATAAATATATATAAAAGGACTAAACTATTTTGTTGTAACTGTTGCTTCCTATGCAAATTTCTGACATTGTTGAGTTCTACAAATTAACGGATAAAATTCACTATTATTTCTAGTGATTTTTCGACATGTATTTACTGAAAAAAATTCCACGTGAATTTTCCTCAAGAAAATTAATGAAAATAGTGAAGTTTGAAAAACACTGAATTGTCTGTCATCTTCGATAGCTAAGGTCAGGTGTTTCGTTAATACACGGCTAGGGTGAGAAAAGATGACTTCAGTTTGTTGTTGTTGACAGAGTCCGGTCGAAATTAAACAGACCGTGAATGCTTCCGGAGCATGGATGGCTCAAACTGTCCTCACGGCATCCTTCCCCTGCTGCTATATGCAAACGGTGAAATTACCCATTTCTGTCATGGAGTAGTTGGATAAAATTGCGCCTTCCTTATTCTGGGAAGACCAAGAAGGGAAGTTGATTTTGCATCTTGTATCATGGCAGCAAATTTGTCAACCTAAAAGTTTAGGTGGGCGTGGGATACGACAGGCTCAGTACATGAATATAGTCTTATTGGCCAAACTAGCATGACAGCTACTTAAAGATGAAGATAAGCTTTGGGTGTAGCTTCTATAAAAGAAATATGGCCCCCCCCTAGAAATACCGGAACCGAGTTGCTCTTTTTTTATATGGCGAAATATTTGCTTTGCTGCTGACAAACTGCGAGACGCTTTTGAGATCAAAGACGACAGAAAAGCTGTTTGGAAAGACAACTCTTCATTTAATTTCTCTATAAGCAGTGCTTACGCCCTTCAGAAGCAACCCAACAATACCGGATTACCGGTATAAATGATCATGACTAGAAGCTAATCTGGGGAATCAAAGACCCCATTCGAGGTAATATTCTTCTATGGCTCGTGAGACGGCAAGCAATTCCCACGGCTGGAGCACTTTCATCAATATACATGACATCCCGACCTGGCTTGATAAGTGGCTTGGTATAGATATGCAGCACAAGAAAGTTATGTGTTCTAAAAATTTCTTTCTCAAGAAATAATTACGGGTATTTGGTACTAGCGTAACGAAGAATACCACCACAATGACAGCCCTCTGCTAGTGATTTTCATATCTCAAGCAATAAAAAAAGCACGTGATTTAGTTTCTGTTTGTATTTCGGTTTTGGCGTTTGATATTATTTTATTGTGTATAAGTTTTGTGTACAGTTTTGTTTCAATAAAATATCTGGTGACCTGATATTCCTACTTATTACACCTAGTGCCATCATACGCCGTATGAGGGTACTAAGGACGAAGTCGAATGGACACACCCCCTAAGCTTAGAGCACCCACAAAGCTGCAAGCACGTACATGGTCGTCAGATTCATGCTAGAAGTACGCACACTCCCAACTGCCACATAATCAATGGATCCGCTGGGCTGGCACCCAACTTGCTTGTTGACACGTGAAGCGAAATAGAAGTATGAGGTGTTACTACGAGCCCTATGGTTTCAAACCAAAAAAATAAATAAATAGCTTGGGTACAATGAGAAATTAATAATACACTGAATTAGGCATTTTAATTAATTTATATATAATTTTTTTCAAATATATATATACACACACACATCTACTTCATACTTTTTGACATTTTATATTTATTTTAAATCATTGGTCATTTTTCTAATCAAGAAGCCATTTCTTTCCAACATTACCCATATCATTTATCACTCAACTAAAAAACTACATTTTGCTATAAAAAAACTAAAAAACTACATTGATTAATTTTTAAAGGTTTCGACTTTAGATGACTAGACAAATTTCAAAAAGTTTTTTTTTAAGGTTTTTTATGAGAGACATTTTAGAGTTTTACCTCCTAATGCATTCATTACCTGAACTCTTTACACTCATCGAAATAATATACTCCATACCTTCCGAGATACGTACAAGTTTTATTTTAATTTTTTGAATTTGGTTTTGTGCCCCAAATATAAATCATTTCATAACCCAATGAATCATTAATTATTTTGAATGGCAACGAAGCATTTATTAAAATTACTTCATCTCGCCCCTAATTTATTATCAATACAACAATTTTTCATTATCTTACAACTACCGCGTCACTGATATGCAATGGGTAATTTAAATTTTTGTCCTTGAAATTTATGGCATTGATGTATTTACTTTAAACTGTGTGAAAACTTTAGAATAATTCATTTTTGAGACACCAATCAAATAATATAAATGTTGAAAGGAATTTAGAGAAAAAATCAATTATACTCTATGATCGTAGTAATACCTGTTCAAGGGTTGGTTTGGTGCTAGTTTAATAGATTTTAAAACCAAACTAGACGCTTTTGTTTGCAAAAGATGAAAATAGAATAAATTATATTAAAAAAATGTTTATTTAAATTTAGTCTTTTATATTTCAAAAAAAAATAATTTCGCTAAAAAAAAATAGTCTTTTATTTATTTGTTAGGATCAGTTTGGTTTTTTGATTAACACATTTCAAAAATAATTAAAACTCTACATAGTACGAGTCATTGATATAACAAAATATTCATATCATTGATGTCAAAATATTAAGATCTATAATTATATATATGCATTCTTACAAAAGTGACAAGTGAAGACTTAAACAATTTTTTTGAGAATACATAAACTTCATGTAGCAAGGTAATAAAACAAATATACAAGACACCTTTTTTTTTTTTTTAAAGGAAGACACCCTTATACACCAAAATAAGCGGTTGAGACTACCTCAATTATTTTGAATTTTCAAGGAGCTACTAGAGGAAAACAAATTTTTTTTTTTTTATTGTTTTGAAATTATTATTCCGGTCTCTAAATAAGAGTCATTTTCACACATAGTAAAAATGTGAATGAATGTCGAAAGATTTTTTCCCAAATACTCATTTCATCCGCACTTAAATATCACACAAAATCTACAAAAACATCATAACCCACACAACAAAATTCATTGCTTTATAATACTTATACACATAAACCAAAATCTTATGGTTGTGAGCAAACTTTCTTTGGGTAAAATGATGTTTTCTTTGCAGTTTTTGTATGCATTTATCATTTTCAATTTAACGATTTGTCTATCATGTTATATGTCTGTTAAAAGTAAACAGGATTTTCCAACATTTTTTTTTTTCCTTTCTCCGAAAGTGATTTAATTTTGGTTGTGAGAAATTATAGATTTTGCAAAATCAAAAAACAAAAAACAAAAAACAAACACACACATATATTGACACATTGAGTTTTTTAGTTGTATAGAGATTAATGTGGATTTTCACATAAGTTAATGTTGTTAATTTCCTTGTATATGTATACAAATTGGAATACGCTAAAATAAAGCTTGATGATCTTATGAAGTATATATTTCTGATGAATGTGAAGGTGAGGAAGTACCAATTGAGTCTCCTCACCTAGAATACGGTGCACGGATTACAGCGGATCAAGTTTCTGATGAAACAATCGATTTAGAAGCTCTAGAGAACAAGATTTGGTTGATAAAGTGAGGCTGGCGAGGATGAAACAAAAGGAGAAGAAGGGATGCTTTGCTGCTTGCAGGTATGATATGAATTATTTTGATACGTTTGAAATAAATTTTAAATCCATTTAAATGAAATGTAGCAGTTTTATTTCATAAAAATTGAACGAAATTGTTGGATTAATTGTTTTTTTAAGAAGGGAGTAAGATTTTTATTTTATTACGCGAGGGCCGTTTAAGGATTCAAAGTCTGGATTCAATGAATTTCAACACTCACTTGCCACCTCCTCTGTTTAGAAGTGAGTGTTGATTTATCTTTTATCATTATACGTTAAGATTCATTTAATCCAGACTTTGAACCCTGCTCCCCCATTTAAAATAAAAACCATACTCTCTTCTAAAAAAACATTGAATCCAACATTTCCGTTCATTTTTGTATGAAATAAAACGGCTACATTTCATTTAAATAGATTTAAATTTCATTTCAAACGTATCAAAACAATTCATTTCATACCTGCAAGCAGCAAAGCATCCCTTATTCTCCTTTTGTTTCATCATCATCAGCCTCATTTTATCCATCCAGATCTTGTTCTCTTGAGCTTCTAAATTGATTGTTTCATCGGAAACTTGACCCGCTGTAATTCGTGCACCGTATTCCACGTGAAGAGAATGAATTGGTACTTACTCGCCTTCAAATTCATCAGAAATATACTTCATAAGATCACCGAGCTCCATTTTAGCATATTTAAATTTGTATATATACAAGTAAATTAACAACATTAATTTATTTGAAAATCCACATTAATCTCTATACAATTAAAAAACTGAATGTGTCATATGTGTGTGTGTTCGTTTTTTTATTTTTGATTTTTCAAAATCTGCAATTTCTCACAACCAAAATTAAATCACTTTCGGGGAAAGGAAAAAAAAATGTTGGAATATCTTATTTACTTTTAACAAACATATAACATGATGGAGAAATGATTAAATCGAAAATGATAAATGCACACAAAAACTGCAAAGAAAACATCATTTTACCCAAAGAAAATCTGCTCACAACCATAAGATTTTGGTTTATGTGTATAAGTACTATAAAGCAATGAATTGTTGTGTGAGTTATGATGTTCTTGTGGATCTTGTGTGATATTTGAGTGCGGATGAAATGAATATTTGGAAAAAATTGAAAAGGTTTGAAAAGACAAAGGGGATGCATAATCATACCTAGGTATTGCTGTATTGGACTATTTATAGGTGCAAAACTAGGAAGATATGATGGCAGAAGAATTCCAAAATTTGTAGAAATGAAATTCGTTTAGAAAAATATATTCATGGTAATTATCTCTTTCCATTTTTTCTTTTGAGTGGATCTCTTTCCATTTTATGGATCAACAAAAATGGAATTAAATCATTCTTATATATTTCATAAGATTAATTAGAACTTACCTTTCAAAATTGTTGTAATAGTTTTCGAAATATTTTCTTTATAAATAATTTTATCCTCACTTGGGCGGTTGTAAATGCTTAATGAAAGAAATGAAGGCTGAGCCCCGTCCCTTGAGTTTCATGAATAATGTAAATCAAATTAAAAATTATGTCTTACTGGTTCAATTTGCAAAAATGTATTTACATTTATTACTGAGAGAAATCAACCATTTACGAAATCAAGCTCTCAGAGTGACGCCAATGGGGACACCCAATTACACCCTTCAAACACATCGTTTTCCGTTACAGTTACATTTTTTCAACACCTAAAAAATAATTCACTCCAATAAGCAACCTCTATACATCCCTTTAAAAATATTTTATGCTTACAAAGTGATATTTGAATACGTCGCACAACGGTAAAAAAAATAAAAAGATGTCGTATCCGTACACAAAAAGAGTTCAAAAAAAAATATATATTTGGACAGATTAATTTTTTTTTATGGAAAAAAATAGTATATATAATTTTTTTTTTTTCAATGATGTATATCACTGTTGTGATACTACCGTTGTGCCCGTATCATTACTCGATACATAAAACATTATTATATAAATGATATTGATGTGTGAAATTAATTTATTGGGTAAAAAGAGAGATAAATGATGTTACTGTTCATATTAGCAGACCCTTCATATTTAGGGGAACCTTAGTTTTATTTAGGGATAGGGTGTTGGGTTGGGAACCACTGTGGGCTTAAAGGTGGGTTACTCCCTCTATATTAGTTTTAGAGGGGGATAAATCCCCCCATTAGGGGTCACTCTCACACTCTAAACATATTTACAAACTTTACTACAACCCGCCCCTCTATTACAAAGGCATTAAATGCTCACTAACCACCTCATAAGGTTGATATAATGTGTGAACCCTATATTATCTTTTTTTTTTTGTGTGTGTAAAAAGTACTACTACCTCCGTCCCACAAAAAGTGTCCATAACGGAAAAATGAATTGTCCCATAAAAAGTGTCCATTTAAATTTCCAATACATCATTAAATACATTTTTTCCAATCATACCCCTATTTTAACATTTAATTTTCCATAATCCTTTCATATTCCAAAACAAGCATTTATGATTAGTTAAGGGTATATTTGTCTATTCATTCTTAAAATACAACACATTAATTATTTCCTTAATATCCGTGTCCAACAAAAAGTGGACACTTTTTGTGGGACGGAGGTAGTACTACCCACGTCCCTAATAAGATTTATTTTGACTTAAATTTTTTGTCTCTCAATAAAAGCAATTAATTTTTTTTATTTTTGGCCGGAAACGAAAGGAGGGGGAATCAAACCCGTGTCTCCAACCACCGGAGCCCGGATAGTAACCACTAGGGTATGGGCTCTTGCCCCAATAAAAGCAATTCTTGAATACCAAACTAATATTTATTGTATTAAGTTTTATCATCATCATACCCATACATCTTTATTTACGCAACAACTTTTAAAATCATTATATTAATAATAATCAAGAATTATTTTGGACTTCATAAACAAGTCTTATGACATTCATTTACATTTTTACTATGTTTGAAAAGTGAAAACTACTCTTGTTTATAGAATGTACTTATAATTTCAGAACACCAAAAAATTTAAGTGTAATAATGCATATATAGAATTATAGATCTTAATATTTTGACATCAATGATATGAGTATTTGGTATATCAATGACTCATACTCTGTTGACTTTGAATTATTTTTGTTTTTGAAAAAAAAATATTTTTGTTGTGTTAAACTGTTTCTAATAAAAGAAATGAAAGACTGGCATGTTTGGTAGACAAAATAAGTACTCATTTCGTTTCATTTTATTTGTTCATGTTTCCTTTTTGGTTTGTCTTAAGATATGTGTTCACTTTGTACACACACTAATTTATATATATATAAAAGTATAAAAATAAGGGAAAATTATCAAAAAGAACAAAAACATTTGTATAATTAGTAAAAAGACATGTAGATTATTTTTTTTAGTAAAAAGGACATTTCTCAATGTGTACGGACAAAAATACCCCTTTTTCATGTTTATAACTACCATACACATAAAATAAAATAAAATTTTGAAAACAACCCCACGTTCCCTTCATTAAAAAAAAAAAAAAAAAAAAAAACCAGTCCAACGTTTGGTAAAAAAAAAAAGGTTAATATAATATTCATAACACTCACGTCCAAGAAGAAAAATTTTAGAAAAAAAAAAACCAAATCTATTCTACCTAATAATTTTTTAATGAATCATATCTTTTAATCTACATTTTCAATCATCATAATTTTTTCATAATAATTTAATTTTTTGTTCTCTTTATTTTGACTCTGGTTTTGTTACTATTGACATACAATCAATCTATAGTGTCAAATAATAGTGTCACGTGGTATCACAATATCAAATGGTAGTGTCAAATAGTAGTGTCACATGGTGTTGTTACTATTGTCATAATGTTAATCTATAGTATCACAATGTCAAATATAGTGTCACATTGTATCATAATGTCAAATAGTAGTGTCAAACAGTGTGATAATTAGTAGTGACACATTATATATCTGAAATTTATTATTATCACTAATGACACACCTTTACTAGTGTCAGTGATATAGTAGTGACAAATTCAATGACATATTATTGTAAAAAAATTATTTTTGAAATTATATCGAAAGATATCAAATTTGATATCAAAATAAAGATAACGAAAAATTATAAATTAAGGTGAAAAAATTATGATAATTGAAAACATAAATTAAAAGATATAACTGATTAAAAAATTGATAGGATATATATATATATATATATATATATATATATATATTCAGTTGCTATGTATTTAAGTTTAGTGCATTCAACGTGGTGAGTAATAACTTCCGTACAGCAGTTTTAAAAAAAATGATTTCAGGGCTATTATTGTCTTTGAGCTCCATAAAATGTCCTTTAAACTAAAAAGAAAATGATGTTGTCTTTTTTGCTAATTTTGAAAATGTTTTTGTCCTTTTCAATTAGTCTCTCTAAAAATAAAACAATTTCTAATTTCAGATAAGTGATACCAAACAATCTATTCAATTTCAACACTTAAATCATTCAGTTACTTAATGTATTCAGAGTTCCGATTTCAGAATTCAGACTTTTTCAGACTTCAGTTTTAACAAACGTCCCCTAAATCTAAATAAACATATTTTAATATAATTTATTCTATTTTCATCTTTTGTAAACAAAACGCCTGGTTTGGTTTTAAAAATCATTAAACTCGCACCAAACCAAGCCTTGAACAAGTATTACTCCGGTCATAAAATATAATTGATTTTTTTCTTTAAATGTCTTTCAACATGTATATTATTATTCGATTGGTGCCTCAAAAAATTAATCATTCTAGAGTTTTCACAAAGCTTAAGAAAATACATCAATGCTATAACTTTTAAGGACAAAAGTTCAAATTACACTTTGACTATCATTAACGCAGTAGTTGTAAAATAATGAAAAATTGTTGTATTGATAATAAACTAGGGCGAGACGAAGTAATTTTAATAAATGGTTCTTCATTGAATTATGAAATGATTTATACTCGGGGGGGGGGGGGGGGGGGGGGACAAAACCAAAATTTAAAAAATAAAATGAAATTATATCTCGGAACATATGGAGTATATTATTTCTACGAGCATAAGAGTTGTAATGATTGCATTACGAGGTAAAACTCTAAAATGTGTCTCTAATATGTCCCCTTTTGAAATTTAGTTGAGTGATAAATGATATGAGTAATGTTGGAAGGAAAAGTTTTTTATTTTTTATTTTTTGTTGAGAAAGGAACGAAAAGTTAAAATAAAAAAAAATTACGAACTTACCAAAAGTAAAATAAATCAAACTTTCCAAAATTGTGCTCTAAAAGCAAAATGGATCCACCGTGTGGAAAAAAATGAAAAATTAGAAAACAGCAAATAAGCAGGGGTGAACAAGCACCTAAAAAAAAAGGAATTAAAAAAATAAGGAAAGTAGGGGGACAAAAATTCTGAAAACCAAACCAATCGGCCGAACCAAATCGGAAAGATATAAACCGTAGTTTATTGACCGGTTTTCATATAACTAAAAACCAAACCATTTAATACAATTTGGTTTCAATTTAGAAAAATAAAAACCGTTTAAAATTGGACCAAACGGATTTATATATATATATATATATATATATATATATATATATATATATATATATATATATATATATATAGAGAGAGAGAGAGAGAGAGAGAGAGAGAGAGAGATACTTTAAAACATCAATGTGTTTTTTTCGGTCCAACTCAACATGTTTAAACTTTTTATTTGTAATGTATTAATTATCAATTAATAATTTCATACCCTAAATATTCAGCTTTGTGGATCATTTCACATACTTGTCTTCAATTTCCAATCATTTAAAAGAATCTCGAATACATGTCAGTTAACAACTCACCACCGCAACTCTTTCTTCTCTTTCTATTTCCTCGGCACCAATATTTGAAATATGTAAATGTTGATTTGCATTACTTATTTCTTTTAATGATGTTGATGAATTTCATCATGGACATTTTCCGATTTGTTCATTTGTCAGGTTTGACATATTATATAAATAAATGCATTTATAGACATTTGTTTTATATAAGTTTGTCTTTTATTTGTTTATAATTAGATTATATTGGATAATAACAATGTTGAGATAATCAAAATTAGAGCTGGTGTTTTGGAGAAAATAAAATGACGAAAATGTTTTAACTAAATTAAGTCCAAAACTACATCACATGTTTTTTTTTTCCATTTGATATGTGTGAAAGTTAGCTACACGTTCCTCTTTCTCCCCTTGACCTTATTCAAAATATTATTTTGTCTGATGGATTTTGAGATTTATATATGTTATTCAATAAAATAACGATTAGTTCATTATTAGTATTTTTTAAAGTTGATGATTTATTGATGAATTGAAATGATTAATAGATGACTCTATTACTATCTTGTTTGTCCCAGACTTTGAATTCAATGGTAGGTATCGAGTTTGTTGTGTTGGATGGTGTTGAAGGATGTTGGTTTTTTTTTTCTTTAAGATTCGTATGGGTAGATATCGGTTAAATATAAAAAAACATTTGTTAAATCATCTCATTGGATTACTGACATAATAGTACTTAACGTATTACATATATTATCATTTGTTTGTTACGTGACAATTTGTGATTTCCTATCAATAATTTTAATTGTTAGACAACCGTAAAAAACCGGAACTAAGTCGAACCAAACTGGACCGAACAAATGGTTTACGTCTTAAAACCGTTTTAGTTTGGTTTCAAAAATTGAAAACCACATAAAATGGTTCGGTTTTAAAAAAACGAAAAATGCCGGCCGAACCGGACCATGTTCGCCTCTACAAATAAGGCATAAAATAGGCAACGAAACAGAGTTGTTACGTAGTGGCCCGATACTTTTGACCACGGTCTACTTTCTTAAAAAATGTTTTGTAAAATGGATTTGTGTAATATTCCAAATTTTTAGAATAAGACGACGTGTCGTTTTACAAAAATTACGAATATTGTATTTATTATTTTATGGATTAAGTTTTTTTAAAGGAGAAAAGAAAATAAATAAATAAATAAATAAACAACTCATTGGGAGTTATGTTCAAAGAATAAAACTTCCTTTGCAATAGGAAGTTGTCACAACTCCTTTTTCACAAACTTTGAACATCTGGGAAAGAAAACATAACCTGAAAATCATAAGAGGGGATCTTCCAAAATTCTCATCAAGTTCTTGGCCAATTGCAGATACAACTAGAGATTCTTGATCTTTGCGAGGAGGGCATTGTTTTGGTACCGAGAAGTTGAAGATTGGAAAGGTAACATTTTTTGCCCAAGTTTGGAATCCTTTAGTTATGAACATTTTCTGAAGCTTTAAGTTGTTGAATTCGTAGTGTAGATTGAGTAGAAACATGTGATCATGATTAATTCAGGTTTAAATTGTGATCACATAGAGTTTTGGTTGAAGAGTTCATGATTTGCATGTTGTGCTTGAAGAGTTGCTTTGTTTGCTTTGAATTGCAAGGTAAAATGGTATTCCTATTGAGCCTTTATGGTTTATAATGTTTGGTATTGTTTTGGTAAAGTTATGCTGCCGTTTTTTTGTGTTAGTTTGCTGTCAAAAGTGTTGAAAATTAGTTGGAAATCGTAAAGTGCAGAAAATTGTAGTTTTTGGGTAATTCGACCCATTTGGCGCGCGCCAAAGGGCTTCAGAACGCACAAGGGTGAAGCAGAATGGTATCGGAATGGTTCAGGGTTTTAGCACAGGCCGAATGGCATTAGCGCACGCCGAAGTGAAGCAGAAAGCATGCAGAACACTGTTTCAGTTTTAGCGCGCGCCGAGGAGGCTTAACGCGCGCCAAAACTTAAGCAGAATGTTGTTCAGGTTTTGCTTTCATGTGTTTAAGCACACGCCGAAGGGCTTCAGCGCGCGCCAAAGACAATTTTTTGTGGTTTTGGGGTTCTTAAGACCCGAATCGAGTTTTGGTTGTTGGTTTATGATCTAATAACCTTAATTAAACCTAATAAATCCATGATTAAGCTTCTAATGCGTTTAGTTCTGGCACCCAATAGATTCTTCTAAGAGTTGAAGTTCGGGACCGTCGGAATAGCATGAATGACCTTGTGCTTTGATGGATTAGTATCAGGGGCGGACCCAGCCTTGTAAGGGTGGGGTGCATGGACCCCACTCAAATTTCCGGGTGAAGTTACTAATATATCCAGCTAATAATATTAAAAATGTGTATGTATATTATTTCAGACAATCTCTAATGCAATTATCTCTTTAGTTTAGCTCGTTAGAAGCTTTATTACTTATCCTAAGGTCACGGGTTCAAAACTTGGCTTTTGAGTCTTTTTCAAAATTTCCTGGGTCTGCCACTGATTAGCATTTATCAATGTTATCAATGTCTGTGTATGTAATAGGCTTGTTAATGTCTAGTCGCCTAAGTGAGGGAACAAAAGTGTAAGTGAGCCTTTTTCCTTGACACTTAGGTGGCTAGTTAATGGTTAATAACATACATACTTGTGTAGTTAAAAGCATAAACATCAATGTTATTCTTGGTAAGGCACAAGACAATATCACGATGTGTGTTGTGGTCAGATAAAGTGAATAACTCTGCTGATCCTCGAGAGACCCCAAGAGTGGAGGGACTTCGCCGAACACACACACTATTGGGACTAGCCCGTGTCTACTACTGCATGTATCGTTAGTAGGTTGCACCAGATGATTCGTGGTGAGTAGCACCATGCGTAGTGCCCTTGAATACTTGATGTAACAAAGATAAGCTAAGCTAGAAACAAAGTAGAATCACATGTTCATGAGCATGAAGTGAACCCTAGAGTTTGAGTCGTGTTAATGAAAATAACTTTAAATTATAATAATCCGTTGTCCTTTCATTAAGAAAAATAATTGTTCAATAGCTTCTTTACATTTTACTAAGTACGCTAGTACTTACCTTTGTTGCATGTTTGTATGTTTTCTTGTTTGAGAAGATATGCAGGATGAACCAGAGTTTGATGAGGACAACGAGGATGATGTTTAGGCTTATGCCTTGCCATGCTTTGCTAAAGTTATTACGCTTTCTTTATCTATGTTGTAACAAACTATGTATCTTGTTTCGAGACTTGTTGTACTTTACTTTTGAGACTATTGTAAGATAAGTTTGTTTTTGTTTGTAAGACTTCATACTTGTAAGATTTGGATTTCGTTGTTGTAAGATTTTTCTATCCTTAGAGTGGATGGCATTGTATTCTAGTAGCTTTTATGATTTCACCCGAGTCTCTTTAGCTTCCGTTTTGCTTAACTCGATACGACGACGTAAAGGCTTACGTATAAGGTTGAATTTATTTAATGTTATATGTGCCAAACGTTCTTTTCCGGATGAGAACTCGGTATCCGGGAACGGATCGTTAAAATTTGGGAGAGTGAATTCATTGTTGTTTTCTTGAAATCCTTCGCTCTTCTGGTCATGCGGTGAATTTTATGATTTCAGAAATTAAATCTAAAAGTGGTCATATGAGTCTTAAAAAAATGATGAAAATATAATTTAAAAAAATTAATGCAAAAATTACGATTTTTTGAGTTTTGGATCGTGATATACGGGCCTCTAAAAATAAAGAAGGATAGAAATAAAATATATTTTTCCTAGTAGAGAAGAATTAAAGACTGCATCCCTTAAAAAATTAGAACTAATGGGGAAAGTATTGTTGTAAAACCTCTCACCTCTTTATAGGGGTATTTTAGTCCTTTCGTAATATGTTTTTTTTTGTTCCCCCCCCCCCCCCCCCCCGTTTTAGCTTTTCTTTTCCTCCAAGTTTTTTAAAAAACCGACCTAGGGCTACCAAAAGCCTTTATATATATGCTCCCAGACATCCCCGGAATTCATAATTCACGTTCTGGTTGGAGCATGGGCCGGTTCCCCTAGAAGTCACCCAAGGAAGCCCACCATTTCATGTCCAGGACAATGGTTCAGGAATCGATCGTAGTTCGTTCGTGTATGGCTTTGGTTTTGGCACGGTTTTAAAGTGAGGAGTTATTCTTATCAAAAGGATCATGTTGTTGAAATTGTGTCCTAAACCCAATCGCGTTGGACCGGATCCGACCGGGTCAGATCATTTCTACTATTTCTTTATGATTATACATATATTAAATGGCTTTTCCGTTGTCATATATATGTTCTTTTAAAGAACCAATTATTAATTGTTATATGATAACGTCCTTAGTATTAAACTGTGATAGAGAAACCATGATAGGCGATTATGGTTCAAGAGATCTCTAATCACTTTAATAAGTTTGATACTTAAATGTCTCTAGGCTGATGTACTATTAAACAAGGCATTGATAGCACGAACATGCTAGCACGTATTAGATGTCTTCTGTCTTTAAGGGCAGGGATAGATCTCGTCTATCGAAGTGTAGAGACAATTGGACTGTACGTGGACGTGCATTAGAGAATGCGTACGTTAGACTTACATTAAGTGTCGCGCTATGTGGCAGTTGTGTAATTATCCTTAGGACCGGAGTCTACATGGCATCACGGTGTGGATTGTCATGCTTTGACACTATTGAGGTTTCCCCTAGCCATGGGACGATCATGCGGTAGTGATTGGGTGTGATACTGAAGCATGCGGAGTATACATGTTAGTTCGTCCGGGAATCTCGTATCCTATGATTGGGATCGAATATCCGAAATGGCCTTCTTATAAAGGATTGTCTAGCTCTCGTGGATCTTTGCAAAGTGGGAGTAAATGTGTTATTCCGAGAGAGCATGATATCCAGATTATAAGATACGATCGTTAATGTATTGACACTCGAGATACGATCGTATGGATATTATTACTGTGGTAGGATTGTAATTTACACGGTAACTGTTTCACATGAAAGGTAGTAGTCATTGCATTTGACTATTCCGATGATTGGGGGTCATGGTGTGTTGCTAGACGCTATCCCGTGATCGTTAGGCATGAAGGGCATTTTCGTAATTTGCACATCGTGTCTACGGCCAACATATTCGGAAGCCTATCGGGTCACACACATATGAACATCTAGCCGGATTAAAATGTGGTTATAGTTGATAACTAAATAAGGAAATAATTTATCTCGTACTATAAAGGTTATAGTGGTAAATTAATATGGTGGTATTTATTTATTATGAATAAATTAAATACAAGATATTAATTATGTTGATTAATTAAATATACATATGATGTATGTATATCGAAAATATATATATATATGATATACATGTATTTTGTGAATTAATTAATCATAGTATTATATTAATTAAAGAATATTCCGGATGCTAAATCTTTGGCAAAAAGGGGCGCATGTTTTCATATGTATAGGATACATTTGAATTGTGCAATTTAATTAATAAGATTGCATTATATTAAATATTAATTGATTTTTGGAAAATAGATTTATGGTAATAAGATAAAGATATATTCAATATAAGATATTGTCAATATATATCTTAGGAAAAATATTTAATATAAGATATTGAATATTAAATAAGATAAATCAATCAAAATGATTTTTCTTATTTTATTAGGAAAATATTTTCTTTCTCCAATCTACTAGAAGCTAATCCCAATCAGATTGGGAAGTGCGTGGGGCGCAGGTCACCTTATAAATAGGGAGGCTTGGCTAGATTTTTTGTACATCAAAATTCCAAGAGCTAATAGTTCTTGTGAAAAATAGAGAGCTTCTTAGAGAGAGAAAAAGTCGGTCTAGCAGCCGAGTTTTTCTGGTAGCAATCCATGATGGGATTCCGGCGAGGTGTTCGTGTGGATCACCGGTAGAGGCCGAACGCTTGGGCGGCTTCGCGCAGAAACTACAACCGTAGACAAAGCGTCAATCCAATTGGATCAACCAATGTATTCTTTTGTCTACTTCTTTTATGCTTGTTGCTTAAACGAAGTCGATCTTGGGAAAAAGGAAATCAAAATTTTGAATTCCGCTACGTTCCCGCGTTGATTTCCTAACACTTGTTAGGCTTCAAGATTATGTTTTTATGAACTCTTATTGTTGTGTTCGAGAATTGCACGAAATCAAACATAACTATGTGTTGCATATCTTCCGGGTACTTGTTAGTCATTAAATTGGTTCTGAAGCTAAATATTGAGCCGTTTTCTCATCTTTTCAGTCGGGAACCGCACGGACTGAGTTATAGAGTTGGCTTCTGTTGAGAGGATTTTGCATCATTTAAAACAAAAGAAAATTTATAAACCCTAACTTAGATGCAAAACTAACTCCTAACCGGCCAAACACCGGGTAGTTGATAGTATAGCGAGATAAGTAAGGGGTCGATCCACAGGGAATTGGGCTGTTGAAATCTAATTTCATTAACTCTCTCAATTGTCACTACTAATTATTACTAAACCTAAACTAAAGAGGAGAATAGAAATCGGACAGAGGATTTTTAGTCCAAAGCCGGAAACACATAACTAAGAACAACCAAACAAGAAAATCACGAGAAGATAAAAACGATCCTAAAGCTAAGGAAAACATAAAAAACGACCTAAACTAAGGAAACATGAAATCAAACAATGCACAAACCATGTAATTTCAATCCTAGTTCACCTCATGATCTTAACTCGAATTGCGGTTTCACCTTACAAGGTATGAATCCTACTTTCGTAGTAATTCGCCTATCAATCTCATCATCTTTCGATCTATAGAGATTAACGCATACAAAACAAGGTGTAAGATCTTTCAATCTAATAACCTAGATAATCAACCTATCAACTTTCGTTATGTCAAGGTTAAAAATCACATCTTTTCTATGGTGATCTAGCCTAACAACGATTCTCATCACGTTAGACAACAAGTTAGCAACCAATCTTTCGATCTAGTCACACAATAGCATGATAATTGCATAGAAAAGATACAAAACGAATCATAAATCATGAAGATAAAACAGGACTCGAATTAATTTCGAACAAACTCACGGGGTTTGATACAATAGTTTGAGCTCCATGAATCAACAAGCAAAACAAAGGAAAGAAGCCTAATCTAACCCCGGATCACCCGAGCATAAGGCTCGGGTGACCGGCCTTGAAAGCTCCCAGAAAAGACTGCGGCTGCTCTGAGTGTTTTCTGATGTAAAATGTCGAACCCCCAAAATGAATGGGTTTGGGATCTGCTGGTATTTATAGGAAATCAGTGGCAGAGATCTTGAACGCCAGTTTCAGAGTTTGAACTCCAGTTCAGGCATGTAGAACGCCGCTTCGGGCCGTGGAACGCCGGGGCCCACTGTCTTCTCGAGCTCTCGCATCGCTTTATGCTCCTCTGGAACGCCAGTTCTATCTGTCAAACGCCAGTTTGGGCTTCCAAACTCCAGTTTCACCTGTGCTGAGCTGATCCGATGATTCTGTGTCCTTATCTCTTAACAACCCATCCTTATCCTTTTGTAACAAACCTTATCTCTTGGATATTCTAGATGATTCATGACTTGCTCTCCTTGATCTTATCCCTTGCCACTTGTCAATTCCAAACTTCAACACTTGTGAGCTCCTAATTAATCAATGAATAACACCAAAATGTAATACAATTCCAAATTAATAATAAATCATCAATTAAGCGCAAAATTCATTACATTTTGAAATTAACTCATTAAAAATATCATTTACTCAATATTTGAATATAAGGCTCGATTTCTATGAAAATAATAAGGATATGGGGAAAATTGATATAAAATATATCGTTAAAAACACTATAAATTCACCCTGAACAACTCCCCCACACTTAGCTTTTTGCTCGTCCCGAGCAAAACAAAACAAAATCAAGACTTGAGACATATAAACATCTTAGCAAATATAAAACATATTCAAGTCGTTTAGAGGTTCACCCAAGTGTGTGTATGCATAGCCATAATAAATTTCCCCCCAATCCACACTTGAAATTGATTCAAGCAAAACTAGCTAATACCCCCTCGTAGACTAGCAATAAATGACACTCATAAGATGCACCCTACAAACGTGACATATCCCGAAAAGAATGATAGATTGAATTTAGGACCTTTCTGAAATACTCAGAGGATAGTCCCTACATCATATCTATCAGTTTATACTGGGGATAAGATATACGCAAACTGAGTCTTATATTCAATTCATACCAATATCTTAGTTGATTTAACTTATTCACTTAAACACACATTAGAATGAGCTGTTGCCCTCATAGCAGAATAGGACATTTTGAGATAATACCCTACCTTACTCCAATCATAAGGCAGCTCTTTCTAGCTGTCGTGAGCTTTTAGTCATCATGGTGGAATAGGACATTTCGAGATAATCCCCTATCGCACTCAAATCATCGACTAGCTTTCGACACACACAATTAATTCAATTAAATCAACTTCTTATTTGACATTAGCTACGCTTACTTATCACATTCAAACTTAAGATATTCACAGTATGACATACTTCGGATCTAGATACAAACAATCATAATTATCACGATATATACGTAGCACTAAGCACATGACTTATAAGAAAATCAAAAATCACTAATCCAAACGGGGTATAACTTTATAAAAAGCTCATCATCTACTATGGCACGTGAAAAATAGATTGGGTGAAACATCTAAATTACTAAATATGCAGTATAAAGCATCAATGATATAAACTCAAACAAAGACATGCATTTGTTCACTCGGGACAAAAACAAAAATTTTGAAAAATTTAGCATTTTTCATAGAAATATGACTAATATGGCAAAAGAGTGTAGATACTAATCTCTTCCCCCACACTTAGATTGCAACTTGTCCTCAAGTTGTACAGAAATAAAAAGTTTAGGAACTTAGCTGATTGTATTTCCAAGCTGGCAATTCTGGAAAGAACCCCTGAAGAACCAAAATTGCTTGACTATCCTTGGAAATGTGGAGCATCACGGATCCAAGTAAGCTTGAATAGATCGGTAGACTTGTGGAGCATCACGGAATACCGACATCGACGTGAAAGCGCACAACAACCTATCAAAAGTGTCCCGCATACTTGATCGGTGCAAAAAGAGTCTACGGGGAAAAAGAATTATACATTGAAAACACAAGGAGAATAAATCATAGAGATGTTTCGTATTAAGCTCGGATAAGGATGGAACATATACATGGACATTGCAAAATAGTAGGCTAGGTGCAACTACATTACAATGCAAACTACATGATATGTAATCCTAATAAAAGAAAACGCAAACAAAGCTCAGCCGAGCAGTGTGAAGACAACCCTACAAAGTGACTACGGCCCTTAAAGAAAAGAAAACAATGCAACTAGATGACATGCAACTAAATGAGATGCACAAATAAAAGAAAATAAAAGGAAGAAAACTAGCCCATTAATTTGCAACATGACATGTATAAAATAAACGTCTACCAAGTAATGATAGCTTACGATAAACGACAGTACTATTCATTACATGTAATGCAGACGCGCCTTAAGACTCATCAAAGGTGATAGCATTATGGAAAACCAACAGTTAGCTATACTAAACAGATATAACTCATAAGACGCGATGGTAGCATACGGAAAACCGACAGTAGCTACCCATATGAGTTACAAAATAACAAGAAAGCACATAAGTCTCAAAGCTTAAAAGATTCATCACAGCGGTATGTAGCATACGGAAACCGACATTAGCTACTAAATAACAATAAGACCAGTTATAGCTTACGAGAACCGACAGTCACTATAACTTGCATAGATGAATCAAGTATATTAAAGTAAATCAATTATTTAACATGGATTCGTAGATGGAAAGATATGAATATGCAAGTTCAGAACATCTACGTAAAAATAAAAAGCCACAGAAGCTAGTCTAAAATTATCCATGTCAAACAAAAGCATTAAAAATCAGATCAAGGAAAATTCAGAACCTGGACTGCATTTCTCAGACCAAACGGACGTTCATGCAGCTGGACGAGCGTTCATCTGAAAATTTAGCACTGAACGGGCGTTTCATCACTCAAACGGGCGTTCCCCTGCATATTATAAACTTGGACGGGCGTTCGGATGCCTTGAACGCTCGTCCATTTCCAAAAATGCACGATAGGCGGGAAAAATAACGACAACCCAAAACTAATCATAAACTCAACACACATATAGCACGGACAACGACCACGTATAAATTTTTAGCACAGGGGTCAGATTAGAAATCACCTAAACACATAATTCACGTTGAACAAATTGAGTAAAAAAACTTTTTGCACATTCTTAACCAAACGGTCATCGAAACACGGCAAAAATAAAAACTCTCAATTTAGTTAACGCTACGAAACGTAACAAAATCGAGAAATTAACTCAACTAGATTCAACAAAACACCGATTCCCCGGCAACGGCGCCACTTTTGTTGAGAGGATTTTGCATCATTTAAAATAAAAGAAAATTTATAAACCCTAACTTAGATGCAAAACTAACTCCTAACCGGCCAAACACCGGGTAGTTGATAGTATAGCGAGATAAGTAAGGGGTCGATCCACAGGGAATTGGGCTGTTGAAATCTAATTTCATTAACTCTCTCAATTGTCACTACTAATTATTACTAAACCTAAACTAAAGAGGAGAATAGACCGACGGAGAGGATTTTTAGTCCAAAGCCGGAAACACATAACTAAGAACAACCAAACAAGAAAATCACGAAAGATAGAAACGATCCTAAAGCTAAGAAAAACATAAAAAACGACCTAAACTAAGGAAACATGAAATCAAACAATGCACAAACCATGTAATTTCAATCCTAGTTCACCTCATGATCTTAACTCGAATTGCGGTTTCACCTTACAAGGTATGAATCCTACTTTCGTAGTAATTCGCCTATCAATCTCATCATCTTTCGATCTATAGAGATTAACGCATACAAAACAAGGTGTAAGATCTTTCAATCTAATAACCTAGATAATCAACCTATCAACTTTCGTTATGTCAAGGTTAAAAATCACATCTTTTCTATGGTGATCTAGCCTAACAACGATTCTCATCACGTTAGACAACAGTTAGCAACCAATCTTTCGATCTAGTCACACAATAGCATGATAATTGCATAGAAAAGATACAAAACGAATCATAAATCATGAAGATAAAACAGGGACTGAATTAATTTCAGAACAAACTCACAGGGTTTGATACAATAGTTTGAGCTCCATGAATCAACAAGCAAAACAAAGGAAAGAAGCCTAATCTAACCCCGGATCACCCGAGCATAAGGCTCGGGTGACCGGCCTTGAAAGCTCCCAGAAAAGACTGCGGCTGCTCTGAGTGTTTTCTGATGTAAAATGTCGAATCCCCCAAAATGAATGGGTTTGGGATCTGCTGGTATTTATAGGAAATTAGTGGCAGAGATCTTGAACGCCAGTTTCAGAGTTTGAACTCCAGTTCAGGCATGTAGAACGCCAGTTCTGGCTGTGGAACGCCAGTTCCGGTGTCTTCGAGCTCTCGCATCGCTTTATGCTCCTCCGGAACGCCGCTTCTATCATCAAACGCCAGTTTGGGCTTCCAAACTCCAGTTTCACCTGTGCTGAGCTGATCCGATGATTCTGTGTCCTTATCTCTTAACCCATCCTTATCCTTTTGTAACAAACCTTATCTCTTGGATATTCTAGATGATTCATGACTTGCTCTCCTTGATCTTATCCCTTGCCACTTGTCAATTCCAAACTTCAACACTTGTGAGCTCCTAATTAATCAATGAATAACACCAAAATGTAATACAATTCCAAATTAATAATAAATCATCAATTAAGCGCAAAATTCATTACATTTTGAAATTAACTCATTAAAAATATCATTTACTCAATATTTGAATATAAGGCTCGATTTCTATGAAAATAATAAGGATATGGGGAAAATTGATATAAAATATATCGTTAAAAACACTATAAATTCACCCTGAACAACTCCCCCACACTTAGCTTTTTGCTCGTCCCGAGCAAAACAAAACAAAATCAAGACTTGAGACATATAAACATCTTAGCAAATATAAAACATATTCAAGTCGTTTAGAGGTTCACCCAAGTGTGTGTATGCATAGCCATAATAAATTTCCCCCCAATCCACACTTGAAATTGATTCAAGCAAAACTAGCTAATACCCCCTCGTAGACTAGCAATAAATGACACTCATAAGATGCACCCTACAAACGTGACATATCCCGAAAAGAATGATAGATTGAATTTAGGACCTTTCTGAAATACTCAGAGGATAGTCCCTACAAGATATCTATCGGTTTATACTTGGGGATAAGATATACGCAAACCGAGTCTTATATTCAATTCATACCAATATCTTAGTTGATTTAACTTATTCACTTAAACACACATTAGAATGAGCTGTTGCCCTCATAGCAGAATAGGACATTTTGAGATAATACCCTACCTTACTCCAATCATAAGGCAGCTCTTTCTAGCTGTCGTGAGCTTTTAGTCATCATGGTGGAATAGGACATTTCGAGATAATCCCCTATCGCACTCAAATCATCGACTAGCTTTCGACACACACAATTAATTCAATTAAATCAACTTCTTATTTGACATTAGCTACGCTTACTTATCACATTCAAACTTAAGATATTCACAGTATGACATACTTCGGATCTAGATACAAACTATCATAATTATCACGATATATACGTAGCACTAAGCACATGACTTATAAGAAAATCAAAAATCACTAATCCAAACGGGGTATAACTTTATAAAAAGCTCATCATCTACTATGGCACGTGAAAAATAGATTGGGTGAAACATCTAAATTACTAAATATGCGATAAAGCATCAATGATATAAACTCAAACAAAGACATGCATTTGTTCACTCGGGACAAAAACAAAAATTTTGAAAAATTTAGCATTTTTCATAGAAATATGACTAATATGGCAAAAGAGTGTAGATACTAATCTCTTCCCCCACACTTAGATTGCAACTTGTCCTCAAGTTGTACGTAAATAAAAAGTTTAGGAACTTAGCCGATTGTATTTCCAAGCCGGCAATTACGGAAAGAACCCCGAAGAACCAAAATTGCTTGACTATCCTTGGAAATGTGGAGCATCACGATCCAAGTAAGCTTGAATAGATCGGTAGACTTGTGGAGCATCACGGAATACCGACATCGACGTGAAAGCGCACAACAACCTATCAAAAGTGTCCCGCATACTTGATCGGTGCAAAAAGAGTCTACGGGGAAAAAGAATTATACATTGAAAACACAAGGAGAATAAATCATAGAGATGTTTCGTATTAAGCTCGGATAAGGATGGAACATATACATGGACATTGCAAAATAGTAGGCTAGGTGCAACTACATTACAATGCAAACTACATGATATGTAATCCTAATAAAAGAAAACGCAAACGAGGCTCAGCCGAGCAAAGTTGTGAAGACAACCCTACGGTGACTACGGCCCTTAAAGAAAAGAAAACAATGCAACTAGATGACATGCAACTAAATGAGATGCAGAAATAAAAGAAAATAAAAGGAAGAAAACTAGCCCATTAATTTGCAACATGACATGTATAAAATAAACGTCTACCAAGTAATGATAGCTTACGATAAACGACAAGACTATTCATTACATGTAATGCGTACGCGCCTTAAGACTCATCAAAGGTGATAGCATTATGGAAAACCAACGAGTTAGCTATACTAAACGGAGATATAACTCATAAGACGCGATGGTAGCATACGGAAAACCGACAAGTAGCTACCCATATGAGTTACAAAATAACAAGAAAGCACATAAGTCTCAAAGCTTAAAAGATTCATCACAAACGCGGTATGTAGCATACGGAAACCGACATTAGCTACTAAATAACAATAAGACCGCTTATAGCTTACGAGAACCGACAAATCACTATAACTTGCATAGATGAATCAAGTATATTAAAGTAAATCAATTATTTAACATGGATTCGTAGATGGAAAGATATGAATATGCAAGTTCAGAACATCTACGTAAAAATAAAAAGCCACAGAAGGTAGTATAAAATTATCCATGTCAAACAAAAGCATTAAAAATCAGATCAAGGAAAATTCAGAACCTGAACTGCATTTCTCAGACCAAACGGACGTTCATGCAGCTGGACGAGCGTTCATCTGAAAATTTAGCACTGAACGGGCGTTTCATCACTCAAACGGGCGTTCCCCTGCATATTATAAACTTGGACGGGCGTTCGGATGCCTTGAACGCTCGTCCATTTCCAAAAATGCACGGATAGGCGGGAAAAATAACGGAACCCAAAACTAATCATAAACTCAACACACATATAGCACGTACAACGGCCCACGGATAAATTTTTAGCACGGGGGTCGATTAGAAATCACCTAAACACATAATTCACGTTGAACAAATTGAGTAAAAAAACTTTTTGCACATTCTTAACCAAACGGTCATCGAAACACGGCAAAAATAAAAACTCTCAATTTAGTTAACGCTACGAAACGTAACAAAATCGAGAAATTAACTCAACTAGATTCAACAAAACACCGATTCCCCGGCAACGGCGCCACTTTTGTTGAGAGGATTTTGCATCATTTAAAATAAAAGAAAATTTATAAACCCTAACTTAGATGCAAAACTAACTCCTAACCGGCCAAACACCGGGTAGTTGATAGTATAGCGAGATAAGTAAGGGGTCGATCCACAGGGAATTGGGTCATTGAAATCTAATTTCATTAACTCTCTCAATTGTCACTACTAATTATTACTAAACCTAAACTAAAGAGGAGAATAGGCGGACAGAGGATTTTTAGTCCAAAGCCAGGAAACACATAACTAAGAACAACCAAACAAGAAAATCACGAGAAGATAGAAAAACGATCCTAAAGCTAAGAAAAACATAAAAAACGACCTAAACTAAGGAAACATGAAATCAAACAATGCACAAACCATGTAATTTCAATCCTAGTTCACCTCATGATCTTAACTCGAATTGCGGTTTCACCTTACAAGGTATGAATCCTACTTTCGTAGTAATTCGCCTATCAATCTCATCATCTTTCGATCTATAGAGATTAACTCATACAAAACAAGGTGTAAGATCTTTCAATCTAATAACCTAGATAATCAACCTATCAACTTTCGTTATGTCAAGGTTAAAAATCACATCTTTTCTATGGTGATCTAGCCTAACAACGATTCTCATCACGTTAGACAACGAGTTAGCAACCAATCTTTCGATCTAGTCACACAATAGCATGATAATTGCATAGAAAAGATACAAAACGAATCATAAATCATGAAGATAAAACAGGGACCGAATTAATTTCAGAACAAACTCACAGGGTTTGATACAATAGTTTGAGCTCCATGAATCAACAAGCAAAACAAAGGAAAGAAGCCTAATCTAACCCCGGATCACCCGAGCATAAGGCTCGGGTGACCGGCCTTGAAAGCTCCCAGAAAAGACGCGCGGCGCTGCTCGAGTGTTTTCTGATGTAAAATGTCGAATCCCCCAAAATGAATGGGTTTGGGATCTGCTGGTATTTATAGGAAATCAGTGGCAGAGATCTTGAACGCCAGTTTCAGAGTTTGAACTCCAGTTCAGGCATGTAGAACGCCAGTTCCAGCTGTCTTCTGAGCTCTCAGTACTGCTTTATGCTCCTCTGGAACGCCAGTTCTATCTGTCAAACGCCAGTTTGGGCTTCCAAACTCCAGTTTCACCTGTGCTGAGCTGATCCGATGATTCTGTGTCCTTATCTCTTAACAACCCATCCTTATCCTTTTGTAACAAACCTTATCTCTTGGATATTCTAGATGATTCATGACTTGCTCTCCTTGATCTTATCCCTTGCCACTTGTCAATTCCAAACTTCAACACTTGTGAGCTCCTAATTAATCAATGAATAACACCAAAATGTAATACAATTCCAAATTAATAATAAATCATCAATTAAGCGCAAAATTCATTACATTTTGAAATTAACTCATTAAAAATATCATTTACTCAATATTTGAATATTCAACGTAAACCGTTATTTCGCTTCCAATATCTTTATTGAGTTAAGCGAAAGTGTATTGTGGCACATCTACAACTATGTAAAGGCAATTCAATGGTTTCTTCCTTAGTGAAAACATTTCACTACATGAGGCGACCGAGCATCGGTCCCTAGGACTATGTGATGGCCCATTTATGAGTATAGAATACTCCATCTCCGTTGAAAACGAGAGAAAACCTCAAAATATTTTGGATAAACTTGCCGGAGTTTTTGAATAGTTATCGGACAAGAAGTCACTACTCGAAGCTCCTGCGCTAGCTCGTATCTTTCATCGGACCCCGAAGGTCGTCATGAACAAGCTATGTTACTTCTTTATATCCATTATCCTTTCCCGATTGAAAGGAAACTTAGTCATTGAACCTTTGAGACAATATAACCGGACTGGGAGAAAGGAATCACCCTGAGCCAGTCTTCAGGTCTTGTCTTTTAGGGACAATGCACTAACTATGGAATATGAAGAAGCGTTTATCTAAATATAGAAACCAATTGCTTTTAATAGTTCCCAAGATGTGTTTTATATACATATTTCGGCAATTGTAAGTGGTTTTGACTTTATCAAACAAAAGTCCGAGTCTTGGATTCGTACTACAAATGGTATATTCACTTTCTATACGACAAACAAATTATCGAATAGAAGGTAAATCCATTCGTTCCAACGAATCTTAAACGAGAAAAATAAATCTTCTCGCGATATCCAAGGATTGAATCCGAGATTCATTTCCTCATATCACTCCCACTATTCTAGCTAAAATTAACTGCCCGTTGTTTACTCTTTTAATCGTTAAATGCACCGCTACCTTGTTCTTCCAAAGAACTTAGCTCGAGAAAATCACCAAGGATTCATAGGTTGGTGATCCAAAATCACTGTCCTTATCCTATGATTTTCAGTTAATTAATTTTCGGTTTAGCCTTAAAATCAACTCAGTTTTAGATGACTAACACTCTTAGACATACTCTCCCATTCTTGACTTTCCGTAAATGGAAACAGTTTTGAACTAGCAGTTCGTGTGAGTAGACACTACTCTTGAACCGTGGGATGTCTATTTCGAGTGTTACTTGTCGGGACTTCTCGGATTTTCTAATATACTAGAAAAATAACAAATCATAACATTAAAGCTCCCACTAGTTTATCGGTTCCAAATACCGTCTAACCAAAGAATGCTTTATTTTATGATTTTCCAATTTTTCAATTTGAAAATCTCTCGTGTAAACACTTACACAGCTTCTAATGTTTCCAGAAAAATATAAATCATAAAACTCCCACTAGTTCATCGATTCCAAATATCGTCTAACTAGCAACAGTTCATGATTTTCCGGTTTTTCAATTAGAACGGTTACGTGTGTAGTCAGTTACACTTTTCTAATGTTCTAGAAAAACAACAAATCATAAAGCTCCCACTAGTTCATCGATTCCAAATATCGTCCAACTAGTAACACTTCATGATTTTCCGATTTTTCAATTAGAAAATTGCACGTGTATTTCCTACACACTCAAAATTCACTAAAAGAATTTCTTAGTCCGAAATCACCTTTTTCCGTTTGACACTAATGACACTAGTGACATACCTATATGTCACTCTTGTTTTTAAAAGGCTTAAGAGAAAATATCTCTTTCGAAAAATAATTGCATTATCGATTAACTAGTTCAACGTCCTAGTTACTTTCCACTTTTTAACAAAGTCAATACTAGTCAATTGTAATTTTAAGCAATTTAGTAAGGGATATAATGCTGTAAATAAAATGACATGTATTAATTCAAGTTTAACACTACTATATTTTATTTTATTTTAGGAATTGTAGACTAAAAATTAAGTCTACTCTACCATTCCAAGGTTTTAACCTCGCATCTCAGTGCCGCCGTAGGGTAGGTCAAAGAGATGACGGTTAAATCGAGACAATCTCATCAATGAATAACTTGTGAGAATCGTACATCCCACGAGAATCGAACATCCCTTTATTCATTGACTACCTTCCTTTTTTAGCCTAGATATTATCAAAAAATACCCATGATGAGTGTGACCTACTATATCGGATCTCTTAGGTACGCCCCGAGTATGCCGTCGTAGGATAGGTCGGTGACCCGACGAGTACCCGTAAATCCTATCCTTTCGGAGACCAAGCCATGAATGTTGATAGGGGTGAACACCATCCTTAGGGGACGAAATCAAAGCGCCGCGAGGCGTCACCCTTCTCTCACTTACTTGTATCTATAGTAGAGGCCGTGGGGTTGGCCGTCGCCTCCCCGCTCCCACTCAATAATTTGGAAGTGGTGGTGGGTTAACTAACCACGTCTTTTTGATGTTAACATAAAAGTACATCAAATCAAGGATTCCGAATGGTGTCGGTAACGTAGGCAAACCTACCCGTCCTATTCGTTGGAACATATGTGACAGTCGGACGAAATCGGGTCAAGACAGCCCCATTGAGATAAGAAGGAATCACCCCTCCGTTCTCCGGTGTAGCTTAGTCTTGCCGGACCCCCGTGCATACATCACACTAGGAGGGTTAAGTCGGTCGAGCCTAGCTCGCTGACCACCCAACCTATAGGCGAACCGTTTTTATCCAAGATTTATTGTTCTTTTACCATCATTCAATCTCGTAGACACTACGAATCGAAAACGTGATCTCGTTTGTGCTTTAAGGCGGTTCACCGAGAACACACACCGAAAGGCTTAACGATTTCATAACCCGTCCTCGGATCTTTAATTAGTTACTAAATTTATTAATTACCACGTATTAATTAAATTTCAACTAATTACACGAGTTTGTATACATGCCTATTTTAATTACCAAAATTAAAATTCTACATGTATGCATGGAGTGGATTTATGATATGATGCATGTCATGGCAATTCCGATTTTATATCTATTTTATGATCAAACACATAAAAAATAAAATGCGGAAAATTTAAACACCGAGATGGATTGTTGGTACCCCCGTATCTAACCTATTAGAAAATAAATAACCAAAACCCTAACTAGGGTTTACTACTTTCTAACTAAATCTGCAGCTGTTCGAACTCTTCGACGATCGGCATACAAACGAACTCGGATCGGGACGAAACTTTCCAGACCTTATCTTCACTCCTTGAACTTCAATATGGACGGTTGGATCGGTTCTTTGACTTACCAATTTTCTCCAGTAAACCGCCAAACTTGCTGCTGAATCTGACTTTAACTTCACTGCATCAAGGACTTCCTGAGGTAGATCGGGAATCGAGATGAATCCCGATCGACCTGAAATTTTTATGGTACGTCCAAAACTCATATTTGATCAATCTGAACGGTCGGATTTGCTTTTCAACGGTCCAAACTCTCCCAGAAAATCGAGGAAGTCACAGGTAGGGTTTCTGTGAATCCTGCGTTTTTCTGTTACAGCAGCCTCTTCGCAGCATCAAACGGATATCGAAACGGACTCTGATCGATGCCAAAATTTGTGGAGTTGATCATCATCTTCTATTCTTGATTCTGACCGGAGGGATCTTCGTTTCAACGGTTCGATCAACGGGAAACACGAAATAACTAAACAGCTACTAAACAGATCTATTTTCTGGAAATTAAAATTGCAATAAAAAAAGAATTACATAATTCCTATATACTCATATGGACGAATTTTCATCGTTTATATGAGTTTACAATAGATCTAACGGGTAAACAGTGCCAACCCCAATCCATCTCTTCAACCACGACATTCATAAGCATAAAAAATTAAACATATGCATCGGCCCCCAAAAAAAATTGGGACAAAAAATCTACATGTTTTACCACTCCTAGATCTAATATTTTATACGTATAAATATAGATCACCATGGGCTCTGATACCACCGTTAGTAATACCATCCGCAACGGAAGCGATTTATGGATCTAGATCTATATATTACACGTAATAAAACAACTAGATCTATTCTACAAGGGGATGTAGATCATACCTCTTGAATCTCTAAATTCAAGTTGAAGAACCGCAAAGGATGAATGTGAAGATGTGAAGAGCACCACGATCTTCCGATCGTGTGATCCAAGCAATTCCCGGTGGAAGGAATTCCTCGACTCGAATCCTTCCGATATGCTACCGGAAAAATCTCCAAGATTTTCCCCAAATCTCCTTGGCCGAAAATTTTTTCTTCTCTCTACTATAGGTGAAGTCGAAATTTCATGTGTGTATTAAGGCTTGGGAGAACTCTCTTTATATAGGAGAGTAAAACTTAGCCTCCAAGGATTTTATTTATCAAACAAAATAAATCCTTTAATAAAAGATAATTCCATAATATCCCAAACAAATCTAAGAAAATATTTATCTTTATTATTTACCATAAATATTTATCCAATAAATATTTTAATGCACATCAAATTATTAATCACAAGAAAATAATTTCTTAGTCAATAATCAAGTGCATTGGCGCCAATATCAAATCCCTTAGGTTTAATTTCGCCAACACCATTTTTTGACCAATTTGTGAAAAAGTCAACCACATATTTAATTATTTAAAAACTTTTAATTTAATTATTTAGTCAACTAAACAATTAATTCACATATCGTTTTAATAAAGTCCAACAAGAACTAAATTAATATTATTAGGATTCGACGTCCGAGAATAGCTATGCTATATTAGGAGGCACGTCGGGGACCATGGACTAATAATCGGCGGCTCCGATAAATCAAATAAATAATTATAGAATAATTATATTCGATAAATCAATCACGGGAATATGCCACCATAATCCCGTGATCGCACTCCTCCGATTATAAGATTATATTTATCTCCTCACGAGAATAATAATAAGCGTCCATTGATATAATCATTACATATGGATTAATCCTCCATAGACTGTTCATTCTAAATCGGGAAGTTACCGTTAACCCTTTTAAGAACCTCTTATCCTTATTTACCATTAACCCCCTAGTGATCAATTAATTCATACAACTCACTGGTAGCTAATCAGTGTAATATGAACTCGTACGATCGATCAGTTTCTAGGATTAACAAATAAGGGAACTGTCTATCTACTTCCATAAATGGAAGGAATGGATTCCGTATCTGTGATAACACAGACTACTCACTCAATCCAGTACAATGCCAAGATGGGGTAATTCGGACCACGGACTCGGTGTAATCCTTAACCGTCAAGTCAAACTTCATACCGATTCAAGCGGTTGATGTGATCACCTCGGGATTAAGATATATCCATAAATATGATCATCCATTGATTCGATAAGACTTCTCGATTACGGAATTATATCGTGAACTCTAATCAAATCGGTCCACCCCTATATGATATATCTATCATATATAAATGCCCCATTAGGTTCTCTTAACCGAAAGTCCGGATAAGACAATCACACCTATTGTGTTCGGGCGCATTAATAGCACGTTAAAGGAGAGACCCGATACTCTCGATTAACTTCACTACGGGCTAATTGTATTTTAAGTACATCTTCACTAACTCAATCCTCCCGTGTATATACCATACACCGAGTTAAGTGATTACATAAACGATATACTTTAGGGTTTTACGTAGTGTAAATACTATTGTCACATCGGTGAATATGAGAATAATAAATATGAATAATAACATCATTTCATTTATTAAATAAAACAATTACAAAATTGTCTTTCGGGCATCACACCTAACAATCTCCCACTTGCACGAAAGCATGTGATTAATTGTTTTAGAGCACACCCTATTATTTAAAATACGGCAAACTATCACTCCCACTTGCTCTAAAGCAAATGAGACATGTCTCTAATACCTATAATCTCCAAGTGTCGACTAAAAGCTTCAATCGACGGCGTCTTGGTGAATGGATCGGCGGGATTATCGGCGGAGGCGATTTTCTTGACGGAAATGTCCCCTCTATCGACAAAATCATTGATCACCCGGTATTTTCTCTCTATATGCTTCGACTTACTTGTGCTTTCGAGGTTCTCAGAGTTGGCAATGGCTCCATTGTTATCACAATAGAGAGTAATAGGATCTTCGACATTCGGGACAACGCCTAATCCGCCGATGAACTTTCTTAACCAAATCGCTTCTTTAGCGCCTCCGAGGCCGCTATGAACTCGGCTTCCATTGTTGAATCGGTACATGTCTTTGGATTGCTTTTGGCTTCTCCATTCTACTTGCACCGCCACCAAGCGTAAACACCGAACCGAGAGGTAGATTTAGAATCATCTCTCGTCGACCGAAAATCGAATCGGTGTACCCCGCTAGCTCCAAACTCCCACTCGAATAGACGAGCATATAATTTCGGTTCTCTTCAAATATTTGATGAGATTCTTTCTTCTTGTCCGGTGCGGTTGCCCCGGATTTGACCGAAAACGGTGACTAATCCAACGCCGTAACAAATGTCGGTCTCGTACACCTCATAGCATACATAAGACTACCAACGGCCGAGGCATATGGCACTCTTCCCATAGCTTCGGCCTCTTCGGGGGTTTGAGGCCCCCGAGACTTAGATAGGTAAACGCCGTGACGGGTTGGTAGAAAACCCTTCTTTGCGTTCTCCATACTTGAAGCGTCCGACCTTTATCTATATAAGTTGCTTGGGACGAGCTAACATCCCGTTCTTACGATCCCTTATAATTTGGATCCCTAGAACATAACTCGCTTCTCCCAAATCTTTCATTTGGAATTGCGTGGTCAACCAACTTTTCACGTCGGACATCATCCCCTTATCGTTGCCAATTAGGAGTATGTCATCAACGTACAACACTAGAAATACAACACTATCTTTGATAACCTTCTTGTATACACAAGATTCGGCAAAGTGTTGTTCGAAATCATAAGACTTGATCGTGTGATCGAATCTATGATACCGGGAACGAGATGCTTGCTTCAACCCATAAATGGATCGAGCAACTTGCACACCATGTGCTCTCGACCTTCTTCAATGAATCCTTCTGGTTGCTGCATATAGATTTCCTCGTCAAGAAAGCCATTTAGAAACGCTGTCTTGACATCCATTTGCCAGATTTCATAATCCAGACATGCAGCAATCGAAAGGAGGATGCGGATGGTTTTCATCATGGCCACAGGTGAGAAGGTTTCCTCGTAGTCTATACCCTCTCGCTGTGTGTAACCTTTGGCTACCAGCCGTGCTTTGAAGGTTTCAACCTTCCCATCTACTCCTCTCTTTCGCTTGTAGAGCCATTTACAACCAATGGGCCTTTCACCCTGAGGAAGTTCTACAAGTTTCCAGACTGAGTTAGAGTACATAGACTCCATCTCCTGATTCATTGCGTCAATCCATTTATCCTTATCGTGATCCAGTAAGGCCTTCTTATAGGTCGGAGGATCATCTTCCACCCCATCAGAGGCGACTACGTTTGCCTCTAAATCCATGCCGTACCGAGCCGGTGGCCGAACCACTCTCGCAGTACGTCTGGGTGGAACAGGAATGTCGGAAGTGACTGTTGTATTATTAGTGTTGTTTACAGGAACATCAACAGCCACAATAGGCCTGATGTCATCGGAGAGTAATTCCTCTAGTACAATTGTACTTCGAGGTCTGTGGTCTTTCATATAACTTTCCTCCAAAAACGTAGCGTTAGTCGAGACTAGCACTTTGTTATCTTCCGGATCGTAAAATAGACCACCACGTGTACCTTTTGCATAGCCTACAAACAAACATACTTTCGTACGTGATTGTAGCTTGGTAGTCTTGTCCATCAGCACGTGTGCAGGACAACCCCATATGCGGAAGTGACGAAGGCTTTCGCGATGTCCGGACCACATCTCAATGGGTGTCTTTTCGACAGACTTTGACGGTACTGCATTCAAAATGTAGACCGCTGCTTCTAAAGCATAACCCCAAAAGGATATAGGTAGTGAGGCGTAGCTCATCATTGATCTAACCATGTTGATCAATGTCCTGTTTCTCCTCTCAGCAACTCCGTTTTGCTGAGGTGTCCTAGGCGCTGAACGTTGGAAACAAATTCCTTTTTCAGCCAAGTAGTCAATGAACTCAGTATCTAAATACTCACCTCCACGATCCGAGCGGAGGCATTTCAATGACTTGCCTAGTTGCCTTTCGGCTTCTCGCTTGGAACTCCTTGAACTTTCCAAAAGCCTCGGACTTTCTATGCGACGAGATAAACATAACCGAATCTCGAGTAATCATCAATGAAAGTCACAAAGTACTCGTATCCGCCTCTAGCTTGTACGTTCATCGGACCACAAAGGTCCGAATGCACTAAGTCTAGAGTTCCCGTGGCTCTATTACCCTTTGATGAGAAGGGACGCTTAGTCATTTTTCCCTCCGGCAACACTCGCGGACGGGCAATGTGTCAACGGATGACTCACCTAAGGCATTAACCTTTTCAAGTCTTTTGAGTCTTTCCAAGGAAATATGGCCAAGCCTTAGATGCCACAAGTATGTTTTATCTTCTTTTACTTGAGAAACTTTCTCGCCTTTTTGCGGATCTTTGATGAGCGAGTTTTAAACATTTCGGTATTAAGTAGGGGAGCTTTATGTGGTCTTACAAAATATAAACCATTTTCATTTATAGTTGAACACAATTCAAAGCCATTCTTTGAAATAACAAATTCACCATTCAAACTTGAAACGAGAAAATGATTGTTCAACTAAGGCGAAATAAGAAATCAAATTTCTCCCGAAATTGGGAATAAAATAAACATTGTCTAAATGTAAAATTCTATTATTAAAATGCAAGTCCACGGCTCCCCATTTGCTTTAGCCGAAATGAGCGCCCCGTGCCCTACTCGCATCACTTGAGAACCCTCTTCCAGCTCTTCGTACGAACTAAGAATCTGCAATGAAGAACATACATGGTTAGTAGCTCCAGTATCAAGTATCCAAGTGGACACATCTTTAGCTACATTAAACGATTCCAAGAATAGTAATTCCAAATTACCTTTCTTATCTTTCCCAGCGACAGCCTTGACTTTGCCATCTTTCACATCACGAAGGTATTCGGGACAATGGCGTCGCCAATGTCCTACCTCCTTACAGTAAAAGCATTTGCCCTTGGGCTTGGACTCGTCAACTTTCTTGGCGCCTTTTTCTTCATTGGCTTGGGCACGGGTGCAACACTACCCTTCTTCTTCGGTTTCGCCTTAGGCTTGTTTGATGACCCGGCTTCGGCCATATTGGCTTCGACTTTCTTATCCCCTACTTGGACCTTATCTTTCGATAGCGAGGCCCTCGTAGATAGTCGGTTCATTCGGATACGTGTCATGGTCAACTCATATTTGCCCATCGAATACGAGTTTTGAACGGGATAAACTCGGGGAGTCAACGATTCCAAAATCATTGATACTTGAGTTGCTTCATCGAACTTTGATCCATGAATACCGGCGTCATTGAAGTAACTGATCATATTCAGAACATGACCATTCACTGCTTGACCTTTCTTCAATTTCGTGTTGACGGCCAACCTGATGGCATCGTGTCTTGCTTGGTTGCTAGGTGATCCAAACATCGTAGTAAGTTTCCGCATGATTTCTCCTGCAGACTCAAACTCTTCAATCTGGGTCCTAATAACCTCCGACACTGCCGCCAGGATGATCCCACGAGCCCGGTTATCTGCTTCGATCCAGCGATTACGCTGTTCGATCTCAGCTTTACCAGGTTTTTGGATCGCCAGCGTAGGGCATTCAGAAGTAAGTACATGTTGCACATTCTCATACGTGAGCACCACGTTTAAGTTACTCTTCCATTTCTTAAAGTTGTTTCCCGTTAATTTTTCAGACAGTAAAGCAGAAATTTGAGCAGACATTTTGCTGAAAATAAAATGACATGTATTAATTCAAGTTTAACACTACTATATTAAATTTTAGGAATTGTAAACTAAAAAATAAGTCTACTCTACCATTCCAAGGTTTTAACCTCGCATCTCAGTGCCGCCTTAGGGTAGGTCAAAGAGATGACGGTTAAATCGAGACAATCTCATCAATGAATAACTTGTGAGAATCAAACATCCCACGGGAATCGAACATCCCTTTATTCATTGACTACCTTCCTTTTTTAGCCTAGATATTATCAAGAATACCCATGATGAGTGTGACCTACTATATCGGTTCTCTTAGGTACGCTCCGAGTATGCCGTCTTAGGATAGGTCGGTGACCCGACGAGTACCCGTAAAAAACCTATCCTTTCGGAGACCAAGCCATGAATGTTGATAGGGGCGAACACCATCCTTAGGGGGACGAAATCAAAGCGCCTCGAGGCGTCACCCTTCTCTCACTTACTTGTATCTATAGTAGAGGCCGTGGGGTTGGCTGTCGCCTCCCCCGCTCCCACTCAATAATTTGGAAGTGGTTGTGGGTTAACTAACCACGTCTTTTTGATGTTATCATAAAAGCTCATCAAATCAAGGATTCCGAATGGTGTCGGTAACGTAGGCAAGCCTACCCGTCCTATTCGTTGGAACATATGTGACGGTCGGACGAAATCGGGTCAAGACACCTCGTTGAGATAAGAAGGAATCACCCCTCCGTTCTCCGGTGTAGCTTAGTCTTGCCGGACCCCCGTGCATACATCACACTAGGAGGGTTAAGTCGGTCGAGCCTAGCTCGCTTGACCACCCAACCTATAAGCGAACCGTTTTTATCCAAGATTTTTTGTTCTTTTACCATCATTCAATCTCGTAGACACTACGAATTGAAAACGTGATCTCGTTTGGGTTTTAAGGCGGTTCACCGAGAACACACACCGAAAAGCCTAACGATTTCATAACCCGTCCTCGGATCATTAATTAGTTACTAAATTCATTAATTACCACGTATTAATTAATGGGAACTAGTGGGAGTTTTATGAACTAGTGGGAGTTTTATGATTTATATTTTTCTGGAAACATTAGAACTGTGTAAGTGTTTACACGAGAGATTTTCAAATTGAAAAATTGGAAAATCATAAAATAACGGTTCAAGAGTAGTGTCTACTCACACGAACCGCTAGTTCAAAACTGTTTCCATTTACGGAAAGTCAAGAATGGGAGAGTATGTCTAAGAGTGTTAGTCATCTAAAACCGAGTTGATTTTAAGGCTAAACCGAAAATTAATAAACGAAAATCATAGGATAAGGATAGTGATTTCGGATCACCAACCTATGAATCCTTGGCGATTTTCTTGAGCTAAGTTCTTTGGAAGAACAAGGCAGCAGTGCATTTAACGATTAAAAGAGTAAACAACGGGCAGTTAATTTTAGCTAGAATAGTGGGAGTGATATGAGGAAATGAATCTCGGATTCAATCCTTGGATATCGCGAAGATTTATTTTTCTGTTTAAGATTCGTTGGAACGAATGGATTTACCTTCTAGTCGATAATTTGTTTGTCGTATAGAAAGTGAATATACCATTTGTAGTACGAATCCAAGACTCGGATTTTTGTTTGATAAAGTCAAAACCACTCACAATTGCTGAAATATGTATATAAAACACATCTTATGAACCATTAAAAGCAATTGGTTTCTATATTTAGATAAACGCTTCTTCATATTCCATAGTTAGTGCATTGTCCCTAAAAGACAAGACCTGAAGACTGGCTCAGGGTGATTCCTTTCTCCCAGTCTGGTTATATTGTCTCAAAGGTTCAATGACTAAGTTTCCTTTCAATCGGGAAAGGATAATGGATATGAAGAAGTAACATAGCTTGTTCATGACGACCTTCGGGGTCTGATGAAAGATACGAGCTAGCAGGAGCTTCTGAGTAGTGACTTCTTGTCTGATAACTATTCAAAAACTCCGGCAAGTTTATCCAAAATATTTTGAGGTTTTCTCTGTTTTCAACGAGAGATGGAGTATTCTATACTCATAAATGGGCCATCACATAGTCCTAGGGACCGATGCTCGGTACGCCTCGTAGTGAAATGTTTTCACTAAGGAAGAAACCATTGAATTGCCTTTACATAGTTGTAGATGTGCCACAATACACCGCTTTAACTCAATAAAGATATTGGAAGTGAAATAACGGTTTACATTGAAGTGTAGAACCGAAAAGTCTACCTAGAATATGCTTTGGAATTAACGGATAATGAGTGGATTCGGTTCACCCAAATTCCGTCAATATAAGCATTTAGCACATGATGCTTGATGGTTTGATGGGAATTTCGCGAACACGTTCGGTCGGTGACCAATCGTTCTATATCTTGTAGCATTGAGAAAAAGGTTTGTTATAAGATTCTTGAAATCGGGAAGGGACGGTTATCTTGTTGCGTCCTTTCGATAGAGTCTATGAACGGTAAAACCTTAAACCTTGCGGTACGTTTACTCAAGGTAGTTACTAACGATTAAAATCGGACCACATCCAACATCGGTTGTTGGTGATAACACTAAATACTACTAAACTAGATCGAATTTCGATCCACCCGAAATGTAGTGGGAGTATGGTTTACCCATTACCCATTACGGGTTCGGCGGACTTTGTAGTCGAGGATCGATTGATGACCTATGGCTCTTTTGTGAGCGGTATAGGATTCGATAATAGAGGTTGGTTTAATAGCCATAACCCCGTGAATGGAGTTCGGTACTCCAATTACTGTTCATGCTCTTGTAGAACCACCGAGCGTCTCGGGCCCATGGGAGTAATTGGATCTACACGGAAAAGAGTAGAATGAGTTCGGTATTGCATGATTTCGTTCAAAAGCGAGAAAATAGGGGTGATTCCCCGAGACTTTCTTGCCAAACAAACGGAGTCCGGATTCATTCGAAACGAAGGGTATTGACTTATGAACTTATGACGGGATGACCGTCAAGGCTTATGTCCTTTGTGGATAAAAAGCAAACCTCTCGGTCATTGGAAGTCATATATTTCTACAATATATGGATTTGACCAGACTATTGATAAGACTTTTTGTAGACTGGATATCAATATTAGTAAAGTAGTGAATATATATAAATATATATTAGTGTTTGTGAAGGATAACACCGCACCGAGTTGGAATCAACATGGGTGTATTATCGAAGTCGAAATCGACAATGCCACAATTCTCTCGCAACGAGAGATTTGGACAACATTCTTAAGAGTTTGACTCGGTCGAACTCATTAGAATCGATCCTTTGGTTTCCCATCCATCTTATTGGTTAAGATGATGCATCTGTGTATGCAACATTCAACGAGGAAGTTCTACCCTATGCCTCAGGAATGACTCTCTAAATCTTCGGATCAAGAGAAATGGGATAGATTCTCTTTCTAGTAAGAGATGGTCAGGTTATTGAACGTCAATTTTGATCGAATCTTAGATTCGGCGGTTAACAAAGCAAGTTTAGTATGTCCTTTAGTATCTTGAAGAGAACGAGGAATAATATGCGGACATATTCATGTGTGAACTTGGATATGTGTGATACACTGATTTTGACTTTAAGTCAGATTGAGGATGATCGTTAAGTCGATCTCGGGCTCAGTGTTTACTCAGTACCACATGATTAGATGGACCGGTAACGTTTCGATTCTACGGATCGTCTCGAGCCGACAACCTGACTAATCATTAAGACCCATGACATTTAGATGTAGGTGCTCCCCGAGTCACTGACCTATCCTACGACGGCATACTCGGAGTGTACTTTGGAATCTGAAATGGTTATGACATGCTAAGTGGGTACTAGAATACGGGATAAGTCTCCATTGCTTTAGAGCAAGTGGGAGATGTAGTTTGTTGTATTTTAAATAATAGGGTGTGCTCTAAAACAATTAATCACATGCTTTCGTGCAAGTGGGAGATTGTTAGGTGTGATGCCCGAAAGACAATTTTGTAATTGTTTTATTTAATAAATGAAATGATATTGTTATTCATATTTATTATTCTCATATTCACCGATGTGACAATAGTAATTACACTACGAAAACCCTAAGTATATCGTTTATGTAATCACTTAACTCGGTGTATGGTATATACACGGGAGGATTGAGTTAGTGAAGATGTACTTAAAATACAATTAGCCCGTAGTGAAGTTAATCGAGAGTATCGGGTCTCTCCTTTAACGTGCTATTAATGCGCCCAGAACACAAAAGGTGTGATAGTCCTATCCGGACTTTCGGTTAAGAGAACCTAATGGGGCATTTATCTATGATAGATATATCATATAGGGCTGGACCGATTTGATTAGAGTTCACGATATAATTCCGTAATCGAGAAGTCTTATCGAATCAATGGATGATCATATTTATGGATATGTCTTAATCCTGAGGTGAAGGAAAGCGTGAAGAGCACCACGATCTTCCGTACGTGTGATCCAAGCAACTCCCGGTGGAAGGAAATTCTCGTCTCGAATCCTTCCGATATGCTACCCGGAAAAATCTCCAAGATTTTCCCCTTGTCTCCCCTTGGCCGAAATTTTTCTTCTCCTCTCTAAGAGGTAGAAGTCGAAAATTGTAGTGTGTTATTTGGCTTGGGAGAACTCTCTTTATATAGGAGAGTAAAACTTAAGCCCCAAGGATTTTATAATTAATACAAAATCAATTATGATAATCCTATTAAATAAAAGATAATCCCAAAATATTCTAGAACAAATCTAGGATAATCTTTATCTTTATTTCTTACCATAAATATTTATCCAATAAATATTTTATGCACATGTCTTATTAATCACAAGAAAACTAATTTCTTGTTCCAAAAATAAGAGGGGGGGCGCCACTTTTAATTCATGACCTAGTCATAATTAATTTTTGGGCTATAACACAATTGGGCCAAGATTATGGAAAATATCTTTTCCACATATTTAATTATTTAGCCCAACTAATTTAATAGTCCACTAAACAATTAATTCACATATCGTTTTAATAAAGTCCAACAAGAACTAAATTAATATTATTAGGATTCGACGTCCGAGAATAGCTATGCTATATTAGGAGGCACGTCGGGGACCATGGACTAATAATCAGCGGCTCCGATAAATCAAATAAATAATTATAGAATAATTATATTCGATAAATCAATCACGGGAATATGCCACCATAATCCCGTGATCGCACTCCTCCGATTATGAGATTATATTTATCTCCTCACGAGAATAATAATAAGCGTCCATTGATATAATCATTACATATGGATTAATCCTCCACAGATCGTTCATTCTAAACCGGGAAGTTACCGTTAACCCTTTTTAGAACCTCTTATCCTTATTTACCATTAACCCCCTAGTGATCAATTAATTCATACAACTCACCGGTGATCAATCGGTGTGATATGAACTCGCGCGATCGATCGGTTTCTAGGATTAACAAATAAGGGAATCTGTCTATCTACTTCCATAAATGGAAGGAATGGATTCCGTATCCGTGATAACACGGACTACTCACTCAATCCAAGACAACGCCAAGATGGGGTAATTCGGACCACGGACTCGGTGTAATCCTTAACCGTCAAGTCAAACTTCATACCGATTCAAGCGGTTGACCGTGATCACCTCGGGATTAAGATATATCCATAAATATGATCATCCATTGATTCGATAAGACTTCTCGATCACGGAATTATATCGTGAACTCTAATCAAATCGGTCCAAATATATATGATATATCTATCATATATAAATGCCCCACCAGTTTCTCTTAACCGAAAGTCCGGATAAGACAATCACACCTATTGTGTTCGGGCGCATTAATAGCATGTTAAAGGAGAGACCCGATACTCTCGATTAACTTTACTACGGGCTAATTGTATTTTAAGTACATCTTCACTAACTCAATCCTCCCGTGTATATACCATACACTGAGTTAAGTGATTACATAAACGATATACTTAGGGTTTTCTGTAGTGTAAATACTATTGTCACATAGGTGATTATGAGAATAATAAATATGAATAATAACATCATTTCATTTATTAAATAAAACAATTACAAAATTGTCTTTCGGGCATCACACCTAACAGGTGTAAGATCTTTCAATCTAATAACCTAGATAATCAACCTATCAACTTTCGTTATGTCAAGGTTAAAAATCACGTCTTTTCTATGGTGATCTAGCCTAACAACGATTCTCATCACGTTAGACAACAGTTAGCAACCAATCTTTCGATCTAGTCACACAATAGCATGATAATTGCATAGAAAAGATACAAAACGAATCATAAATCATGAAGATAAAACATGGACCGAATTAATTTCGAACAAACTCACGAGGGTTTGATACAATAGTTTGAGCTCCATGAATCAACAAGCAAAACAAAGGAAAGAAGCCTAATCTAACCCCGGATCACCCGAGCATAAGGCTCGGGTGACCGGCCTTGAAAGCTCCCAGAAAAGACTGCGGCTGCTCTGAGTGTTTTCTGATGTAAAATGTCGAATCCCCCAAAATGAATGGGTTTGGGATCTGCTGGTATTTATAGGAAATCAGTGGCAGAGATCTTGAACGCCAGTTTCAGAGTTTGAACTCCAGTTCAGGCATGTAGAACGCCGCTTCGGGCCGTGGAACGCCGGTTCACCGTCTTCGAGCTCTCGCATCGCTTTATGCTCCTCTCGGGACGCCGGTTCTATCTCGTCAAACGCCGCTTGGGCTTCCAAACTCCGGTTTCACCCTTGCCGAGCCGATCCGATGATTCGTGTCCTTATCTCTTAACAACCCATCCTTATCCTTTTGTAACAAACCTTATCTCTTGGATATTCTAGATGATTCATGACTTGCTCTCCTTGATCTTATCCCTTGCCACTTATCAATTCCAAACTTCAACACTTGTGAGCTCCTAATTAATCAATGAATAACACCAAAATGTAATACAATTCCAAATTAATAATAAATCATCAATTAAGCGCAAAATTCATTACATTTTGAAATTAACTCATTAAAAATATCATTTACTCAATATTTGAATATAAGGCTCGATTTCTATGAAAATAATAAGGATATGGGGAAAATTGATATAAAATATATCGTTAAAAACACTATAAATTCACCCTGAACAGCTTCTATGTGTCATGTGTCCGGAAATCGAGTCTGGACTAAAGCATGGGCCGCTGCTCTTGGCCTTCGCCCGGGAAAGCGTCCGACTGATCCCAGACTTGAGTTATGGAGGTCCTAAGCACATAAATTGCATTTGAGACTGAAGTCTAGGCCGGTGTCCCTGGCCTTCACTCGAGACAGCGCACAGACTGATCCCCGGACTTAGTTTCTGGACAATCTGTGTTAACAACAAGGTTTTTAGAAGGTTATCTTTAAGTTTTAGCTATGTTTCTTTTTTCTGTTTTTATACGATTAGTGGGGGTAGGATGCTAGTTTGACGTTGTTATGGCTTTTGTACGCTCACGTATGTTAGGTATAAACTTTAACGTGAAGTCTATATACTTTACGTGCTCTTATGTGTTTATAGACAATGTCCTAGCGATGTACTGAACGGAGTACCATGGGTTTTAAGTCCCACAGGGGGAAACATAACATTCAAACATGAACAAGAATATGCTCAGCAAGTACGAAACATGAACATGATAGACAAGACACAAACATGCTATGGTTAGTAGACAAGTATGGTATGTGTTAGTAGATGGCTTCCGTAAGGTTGATCATTAGGTTAAACATGGTAACTAATTAATGAAACGAACAAGTACGTGCAAGATGAACTAGTGTAGTTAATATGCATGTTTTCTATGTACGCGCTTAAAGACGATTTACTTTTTCTTCATAGTTTGCGTTAAAAGTAGTTTCCTTCATGTGAAATATGTTGCCTTTAAACAAATTGTGAAAGTGGATGAAGTAGATTCATGTCCTGTCTCCCGGCTTATGACGACTATGAATTTCTCTTTTGATCTTCTTTCTTCTTACTGAGCGTCTGGCCGATGCTCACTCCTTTGTTTGGAATAAAAAGGTTGCAGGTAAGTGTTGCTTTGACGACGAGCTTGAAGTGTTAGCTTAGGAGTTGAGCAATGGAGTTAGTTATGCTTTAATTTTCTTTTGTAGTTCTTCTTTCTTTTCAAACAAGTGAGTTGTAATAGATAATAGTTTTTGCTTTCGGTTATTTATGATTTAGTTTGACATCAGTTGTATTTTGATTGTTGGTTGTGTTGAAAGACCCCGAGGGGCTATCTTTCCGAGTCTTCAGCTTGTTTTTCTTCCGCATGAAACTATAATTACACTAATATGACACAAGGCTTACATGAGATTTATGTTTTTTCTCTAAATGTCACGTGCCGAACATCCCGTATCCAGGTGAGGATTCGACAACCAGAACAAGGGCGTTACAATTTTCTTCTAAATTAAGGTAAACCAGTTTATATTTCTGTTCTTATTTACAAGAAATAATGAGGCCGTACTAATTACCCACCCTCTTGTTGGATATAAACATTGGGGCTCTTCTCCACCTTCTCATGTAATTCGTGCTTGTTTCGTCGATTGTGATTAATAAAATTCTAGCATCCTTACCTTTCAAAAACGAAAAAAAATATTTCGCCATTTTGACCAAATCCCTTTATAATTTATTAGTTTGCGATATATGTGTTTCATCCATTGAATCGATTGTCCTAGCCGGGTTGATAATCGGGCCAAGTTTTATAAGTATAGTTGCATCATGGTAGAAAATTACGTTCAAAATGATATCATTTGAAAACTATCCTCTAAAACCATTTTGATATGAATTCACTGCGGTTTCGTGATGAAATGATTTTAAAACATAAATTTCTCCCTCAAAACATAATTTTCAAATATTATATTTCTGGACATATTTTTTCTTACCGTTTACCTTTTAAGCACTATATTTTAAGTTCCCAATAGTGCACGTTCTCAGATACAAGAACACTTGCAGTAGATACTATAAATCTTTTAAAAACTTTGTTTTGGATATTTCAATAGGAAAAATAACATTGCAGCATATACTCTAATTTTTACCGTAAAATATAGATTCTGCAAAATTTATTACTACATCTATCGCATTCACCCAGATTCTATAAATGTTCCTTTATATCTACTGCATTAAATAGAGAATCTGATGCATTTCATCTTGGATAGTGATTCTGTAAAGTACAAAAAAATGTATTTAAAACTGTAAAATAGATTATACGTTAAGAGTATCTAATGCAAGTGCGCTCTAAACTTGAATTTTCTCAACAAAAAAAGAAAAAAAAATAAATTATTTATTAAAGACTAATGATATGCGGCATAACGTTCTGTTAGAGTACTCGTACCAGATCCTCTTAACGAATTTTCTATTTTACAGTTTTAAATACATGTTTTTCTAGTATACGTAATCTCTATAATGCGGTAGATAACTAGATATAAACAAAAATCTACAGAATCTATATGAATGCAGTAGAGGTAAAGTAAATTTAATAGTAAAAAATAGAGTATATGTTTTTTTTATAGGAAAAATAGAATATCTGTTGCAGTATCATTTTTTCCGAAAATCTCTAAAATAAAGTATTTAAATAATTTACATTATCATCGGTCATGTGCACTATTGATCCTGACACATCATGATCAATGATGCAGATTGCTGTTGTCTTATTCGTTGTTAGTGTTGGTCCGAGAGAAGGGTAAAAGTATAGTCGGGGGGGGGGGGGGGATGACTATATTGGAGTTTCAAAAACTTTTCTTAATTTAAAAACTTTTGGGCAGCGGATAAGTCCCTTCTTAAAAGTTGTTTCAAAGTAGATTATGCACACACATAGTATGAAACTAATGCAGTAAGAATTGTTGTAAAGTAAAGTGCTTTAAGTAAATGAACACAAAGAATTATAGTGGTTTAGGGTGGTGTAATCCCTTAATCCACTCTTCTCTTGTGATGATTGGAAGAATTCACTATTGTCTTTCACCAATACAAGAGTAAGATTGTCATTGGCTACACAAGATTCACAATCTCCAAGACTATCACTCCCTGGCTACAAAGCTTCAGTGACTCAGTCTTCAACACTGATCCTTTGGAACAAATCTTTCAGCAGCTATCACAAAGGGTGCAATTCCTTCTCAGAAGATCTGATTCAATTGCTGCAAACTGGTGTGAATGAAATTCACAAAGTGTGTTGATCAATCTCAGTGCTTGATATAACTTTATGCTCTGAATGATGAGTTGATCTGCTAGATGTGTTCTTGTAAGTTCAAGAAGAAGGCTCAGGAAATTTGACAGAGTTTCTGCTCTTTTTTATTTCAGTCTCGTATTCTGTGTGTATTCTGTATATAGTTCTTGTCTGTCAGAGTCTTCTATTTATAGCCTTGATTTTTCTTGATTTGAATTTCTGTCCGTTGGCTATTTAATGCTGAGAATAATCCTTGATTCAATTCTTGATTCCTCCTTGATTTCAGTGATCCGGATTTTATTCAAACGTTCTTCATAAAATCCGTCTTTGATTGATTCTGCATTAATTGCTTGATTTCCTTATTTTTCACGTTCTGAATAAGTGGCAGATATCATATATTACTTATGTTGTTTCTTTACTTGGCCGTTGCTGATCAGTTCAGTGAGTCTGCTTACTTTGTTGTTATTCTTTAGTCAGCCGGTAGAGATCTTACTTCACCGTTTTGCTGTTTCCTTTATTTCTTTGATTCTTCAAGTATGCTTGCACTTCACTGATCTTTTATTTGTGTGAGATCAGTGTACACCATATTAAGAGAATATATTTCATCACTTGTAATGTATTTTAGAATTACCCAAGGTTATCACAGACTTCCTGGTTATAAGTCGGTCCATATGTCTTAATTCTTCTCTGTTGGTACATGGTTGCCTTTACTTTGCCGATTTTTTGTTTCACTTAGTCATCCTACCAATCTAGTACAATACTTGTCTTACTGAACGCAAAGAGAAATGTTTATACCACAATAAAGAATGTATCACAAATGATACGACACACTTTTAAGTCATTGATTTTTATGAGACCCACATTATTCATAAGTCTACGTCATAATCAATGGTTCTAAAATGTGTTATGTACAATCATTTTATTGTGACACCATCAATATTTTCTTTGCAAACGTCCTAGGGTTTAAGACCGGTGAATCATAGAGGTTCACTGAAAGCCTAAGTGGCGAACAGAGTAGACCGAGAATTCTTGCATGGCGGTGGTGATGGAGGAGACGATCAGGATTCGATTACTCTTCGAAGACGAAGATGACATTCTTAGCCCTTCTCAGAAATCGGAGGGGCTGAAGCGATGTTGGCTTCTCCTTAAACCCCAACAGCATAAGACCATTGTTGACCTCACTGCTCACATTCTTCACGCTTTTCAACTTCAGCATTCTTGTCCTCATGGCCTTTACCTCTACGTACTCCTCTTCTTTCTACTTAATCTTTATGTGTTCTTCTGTAGCATTTGTATTATTTCTCAGTGATTTTGGTCTTTGAGCTGTTGAAGACTCATTTATGCAGCTAATTGGGCGTCGTCATTACTCCAGAATAATTATAGTGACATGTAGAACAAGATTTTGTCATGTTTTGCACTTATCATCTTGGCAATCGTCTCTAGTTTTATAACTTCCCCAAATAGTTAAGCCTTGCTGGTTGGGCTTAATGCTCTATTTTGCTATTTTTTTATCAGTTGGAGTAGAAATTGACTGGATAAACTGTCATCAGTTAAGCCAATTCATTTGTCTGTAGAAATTATTAAATTAGTGAGGTTTCTAGGACTAAATTGTGTGGTATTTAGACTATTATTTTCTTGATTTTCAATTTTACTTAAATGTAGTGGTGCGTCCAAGGTGGGCACTTGCTATGTCATTTGGCTTATCAATGTTATTGTCTTTGTTTCGGCAGATGGATGGATTTGCGTTGCCACCTTTCGAATCAGCTGGCATTCTGAAGAGCAGTGATATGATTAGGTCAGTGTAAAGCTGCTAAATTCTGCTCTTAGTAAGTCTGTCAGATATCGTATTAACGCACAACTGGTCCTGGTATACAAGTGAATGTTTGAATGGTTGTGGTATTTTTGTTTCTAATATGTTGAAAGTTGAAACAGTGTGAGAAAGAAGACAGCACTATTAGCTCTTGAAGCAAGCCTTGATGGCCAGGAAGCAGGGGGCAGACAAGCAGCGAAAGCAGGAACTTTATTGCTGGCAAACAAGGAGTTTCAGGAGGAAACTGGCGGTTACCTAAGTGATGAACTGGAATATGAGAACGGAGAGCCAGAAGATAAAGAGGAAGCTGATAAATATGCAGGGAATGATCAGCTAAGGGGGTTGGAAGAAGGTGGCAATGCAACTTCCAAGAAAAGAAAAGCATCAGCCAATCTACATAAATCAAAGTAAATTCTTTTCTCCTGAATGTTCTTTATGGTTCATTTTATTGTTTCATGTCGCATTGTGTGTAGGCATGCTTATGGTTACGAACAGGGTCAAGAGTCCAAGTAGCTTTGTTGCTTATCTATTTTTTTTTTGCTCTAATGCAAAATTACAGGAAGAAGAAACAACGTTCTGCACTTCAAGACAGAGTTCAAGATGATGCCACTGCTAATCAGGTCCTTAAGTCTAGCCAAGATAAGGTTCAGTCCAGTCAGGAGAACATACAGAAGCAGGAGCGTAATCCCAAGAACAAGAAACAAGCTAAGAATGGAAAAGATAAAATTACTAATAGCAATATGGAGATTTCCGCAGACACAAAAAGGTATGTTGTGCATTATATTCCCTCTTCACATAAGTGGTGGATTTCAGGAAGTTTTAGTTGGGAAGTTTTATAATATTTGTTGGGGCCTTCTTTCGGTGGCTATTAGGTTCACATAGTTGAATAGGTCTAATCTTTGGTTATGGATTGGTACCTCCATATCGCATCACTTTTTTTCGTTATTGCATTCTTGTCTTATCTTATATAAGCGTTCATCACATAACATGGATTAATGGATATTGTTATAAATTATAATTAAATCCAATGCGTAACTGCTGCATTTCAAACCCTAATTGAATGTCTGGAGCCTCTTAGAGTGTTTTAGATACGTAACTGCTGCATTTCAAACCCTAATTGAATGTCTGGAGCCTCTTAGAGTGTTTTAGCGTTGAGCGATATTTTCCTCCTTGCAATCCACTGCAAAAGAAAAAAGAAAGAGAAGAAGCTGTCTTCTACTTCTAATTCTGTTCATTGATATTTCTATTTATTCAGTTGTTGTATCTGTTTGATGGTAGATCACTAACAGGTTCCACAATGCTCTGCAGTTCTGATGAAATCCAGAATAATGCAAACAATGCTTTGGAAGGACCTGTGGAGACAAAAAAGGTCTTCACTCACAAGCTACCATTTTCTCTTAGGATATGGATTGTTCTTGTTTAGTACTGCTGGCTGCCCTGTATAAGTATGATTCTATAGGTGAAGTATTCCGCATACATATGATTATAGCTGGCAAAGGATTTATTGCTGTCTCTTTTTGATGACTATTTTAGAATGCCATGGCAGAAGCGTTGGTTAACAACACTAGATTCATACTTGATTTGCAGAAGAAAGAACCTTCCTATGCATTGTAGTCCTTTCCCCCCATGTGACATAGCCTTTTTATGCTCCTTTCACTATCGACCTTGATCTGGTAATCCATGCAGTCACTTATTACAGGCCTCTAGAAGTGCACGTCGCAAAAAAGCTAAGAGGCGATGGCTGCGGGAAGTGAAAGTTCAGAAGCAAAATGAGATTGTTCAAAACGGACTTGTCAGTGACATATTATTTGTGGTACATCTTTCTTGGCCACATAGTTTCTGTACTAAAGACAAGTGCTATTATTGTTGCAGCAATATTCGAAAGAGACACTGACGCTGACTAAAGTTGATGACAATTCTCAGCCAAAGTCATACGTAAGTGACTAAATTATTGAGCAGTATTTCTTTTGACTCTGAATCATCAGATGTTGACAGTGATGCCTTTATATTGCAGCAACGGGAGGAACAAACACAACCTAAATCTGAGCGAAAGAACCGGAAAGGAAAAAGAGATGATGGTGAACCGAAGGGATTAGTGAGTGCTGATATTTACAATCAGATAACAATTTTTTTGTCATTATATAGGCTTGATTTTCATATACCTATGCAGTTACATTGGAAATCGTCGTCTGCAAAAGATAAGTTAGATGATATGAGGAAAAATGAAGAGGCAGTTCACAATGGTAATATACATGAGCAAGCTAATCAGCATAGCAACACTGAGGATGAAGTTGTTCCAGCTGTCGTAAGGCCAGAACATAACCAATGTAATAATCAGCAAAGTGACACAGTTGATGAAGTTGTTCCAGTTGTCATAAGGCCAGGACACATCCGCTTTGAGTCTTTGGATAAAGGTGTGATACCCTATCCCTCTTATGTTTATATTCATGTTCTCTCCTTCATTTTGGGTGTGTAAAGCAAATTAGATAAATCTTGTATCAAAAAGAGCAGTTTAAGTTGGGAAGTGTTTCATGATCTACAACTTGCCTCACAGATAGTTATATTTCATGTACTTTATTTTTGGCCGTTGAATACTTGCATGAGACACATATTTAGCAGTTAGACATAGGATGGTTATCTTCGATTTTGGGATAATAAAGGGCATGAGGACAATGCTGCAATTTTGATACTTTATCTGCAAGGCCTACGCAATAGCATATCATGTCTGTATTCTCATCATTTTAAGTCTCAGTTGGATGGTTCAAACTTTTGGTTGTGAAGAAACTAGAATTGTTTAGGAAACATGTGTCATTGCACTTAAAATTAGGATCATGGCCATGCATCTAAGCACTTTCATAATGTGAAGCAGGTTTCAAATGATTGCACTATAGTATCACGTGTTACTATAGAGTCTTAACGTGTTGAACTTTTTCGTTTTGAATGCAGATGAAGACGTGGAGCAGAATAAAAAATCCAGGGTAAGCCCATCCAGAGTATTTTTCTTTTCAAATTCTGATCTAGCTCTCTGCACTCATTTGGTAAAGGATTTTCTCACTTTAGTGTACACAGATTACATGGTAACAATGTCCATTTGAAATAATTTATAATAAATATGTATATTCTTAGCTGTGGTTGTTTTAATTGTATTTTGGTTTTATAAGGTTCTGCTCTCCACCCTCCCCCCCCCCCCCCCCCTTCCTTTTTTTTATTATTATTTTTTTTTCCTTTTCTGAAAAATTATTACTACTGTTTGTTGTCTACTACTACTGTGCACACATGGTAAGCCCACGCGCAAGGGGCATTCATAAGTGTATAGGTTACCGGTCTTCAGCATTATAAATTAAGCTAAGTTTTTGGGTGATAATTTATCAGTTCTTAAACATTGTTTTCTTTTCAGGAACATTTCATACAGTGGAATGGAATCACCAACAAGAAAAAGGGACAGAAGTGGGGAAAGGAAAAGCATGGTCATTCTAATTCTTACAGAAAGGACAATTATGAAACTCAGGAACTGGATCCTGAGGTGTTAACCATAGAGGATCAAATGGAGGAAGTGGAAACCGAGGCATTAATTGCACAGGACCAAACTAAGAATGTGGGAGCTGAGGTGTTGAGAGCACATAATGAGTTACATTTGGACAACACGATTGATTTTGTTGAACTTCCTCCTCTTTGCAATTTACCTAAGGTTTGTTGCGCCCCCCCCCCCCCCCCCCCTCTCAAAAAGAAAAGGAAAAAACAATCCATGCATAAAAAACTATGTATCGAAGGTGAAGTTTTCATATGCTTCTGTGTGGTTTTTATCACCCCTTTGGAGCTAAAATGTATTATAAAGTTATTTGACTTTGCTCTCTTTGTTTTCTGTATTTATACATAAAGCTTTTGGTCCTTAGGTTTCTCGTGGGTGTAAGCCTTTAATTTGCAAACCTTCTCTACAAATTTTAGAGTAAATTTGTCCCTTGCTCTGTTGTTGTGTCTTAACAGGCTGGTGATGTTATCGTATACCGTTTGCTTGAATTATCATCATCCTGGACACCTGAGCTTTCCCCTTTCCGGGTATTGTCCTATGCTATAACAAGTTTAATGGCAAATTAACTAATATCTTTTGTCAGGTTTTAACAAAGCTTATTATAGGTTGGGAAAGTATCATGGTGTATTTCTGAAACCGGTAAATTATTGCTCATGCCAGTCCCAGAATATCCTATTTCATCTGGAATGTCCGTTGATGATGAATCTGATCCTCAACCTGATAATTCTCTTTATAATGAAGATGGATCGTTGGAGGTAACAAACATTTGGTCCACACACCTTATCTTATATCTTGATTTTCCTTTATTATGGGAGGTTTCAAGTGTCAGTTTTTGCACATCCCAATTCCCAAGTGTTCTCTTCATGGATTTCAACATGCGTGTGATCGTGCTTGGAACTACACATCTTGCAGATTGACTTTACAGCCCTCGTTGATGTCCGTTTATTGAATGATGATGGTAGCGGAGGTCCAACAGCATCAACGGAAAAGGCCTTTGGGCTCCCCATGGATGATGCTGCTTTGGTTGTACCATCTGCGAGTAATGACACACAAAGCAATGTCTCTACAAGTATGAACTACTAACTATTTTAGCGTTTCTAGAACAAATTTCTGTTTTTATTTTCCATAAATACTGCACTATCCGCGTGAATAAGCAGTGTTTTTTGCTTGGAACCTTGTGTTCGTTGCAGAATTTCTTGTCTAAAATTTCTGTGGTGTGCAAGTACGTTATTCATCCAAATATGGAATCTGACAATTTAGAAAGAAGAAGCTACTTAACACAAATGTCTTAATCATTTAAAGAAGTAATTATTCAATCCATAAGGCATATGTTGGCCAATAGTTGAATAAATCCTCATTTTGTGAAAAATTGCACGTTATTTTTTTAAGAGTTAAAAAATACAGTTTCCTCCTTAGTGGCAAGCTAAAGCAATGGTAACCAACATTTGACTAAATGATTCATGCTTACTGCTATTGTTAAAGATATCATATTTTTTTATTTTGTTATTTTTGTATACAATAGGGCTTTTACTGGCCAGTAATTGAATAAATCTACGTGTGAATATTTTTGGAAATTTCACTGTTTGTTTTACTAGAGTAAATTTAATACAATATATTCTTTAATGGAAAGCTAAAACAGCATGAACGAACATTAAGGGGAAAATTTGTGAAGGAATACATCTCAAAACTAGGCAATTCTTGTTTACTGCTATCATGAAAGATGCCCTTTTCTTTTATAAGAACTATATAGAGATGTAGCGGTATAGCTTAAATGTTTGTAGAATCTTTCAAGTGTCTTCAAGTTTTAGAGTTCCTTCCTCCTCTATGGTTTAAATGCCTGAGACACTTGGCATTGATTTTTTTTTTTTTTTTCTTCTTCTTCTTGATATCTACGTTTCTTTCATGTAGGAAATGGAGAAGCACGGCCTGGTAATTTGAAAAATGGCTCTAGCACAGGTAGTTGTATGGCCTTTTAAACTGAATCAAGTTGAGATTCTAATATGTATACATATTATGACCGATTTATGAAATGTTGTTGTAATATACTTATGCAGAAAATGGAGTAGTAGACATATGGGAGCAAGTCAGCGAGGCCCTAAAAGCGAAGAAGGCCGAACTCTCTCAGCAAAGGACTGAGAACACATGGTCATATAGAACCTTAAAGAGCAGTGCACTAGGTCCCACAATGGCTTTGTTAAGGTCCAACAAGAAGTTGTAAATTCATGTTTTCTTTTCTTAATATCAACTGTTCATAGCAGACATGCACAAAGATGATGTTAGCTTTTGTCTTAGTTTGCCCTTGAATAACCTTAATTTATCTGTCATTTGAGAAATTATCTGATGACTACTTTGGCATATTATTTCTCGTTTATGAAACGGTTAGGGGTATTTGCAGATTGTTTACAATATTTGTCTTGATTTCTTACAAGTAAACAACAAAAACGATAAGAAATTATCTTCATCAATATATAATAGGATGAAACATCTTTGGTACAAGATATACAATCTTAAACACATAAAACAATACATTGGATTCACTTATTCCATATAATAATTTGCTTCCTTATTATTTTTTACTATACAGTGGCTGAAATTCCGGTACATGAACGGATGACTCGTTCCTTACATCACACAAACAGAAATCAGAAATTCTGTTAATAAGTAGTAGATCAATAATCTTCTGGATAAAACACGACACATGGATGACGGATGATAGACGATGTCCTCATTATGGTCATTCTGCATCAGAGTTGTTGTCTGATGCCCTCACATGGAAACTCCGCATCAGAATTGATTAATATCTCCTCAACGTGGACATTCCGCATCAGAATTTCCCTATATGGAAAGAGTTGTTAGTCTGTTTGGGATGCCGGTTGATCGACAAAACCTGTGACACCATGACGCCCCGAATTATTTAAGGGCAATGAATACATCTCTATACTACTTGTTTACACAGGTCTAATAGTTTTTTTTTTCCTTTCAAAATAATGCCTCAGAAGCTGTTATGGTTCTTCTTCCCCTCCCCTGATTACCTGTAGATATCATAAAATACCAGAAGCAGTGATTCAATAACTTTTTAAATTAACATGCCCCAAATCAAGATTATCTTGTTTTATGGTACAACCCAAAGTGACGTGCATCGTATAATGCACGTCACTTGATACAACATTCTTACGACGTCTGTATCATAAAGTATAAAGTTAGGCACTTTGTGAACTCCACTTACCACATCAGGCATTTCATTATCAGAAATGGACTCTTCTCCACTCTTATCTGTACAACTTTCTCTTGAAGGTTGGTTTTCTTCAACTTCTACCATCACTTCATCTTCCACATCAGGTTGGGGAAAATACCGTGATCTTGACAATTTGGCTTGAGAAGCATCCTTTATTGAAGGTAACATCATCATAGGAGGAGGACTATACCATCTCCTCTCTGCTAAAGATGGCAACTTTTCTCTACATGTAAAGCAACGAGCATCAACGCCGCCCTTGGGAGACGTTTGTTCGCATAGCAAGCATGCGGTTTTCTCTATGACAGCATTCTTGAAATGCTTTGAATCCTTAGATTCTAAACCAGAAGGAGATGGTAAAGGCTGAGCAGATAGAGATGCCAAGTCGAACCAGTTAGAAGACGATGGAGAGAAGGTAAATGAACTCGAGTAGTCTGAATTCGACGGTGATGATGCGCTATCAAGGTTTTGTTTAGCTACGTATGAACATGAGAATGAATCCAATGAACTGAAAGAAGGGTTTGGAGAAAGTGAAGGGCCAGTTAGAGAAGCTGTGTGCTCTTCTTCTTCACTTGTGTAATTCATCACGGTTCGATCTGATGAAGCAAATGGAGGACTTGAAGGTGAAAAAGGATTGGTTTCTGTAGCTTCTTTACAGCTCAATTTAGATATTGTGATCAAGTCTTTAATCATTCCACAAGCAAATTTTTGTCTCAATCTACACCATCCGTTTTCACGAGCAGGAAGGCAAGTCTCTGAGACACTACCTGGCACAGGAAAAGGCGGCACCACCCCACCAGCAATAGCTTTGTGGAAAAGCTCAAAGTCTAAATCATACTCACAAACGTTTTTGTCTCCCATACGCGGATAAACCACATCAGTAACAATATCGCTGCCCTTGTTCTCGAGAACATTCCAGAATCCAGGTGGTTCATCACCTTCTTGAATTACTGAAACTTGACCTTGTGCTCTTTCATATTTGACAACCTGTAAAGCAGCTGCTCTAGCTGTATTTGACATAACAGAGGCACAGTACTTACCAATCCATATATATATAGCCGAAGGCACATGAACGATAAACGCTCCACGAGAATCAAGCCCCTTCATTCCTGGTTCACCTAACAGTTTTGGTACTAAATGAAGTGGATCATAAGGTGAATGAGGTGCCATTTTATACATCCTTAGGACAGAACTCGGGCTTGCTGGCTGCGCGTGTACTCTCTTCTGGCATTGCAGAAGTTGGCAAGCAAAACCCATGTTCGGATTCGTAACTCCTCTTGCAACCTTAACAAGCTGGAATGCATCTTCAAAGATATGCCCTTCCTTCCACATAAGATACGCGATAACCAACGATGTTGACCTGGACACTCCCTGACAACAATGAACAAAAACCCGCCCACCTTGTTCTCGAACATCTTCAAAATAGTCGAAAACATCATAAAGGATGCTTGTTATATCTTCAGATGGGGAATCTTGCAGCCAGAGCGTCTTGTAAACCAAATCGTCCTTGAAATACTCGGGACAAAGAAAACCAACACAATTCAGCACATGAGTTATTCCGTTCTGACGAAGAACTTCTCGGTTCTTAGCAACGGCATCACTTCCCAGGTATATATACTCTACAATCCTTGAGCATTCTTTGTTAAAGAAAGCTAGTTTATCTTTCTGGAACTCGAATTCTAAAGGAGGCGGATGCTGCTCAGTACTCGAACGTTCCCGAGGGGTTAGTGATCTAGGTTTTAGGCCAGGGGTAGGAGGACCATTCCATATACCAAGATCATCCGATCCAGGTTTAGGCCATTCCTCAATATTCGTTCTGGTAATGGCTAGTGGTTGAAGGGGTGGTAAACAGGCTCTGGCTTTGCTATTCCTATGTGGCCTAGAAATTGAACTAGTAGTAGGTAAACGATCATTCAAATTCAAGGAAACAGACCTTGAATATATTTTCCTATTACCAATAGTTGGTGAATCATTGCTCTCTTCAGCGAACATTTCACAAACACAAGGTAGGCGTCCTAAAACAACATCAACATCAATCAAGGATTCTTCCTGGAAAACCTACATCAAACATCAAATTTCAGTAAAAAAAAATGTCCATAAAGCTAAAAATAAGGAGGACCCAGGTGACAAAAAAAGCAAAAAAAGCAGAAAGATAAAATCTTTTTACCAAAAACACAAAAATCAAAAGTGGCTCTTATGAAGAAACTTCATGGAAAAGCCGGCAGATTAAATTCAAACGTGTGTAACCCATTCAAAGTTTCCTCCTTTTAAACCCTTACCATTGACCATATCTCTCTATCTATCTATATTCATTACATGTCAACAAAAGACAATTGAACAAAAAAAAAAGTATTGACCAAGTCATGAATTATAAAAATAAATTTAATAAACAAACGGCCAACCAGTAAACAGAAAAAAAAATAAATAGCACAACAACCTTGAACATTCAATTCAAAGAATCTTTGAATAAGAACTTACTTAAAGATAGTGTGGGCTGGTCCATAATAATAAATTTGCAGCAGACATTTGAATAGTGAAAGTTCCTTAAGAGAAAAGTAATGGGATTTTGACTAAGAAGATGAAGAAGTGGATAGATATTTATTTATATAGATATTTAAGAAGCAGAGCAGTGAAAAATCTTTTTGAGACAGAAACAGAATTGGTTATTTGGTTAGATATAGGTAAGGAGGAAGAGGAGAAGAAGTCCCATGCAAGCCAACAAAAAAATTTGGGAAATGATAGGAGAGTGGCTGTTAATTTGACTGAAACAGAATCAGTCAAACTGCCATGCCATCTTTGGATTATGACTCCTTTGACTGTTTATTTTCTTTGCTAAATTTAAAAGACAAAAATAATTTATCCAGAAGGGATGACTGTGTTAAAAAAAATCAACAACCAGTCATAGTCAGAGGAGTTTTGCAATTTTATTTTTCCATTAATAATTAAGATGATAGACTAAAAGACATAAATAATTCTCATTGAGTCTCGTAATATAAGGTTTGTTTTTTTTAGCTTTTTTAACTTTGTCCTTTCAATTCATCTAGATCCTGCTAATAAACGTCATTGTTTTCGCTTTTCACGTTAAACTTTTTAACTTTAATTCATAATAAATATATTGTTTTCATTTTCACGTTAAACAATTCAATATTATAAGCCACACTCTAAAAAAATAATATAATATTTCATTTTGAAATTTTAAAAAACAACTCATTTATTAATTTTCTTAAATTGTGTGTAAATAATAAAAGTCCCTATATTGCGAGACGGAAGGAGTAATTTATCTGCTGCAAAAATCACGTTCAAAATTTCTTGGTGAAAATGTTCAATTTTATAGTGGTCAATAATCACAGTCCCCTTGTGTTGGGCGATGTACTTGGGGACAAAATCCCCCATCTTATGTAATCTTAGCTCTAATGGATGATATCTCTTGACATTCTATCTTAATGAATTCCTTTTTCCCTCAAAAAAAAAATAAAAATAATCACAGTCACCCATGCAGAGCCGGATCTAATAAGCCTAGGGGGGTCACGTGACCGCACTGAGATACGAGAAATTTTTTGTAGTATTAAAACAATGTATTTTATAGTTAAAAAATGTCGTTTTGTTGTTAAAAAATGTTGTTCTAGGCTCCGATTACCTTACTGAAACAATTTTTAAGATAAAAAATATAGTTTTACGGTCCGATGACCCCATTTAAAAAGCTTTCTAGATCCGCCGGTGCACCCATGTGATGACATGTGCCTATTGAGATTGATGGACATCATCGACCACTACCAACTAGCAAATACTACATCCGTCCTAAAATATAAGTCCATGTAGACAATTTCACACGGTTTTAAAAAGTGGTTAAATGCTATTAATTTTAATGGTAAAGTCTAGAATACCCTTTGACTTTTATTAATGTAATAGTTGTAAAGTGTGAATCTATGATAAATTAGAGGTAAAATGAAGAAACATGTAATAAATATTCCAATGGCATTCCAAATGTACTTATATTGTGAAATAAATTCAAAAGACAAAACTGTTAAAGTTGTCCCACTTGAGGGACTTGCTATTGTATCATCCACCATATTAAGAAATTGACTTCTTCTACCTCACAACCTAGGCTTTGGGAATGAGGCGTCTCCTCTTATATGGGTTTGAGCCTAAATTTCTACATGGTATCGGAGCCACCCTTTATTGTGCAAGTGTTGGGATACTTCCCTCATCTCACAACCTTGTTTTGGGAATGATGCGTCTCTCTTATATGAGTTTGAGCCCCTCACAACCTTGGTTTAGGGAATGAGGCGTCTCCTCTTATATGAGTTTGAGCCTATATTTTTACATTCGAGGAGATTCCCACACTCTTGAATCTATAAAGAAATATAGTAGCGCATTTACTAACAACAATTGGTTTTAGTACAACGGTAAGCGTTTTATCTTAATAAAAATGAACTTAGACTTATATTATGGAACAAATTAAAAAACTAAAATGATCTAAATTATACTTTTTTTTTTTTTGCTTGTAAAGTATACACTTTAGAAATATATCCAACAAAACAGAAACAACTTATTCCTTGTTGATGGTTTTTTTTTTTTAAGAACATTGATGGTTAATTATTTATCTTTTATTTAAACTAAATAGTAAAAACTTATCATATTTGATAATATATATGATAAAAAATACTTTTTTTTGTCTTTGATGTATTTATATCGTGTTTTAATTAATAATATCTTTTTTACGAAAAAAAATTAATAATATCTTAAAGAAAATTAAGAAATTGCAGAGTAGTACATGTAAATCTAATACTGAAGAAGCTGTTGAAACAGTCATTATCAACGTACGTAGAATATCACATAGTAACTACCCACAGAGAAAAACAAAAAAGTCATTAGTAAATCTCAATGCATTGAGAAATTCCCTTTTGCTTAAACAAAAACCAGAGAATTCTCTATTTAAAAAAAAAAAAAAAACATGTGCAGGGGGATTTATATGTGTAAAAATAACTTTCTTCAGTGACTTTTTCTCTCTGACTCTGCACGTAAAATCGAAACATATTAGAGACTACGGCGCCCCTGGAGGAGGGCCAAGGGGTCATAGCCCCGAACCCCCCAAAATCTATGAATTTAAGGACCTCGTGAAATTTTAATTCAATATATATATATATATATAGCATTTTTAAAAATAACTAGTAAAGCGATATTAATATCACTCTTAACAAGTATATATATATATCGAATAAAAATAACTATGGTATCGATCAATAGTAAGCGATCAAATGTAACTTCGATCATGTTCGATTCTTGCTAGAGGCAACAATAACATATTTTTTTTTGGTTAACCCATTTTTAAAAAGGACATAAAATAATATCTGACCCCGAGCCTAAATTTGGACAGTATTAGAGAAAACATAATTTGATATGTTCTTGTTATCATCCGCAGGCCTTTTAATCATGTGTTGTTTCTGACATTTAGTGGCCTCGGAAAAAATTAAAATAGGGGCGCATGGCAAAAAGGGCAACCAGGAAGAGAGACAGAAAAAGAAAGAAGATAGAGGAAGTCAGTGAGAGGGGGTTTTCATTAATAACATTACCTTATAAATAATTTGATGGTGAATACATACATTATTACGATAGGAAAAAAAAATCATAAAATGTCATGGGCAAGACTCGCCAGTAGGAACAAATAATCACAGTTTTGTCCTTAAACTAAAACACATTATAGTTAAGTAATATAATTTGTGTTTTATTTTTAAGCAAAATAAATTGGGACCGTCTTATATATATATATATATATATATATATATATAATATATAAATATATATATATATATATATATATTTTGCTTAAAACCCTCGGTATCCGAATCCAGCAGGTTCGATTAATACGGAGTTCGACCCGAATCGTGTCGCAGAGTCTGACTTTTACTCAGAGATAAAGCCTGACCACTCAGGATTAATGTCTGACCAAAATCTCTTTCCCGCGTTTCTCGTCGCAAGTCTACTTGATTTGGACCGTCTTATATTAGCTTTACATTGTTGTACATAATATAATTTTGGGCTCTTATATCATGAACCCTGGCGGGTCGTCCATCTCGTCCAGACCGAGGGCAGGCTCTACTTCAATCTAAATGAAACTTTGAAATTTTAGTTTTTCATTATTAACCATAGGAAAAAATTTCTACCCCGAATCATAATTAAAGTTGATATGCATGTTTCTTAAAGTAGCAAATAATTGTGTTTTGAAACGAGTATGATTAAAAAAATATAATAAATGTTAAAAAGGACACGATTCATATATTAATTGACATTTAATCGAATGGATTGAATGTAATAGCAAAAAGGACAAATTGTCATTTCACTGAACGATTATCTTTTTTATGTTTTTTGTTTTTGCTTTTGTTTTTGTGGATATATTTGATATTAAAAAGTTTTAGTGGATTAATCCAACTACACATGGCGGCCATCTGAAATATCACCGCGGAGATCACTTTTGCTTTTTTCAGAGCGGATGATTGTGGTCCTTGTTGTTAAAACACACAGACGAGAAACTTGCAGTTTAGGAAAGATAAAACAGGAGCAATGCAAACATAAAGTATGGATAAAACACAGAAACAAAGAGAACAAAGTAATTTAACGTGGTTTCTGGCGTTGTGCCGACTACTCAACGGACAGAAAATGAGATATTTTACTATGCACAAAGTTGCAAGGATTTTCACACACTTGTGAAAGACACACTCACTTCATTGATTAGAACATTGGTATTTATAAGTACAATTTCTTAACCCTAACCACCATAAGATCTTTGTCGGAAATGTCATAAATACCCCATACGTGGACCCCAAGTTCCAGTTGTTATCCACTAAATGAATCTCAGCTCAAAAAATGACTTTCCCAGACTTGTAACCAACTGCTCAGATGCGGAACTCAGATGTACTCAGCAATAACTCAGCTGACAAAACTGAAAGCTGACTTCAGAAGATACTCAGTTGCACTTCACCACAACTGACTTTCACAGAATTGAATACTCTTACTAAGCTGACCATCATTCTCATCTCAGTTTCACAAATTAGTTCCACCAGTTTATAACTCAGTTTAGAGATCAAGTCACTCAACTGATAAATCTCCACCTCGACTTTAACTTTCATTCACAATCAACCAGATTGCATAATCAAATGTACTTGTACCAGATGCATTCATCAATACCAGGATGTACTTGTACCAGACTTCTTCCACAGAATCCACTCAGCTGATCTGTCCTTAGCTGACTATCCAGTTTATAAGCTTTGAATATTCAGCAAGTCCAAACACAACCGAAACTTGCTCTGCTGAACTGGTTTAGTGAACATATCAGCAGGATTATCCTTGGTGCCGATCTTCTTCACTACAACCCTCTTCTCATTTCTTAGAAAATGATACCTCACAACAATATGCTTGGTTCTCTAATTATGAACCTGATCCTTAGCTAGACAAATTACACCAAACTGTCACAGTAATCTTAGCTTGATCTTGATGTAGCCCCAAATCACTGACTAGCCCCTTCAACCATATACCTCCTTGGCTGCTTCAGTAAGAGCCATATACTCAGCTTCAATAGTTGATAAAGCCATTGTTGCCTGAAGATTTGCTTTCCAGCTGACAACTAAATTCCCCAATGTGAAAACATAACCAGTTATAGATTTTCTACTGTACATCACCTGCATAATCAACATCACAGTATCCTGTGACCAAACTCTAAGTTTCACCTCCATAAATGAGACCAACATCAGTTGTACCCCTAAGGTACCGGAACATTCTTTTCACAGCTTTCCAGTGTTCCTTTCCAGGTTGAGCCATAAACCTGATGACAACACCGATTGCCTTAGCCAAATTAGGCCTAGTTCACACCATGGCATACATCATACTGCCAACTACACTAGCATAGGAACTTTTGACATGTACTCTTTCTTCTCTACTGACTGTGAAGCAAAAACTGACAAATGAATATTTGATGTCATAGGAGTATTTATTGGCTTTGCGGGGTTACTGGGCGTGCGAGTTTGATGTATCCCATTTGATACCTTCGTATGCGAGAATGCACGACATGCAGGTTGCCCGACGATCTTTATGGAGGGGCCCACTCCCATAGCATGCCAAACTTTGACAAAATCATTTGTATATAGCTCTGCTGAGATAAAAATAGTTTCTTCTGACTTCTATCTCTAAAGATCTCCATCCCCAAAAAATTTTTGGCTACACCCAAATCCTTCATTTCAAACTCGGCACTAAGGTCTTTCAGATACTGAACACCAGACTTCGTTCTTGCAGCTATCAGCATGTCATCCACATATAACACAAGATAGATATATAATCCATCTTTCAACTAATTGTTGTAAACACAGCAGTCATAAGGACTTATACTGTAACCCAACTGGATCATGTAACTGTCAAACATTTTATACCACTGTCTAGGAGCCTGCTTCAGTCCATACAAGAACTTCTTTAACTTGCACACAAAATCTTCATTGCAGGAACTTGGGATCCTTCTGTCTGAGTCATGTATATCTCTTTATCTACCTCACCATGTAGAAAATTTGTCTTCGCATCTAACTGCTCAAGTTCTAAGTCCTGCTGTGCCACCATTGCTAGTAACAATCTGATTGAAATATCTCATCAAAGTCCACCCCTTCTTTCTGACTGAACCCTCTTTCAACCAAACGTGCCTTATACTTAACTCTTTCTACCTCAGTTATCCCATACTTCTTCTTGAAAATCCATTTGCAAGTAACAACTCTCCTGTCAGCTGGATGTTTAACTAGATCCCAAGTTTGATTCTTTAGTAATGACTCAATTTCATCTCCTATGGCATCAAGCCATTGAGATGCTTCAGAACATGTCACTGCTTCCCTGTAAGTAGAAGGTTCAAAACCATCAACTTCTTCTGCAACTTGAAGTGCATATCCAACCATATCATCAAACACATACCTTTTGGGAGGTACCCCAACATTGGATCTTCTAGCTCTGCTGACAACTATACTCCGCTGACCCATGTTCTCAGTTTGACGCTCAACTGACATTTGCTCAGTTGACTGGCTTGAACTCGGTTCTGGTTCAGCAACCAGATCAGATGAAAACCGACTTGGATTAGTTGATTGTTTGCATTACAACTGACTCCACCTGAAGCTCCACCTTATTATCATTTTTCTCAGTTTCAGCACTGGTTTCAGATTCAGTAGTCCCTCTCACTGATGAAATAATCATCAAATTTTCATCAAAAACTGTATCTCTACTGAGAAATACTCTATTTTTCTATTGATGACCAAATTATATAACCTTTAAATCCATCACCATATCCCACAAAACACTCATTTCTTGGCTCTTGGTTTCAGCTCACTCACATTATAGTAAACTGTGCTTCCAAAAACCCTTAGAACTGAATAGTCAGCAGGCTTGCCTGACCACATCTCAACTGGTGTTTTGAGACTGATCTTTGTGTGAGGACTCCTGTTGATTAAGTAGCAAGATGTGCTTACAGCCTCTGCCCAAAATCTTCTTGACAAACCAGCATGAGAGAGCATGCATCTTGCTCTCTCTGGAAGAGTTTGATTTAGCCTTTCAGCTACCCCATTCTGCTGAGGAGTATTCCGGACTGTATGATGTCTGGCAATACCCTCATTCTGCAAAACTCATCAAACTCAGTCCAGCAGAATTCCAGACCATTATCTGTACGAAGCCTCTTGATCTTCTTCCCCAAACAACTAGAGCTTTTCATTGCATGAAGTTCTTGAATGCCTCACTTTTGTGCTTCATCATCACCATCCAAGTCATCCTTGAATAGTCATCTTTGAATGACACAAAATATCTGTGACCACCCAATGACTCCACCTTTGATGACCCCCAACAATTGTAGAATGAATGTAATGAATGTAATCAAGTGACGACTTTCCCCAAGTGTTTTTCACCCACGTGTACCCACGGTTTTGAGAACTTGCCACCCGAATAGCCAACCCTGAAGCTTCCCACTCGTTTGACACACAATGCTCATAAAAGTCCGTGGATGTCTTGACCTTACACTTCCCAAGAAGATCTTTTAAGCTAAAGACGGAGAAAGAACGCTTTGACCGCATCCCCGCCCAAGTTTTCACCCAGTCCACACGAACGACTGACCCGTCATGGATTCTATTGGAAAACTCCGGTTGCTTGACCGTGCCACGGTTTTTTATATAAGTGGCGCCCCGACTAGAGTGGAGGAGAAGAAAACTTTTTTCCAATAAAATAAGATTAATTTATCTCATTTATTATAATATCTTAAATGCCACGAATATTCCCAAGATATTGTCAATATCTAATATTGACTATCTTTATTTTATTACCATAAATCAATTTATACATGTGTATATATCACAAATATATAACACATATAAATCTATATTTAACTATGGCAAGTGTGCACATGTAACCAAACACACGCACCATAGCCAACCCTTGTAGTACAATACAAGGTCCCTTATTTGGTTATCTTTCTTGACTCAGACACAAAGTTGCCCTTCATGCCTAGAATCAAACACACGAGTTTTTATACCTTTAATGACACTCGTGTAACTTACAATCCTATCGCCGTAATAATATCCTTACGGTCGTTAGTCGAGTGTCAAAACATCAACGACCGTATCTTATAATCGGATATCATGCTCTCTCGAAGTAACTCATTTACTCCCACTTTGCAAAGATTCACGAGAGTAAGACATTCCTTATAAGAAGGCCATTTCGGATATTCCCCAATCATAGGATACGCGATTCCCGGACGACCAATCATGTATACTCCGCATGTCGATCATACCCAATCACTACCGCATGAACGCCCCGTGGCTAGGGGAAACCTCAATAGTGTCAAAACATGACAATTCACACCGTGATGCCATGAAGACTCTGGTCTTAAGGATAATTACACAACCGCCACATAGTGTGACACTTATCCGTGTAAGTCTCTTCTCTAATACACGTCCACGTACAGCCCAAGTGTCTATACACTTCGATAGACGAGATCTATCTCTCGCCCTTAAAGACGAAGACATCTAATACGTGCTAGCCTAATACTATCAATGCCCCGTTTAATAGTACATCGGCTAGAGACTTAGAGATCTCATCCGTGTTCTTGGTCATATGACAATTCATAATTGGTTCTTTAAAAGAACATATATATGAACATGTATAAACTTCATCCGACCCGGTCGGATCCGGCCCAACCCGGTCGGATCCGGCCCACCCGATTGGGTTTAAGACACTCTTCACTCGGTTTATCCCATCCTCCGTCCTCAACTGAACTGAGCCAATCCCAACTACCTTGCAAACCTTGCTGTTTTCCATAATATATGACCACCATCTACCTGTTGATAACTTGAGAACCACTCTCTGTGAGGGAAAATATGAAAGGATGCCCCATAGTCCAGAATCCACACATCAGTTTGATGTGCTGACTCTCTTCCACTAAAACCATATCCTCATCTAAGTCATGCTCAGCTGCTACGGTAGCTGTTCCAGAACTGTTTTACTGCTGTTTCTTCCTCGTTGGACAATTGTACTTCCAATGTCCTTGCTCCTTACAGTAATTGCAAACATATATGATTTAGGGCCTTTGGACCTTGTCTTCTTGGAGTTTTTCTTCATAGGCTGACAATGCTCTTTTCCACTGCTGCTATTGACTACTAGTCCAGCAGCTTGATTGTCTGCCTCAGCTTGCCTTATGTCTTAGCTCCCTGGTATGTAAAGCTGACCTTACATCCTTCAAAGCCACTGTATCCTTCCTAACTATGACGGACTGGAAAAAGTTCTCATAGGAAGCTAGTAGTGAAACCATCAAAATCAACGCAGCATCTTCATCCTCAATCTTAACATCAATATTCCTGAGATAAAGTAATATTGTGTTCAGCTAATCAAGATGATCTCTCAACTGAGTCCCCTCATGCATCCTCAGGCTGAAAAGCCTCTGCTTCAACAATAACTTGTTGGTCAATGACTTAGTCATATACAGGTTTTCAAGCTTTGACCATAACTTGGCAGCGGTGTCTTCCTCAGCAACTTCTGTGATAACATCATCAGAGAAGCACAACATGATGGTTGAATGTGCTTTCTTCTCCAGACTGGCATAATCTGCTAAACTGGCATCCCTTTATCAGAAAAAAGAGTCCACAATCCCTTGTTTCTTTAACAAGGCCCGCATCTTGATTTGCCACAAACTGAAATTGTTCCTCCCTGTTAATGTATCAATCTTTACGTTCATTGCTGACATCCTTCTTGTTAAAGAACATACATTTGATCACAAAATCCTAGCATCGGTCACCGGTCTTGGTGAAGATCAACTCCGTTCAATCTGCAAACTCCTCTGGATCCACGAACCACTCTATGATACCAGTTTGTTAAAACACACAGATGAGAAACTTACAGTTTAAAAAAGATAAAACAGTAGCAATGCAAACATAAAGTATGAAGGAAATGGATAAAACACAGAAACAAAGAGAACACAGTGATTTGACGTGGTTTCCGGCGTTGTGCCGACTACTCAACGGACAGAAAATGAGATATTTTACTATGCACAAAGTTGCAAGGATTTTCACACACTTGTGAAAGACAAACTCACTTCATTGATTACAACATTGGTATTTATATGCACAATTTCCTAACCATGACCGCCATAAGATCTTTGTCGGAAATGTCATAAATACCCCGGATGTGGACCTCAGCTCCAGCTGTTATCCACCAGATGAAACTCAGCTCAAAAACTGACTTTCCCAGACTTGTAACCAAATGCTCAGATGCGGAACTCAAATGTACTCAGCAATAACTCAGCTGACAAAACTGAAAGCTGACTTTAGAAGAAACTCATTTTGCGCTTCATCACAACTAACTTTCACAGAACTGAATACTCTTATTAAGCTGACCATCATTCTCAGCTCAGTTTCACAGATTAGTTCCACCGGTTTATAACTCAGTTTAGGGATCAAGTCGATCACTTAACTGACACTTGTTAAGCCATATGGATAATATGGATAATAAGAAGCATTAGTAGATACTTTGTCCAAATAAAACTGTTAGGATTTATTTCACGATAGAGTTGTTGATAGGATAAATGTGGAACAAATTCCTAGTTAAGAAACCACCTATGCTTAGTTTTCACAATAATGTATCATAAGACTTCATACCTAGATCAACTCACTTAGGTTTCATTTGCAATTATCAAAGATTTAATTACTAGTAAATACCCCTCAAAAATTGCAAGTAAATACATGATGCGAGTTGAAAAGCAAAGTTGTTAATAACATGCTTATTTCTATGTTTAAGAAATTGTAAATCTATTGATATGGTACTTGTCCATTGTCTTCTCTCAATTTGCAAAAAATCTGGAGAAAAAAAAAGCTTATACGTGGATGTTTAAAGCTTAATTTGTGTATTTTTTTTGAACATAAGTATTTTCTGTAAAAGCCTTACTCGGCTCTGACACGGAAGGCTCGGCAGGCCCCATCCTCGAAATAGCTTTATGGGTATGTCAAATGCGTAATACTTTTGGCTAATCCGATACACTATTTCATGTATATATGTCACATATGCATAACATGGTATGGTAAGATAATCAATGGAAGATACATGCGGTATGGAAATTTCGATATGGAATATGATGACATGGCAAGTATGAAATATGTCATGATAAGTAAGATAATTCACAGTTATGCATTAATATATGAAGATTCAATGAATTATGTCATCTCCCAATCCCTATTACAATATTCATATGCCGCATTTAATTATGATGTAATCATCACGTATTATTTGATTTTGGAAGTATAACCACATTAAAGAATATTATGAATGTATGTTACTATCGTTTCATTTTAACTGTATTTACTTTACTGGAACATTAGTGTTCACTTCACTTCTTTACAATTTTATACAAGAATAATGTTGAGACTGAAGAGAAATGAGAAGATCTTATGGACGACCGTTGTTAAGATGCTTATATAGATATAATGTTGTTGTTATCTTTTGTATTCTTTTTATTTATTTATTTTTGGGGTGCGCCACACACAACTCATGATATGACGTTTATGTGTTTTCAGCTTCTTTCTTTTGAGATGATAAATAGTTATTTAATTGTATTTCTTTTATTTCAATGGTGTCGTCATTTGAGAATTTTTAGGGCAGTTTTTTTATTGTCTCCTTAATTTATTGGAGTTGTAGATATATTTCTATCATGAAATATGAGTTTCTAGTAATTTGACCTACAGAGACGTCACGAAAAGCCTTCCGCATCTACGGCATGGTTGATTTCTAGTTTTATGTCTTTTGTTACATCCGTTCAGTTCAGAGTCTGATAAGTTTTGTTATAAAATGCATGTTTCGAATTCTGCGCATTCTGATATATTAAATTATTTTTGACTTCCACACTTTTGTATGATACGAATATTTTATAACACTTATGTATTTGATCATGAGATGCCCACGTTCGAGCGATCTATGATCATTTTAGGCTTTGCCTATTGTTTGTGTCGTTACATGCAGGGCCGGCCCAACCATAAGGCCATCGAGACGGTGGTCTTAGCCCAACAGTGCCCGGAGGTCCAAAAAATATATTTCCGTGCACTGTTGGGCCTATCACATGTTTCCAATCACATCAAACATAATATAACGTGTTAATTTTTTTTATTTGAATTGATAAAGGCTCAAAAAAATTGATTCGAACCGATAAAGGCAAAAAAAAAAATAGTCAATGAATTCTATCCGTGATCAGGATCACTGGACGACTCAAATTGGCAATGAAAAATTCATGTATTTAAATGTATTTGTATTTAGATGTATAGTGGCCTAATTCGAATCGATAGGTATGAAATTTCGAATTAAAATACCTAATTAATAAACTCGGCCTTAGGTCTAAAAAATTCTAGGACCGGCCCTGGTTAGATGTATGTTGAGGTCTCGTTCAATTAATCCACCCATCACATGATTATAACAATATAATAATAAAAAGGTATTTTGTGTAAAAATTATATGGATATGCATCATTGGCGTATTAATACACAATTTAAGCATGAAGAAGTAGATGGACATCTCCATCATCAACCAAAGTTAGTTAGGTCGACTGGTCTGGTCAAGAAAGGTGGCCTAAATATTCAAAAGAAAAAAATAAAAAATAAAAAATGTTTTCTCAGTCTCATTTTGCTGCTTTTATATCTAAGTTGTTATTCTTTGTACATGACGAATTGATATCACTAAATTAATCTGGTGATTTTGAACACTCAATTTTAGCTGGCGTTGAATACATCACACTAATTAGAGCTTCACGTGATTTGAGTCGTGCGAGTTTAATTAACATTCATACCAACCTTTATGTTGCGAGTTATAAAAATTTAAAATCATATTCAACCTAATTCTAAATTCAACCCACACGTGCGGGTTTTGTTAAATGCGGATTGGGTGCGGGTTCGCATGGCAATAAGTTTTTACGCTCTTAGTGTTGAGTAATTGATTATTATGTAATGTTTAGTTAGTAGAGAGTAGAAAATATTCAACATTTAAAAATCAAGTAATAGAAATGCATATAGCAAAATTATATCAACGTTGAAAAAAATATTGAACTTTGTTTATGTATGAATTGGTGTTTTAATACTGAAAAAAATATGGCAAAAAAGTAGTTATTTATTTGTAGACTTGCACTCCTTTTACTTTCTTAGACTGTTCGTTTAACGTGAATGGAAAATAAGTTATAGTGTTTTGTTTAAATGTTTACTTTGAAAGTTGAAAAGTTAAAAAACTATTCCACTTTCCATTGTCTACTAATTCTAGTTTGTAGCCACACACACACACACACACACACATACACACATATATATATATATATATATATATATATATATATATATATATATATATATATAACCATAATCAACCCAAATTAATTTTTAACCCGTAATTGCGAGTTGCGTTAAGTTAAAGTAGGTTGGATTGAGTCGGGTTGTAATATTTTTTTTCACCATTAACACTAATTATGATTTGTTTTCATTTTTACATATATAAAGTATGTATACAAAGATATGATCGATGAAACTAATTATATATACTCCTTCCATTTTTTATCTGTCATAGAGAGAAAAATCACACAGAATAAAAAAGTAATTAATATGTCTAAAATATAGTATAAAATGAATAAGTTGTCCGTTGATATTTTGAATATATGCATGACTAATAGTGAGTCAAATTGACTTTTGAAGTTTTTAGTATTGGAAATATATACTTTTATTGGAGATGTAAATAATTTGTTGGTAAAGAAAAAAAAAATTGATGATCAATTGGGAATGTAAAATGACAAATACTAAATAAAAATAAAGCATATTTTGAAATATGACAGTTAAAGAAAACGTAAGAGTATTTTTTATCAAAGCTATTTGGATCATTCATGAAGATAAGTCTATTTGTTTTTATTTTATTTTTGGGTGAATTATGGGAGATAAAAAAAGCATTTTTTTTTCACATTTACTTTACTAAACAGTAGCCTTCTTCTATTTGAAGACTACTATTTGCTTCTTTTAAAAGCATTATCCATTCTAGTTCTACACACAACCACATTTATATCCATTTTATTTTAAATGGGATATAAGCCTTCAACCATATATGCACTTATTACTATTTTAAATAATCAAGGCGCAACAAAACTCATAAACTTCCCGAAAATGAAGGAAAAAAAAGGTCAAAAATACCCCTCTAACTATTCACTAATATAATAATGGTAAATAAAAAAAGGGAAATACGGGAGAAAAACATTAATATTTCATCGTTTTTTGAAAAATTTATATAAATGACAAAACTATTTTTTTTTTTTAATTTCTATTTCTAGCGCCTTTTTTCCGGAAAAAAAAAAAAAAAATATCAAAACACTTTTTCTCTTATTCATCTTTTTTAAACCTTCATATCTCTTAATCTAGAATTTCAAATTTGAAAAATCTTTCACCAATTTTTTATTTTTTGGGGTGCTCTTTATTTTGAGACCATATTCAACATATTTCGACGTGATTTCAGAAAATCCGCTGTCGAAAAATTCATTGTCGAAATTCACTGATTTTCGGGATTTACTGAGTGAATTTCGACAATGAATCTTACGAAAAACGATGTAATTATATCAAGCAAAGTCTCAAATCGAAGAACATAAAAAATAAAAAATTCATGAAAGTTTCATCGCGTTTGAAGATTTTGATAAAAAATATGATGATTTGAAAAAAAAAAAAAAAAAAAAAAAAAAAAAAAAAAGTCCCAGGTCTTGAATTGATCTAGTGGTTTTTTTTTTTTTTTTGTTTTTTTATTTTTTTTATCTTTTAGGTTATAAAAATTATCTTTCTACCAATAAAAATATATGGTTGTCCGTTTTCCAAAAAATATTCGAAAAACTGTCTTATCTCTAATTTTTCAATAAAAAAATGATTAAATTGATAGTAGCTTAATTAGAAGTAAGATAAAATTAATGTAATACATGGCCTATGATATTTTAAAGGGTGATGATGGTAGTAATTCTAGTGTTGTGATTTTGGACATTTAATTATGGTGGACTTATATCATATAATCAATAAGACATGCGTCATAATCAACTTTGTAAATATATGTTATGTCACTTATTGTGTCATAATCATTAGTTTAATCGTTGTTGTAGTAATACTTGTTTATCTATTTTAAAAAGGTTTAAATTATAAGACAAACATAAAATAGTTCAAAAGGAATTTTATATATATATATATATATATATATATATATATATATATATATATATATATATATATATATATACATATATATACAACATGAAACGAGCACTTGTGAAAAAAGGTTTGGTTAGCAAAAGAAGGAACTCTTGAAGCAGAAGGAAAGGGTTTAATTGTTCCATGCATTATTTAATAAGCAAATTTTAAGATTGCGCGAAACTTTTTTTGTATAGTAAAAAAGACATCAAACGTGGACGAAACTAATTAATACATATGGCCTTCAAATGATCATTTTATTTCATTATTTTATTATTTTTATCAATAGTCATTGAAAGGGTAAAACAATTGGGTCCCCTAGTATCTTATCTTATGAGCTTAAAAATACATATTTCCTAAAATTAAGGATAAAACATTTCGTGATATAAAGGATATTCTCATCTTATTAGAGTAATAAAGTCAAAAATATTATCAAAGGATAAATATACTTTTAGTTAGTTTACGATAAGAATTATGGTACATAAGTTATTTTTATATTATATCAAGTAGATGACCGATATATATTTACATTATACATTTTTTTATATAGTAGCAATGTGTACGGATGAGTTGGATACATGTTAGGCCTACTGTTATAACTTAAAAATTCTCCATGATTGTTATCAAATTTGTATAAATTTTTATACATTGAAGACTTATTTGGAGTTTGTGAATTCCTTACAATTTCACCTAATTTTTTTTACTATTGGCACCAGAGAGAGTTTTTAGCATGTTCCAAATAAGTTTAATAAAGTCATGCTTCTCTGTTTTTTTAAGTGTCGAAAAGAAAAATCACACAGATTAAAAAATTGATTAATGTGGATTGAAATAGAGTGTAAAATAACAAAAATACCTCTCATTCCTTATGCATGAAAAATTGTATCAAAATATGAGTTATTGAAATGAAGGGTAAAGGAGTAAAAAACAATAAACACTCTATTGATAATGTTAAATGACATATAAATAAAAACAAATCAAATTCTGGAAATCAGTAACAAAATAAAAACGTGCAGGGCTTGACTTATTTGTAATGCAATTTGTGTAAGGCCCATTAAAATCAGGCTTCGTATGAGGATACGTGAAGAAGATATGCCCACTGTTCCTACGGCCTACTTTTCAAATCCAAACAACTCAGGCGGGCACCGACTCGGTTTTCTGGCCACCGAGCTTCTCCTCTCTCGCCGTCGTCTACCCCGCCCTCAACCGCCTTGTTCAATATTCCACCTCATTGTACCTCTAAATTCGTTTTAAAAGGCCTGTGTGGACAGTGTTCTTCCAACTTTCAAAGCACCAGTTACTGTTGAATGTAGAACACCAACGAACTAGCCCAAAAAAGATTGATCCTGTGCATTGGCATCGATTTACGGCTAACCCATTTGTGCTATGTACAAAGCTCTTGGTAAGCATCGGCTAATTTACCGTGCACGGATAGCAAAGTACGTGAAAAGCAATGAAATTGACCACGCAATTCAGGTGTTCGAAGAAATGCTCAATCAGATTGCAGAGTATTTAGTGTTGACTATAACAGATTAATTGGTTTTTTGGTTTCCAATTCACATTTTGATATAGCTGAATACTATTATAATACAATGAGCCCAAAGGGGTTTTCTTTGAATTCATTCACCTATTCACGTTTTATTTTCGCATTGTGTAAAGTTAAAAACTTTGAGCTTATTAATAGGCTTTTACTTGACATGGATAAGTTAGGAGCTGTCCCTGATATTTGGGCGTATAACATTTATTTGAATCTTTTGTGTTGTGAAAAATTGGTGAACGTGGCTTTGGAGGTTTTGAGAATTATGCAAGAGAAGGGGAGGGAGCCCAATGTGGTGAGTCTTACTACAGTCATTAATGGGCTCTGCACGGTTGGGCGGATTGATAATGCAGTTGAATTGTGGCGCTCTATGATTGAGAAAGATTGTATTATAGACAATAAGGCTTGTAGAGCACTTGTCTTGGGATTATGTGGGAATGGGAAAGTTGATTTGGCTTATGATCTTACGTTGGGACATTTGAAGGAGAAAATGAAGTTCAGCACGGAAATATATAATGTGCTTATTCATGGATACTGTGTTACAGATAGAATTGATAAAGCCCTTGCTATTAAGTCATTTATGACTAGAAATGGATGTGGACCAGATTTAGTTACATACAACACATTGTTGAACTTTCTCTGCAATAAGGTTTGGTTAGATGATGCCAAAAAATTGATGGATGAAATGAAAAGGAATGGTACTGAACCAGATAGCTATAGCTACAACCAGCTTCTTAAGGGCTTGTGCAAAGCCAACAGAGCAGATAAGGCATACAAGTTGATGATCTATGAGATGGAGGGTAAAGGCTTTGTTGACGTTGTTAGTTATAACACTGTCATAAAATCACTGTGCAAGGTTGGTAACCCTGGTAGAGCATATGGGTTATTAGAGGAGATGGGGCGAAAGGGAGTTTCCCCTGATGTTGTGACTTTTACAATTTTGATACAATATTTCCTGAGAGAAGGTGATTCTAAATCAGTGAAAAGACTTATTGACCAGATGACTAGCATGGGCTTTCTGCCAGATTGTATCTTGTTCACTACTATAATCAACCATTTTTGTAGGATTGGTTCTGTGACAATGGCGCAAAGCATCTTCAATGATATGCTGGAGCAGGGAATTGTTCCAGATATAGCTTGTTATAACGCTCTTATAGGTGGTTTTTGCAAGGCTTTTAGAGTAAGTGAAGCCATGCGTTTGTATGAAGAGTTGCAAAAGAGAGGTTTGCAACCAGATGAGGTCACCTTCAAAATAACAATTAGGGGTCTCTTGCAAGAAAAGAAGATTTCACTGGCTTGTACTGTCTGGGATCAGATGATGGAGATGGGCTTTACTCTTGATAGTGATTTATCCAATACTCTCATCAATGCCATCCAACTAAATGATAATGCTGGCAGGAATAATTGATGTTGGATAAAGGGTTTGCTCTTTCCATTGATTTAGTGCTCCTAGCAATGCCATCTGACAGATTCGACTCATCTGTACACCTGTCTGGAAAATCCATAGAAGGTTGGAGTGTGATAATCGCGTTTCTAACAACCCCCTTGTTTTTTTGATATTGTCAATTGCACTTCAATGTAGTGGTCATCAGATGATGGGAACTTGGTACACCTTTTGGCTTATCAATGTTCTTTTTCCTGTTTCTGCAGATGGATGAAACTGCGTCGCCTTTTGAATCAACTGGCATTTTGAAGAATATTGATGAGGTCTGTATAAACTGCTAAATTCTGCTCTTACATCGTCTGTCGATGCCTATGTATTACCACACAACTGGTCCCGGTATATTGTGAATGTTTAAATGATTGTGGTGTGTTTGATTCTAATCATGTTGAAACAGCATGAGAAAGAAGAGGGAGATATTCTCTCAAAGCAAGCCAGGGTACCACCTTGAAGGCCAGGACATACTGGGAACACAGTAAGTTATTTTTCTCATCATGTTCTCTATTTTTCATTGTTTCTTGCATGTTTTGTAATGTGTAGCCGTGCTTCTGCTTGTTGTAAGGGTCAAGAGTGTCCAAGTAGCTCCATTTCTTATCTTTTATTCTGCCTTATTGCATAAATACAGGATGAAAAACTATGTTCTGCAGTTCAGGGTGATGCCACTAGTAATCAAGTATAAAAATCTAGCCAAGATATGTTATGGGGTCCGGTCAGGAGGACATACAAAGCATGATTTTTATATGAAGAATAAGAAACAAGCTAAGAATGGAAATTATAAATTCGATAATGGCAATATGTGAGATTTGCAGAGACTCAGAAAGGTATGCTGCAGACAATGTTCTCCTCTTCACATCAGTCATCACATTTCATGAAGTTTAATTTTTGGAATTTTATCCGGGCATTCTGTTTGTAGCTAATAGTTCTCAGGTAGCGGAATGGATTTATTTTTGTTGTGTGTTGGTTCCTTGATTTTGGGTAATGATTCCTCTAGCCTTATGACCATTACACCAACGACGCTGTCCATAGATTCCTTTTTAATCATTATCACTTTCCAATGATTTCTTTACAATGCCATGGAGAAGCCTCTGTTACTAACCCTGAATTCTTTACAATGCCTAATTTGTACAATGCCATGTTTGAACTGTTGTATCGATAAGTAGCGTTTAGAGGATTGTTTTCCCTGATCTTGTGTGCAACTTTCACTATTAGAGAATTAGCATTAGTCTTTTTAAACATGTTATCTGCTTTATAAACTTAAACATCATTTTCTCGGAATTGCGTCTCCTATTCAAACATAAAAAGAAAATTGCATAATCACAACTTAAACCAACTCTGAGTAACCAGTGAGTACAAAAGCATCAACAAGAACTTCCATCCAAAACCTCTTTGGATCATTTCACACCTCAAAAGAGATCATACATAAAACGTACGCATAATAACATCACTAATAATCAAAACAAAAGATGAAAATCTGGGCACTATAATACGTGTATATAACACAATCCCCAACCACGAAAAAAATGAAATCTCCCGTGTCTGTACATTGTTGATACTGATAATGTACAACTTCTCTAAAGTAACTATAATAAGTTATATCAGAAAAATAATTAGATTTCAAAGAGTTCATGATACAATAGGAGAACAAAAACTTAGAGCAAAGGTTCAGAAAGTTCCATCTCATGTGTATCCTCCAACTGTGGAACGGTCCGTTGACCACCAACAAAGTCAATGCCAAGCCATTGCCATGGCCAGCATACATATCTAGGTCTTGATAATCCTGTTCTTGATGAATCTCTTGTTTCCAGCTCTTCAACCTGACGGCTTAGTTCTTCAACTCTCTCCCTTAGCCTCGTTGACCTTAAATCCGCTAATCGTATGGATTTCTCTGCTGCATCCCTTGCTGCCATGGCAGCTGCTGCTGTTTCTTCTTTGAATTTGAGTTTTTTCTCAGACTCGACCACGGCTTTCTTTGCTTCTTCGAGTTCGTGACGTATAGCTGATAACTGCAACAAGTGGAAGAATGGACATAAGTATGTTATACTACTGTTTCTATCATTGAAGTCAATTACTGAATGCACAAAACCAATGTAGTAACTGTGCGAATTTCAACGTCATGTAACATACTACTTTCGTTCTTGTTTAACTGAAGCATTTGTCAAAAATATTTGTTCCTATTTAACTGAAGCAATACCTTTTCCAAAGCAACAATACTTGTCCTTTTACCCCTTTACCCCTATTTATTATTAGGTGAGAGGTTAAAAATAAAACTACATTACCAAGGATACTTTAGTCTTTTAATTGTCTAAGTCAAAGAAGTAGTCACTTTCTTAATACGTGTGATTTTAAGAACTATTTCAATGAAATAGGGACGGATGTACTATTAACTTCACACTATAAATTTTGCCAACGGTCTCTGATATTCGAACAAGGAAAACACACTTTCTTGTTGTGAAAATGCCACAACAGATACACCAATGATCAATGGTTGGGACCCATATCAATGAATGGGTCCCATCACCATGATGAATTGTCTACAAGTGTGCGACGACACAATGTTGTGACACAATGCAACACCTATTGACCCATGGATACCAAATAGTGTAGCCGAACAAGGATTATCACCCTACTAAGAAAATCTCTAACTGCTAATAATCATGAAAACCAATAAGATGAGTTATCAAATGTATTTGGGGTTCCAGTATATATGATTCTATTACTTCCGTATTCTTGTGGAAGTTTTACAATTCCTCCTGCTAATACGAAACGGGCATAAACAATGATCCACATGAAACTATTTACAACCCACTCGCTGTAGGAAGCACCATAGTACTTTTAATTCACATAAGCACATAAAAAGATAGATAACCGGAAAAAGTGAAACAAAGAGCACAAACGTAACGCTTTCTGAGTTCTCAATGTGTACCTGTGCCATGTAATCTTGTTCGACAGCTTTCCCGGCATCAGCTTCTTGCTGTGCAGCCACCTTCCATCTCATTATTTCTTCTTCGGCAGCAGCAATGTCCAGCATAAGCCCATCAACCTGAATATAATAAATTACATCATAAATGACTATTGTTCATCATTCAAACACAAATCAGATACACATTAACACAATTCGGTGGGGAAAACACACCAGCAAGGTGACTAAATGCTTTTGAAAAAGGAAAAAAAAAAAAAAAAAAAGTACATTTTCATTTGCAACTCTCTCCTTCTCTTCAAGTTCATCAACACGCTGCTTCCAATGAATGAGTTCCTTGCTTTGAGCTTCCACTTGCTCCTTCAATTTACTCGATTCTATCCTTCATTTAACAAAGCAAATACACCCATGTTAAGGAGAAGATGAGGAGAGTGAAAATTAGGTTACAGAATGCCATCAAAACCCATGGAGTAATGAACATCATACAAGAGTACAAGACCTTTTTTTATCCACAAATCATCAAAATTAAAAAGGCACAACAACTAAAAGAGGCGGGAGAAAAGGAAACATATTAAAGAATCTTAATATGCTGCTCCAACCTGAACAAATCCTAAAATAAAGAACGATCTTTTTTTCATTCTCTCTGATATTACCACAAAGTGCTCATAAAAAATATATATAAGCAACCCTATCTTGGGCGTCAAATTTACCAACAATGAGATATTAGGGCCAATCATGAACAAGAGCACAGAACATTAGAACAATAATTTTTTTTGCACTACTTTAGTATCTTTTTTAGAATAAGGCACTACTTCTATACATAATATCCAGCCCTGAAAGATTGTGCTCTTATACTTCAACTAATGCTAAATATGCTACTAGTGCAACTAGGAAAACAATAAAATAAAAAAAATAAAAAATAAAATAAAAGTTTTTACCTGAACTCTTCAACGGAATGCTTTAGCTCAAGTATCTCAAGCTGTGACTGTTTAATGATATTCTCCAAAGCAGCAGCCTGCATTGCTTGCAATGATAAGTGCTCCAAAAAGAAAAGGAAAAAGAAAAGAAGCCATGAAAATTAGCAACTATCTATCATGTGAAACTACAGGAAAGATGCACTTTACCAAAGCATATATTTCATCTTCCTCGGTCCCCGTAGAGACCAATTCATTATCAGACACATTGCTGTCTTGAAGATGATTTCTGAACTTGTAATCTATACCAGCTGCTTTTAGTCCATTTTCTGCAACTTTAAACAGCTTGTTTGTTTTGGAAGTGAGGTCTGCAGACATTCTGCTTGATAGAGCACTTCTCAATAATGAACCCACTTGTTCTTTCTCCTTGACTAACCTAGAAACAGTCTCATCGCGACTTTGAACATCACGATTCCTCTCCTCTATAATATCCTTGGTTTTCTCAGCAGCAATTTTACACAGTTCATATATACTCTCCATTCCCGCCAAAGATGCTTTAATGCTTTCCTCCATATCTGTTTCTTGCGCCATAAACAAAGATTCAGATAGCTCCGAGAATATACTAGCATCCACCATCTTTATAATACTAGACATACGTTCATGTATTCTAGTCACAAAATTCATCAGCTCAACCAATAATGGCCTCTGTGATTCCATTTTCATCTCCATAGTTCTTAATTTGTCCTCATTCTCACTTACAATGTTCTTCAAATGCAACTGTTCCTTTTCTATTACACTATGCTTCTCAGTCCATTCCCTTTCCAATGTAACCAATTTTTCATCTTTCTCAGCTACAGATTTCTCCAAGCATTCGACATCAGCACTCTTCTTTGAGACTTCCTCTCTCAACTTGCTTATCATTGCTTCCAGCTGCGAGATCTCAATTGCGATTTCGTAATTCCTCTGTTCCATCTGTTCTCGAGTTTCGTTCCTCGATTTTGCTGTGATATCAATCTGTTTGATTAGCTCTTCCACAATCTCATTCGTCCTTTTAATCACACCATAAGCCACTGCTGGCAATCCTGTGTATTTCTGAGACCTTGGCAAACCACCAGCACTAAAATTCTTTATATGATTCAATTTTCCAGATATTTTATCAATTCCACTAACTAGCATTGAACCTGCAGTCTCCATTTCAATTCTCGATGATTCCTTTACCTTCATCACTTCTTCTAATTGCTTCAAAATCTCATCCTTTTGCTTCATAACTTCATCTTTAACCTTATTCGTTTCTCTCAATTCTGCTGATATACTCTCAATTGACTTCAACGCTTCTTCTTTCTCCTTCAGAGCTTCATCCAACTGCCTTGAACACTCGTCTCGCTTCTTGATTGCTCCATGAGCCAGAGCTTTTAACCGATTGAACGATACTTGCAATTCTGATTTAGAATTCTCCGCCGCCTCCCTCGCTTGCCTCTCCCGATCAAGCTCCGCAAGCACCTCTTTGAATTTCTCGAGGGAGACATCCTCCAGCGGCGGCGAAGTGACTTCGATTGACACCGGATCATCTTCCTCCACGTCGCTTAACACGCTGTCGTTTTCCTCATTACCCGTGCCCGCCATCTTAAATTCAGGCAGGCACAAACGATTGATTCACCTACCAATCCACCTCCGAATCAGAATCTTCGACAAAATCTTGAAATGACAATCAGAAAAGAACCTAGGAAAGGAAAAACATCAATTTCTGGGTAAATTACAACTTCAGCTTATGATCGTTAGGTAGGGCTGAAGAGTGGACAGGTATTGACCCTTACATTTACCAGGTACAAATTTTTTTTAGGGGTGTAATATTTTAATATTCTGAATTTTGTAAGGGAGTTTTTTTTTTTTTTTTACAGCAAAATTTTTAGCAGCATTTAAAATATGGGGGAATGACCGAATGAGGAAGAAGGATATAAATATTTCATCAATTGAGTAGAAATATAATCGTTTGAAACTTTTGCATAAAAAACAAAACTATTTATCTACTGTCGAAATTCATTTGTGTTCGAAATTCACTGTTTAAATTCATTGCCGAAATTCACTGTCGAAATTCAGTAGTTTTCAAAATTCATTGTCGAAAGTCATTGATTTTCAGGATTTACTGTCGAAATTCACTGATTTCGGGATTCACTGGGGAGATTCACTGATTTTCGGAATTCACTGTTTGTCCTTCTTGCTATAAAAATTATGCAGTTGTCATTCTCCCTATAAAAAATATGTAGCTGTCATGTTACTTAAAAATATTCCAGATTGTGCCTTATCCCTAATTTCCCATTAAAATATTAAATACATTCTCAAAGAAAAAAATCCCTTATTAAATTATGAGGAAGATCTTAAGCTATTAATAAATGAAATAAGTCTATAATGGTATGTTTGGATTGCTGGATTGAAATTAAGCGATGGAATGGAATTGTATGAACATGATTTCATTCTTACGTTTGACAAGCGATGGAATAAAATGTATGAGATTTTATCAGATGCGACAATTAACTCGGTGGGTGATGGTGGTTCTTGTTGATGAGTGTGGTGGGTAGCGGTGGGGTGTGCAAAGATGGTGGTGGCGATGATGGTGAGGCGTGCGGTGGCGGATGACGACGGATGTTGTGAGGTGTGCGATGGTGATGGTGGTGATGGTGGTGGCGGTGGCGGGAGTGGTTGTAGTGATGAGAGTGGTGTAGTGTGTGGTGATGGGTGATTGTGAGGTGGGTGGTGGCGGACGAGTAAATATCGGTGGTGATGGAGTTGGTTGCGGTGGTGGATAGTGGCAGGGGTGGTGGTGAGATATGTTATGTGTGAAATGGTAAAAGGTAGTGGTGAAGTTGTTGATAACGATAGGTGGTGGTCGTGGTGGGCGGATGGTGGCGGGTTGGGTTGTGATGGGGGATGGTGGTTAGTTTTGACAATGGTGTTGATATGTAGGCAGCGGCAGTGGTTGGTTACGGTGGGGTAGGCAGGTGGTGCGGGAGGTGCGTAATGGGTGGTGGGTGGACGGTGGTTGATTTTTTTATCTCACGTTATGTTTTAAATTTCATCCCATTTAACCATTTCATCCAATCTTAATTCTATTCCCTCGCATCCAAATACGCTAGAATGATTGAATCAAATGAAAAAAAAATTACATTTCATTCAAGCAATTCAAACACACCATAAACAATGGCAGAGCCACAATTTCCTAAGTGTGGTGTACATACCCATTAAACAAAAAAAGTAAGTTTTATTATAAAAAAAATTATATGGACCTTGCTATTTTTTTTTTTAACTTTAAAAAAATTTTACACACCGCTGAATAAATTTAATAGATACACCACTGACGTAAAGAAAGTAAAAACTACTACTAAATGAGAACAAACATAGGGTTTTTGTTTGTATACTTTATATTATACTAGCAAAGTACACATGCGTTGCACGTGTTTCAGCTAAATAAAGTTTGTAAAATTAAAAAATTAACAATACAATTTAATATTACATATTTATCAAGTATATATTCATACATTAATTATACTATGTTAAATAATATTTATTAGAAAATGATATCGATTTAGTTGCTGGTGAGAACAATGCTCTTCCCGAGGAAAGATTAATATCAATTATTTATTGATTTAGTTTCTGATGTGTTGCAAGTTCGTTTGTCGTTGCTAGTTAGCTTGATTAGAAATTATTATGCTAAATATGTCTTCTCTTTTAAGGAAGGTAATATACGATTGATCAAACGATTTTATGAATGCTCATCTTTATTTTTATAATATTCGACGACCATTTCTTTAGGTAATTGTATTTTCCCTTCTGAGTTTATTGTTTCTTCTCCACAGCCCATCCATAATAAAAATTCGATGTATTGTATATCTCTTCTTGCTATCATATTTTTAGTTTGTGATAAATTGTCCTTTATCAGTCACGAGTATGATTTCACCAAGCTTGCCTGATCTATTATATGTAGTATTGTCCTTTTAGTACAACATGAAGTACTTACTTAAAATCTTCTCCAAGTACAACCATATTTCCTCCAAATACGGTATAACATTTCACGATTTCCTTTAAGCTTATGTCAAGTTATCTTTAGTAATTTTACATTCTAAATTCCACTTTACAATGATAATTGCACATACTTGTCTCATTTGCATTGATTGGACTTTTAAAGTGTGAGTTGTTCGCGCAACAGCACATAATTCTTGTTGCAACTCTTTATGTAGCTCTTGCTGTAGCTATCTTACGTCTTCTTCTTAAATTTGCAAGCAATGCTCCGTATGAATATGTTGTTTCTGTGCCACCAGGATCATCAATGAAAAACACATTACTTTGTCCTATATTTACCTTATCAAGTATTTTCTTGGAAAATACTTTGTTTTTCATAATTAAGTTTCAACTCCGCATCAAAATCTTCTTGATGAATATCCATATATAATTCATCACGGATCTCTTTTTGTAGATTCTTTGTAATGATATTATCTTCTTGTAGGCTTGGCAAGTTATAACAGACTAGCAGTTAAAGTTAGAGCTGTTAAACAAACCGAGCTTTCACGAACAATGTTCGAACTTGGCTCGTTCGAGCTCGTTCATTTATGCTATCAAGCCGAGCTCGATCGGGTTCTTCGCTTGTTTACTAAACGAGCGAACACGAGCCTTCTCGTGAACGCTCGTTAGTGTTCGCGAACTTATATAATATATAATATAAATAATAAATATAAATCATATATATACATAATTGTTTTTTTGAGGGAATATATACACATAAACCACTTATCGGATTCTAGTAAACCTCTTCTTTTCCACGGCTTCTTTACAACTATTGCATTTATGGTTGTTTATTTTTAGTGAATCTTCAAACGATGTTGCTCCTCTAACATGATTGATTGATCAGTAGCAATGATAATACATTTCTCCTTCAGGTGGATTTGCACCATTTATGTGGCCTATAACATCTTTACGTTTTCTCTCTTTTTGTTTATTTTTAGTGAATCAATACTTTTGTGAGATCTCATTCATTTCTCCTTCAGGATTTGCACCACTTATGTGGCCTATTATTTTTCTCGTAATTTCCCTATACAAACATTTTTTTTGGCCTTTGCTGTGTTTGGTTAAGGGTAAAAAATTCTGTGAGCATTGTTCTTGAAGCAAAGTCATTTCAAACAAGATTTTCAAGATTATATTCTTTCAATATGAAACACAATTTTTCCCGTGGAGATAAGTTTGAGTGAAATGACGGCATGTTTCATGTCATTCAAATGGAACTCAAATATTCTCCACATTGCTTCCTGAGCAAGTACTCATCTTACATTTTGAGATCTTTTCAATTCATCAATCATAAGACTGTCTTCTTCATGGGAAATATAAACTACAACACGCTCATGACCTTTATAAATGTACTTGTATAAGTACTTTACCTTCACAATTCATTATAGTTATTTGAGCTCTAAGAAATGATTTTTTATCACTTATTTTCCTTGGTCCTGAGATTTTAGTCATTAGTCAATAGTGGATTTATCTATCAAATTCAACATTATACCTACTTATGTAATTTAAATTGCATTTTAGAATAACCAGTCTAATCACTATTCACTTATTGAATACAAGCTACCATGTTATTGTGTAGTAGCTTGCAATAACAATGTGGGAATAAAACATTAAGGTATATTATGTTATTTATCAATTTCTCAAAAAGTTCAGATCATAAAGTACAAGTACCTTCTACAATACTATCACAGTTCAGTCATACTTATGTGCGTTAACACCTTTATAATTTAAAACCAACATGCAATATTCACATCATTATAAAAAAAAGTGAGAAATAGATTTTTTTGGAACTATTAATTTACTTTATTAGATTTACATAGAATGTGCAACGCTTAAAATTTTGAATGTTATGCTATTTTTGTTTGCTTTGTCATTCCATCATATACTTATTTGTTTTCTATCTTAAGATTTATTTGAAGGTGAGAATGAAGAAGACCTGAGTTATATGATGAATGGTGTTTGTATGTACATTGACATCATTTGTGTTCGATGCAAAATATTTTTGTTTTTCCATTGACTCCATAATATTTCGAGTGTTGTCATGTTCTAACTCGTTCGCTTCAAGGAACTTTGATTTTATATTTTTCAGATTATGATTATCATCAATGGCTTCATTTCTTCATTTCTTCATTTACACATGTGTTCAAAAATGTGATTTCACTAAACAAATAATCAAGAATATATATGATATAAACTTTAGGGTGTAAATAACTTCAAATCGATCTTCTTTTTTTCCTCGATTCTTTTACTTTTTGGATCTTTTGCGGCTTTGCTGCTTTGTTGTATTAGTATATTTTGATTTCTTTACCGTTTTAACAAATCAAAACAAAAATTATGGAAAATTTGATATTTCAGTACGCTTTTTTTGCCGTTCATCCCAATTTCTACCTTAAACCTAATTCACATACCATTGCCATTAACAACACTTATTTCTTCACCTTTCCATTTTCTATTGGCTTCCATAACACTATTTATCTTGTTGTGCCGTTTTTTCTTCACTCGTTTTTGGATATTGTGTTTTTTAAATTCCTTTTGTACAACATTTTGGACAACTCACAATAGATTCAATTAGTATAAATCTCTTGAATTGGTAAGATTATGAGGCAGCAGGTAAACATGTATATTGTATATAGAGTCATGTACCCTTCGTTTTGTTTAAATTTTGGGCGAAGCAACAGAAAAATGGCAATAATAGTTCCACAACAAAGTCAAAATATTTTTATACAACTGATAATAACGTGAGACCTATTGATTCTCATGACTTATAATAATCAACGGTGTAAGTGTGTATTTGTGACACTTTGTTGTGATCAGTTTGTTGTTGAAAGTCAAAATATTTTCCTTAGTACAACTCCCTAACATATTGATTTTGTTTTCCACAACAAAATCAAAATATTTTTATACCATTGGTAATGGCGTGAGACCTATTGATTCTTATTATAATAATCAATGGTGTAAGAGTGTATTTGTGACACTTTGTTGTGATCAATTTGTTCTTGAACAAAAAAATTCGTTCCTCCTATGTTTTTATGTTACGAATCAAAGATTTTTTTTATATTTGGAATCAAGATGCACGCACGTATTTAGACGCTTATACCCCTCATTTATTTGTTTTCTTAACAATTAGCAAAGTGTCACATGTCAAAATGTCACCTAGGGTAGATTTTGTAAGACAATCATCAAGATACATGTTTGTTTGAAAGGAATCATCAAATACTACACTAATGGTAAACCTGTCGTATTTAACACGTGTACCGGAATTCCTTTTGAGAATACCCAAAAGCGGCGATATACAGTATGACGACGTATGACGTGTAAGTGGAAGCCCCAGCCTAAAAAACTTCCAGAACCCTTGACTCGCCATAGATTTTGATATAACGTTTTTACGTAATCGTCAATTAATTTTCATTGGAAGCATGGCGGTTCTGTGTAGGTGGAAGCCCCAGCCTAAAAAACTTCCAGAACCCTTGACTCGGCATAGATTTTGATATAACAATTATGTTTTTACTTATTAAATGTTCAATATTTCTCAACTAATAAAACCATGGCGCCGACAATAATGGACCGAGGAAGAAAATAAATGCACAGAATAATTCAAAATCAGTGTTATATATAATATATCGTTAAAAGTTAATTTTATTTTTATTTTTATAGGGATTAAAAAAATACAGACATTACTTGTAAACTTTAAAAATAATCTAAAATACTTGTTAATCATCATTAAAGAAATACTTGTAGAGTAATGAAGCATGATTTGATTGATAATAAACTCGGTGTAATATGAGAAAAAAGATGACTAATGTTTTCTTGGTATCTTAAAAGGATTTGCATTATGGGATCGAAGCAATTAGATAAAAAAAAGAATTTGTTACAGAGTGAAGGGATACAATATAAATGTTGAAACATGATATGTGTTTTCGAAAAGAATCATAAAATATTTTACCAATGGTAAAAACATTTAATTTAACACGTGTATTGGCGTAATACTTGTCAGCGTTGCGGCGTACAATATGACGATGTAATCGTCATTCAATTCTCATTGGACGTATCCGCAACTCACGTAATACCTAAAAGCGGTGGCATGCAATATGGCGATGTAAGAGTCATTCAATTCCCATGAGACGTATCAACAACCGAAAGAGCTTATACGAATAAAGAAAATTTTCGCAGTTTTTGTATATTTTGTTCAACCTATTTAACTTGACTTTCTTATTAGAATTCAAAAGAAAGGGTAGGTGAAATAAAGGATTTCACCGAATCACACGTAGAGATATTGATAGTACACACAAAGTTAATGGTATTTCATAACTAATTGATTGAGCAGCAGCTCGTAGACCACCCAAAAAGGAATATTTATTATTTGATCCATATCCCGACATAAGAAGTCCAATGGGAGCAATGCTTGAAATAGCGATCCATAGAAAAACACCAATACTAAGATCGGCTAGAATAAGGTGGTAGCCAAAAGGAATTACTGAATAACTTAGTAAAACTGCTTTTAATTGATTTTCAATGATAATTTCTTATTTTGTTGATTGTTTTTCGGTTTTAAGGTTATATTTATGAATCAATGATCTTGTTTGATTTTTATTAATTTTTATTTCGTTGATTGTTTTTCGGTTTTTATGGTTATATTTTAATTATTTTATGGTTATATATTTTTAATTGATTTTCAATGAAGGATCTTGTTTGATTTTGTTTATAAATTTTAAGATTTTGGTTTTTAGATTTTTTATATTTCGTATATTTCCTTTTATTTGGGATCAAGATGCACCCACGTGTTTAGTTAGTTTTTTTTATTTTATATTATTATGAATCAAAAGATCTTTTTATATTTGGGATCAAGATGCACCCACGTGTTTAGTTAGTTTTTTTAATTATTTTATGACCATATTTTAATTACTTTGATTATTAAAATTAGGGAGAATTTAGAGATAAATATATATAAGTAGAGATAGAGATATTTTAATTAATTTAATTATTAAATATAAATAGAGATAGAGATATTTTAATTAATTTAATTATTAAAACTAGGGAGAAACACTTTTAGGAGAAACATACTCACATTTTTAGAATAAAAAATAGAGATAGAGTAATACTAGTATTTTTTTAAGAGGAAAGTTACTACTATTAAGCCTACCTTGATCCATTAATAACAAACTAATCATTATTACAATTATTTCCGTATTCCTAAAATAAAAAAAAAATTTATTACCGTAACAATAATTGAAATGTATTTTAAGTTTTTATCTTACAAATTATGTCATACATTTATAGCTCACACACACATTTGACCAGTAGGAGGCTTTGAACATACGATCTTTTTTCATCTTAAGAGCAATCGTAGTAGTTGCTTTATAGACAACTTCTATCTCTTTTTTATCAGGATAGATAGCTTTAATTACCGTAAAGCGAAATAATGGATACATTGTGAAGAGGAAATAAATAGAGATTATCAGTTGTATTGTCTAGAAATTGATAGCGGAGTAGAGAAGATCCATTATCTCTTTCATTGACAATTACTCTAATTTTGCCTCTTTCCTCTTCAGCCAACAGAAGAAAAAGCGTGAAACTTTTTATCACAATTACAACATTTTATCTCTCAAATGACATAAACAAAAACTATCTAAAAATCCAACCAATAAAAATATGTCATTTGGAGAAACTTGTCATAATAGTTGATATCTATTTCATCCACCACTACGGTTGCTCTTAGATCTCAACTTAATTTAGTCATTAGATCAAGAGTCATCGGCACATCCATTTATTTTTTTAATATTTATAATGCCTATAATTTAGAACCGCAGAATATGATATTCTTTTTTAGGGGTAAATGAATTTTATTAGGCCAAATCGGCTAAACAAGCATCAAGTACATCGTTTGAAGGAAAGAGCCCTATGTTACTATGTAGCAAGACCTCTCACCTCCTTGGGCTAGATAGTGAGCATGCCTATTGCCGCTACGTTTTACAAAAAAGAAAGTATAAGAGGCAAAGGCTTTAGCTATACTTGAGCAGTCACTGGTAGACAACCAAGCGATGAAAGGTCGGTAGTTGACGATGTAGGCGTTGGATGCAAGACAATGAATCTGATTCAATGATTACGTTGCGGGGGCTCATTGAGGACGCAACAAAGAGGGCTTGGAGGATGACCGACAGCTCGAGAGATTCCACATCAAGATTGCTATGTATTCGTTGATGGACCGGAGGATTGTATCATTGGTATCGCGGATAATAATTCCCAAAGCACCAGCATTGTCAGAAATTTGACGCGTCGGTATTAACTTTGTAGCACCCTCGTCAGGTACTATTTCCCATACATTGTCGTTGTAACTTGTAAGTCGACCCCGACGGAGAGATGCTGTGAGAATATGATATTATCATTTTTGAAATTATAGTCAATTTTCATCGAGCAAAGATTCTCTAAAATACTTAGGGTCAAGTATAATAGTTTTTATACATTATCATCAAAACGACGTAATTTTAAAAGAAAAAATCTACGGTTAGATCAATTTCACATTTTAGATGTGTGGTTAGATCACTTATACTCGAGAGAACATTTCATCAAGTAACTTGAAAAGATTCTGGCTCGTTTTTATCACCCTAAAAATTTGATAAACAAAGGATGGATCTTTATTTCTTGTCTTTGGGTTTACCTTTATTCACCTGTGTCTGTTTCTTTTGCCTTTCGCAAATATTCTTTTACCCATATTCTTCCGTACAATGTTGTCTGTTTTCATGTCCAACAACCTTTTTTTTTTTTTTTCACCAACCCAAAAAAAAACAAAAGTTAGTTAATTATATTAAAGCACAAGATTTCCCCAAAAGGCTGAATGAGAATACTTAAACACATCCCTCTTTACTACTTAGCTTAAAGCTACCAATTTCAGTTATAGTCACTTCTGATTACCATTTCCACCCATTGGCAATAATGAACATACATTCTTCCTCTGTCTTTTTTCAAGAAGATCATCTGATAAGGATGATCCTCCTAACCCACGACCCGGATCCGGATGGCCCTCAACTTGATTGTATACAAATACTGCAAGCTATTGAAAAGATCATCCACTACTCTACACAAAATGTATGCTTATATATTCCTTATCAGTTCATCATTTTTCGTATATACACAACGCGTGTCAATGCTGATCACATCGAGAACGATGTATAGATAACTTTGTAAAAGACTAAGTAAATGCACATATATAGTGCATACAATAACTCAAAACACCTTGATTCAGGTTTCTGGGAACGAGCCGTTGCATATACATCATACTGAAGCATCTGGACTACAGGAGACAATGGGTGGCGCAATGTATAATATCGCGTATCAGGTCATTTTTTCTTCTCCATTTTCTCTCTGTTTCTATTTATGAATATACTTCTCTATTATATGCTTGTACATTATTCATCTGGATGTTTAAACTCTGCAGATATTGAAAATATGCTCTGAGGATGGAGATTTACACACTAAAACTATGTATTTATTCGAAATGTTAGGCCATTTCGAATGGGATGCAAAAGTAGTACTACTTCTTATGGCTCTTACATTGAAGTATGGTCACTTTCAACTCATATCTAACCTTCAATACCTTAACCCTATGGCCACATCCGTTGCACTTCTCGTGCAGCTACCTCGTGACTTAACTACGGTTAAAAGACAGTTTAAAGCTTTCATCTTGTTGATGAAAACCATGGTTGAGTTAACTAGACTCGTCATCGAGTTTGAACAATTACCTTTGCAATATGAGCTATTGGAGTTTAGGGATATCTCAGTTGCAAAGTCTTTGATGTACATGGCTATCTACTGGTGTTTTGGAAGCTCGTTGGCAAGCTTTTCTCTTCTCACAGGCTTACCAACCAGAAAAAAAGACCAAGTGCATGTTTTTTCCCTTTTTTTCCTTCAAGTTCTTTTTTTTCTCCTAGAATAAAAACATTTTTAGTTCCTTTTGTTTCATGTTTTTTTGCATTTCTATGTTTTATCTTCTCAATTTTACCCTTCATCTAGGCTTTTTTTTTTCCCTTTTTTTTTTTTTTTCAGTCCATCTTTACAGTGTGTCAAGTTTTTATTGGTTAGAGTATTTTGTACCTTCAATGCTAGTTATTTGATATGTAACACTTCAGACTGAAAAATATAAGAAAAATTCGTAGATATGGGTAAAAGTATCAAGATGTAACATCGGGGATAGAAACATAAAAATAGCAAGAGGGGACCTTAATATTTTTATAAGAGATAAAAATACTTTTAGTTCCTTTTGTTTCAAGATTCTTGCACTTCTAACCTGAATGTCTCATCTTGACATTTTTACTCCTCATCTATGTAATTTTTTACCTTTTTGGTTTCATTTTTGCCATGTGTCAAGTATTCATTGGTTGGGGCCAGTTGTACCTACATTGCTGGCCAGTAGACACGTGGCGCTTGAGGCTGAAAATGTTTAAAAAAGAAAAAAACATAGAAGAGGGGTAAAAATGCAAAGATGAAACATCGAGGATAAGAATGTAAAAAATCTGAAACAAAAGAAACCGAAAGTGTCTTCATCCTTTTTTTAACCTCTTTGTTCATGAAAGTATCTCTACATAATCAAGTGTAACCTTGTATCAGTTACCAATCCATTATTTCAAATGCAATAATGAAAAATTAATCTCTTCAGTAACAATGGAACTGTGAACTGTATTTCAGAGATGTGAGTCCTGCAGAGGCATGGATACTATACAGTTTAGTCCATAAATTAAGCTGTTTATGCAGTAAGCTGAGAGAACAGGTAGATGCATGCAAAGAGAAAACAGGTAAATTTTAATTTCTCTCCCTCCATGTTAAAGTATCTCAAAGTTAAATGGATATGTTAAATATTATCAATCTGTTTGGTTTTCAGATTTAAGGTTATACAAGAAACTAGTGCATGAATTCAGTATGAGTGAATTTCTTGACAACCAAGAAAAGATTAAGATGCTGATTTCTTCAAGGCACAAATTCCCTTTGAAAGACTGCATATCAAAAGATAAGGTAACATTTTCGATGTCTTTTTAGGGATTAGGATTGATAACATGATTGCTGACAAAACTTTTAGAAAGTTGGGAAATTAACCTCTGAAAATGATACATGCCTAACTTGAGAGACACGGCTTTTACACAATCATCATGTACAACCGTTAGTCGGTGAATCTCACTATCTGATTCATGGCGTAGTTGATAGATGTGTGGAAGTTAATTAAGTTGTGTCTTTGTAGTTGTGCATGCATTATTTTCGTGAAACCTCTGAAAATGATACATGCACGACTTCAAAGGCACGACTTTTACACAACCATCATCTACACTTGTTGGTGAAAATCACTATTGATCAACAGTTTAGATGATACTTGTGTAAATATAACGACATGTCTCTACAGTTGTGTATGTATCATATTCATGAAACCTCTGAAAACGATACATTGACAAACTTCAACAATCATCTACAACCGCCTGTGAAACTCGCTAATTGATCAATGGTTTAGATGATAGATGTGTAAAAGTGGTGTCTTTGTAGTTGTGTATGTATCATTTTTGTGAAACCTTTGGACGTTGGATTACCATGAACTACACAGTTATAATGTAACTTCATATTTCATACAGCACAGCATTTCTGAGCTCAAGGACAAGGTGGTTATTCTCTTACTTTCAAAGCCAGAGTTCATTCCAATGGACAAGATATTCTTTCTGGTGAAACAGACACATGATCATCCATACAACAACAAAATCAAAAACAAATATGTGATTTTATGGATTCCCACATTACCTTCATCTACTTGGAATCAAGCTGATGAAAAAAGCTTCCATTTTTTGTCAAATGTTTTGCCCTTTTGGACAATGAGACAACCATGGTTAATGAATTCATCAGTAGTCAAGTTTATCAGACAAGAATGGGATTTCAAAGAAGAAGAAGCAAAAATGGTTGTTTTGGATCATGAAGGTAAGGTTACTAACTTAAATGCAATGCATATGGTTTGGATTTGGGGTGCAAAAGCATTTCCATTTTCAAGAACAAGAGAAAAAGAGCTATGGCAAATGGAGAAATGGAATTTGCAACTTTTGCTTCATGGTATTGATCTTTCATTAACGAGCTGGGTGAGACACTGTATTCCATATTATTTAAGGAGGAAAAAAAAAAACAAGGGCAATCTTTTTTCTTGTTTTTTTTTAACAAATTGGCACAAACAATTTTATTAGTAAAAAATTGGTCCCTGATCAGTATGTATCGACCATTTTTATCACACCAATGTGTCTTGTTTTCAGAAGTTTAACGCAACAATAGCATAAGAAACGGACTTTAAATCCTCACCCTGTGATCAACTTTGACCACGAAATTGCTGATGATTTTGAAGTCGGTTATCTATGTGGTTTGTTATGTTGAACTTCTGGAAACGAGAGATATGTAGTGGTATGATAAAAAAAATGACTTTTTTCATACTATAATGCAGATATTTCTAAGTTGAATAAAGACTAATATGCTACACACAAAAATATATAGGGTGGATTTGTTATAGAAACATTGATGAGGGACCAGTTTGTTACAAAAATAATCTAAGGACCAAAATGTTAGGATCATGATAGTTTAGTCTTTTTGCGGAAAAATGAATACTTACTGAAGCCTACTGCAATTTTCTTTTGTTTTTGGGAAGACAGCTTGTAGAAAGCAAGAATCTTTGCATTTACGCGAGTGAAAGCTTAGATTGGATCAAGAAATTCACAGCCCGGATGAAGGAAATTAAAGACACAGGACTTCAACTTGAAGTAATATACATTGGATGGAATAATCCAAGTGAAAAACTAAAGCACGTAGTAGATATAATTGAAGCTGAGAAAAGAAAACTAAGTAGCTGCCACAGTCTTAGAAACATCTGTTTCTTTTGGAATAGATTGGAGAGCATGAAAAAATCAATCCTCAATCTGGAGGATACAGATTCTTGTGACGATATCTTGAAAGAGATTAACGGACTGCTTGATACCGAAAATCGTGATGAAAGTTGGATGTTCATTGGCACAGGGGATTCTGCAGAGATGATCAAGCTAGAGGGCAGTAAGATTCAAGAATGTTTAGATCTTTTTCCTGTTTGGGTTGAAAATGTGGGTGATTTAGGATTAGTTGGTGCAATCAGAAACGCGTTTAAGCCGCGAAGCTTGTATAGAGAATGTTTTGAGTCTCGAATTGTTCCTTACAAAGAAGAAGATGTTGTTAAAGATAGAGTGATTTGTGAGGAATGTATGTGTCCTATGCACAAGTTTCTTGTCTATAAATGTGAAGAAACATAATGGAAATTTCTTGAATTGATTTTTATCTTTGCCGGGCATTGTAGGAAATAAGTTAGGAATTGAATTATAGAAAATAGCAATTCATGAAAGATTCCAATGATTTAGCATGCTTTTGGCGATCTTTGAAAATCTTGTACAAAATCCTTCCTTGACCACGAGGAACGTCATGCTTTACATATCTCTGTCAGTCATTGATTATTCAACACATTTGAGGCATGTGATCTCGATAAGATATTTCTCTTCAATTTCTTTATGCCTCGGATACCCGCTTTGATTTATGGATCCACCTAACAACAAGTGCATTTTGTTGAAAGATGATGAAAACTACAATTGCAATATGGCTGGTTATTTCCTCTCCAAGTATATGATAGTAGAATGAATTTGATATTTAATGGTGTTTATTTATGTTATAATATATCCAGATGTGACATATTAGCCCCTATAGCTCAGTGGTAGAGCGTCAGTCTTGTAAACTGAAGGTCTGTAGTTCGATCCTGCATGGGGGCATTTTTTATTTTTATTTTACTTGTATAAATATTTCCCTTGCAGTATATAACTATTTTTTTTTTGAGAAGAGCAGTATATAACTATTTTAATACAAGATATGCTTATCTCCAGAAAATATTTTTGTTTTTCTTATTAATAGTATTGCTGCTTTTAGTCTATCACTATTGTCATTTAGTTTTTTTTTTTATTTTACTTGTATAAATATTTCCCTTGCAGTTGCAGTATATAACTATTTTAATACAAGATATGCTTATCTCCAGAAAATATTTTTGTTTTTCTTATTAATAGTATTGCTGCTTTTAGTCTATCACTATTGTCATTTAGTTTTAAATAAAGAAATGCTTAAATTTAGCATTATAATTTTTTTTTTATTTTTCTTACTTGAATAAATATTTCCCTTGCAGTATATTACTTACTATTTTAATGTACAAGATATGCTTATCTCCAGAAAATACTTTTCTTTTTCTTATTAATAGTTTTGCTGTTTTGACTCTGTATGCAGAAATGCTTAAATTTAGCATTATAATTTATTGATATCATATCAGGCATCTGAATTTCGGATTATCGTTCCTACTGTTGCACTTCAGCAACCGAATCAGAAGTGTGTGAGTATCAGATTCACAGGGATATTTACGGTGACCTGAAAATATTTGAAGCATTGTGTCGTAGAAAATAATAGGTTTACGCTAAAAAGTCCTCATGTTCCATGTTTGTAATATAAAAACGAGTATTGTTTTCTTTTCTACATGTCATTGTCTTACTGGTAACTTTGTTTTCTGCTGCTTTTAAAAAGGATGGGTTCAACCATGAAACCAAACCAAACCATATCTTCAATGAAAAAGTGAGCAAAGGCACTGTGGGTACAATAACGCACGGATGCAAATAAAAGGCATAAGCAAAGATTGGGTAGAAAATTCATCCATCATTGTGCCAGGCACAAAGTCGGCCAGGCATACCGGTGTATGAATCATCCTCTATTCAATTGAAGAATCAAAAGATATATAGGGTTGTCGGTATCGTTACCATCTCACCAAAGACCACTACTTACTACGCTCAACCACAAGAAGCTAGTAGTAAACTAGTCAACTATCACAGTATCACACAACCATGTAAGAAGCAGTGATACAGTGCAAGAAGAGATCAAACACAATTGACTGGATTCAAAACCACGATGAAGAATGCTTCAAAACACGTCTCTTCCAACCTGAAGTTGACAACATTCAACCAGCAGAATTCTAGTATGACAACTCCAAAGCAGAATTCTAGTATGAGAACTCCAAAGCGTAAATAAGGGAAGATAACCTGCAAAAAGATAGATAATACTGCACCAGACATGTAGCTAAACTGCACCAGACAATACAGTAATCAGGAACATTACTGAATTTGCAATCAGTTCCTAGTCAAATGTTGGCGCTCTCGTTGATCCACAAAACAGTACAACATGAACTGAATTTGCAATCAGTTCCTAGTCAAGTGTTGGCGCTCTCATTGATCCACAAAACAGCACACGCGAGATTTAATAAGTTATCTATGATTTGGATCTTAGGAAACAGAAGAAGAAACATAGATATTACCCTATATCAGGGCCCTGAGATCACAGCTGCAACTGTAGGAATAAGTTCAAAACATGTACATTTGCAACATTGAATGAGCAAATCAACCCATTGCCCAGCCCCAGCAAACAACCATGTTTCTACCTTCTACTCCCTCTGAAATCCCATCAAAGTCCAGAAATTCAAGAAAGATTTGTATCTAAAAGTGGCGTTTATAAGGAGGGCATAGGTGCGAAAAGAAAGTAATTAACAAAAACAACTAGAAGATGATCAGAAAGTAAAAAGATTAACCAGAAATCATCAATAATCATAGAAGCAAGTAGTTTTGATACACAAGGAAAAAGAAAAAAGAACTAACAACACAAACTAAAAGAACAAATTTCCCATCCACAGATGAGATTTTAGTTCAATCAAAGTTGACAAAGTAAGAACATAAATCTTATATCATAATAAAAAGACAATAAATCCCAACAGAAAAGAATCTTCAGAAACAACCACCACGGAGCCGGAGGACAAGGTGAAGGGTAGATTCCTTCTGAATATTGTAATCAGCCAAAGTGCGCCCATCCTCAAGCTGCTTCCCTGCAAAAATAAGCCTCTGTTGATCAGGGGGAATACCCTCCTTGTCCTGAATCTTAGCCTTCACATTATCAATGGTATCCGAGCTCTCCACCTCCAGAGTGATGGTTTTGCCAGTCAAAAGTCTTGACAAAGATTTGCATACCACCGCGAAGCCTCAACACGAGATGAAGGGTAGATTCCTTCTGAATGTTATAGTCGGCGAGGGTTCTGCCATCCTCTAATTGCTTTCCGGCGAAGATCAATCGCTGCTGATCCGGGGGAATCCCCTCCTTATCCTGGATCTTAGCCTTGACGTTGTCGATTGTATCAGAACTCTCGACTTCAAGGGTAATCGTCTTGCCGGTTAATGTCTTCACGAAGATCTGCATCTTCTTTATCTATATCTAAATCTGTGAGAACAAGAAAGAGAAAAGTGATTGATTTTTTTTTTTTTCGGAGATTGGATGCTTGAGAATAATAATAGCAAAGAATCGGTTGAAAGATACATGGGGGAGGTGAAGTATATATAGGCGTGTGATCTGAGCTAATATGATTGACTCATCGAATCTGGTACTGCTTCTAGTTCCATCTAGAGAGTACTGTTCTAGACCGACCATCTAGAATTTAGTTTTATATTCTTTAACTAGTGGTGGGAGCCCTTGATGCATGGCCTTGGACAGCTATAATTATGGCCCGCGGTAAACACGATTTATTGCTGTAATATTTTGAAAGAAATGTGAGAAGAATCCGAAGTTGTGAGCATTGTTTTAATACATTGACTATATGAATTAAGATCCAACTCTGACTGGTATTGATACCACTGAAAGGGTGTTTTGCCGTGAATCACCAACACTTCAATTTGAGTGTTGTGCGTCGTGTGCGACACTTTTCCAACATAACACGTGACAGACGTTCTTCCGATACGTGTCGACTGATTAAAATAATATTAATTAAAATTTTCATATCCGACACACGTTATCGACTTTTCCTGAGACTCCTGAACACAAATTTTTGCCTTTATTTGTTTTTTTTAATAGAATTGTTAAAATCGAAATGTTAAAATACACGATTTTAAACCTTGAATTTATTTTGACAAATATTGTGTCGCATTTAGTTTATATGTTTCTTGTTGATAAACAATTTATCTTTTACAAATTGTGTAATTTTGAAGGTCAATCACGTTTTTTGTATTTCCTTTTAAAACCATATAAATGTCAAATATCTGTTTTATATATTCAAAGTGTTGACGTATTTCCTCTTTTACTTTGTCTAGTTACTTAGATTTCTTTGTCTAAATTTTCGTTATAAACTTCCGGGGAAAAAATAAAAAAATTTTGAGTTTTGAACTTACAACCTGATTATATTTTACTTTAGGATATAAGTCTTTTGTTCTTAACATATAATATTAACACTTACTTATAATAAAAATTACGTGTCGGGGGGGGGGGGGGGGGGGGGACCAATATAATTTGAAACCTTAGTGGTTCCGCCCCTGTTTCTTTCGATCTATTTTACTTTGTCTAGTTACTTATATATTTTTTACTTATATATTACGTGTCGTGACTTTAAATTTGAAATTAGTCGTGTCGCCGTGTCCGTGACAGTGACAGTGGCCATGGCCGTGCTTCATACAAGATTTCGACATATGTATATTAATCCACAAAACATAACTCCAATAAAAAGTAAATAATAATAGTATTTTGTTTTTGCAAAATAACACGTCTGTCATTTCTTAAAAATCGAAATATTACACGGAAAACCCTCAAATCTTTTCGCTAAAGAAAGCACACAAGTCTTAAATTCAAGAATGCATCCCGAGTTCATCTTATGTGTTGTGTACCAAGGTAAGTAATTGATTGCATAAAGTAAACCATAGTTATCCATCCTCATGTTTTCACTTAATTAGTTTCCCAGAGAATGAACATGACAATCCTTTCTCCATAGGTGATGAAGAGGAAAACACTTGAAGAGCTCCTTAACCTTCTTCTCTAAAATTTCAGATTCGACATCATAACCGGGTCCGATCATCCCATCTATCTAACCATACTTTTCAAAAAAGGGATAAACAAAGAAAAAAGAGACAACATAATAATAATAATAATAATAATAATAATAATAATAATAATAATAATAATAAAAGCTACTCTTATACAAATTAGCTTTAATTAAACGAACACAACCTTCTATTAAATTTCCCATAACTACATGATTTTGTTTTTATTCAAATTACCTTTAAACGAACACAACATTCTATTAAATTTCCCATAACTACAACATTTTTTCCATAGATGAAATATTTCTCATCTTTAGACATAGACATTTAATTGATATAAGAAATAACAAAAAACTGGAAACAATGAATGATTTTTTGTTTTTTTTTTCCGGAATAAAAGCATTGAATGTTTATTGGGTCATGGCAAGGGCTGTAAACGAGCCGAATAATACCGAACCCTGGCAGGGTTCGGCTCGGCTCGAAAATTTTGTACCTCAAGGCTCGGCTCGGCTCGGCTCGGGCGAACCTGATTTTTCAGGGTTCGGCTCGGGTTCGAAGCTTAAAAAATAAAAAAATATTCGGCTCGGTTCGGTCCGAACGAGCCGAACGGTCCGAACAGGTTCGATCCGAAAAAAAAAAAAAAAAAAAAAAAAAAAAAAAAGCAGGTTCGATACAGTTCAATTAGGTTTTCCCTTTCCCTTTCAGTATAAAGTATAAACCAAAAAAATTTAATTAATTTATTATTATAAAAATAATTAATAAATATAATATAATAATAATTTAATATTTTAAACGAGCCGAACCTGTTCGATACAGTTCGGCTCGTAGGACGAATATCTGATTTTTAAGGCTCGGTTCGGGTTCGAAAATTCGAACCGGATCACGAATTGAGCTTTTTCGGACCGAATATACCGAACCGTATCGAATACTTACGTTCATTTACAGCCCTAGTCATGGCCCAAAACACATGAATTAGATGTCTGAGAAAAAGGGCACGCGTTTTTTTATTAGGAGGCCACGTTGTTATTTGCTCCTCTATATAATAGGTAGAAATAAAATAAAAAACTATAAAAAGATTAAATTATTTTCTTAAAAAAATTTAAAATATTTCATAATCTAAAATTTGTGCATAATCTATACTATGTCCGTCTCATAAATACAAGGTCCTATGGAATTTTATTTTTATTTTTATTTTTTTTGAAGGTAAGGTCCTCTGGATTTAATTATTTTTTTTAAGAAAAAAAAGAATATTTTATTGATTCAAATCAGCAAACCAAGCCAAAATTATATTGGTGGACGGCCTCATGCCTTATTGTTTGAAACCGACAAGAGATAACTCCTTCATTTAGCAGATGGGTTGGGATGTTGTCCTCTCTATTGACAAAGGAGGAACAAAAAAAAGCAGGAATAAGAGTTTTACAATCATCAATAATAGAGCCTAAGTGAGATAAATCCTCCTCACGCGACATAAGCTTTTTATGGACCGTCTGTGAATCGCCTTCGAATATGACATCAAAGTAGCCTCATGTGATTGAAAAGACCATAGCTTGGTGAATAACTAAGGCTTCAACTATGACGACGTCAAAGCCTCCGACAATTTGATCTCCGACGAGAAAGGTACGAATATTAATCATAGGTGGAGGAACTTGCCACGTTTTGATCCCTTTTGGTTGAATGATGAAGGTTTTGAGGAGATGTTTGTTTCTCTTTGGGACTTTGCTAAACCTTTTGGTGCTGATGAATTGAATAATGAAGTAGTGAGAATTAGAGATTACATGCGAGCTTGGTCTAAAGAAAAGTTTGGCAACTTCTCTGTAAAAATAAAAGAACTTAATAAAGATCTCGAAAGCATTCGAAACAGCCTTTTGCCCGACTTTGATGAAGAGAAAAGAATTTTGATGGAAATCGAAAGATTACTCATTCTTGACGAAGAATATTGGCGAACGAGGGGTAAGACGGATTGGCTCTCTTCTATGGATCGCAATACAAGATATTTCCACCATAAGGCTAACGAAAGAAGAAGGAAAAATACTATACATGAGTTGTTAGACGAGCAAGGTAATTTGGTCCATAAGCTATTAGATTTGAAAAAAGTATCAGCCCGTTATTTTACTAATGTCTATAGCACAAATGGAAGCCTTGGTTTTTTGCCGGAAGAGTGGGAATTTAATGAGCTTTCTGAAGATGACAGTACCTGCTTATCCCAGCCTTTTACGCAAGAAGAAATAAATATTGCTTTATCGCAGATGCCGGGAAAAAAGTCCCCGGGTCCTGATGGTCTTCATATGGCCGTCATCCAGAAGATGTGGAACCATGTTGGACCTCAAATAAGTGTCTTTATCCTCGACTGCCTAAATAACGGGAGAGATTTTCGTAGATTGAACAGAACTTTTATTGTGCTTACTCTTAAAACGAAGAATCCGATGCAAATGACTGATTTTCGGCCCATAAGCCTCTGCAACTCCATATACAAACTTCTCTCGGAGACCTTGGCCAACCGTGTAAAAAGAGTTATGGATCAGGTGATTTCTCCTTCCCAATCTGCTTTTGTTAAAGGTCGGTTAATTACAGACAATGTGATAGCTGCCTTCGAAACTTTTCATTCAATGAAAAAAGGAGCTTCGGGTTGCTCCTCCCATATGGCCTTAAAGTTAGATATGATGAAAGCGTTTGACCGGGTAGAGTGGAGATTTTTGGAAGAAGTAATGACAGCTATGAAATTCCCTGAATCGATCATTAATGCTATCTTGAAATGTATATCCTCGGTGTCGTATCAGGTTCTGATTAATGGGCATGCATCAACAATCGTCAATCCCACCAGAGGCATTCGTCAAGGAGATCCATTATCTCCTTTTTTTTATTCATTATATGTGCAGAGGCCTTTTCTGCAATGTTACGGAATGCTCAACGTTATGGAACACTGAAAGGAGTTAACTTTGGAAGATGATCTTTTGAATTAAATAACTTACTTTTTGCCGATGATTGCTTGCTCTTTTCGGAAGCTACTTTAGATTCGAGCATGAAAATAATGGAGCTCTTGGAAATATATGAAAATCTCTCCGGTCAAAAGGTAAATTTACAAAAGTCTTCTTTATTTTTTAGTAAGGGGATTGAGGAGGACTTAAAACAGGAGATATCTGCTTTTCTTAATATGCCTTTTGGATCGGATGAAGGCAAATACTTGGGACTACCTTACGTAATTGGTATCAAAAAAAGAGATCTTCTCGTATATTAAGGATAGGGTGATTTAAAAAATAAAAGGATGGAAAGGGAAATTTTTGTCGCCTGCAGGGAAAGAGACTCTTATAAAATCAGTTATTCAGGCCTTACCACAGTATGTATTGCTTTGCTTTATGATGCCTAAGGGTCTAATAAATGATATTGAAGCCTTGATAAGGGAGTTCTTTTGGGGAGGATCAAATGGGGAGCACAAAATCCATTGGAAAGCTTGGAAGGATTGTTGTAAGCTTAAGTCGAAAGGAGGAATGGGTTTTCGGGACTTGGAATGCTTTAACATCGCGTTACTGGCGAAGCAAGCATGGAAAATTTTAAGTGATCCAAAAGCTACGTCATCAAGGCTCTTGAAGACAAAATACTTTCCTTCTAAAGATTTTTTACAAGCTAGCCTCACTTCGAATCCTAGCTATGTGTGGAGAATCATTCTAAAGGGGCGGGACTTACTTAATCATGGCATTCGTTGGCGAGTAGGAAGAGGAGATAAAATCAACATTTTAAATGATGCTTGGTTGCCCTCCCCCGTCTTTCCATGTCCACCCTTTATTAGTGGATAGTCCAAATGACACGGTGAGTTCCTTAATAAATTCTTCCACTAGATTGTGGCGTGTTGATCGGGTTTGGCAAAGATTCAATCCCTTTAAAGCAGAAAAGATACTTTCTATCCTCTTATCTCCCAGAGGAAAAGAGGATATTCTTATTTGGCATTTCTCCAACAATGGCTTATATTCGGTAAGGTCGGGGTATCATATTGCGAGTCAATTAAAAGCGACTGATGATACGGAACCTGACACGGTCCCATTTCCCTCGGTCAACTCGCCTGAGGAAATAAGTCAAACCACTTCCCTGCACAAGAACGCGCGACGTCGCCAACTTCTTGGCCATCCCACCAGCGTCTTCAGCATATGGGGGCCGCCCCGCATCACGGCGGGCCCATTTTTAGGAGAAACTCGGTACAAGTTAATGGAAAGTTCATAAGCTTAGATAGTACGCGGCGCCAATTGCCATCTGTCGGGCACCGGCGCCGCTAGCACGAGTAGGCTTTACAGCTTTATCCCTTCCCTATAAATACCCCCACTTTGACATTAATAAAAGGATGATGACTTTTTCGCATTTATTACTATAAGCACTGTTACGTCTCTCTCTCATTTATTGCTTTCCTATCCCCACCGTGACCGACATCGAGAAACACCTCCGTCCGGCGGCGACAACCTCATTGATCGGAGAACACCACGTAAAGGCCAGATATCCCACACCCAAGTTTACCATCTAAACTACCTGGCGGAAACAGACCCGTCAATTGGCTCCGTTACCGGGAATTTCTTCAAAGGATTCAACACTTTCGTGGTCTTTATAGTTGCTCAGCTCGTTCTGATCTTCATCCTCCTTATACAGCAGGTTTTTTATTCCAGTTTATCATCATCAAATCGGTTATCTTTGTCTTCACAGTCCGTTGAAAAATAGCTCATGTGTTTATGTAGATTATCCCAATCTTGCGTTTGAAGATTCACCACTATTGTGATAATCTTATATAAACTGCTAAGAAACGACTGTGGTTAGCGTTTTTCCGATTTGCATGTTGACCAGGACGGTATGAACGCCATAAAAGTCAGTTTGTAGCGTCTCTGTAGCAGGATCGATTGTTTGTGGGATGGTAAATGGTTCATTGGATGTTGCATGCATAAAATCTAGCATCAGATCACATCCAGTTACATCACACTAACTACCCTCTAAAAAGGATATAAGAGTTGGCTTGTGTCAGAGGTAATAATCCCACTTGCTACCTTGGAAAGCGTATTGTCAGACTTGCGTCAGACACCCCATCATGGCTAATCCTTCGCCTAACCCCATCACACCCAACCCGACTGAAAAGCAGATCGCCCCAACGAGGTCGCATGAGAGTGACCCCGCCCGTGGGACTGTTGATTTCCGCGAGTTCTTGGAATTGAAAAAGAAAAACACTCAATTAGAGGCGAGCTCGCCCGAAGACAAACTACCACCGAGGGCCCGGACAAAGAGGCTCCCGCTCCGCCGGTTCCTAGCGAGACGGATCCGGCGAGGTTAAAGAGTTATGGTGAGTACGCAACAAAAATGAAGGCGGCCAACGAGATCTTGATCTCCGCGGGCCAGCCCGCACTAACAATTGATCCTCCCCCAACCATAGAGGGCATGAACACCGGACCTAACATCATCGCCCATCCGTGGAAAGGGCCAAACATAGGGGAAATAGCGCGAGCTCAGCGTCACGAGCATCGAAGGGAGAGTGTGTCCTCCTCTCGGCATGGTGAAGACAGCCAAACTATAATATCGGCGCATGACCGCCTGGGAATACGTAGAGCTTCACCATCACCACCAAGGGATGAGGATAAAAGGACACGAGGCAATGTCAGACGGAGGCTCGGCCCCCTCAGTGAAAACCCCCGGGACATCATCCTGAGAAGAAGAGCACGGGCTGAAACAGAAAGGCTCGACAGTGACAAGGACGACGCCCACTCTCAGGGCTCACCTCGAACCCAGACCAACCAGCGGTTTGAAGATCTGAGGCTGATGGTTCTGGAAATGAAAAAGAGTAAGCGAGAAGAGGATAAGGAACCTAGCGCTGCTATGGATGCGCTTTCAGACTCGCTCATAGCAAGCCTCCCACGACGCCGAATATCCAATGTCAACATAACGGATTATCAGGGTAAGTCAGACCCCTACGAGTGGATAGCTTCGTTCGAGAGTAAAATGATGCTCGCTACTCGCCATAGCGCGGCCTGGTGCGTGGCTATGGTAGGCTGCATGAAAGATAGAGCCTCCACATGGCTTCGCAAATTGCCAGCCAGATCAATTTACAGCTGGGAGGATATGCGGATGAAGTTCCTAGCTGAATTCAAGACGGCGCATAGACCTCGCAAGACCACAACTGATCTGTTTTTGATAAAGCAGGACACTGGGGAGTCCGCCCGGTCGTACTACGAGAAATTCGTCCAAGTCTACGATCAAACCCGGGACGAGCCCGAACCCACAGTCATGATGGCATTTTTAACTGGACTTGTGGGTGGCGAGCTCAAGACACATTTGACGATGCATCCTCCAACCAACTTGAGGGATATGTTGGAGCAAGCCCGGAAGTTTACTACCGTCGAGGTCATCCCCTCCAGAAACCGGGGCCTTCAATCTGATTCCGCGGCCCCATCCAACAGTATTCATGGACGATCTCCAAAGAAGGGGGGAGGTCGTCAATCCGGTAGCGAGAGAACGGACGACCGTGATCTCAAAAGGCCGCAAAAGTTCGAAGAAAAAGATTACATTCCGCTGAATGCGCGCCCGTCGGCGATCTTGAACGAAATCTCAGAACACATCCGGAAGCCCCGCGACAACCGTAACGAAGACAGGGTTCGTAAAGCGGACACGAGTAAATTTTGTGAGTTTCATAATTATCACGGCCATAACACAGATGAGTGTTTTTCCATGAGAAGGATTATAGATAACATGGTCCGGGAAGGAAAGTTAGATCGATTCAAATTGGCAGGCGGTGTCAACCAGAGGGTCGTCGCGGCTCAGTATGAGCGAACTTAATGTCATCCACGAGAGCCCGCCTAGCAACAGACAGATAAAGGAGCAGATCAACTCGATCAATGAATTCGGACGCGAGCGGCCTAGAACTCTGCGACCAGATGAAGAGGCCCTGACTTTTACGAAAAGCGAGCTTAGCTTTGTTACGGGAGCAATGGAGATGCCCCTCATCATTAAAATCGGGATCGGCAAGTGCGGAGTTAACAGAGTCCTGGTGGATACAGGTGCCGCCAGAGACATCATCTATCTCGACTGCCTCAAGGGTTTGAATTTCACCGAGGCCAATCTGAAACCATACCTCGGCTCGCTAGAGGGTTTTACCAACCATGAGGTAAAGGTTAAAGGAACGATCGACCTGGATGTCCGTATCGGAGACTTCGAGCCCTTCAGGATCGAAAAAATAGAATTTCTGGTGGTCGATCTGCCAGCTCGCTACCACATGATCCTGGGCATACCTACGATGCGCAAATTTCAAATGGTGTCTTCCATTCCGCATCAGAGGGTCAAATTTTATACAGAGAATGGCAGGATAGGGCAGGCGATCAGCCGACCGCAAACCTATCTTGACCACTTGACAAAACCAAAGGCAGGGTTGAAAAGAACACGAGAGCCGGATGTCCAAGGTGTGCTAGGACAAGCTCATGCTACACCTCACGTCGCACCAATAGGGACCCACCCCATCACGAATTCAATAAATCTGTTGGAAGAAGCCCTAGTGATAATCGGTACTGCTGAGATTTCAAACGCGGCCGAGCCAGTCGACACCGGGATAAATGAGTCTATGGCCGAGTTAGAAGCAAGCGCTAAGAAGAGAGCGCTGGAGGCTCATCTCGAGCGGGGACAAAGCTCGAACAGCCGTCCGCCGCCTAAGAAATAGCGAAAGGAAATTGTATGTGACACTCTGCAAATGCGAGATGACCCAAGCATCGAAGCGGAAGGGGAGCTCGTCGAAGTAATCATCAACGAGATGTACCCCGACCAAAAAATCAAAATCGGGACGCACCTTAGCGATGCCGACAGGGCCGCACTGATCAACGTGCTGAAAGAAAACCTGGATGCCTTTGCCTGGAAGGTCACTGACATGCGAGGCGTCGACCCCGAGGTCACACTCCACCGTCTTAACGTGAACCCCCACTTCAAGCCAATTCTGCAGCGGGCTCGTCAATTTTCAATCGCAAAGGAGGAGGCTGTCAAAATCGAGATCGCCAAACTACTTGCGGCAGGTATCATCGAGGAACTACAATATCCAACTTGGCTGGCCAACGTCGTCATGGTTCTGAAGCACAAAGGCAAGTGGCGGATGTGCGTAGATTTCACCGACTTGAACAAAGCCTGCCCAAAGGATCCCTATGAGCTACCCCGCATAGACAGAATGGTAGATCGGATAGCGGGGTTTGAAATCCTCAGTTTCGTCGACGCATATTCTGGTTATCATCAGGTCCGCATGGCTGAGGATGAAAGACGACTTACTGCTTTCAGAGCTGGAGGCGGCATGTACTATTACAAAATGATGCCCTTCGGCCTGAAGAATGCGGGTTCAACATTTCAGAGGATGATCAATAAGGTCTTCCACACTCAAATCGGCCGCAATATGGAAGCTTACATAGATGACATGGTTATCAAATCCAGCGAGTGCGACTTCATAGCAGATTTGAGGGAAACTTTTACGAACGTACGAGAAAACAACATGAAGTTAAATCCAGTCAAATGCACGTTTGGGGTCAAAGCTGGAAAATTCTTAGGCTTCATGGTCACACAGCGCGGCATCGAAGCAAACCCTGAAAAAATCAAAGCCATTCTGGACATGGCGCCCCCAACAACTGTAAAGGAGGTTCAGAGGCTGAATGGAAGAATAACTGCTCTGGGGCGGTTCATCTCGAAATCTGCAGACAGGTGCCTTCCTTTTTATAAAATTTTGAAAGGCGGCAAGGGTTTTGAGTGGAGTGGAGAATGCACCGAAGCTTTTGAAGAGCTCAAGCGATACCTGGTCAACCCGCCTCTTTTAGTAAGTCCTATTACAGGCGACCAGCTTTATTTATATTTGGCGGCCTCAGATAGGGCTGTCGCCGCAGTTCTTGTAAAAGAAGAGGGGACTCCTGAGAAGCCCGTCCAAAAGCCCATTTACTATGTCTCGAAGGCTCTCAGTCCTGTAGAGGGTCGATATTTTAATGCAGAAAAATTGGCTTACTCTCTTGTTATAGCAGCTAGAAAGCTCCGTGCATATTTTTCATCACACACGATCGTTGTACTATCAGATAGTCCGCTGCGTCAGGTTTTACATAAGCCAGACCTCGCCGGTCGTCTCCAGAAATGGGCAATTGAGCTCACTGAATTCGACATCAAATATGAACCTCGGAGGGCAATCAAGGCACAGGCCCTGGCCGAGTTCATTCTCGAAGCAAGCTTCCGAGAGCCCTCGACAACACAACCCGCTTCCCCTTCGACCAACACGCCCGACAAACCGGCTCTTAGCGGCCCCACGAGGCCCACCACCGTTGGCGCTTGTTCGTTGACGGCGCTAGCGGAATTGGAGCTTGCGGGGCCGGAATCGTCTTGCTCGAGCCCGGAACGTCCGAAGAAATTGAGAAAGCGCTTCGCTTCGATTTCACGGCATCAAACAACCAAGCTGAATATGAGGCAGTCATCACAGGCCTTGAGCTCGCCCTCACAATGAGAGTAGAAAATATACACGTCTTTTGCGACTCACAATTGGTTGTCAATCAGGTGAATGGAGGCTATAAGATTTATTGTCCAAAACTACAGCAGTACATCGACCTGGTCCAAAAGTTACGTCGTCAGTTTGGATATTGCGAGCTCTCTTATATACCACGCACTCAGAATTTGGGGGCAGACTATTTATCCAAGTTATCCGACACTGACGCGGCGCTCGCCCCTGACATTCCTCTAGAATACCTCGAGGAACCCTCTATCAACAGATGCGAGATCATGGATATTCAACCCTCCTCGCGTTGCTGGATCGATGAGGTCAAAGATTATATCGAGCATGGAGTTTTGCCTTCAGACAAAATAGAGGCGAGAACCTTGGCTCGCCGAGCAGCGAGATATGTCGTTCAAAATGGGATACTTTACAGGCGCTCTTTCTCCAAACCTCTGCTCCGCTGTGTCAGGCCGGAGCAAATAGAGGGAATCCTCCGTGAGCTTCATCAAGGAGTGTGCGGCGGACATCCCGCTGTCGAACCCTCGCACAAAGGGCGATCACCGCAGGATACTACTGGTCTACCTTGTTGAGGGATGCGGATATATTCGTTAGGGAATGCGACCCTTGCCAAAGGTACGCGGATATACCCAGGTTACCCTCCGTAGAGCAGAGCATCGTCACCGCTTCATGGCCTTTCGAAATGTGGGGTATCGACCTCGTTGGTCCAATGCCTAAAGGGCGTGGCGGATGCGAGTGCATAGTAGTAGCGGCTGATTATTACACGAAATGGACAGAGGCCAAGCCCCTCAAAGAGATCGCCAAAACTCAGGTCATCTATTTTCTAATGGATCAAGTATGGACTCGTTTTGGGATACCTCGAATCATCATATCTGACCATGGACCGCAGTTCAGAACGGAATTCGATGAGTTTTGTAAAGAGCATGGCGTCATTCATGCGACGTCTTCGGTCAGCTATCCTCAAAGTAATGGTCAGGCAGAGAACGCAAACAAACAAGTTCTCAGAGGTCTGAAACGCACTTTATGCGGAAAGAAAGGCAGGTGGGTAGATGAGCTGCCCGCGATCTTATGGTCGCTTCGGACCGCCAAAAAGTCCACCACAGGAGAAACCCCATTCGCCCGACTTATGGTTCGGAGGCGATGACACCGGTGGAGATGTCTTTACCTAGCATCAGAGTATCGCATTTCAGCGAGGACACCAACGCTCGATCGCGCGAATTTGAGCTCGACATGCTCGAAGAAAAGAGATTGCAAGCTGCAACTCGTTTGGCTAACTTCAAGATGGCCGCCAAGCGACATCACGATAAGAAGGTACGCCATCATTTTTTCAAGGCAGGAGATTTCGTATTAATTAAATGTGAAGCCGCCGGCCACAAGCCCAGAAAGTTAGACAGCAACTGGGAGGGACCCCTTCAGATCTCTCGCGAGCTAAAGAAGGGAACGTATTATCTCAAAGACAGGAATGGCCGCGAATATGAAAACACTTGGCACGCCGACAACCTCAAGAGATATTACATGTAATCCTCTCGTTTTTTGGAAGTTTTTGTTCCTTATGTATACTTTTCTTCCTTTTTCTTCGCATAAAAAAGAAAAAAAAGGAGTAGGGGGACTGTGCCCAGCGCCGCCCCAACCCCGCGTACAGGCTTGTGTATTTTTGGGTTAGCAAAACAAAAAACAAAACTCAGAATACCAAAGCAGAGAACAAAGGCATAAAAGAAACGGCCATGCAGCGGCCCCAATGTGTACAGAAAGAAAAAGATCAAAGTTATCAGGGTGGCGAGCCCCACATCAGCCGGAAACAAAGTTAATACTACAAATCAACAACAAAGTTTCATCATGACAAAATGAAAATCAAACACTCCCGAAATCAAGGCCAGCTTGTGAATCTCTTGACTGCGCCCTCACGCTCACCTGACCCGGAGTTTGGGTGCCGACAAAATCATGGAACTCCCTAAACAGGCCCAAAGAGGGCTCAATTCCATTCAGGCGGCACGTCGCGATGAACGCCGCCAGGGTCCTGACAGCATTAGGGTGAAAGTCCGCCGGCAAGGCTTCCAGCAAATACATCACGTCCACGAAAAAAGGATCGAAAGGGGGCATGAACCCCGCCAGGAAATTGTCGAAAGGAACGTACAACTGGTCCCTGGTAGAGCGCCCACACGTATACTCATACTGTCGGCTATCCATGCACGGGCAAAAGTGATAGTCGTCGGAGAGCTGGTATCGGACATGGATAGTGGTGTTAAAGTCAGGTGCCGCGGCCAGCAAAGATCTCCATTCTGCATCGACAGCACGATGCATGGCCTTCAGCTTGCCAGCCTCTTCCAAAGACTCCGCGGTCTTCAGGCTGATCTGGATTCCCCTTCTGCGGGGCGGAGCTAGCTGGTCTGGGAGCCCCTACAGCCGTCCCCCTTTGCTTTTGCGGCTTTGGGGCAGACGCTGCCTGCACTCTTTCACCGGCGGTCTTAGAAACCCGCCCTCTGGGAACTAAGTGCTGCAAGGATTCAGAAAGCAGCTGAGTGCCCCTCGTTATGAGGAGCCTTTGGGCCTCGCCGGTCGCTGGGCGCGAGTCCTCTTCGTCAGAATGAGAAGGAGAAACCTCGCCGCCAGCCCTTTCCTCGGCCACGCCATCACCATAACCGAATTCCTCTTGATCACTGTCGTCCCCGCTGTGTGACATGCTGCAAAATGAAGAGAGGTGGATCAACGCTTCGTTCAGATCGACACCGCCCCCCCCATTTCCGCGCAAGCCAACAGCACAGGGGACAACGGGGTCATAAAGACAAATACTATACGAAAAAATTGAAAATTGCTCCCTAATCCCTGAAGGCTTCAAATTTACAAAAGAGGGGCTTAGGCATACGGATTCTATCACCGGCTAGAAAACCTCAAAAATCCGAGTACCTACAGGCCAAGAATCAACTACAAAACGACGATCAACAAGGAAAAACCGCCTTAGGTCGGCCAAAGATGGTACCTTTACAATCTGGATAGCAGAAAATCGGGAAGACAAGGATGATCACTCCGATCGCTGTAAAAGGCTCACTCCGACGAAGTCCAAACGCAGCCTCAGCCTCAGAATTCTGGAAACTTGGCTTCAAATCACTATGGAATGCTCTTGATCTTTGGCTTGATAGAAAGGATTTCGATCAGCCTTGAAATTTTGGAGAGGGTTTTCGTAAAAGTGGTAAAAGGAGGGGCAACGCCCCCTTAAATAGACAGGCATTCAACCAACCAACGGCCGAGATTATTTTCATCCAACGGTTCGGATTTGCGCGGGAAAACGAAAAGTTTCGGGAGTCGACACGACGCTTTGAAATTTGAAATTTGCGCTAAAAACGAAGCCCCATCATCACCAGCCGTCACGACCTACGGTGAAACGTCACCTTGTCAGACTGAAAGGACGCCACATTTAATGAGACGCAGCGTTCTGCAGCCCATTTATATTGCTCCACGTGGCATACCACCTGTAGCAGCTCGCCAGTACAGTTTGAGCTCACGCCAACGCAAATGACTTCGCCATCTCGCCTGTGATCGCAGAAAATGATTAAATCCCGGAATGACACATGTCGACTTCGGTCAGACCAACGAGCACGGACGATTCACATCGCAAGCTCTCAAGCCGCAGTCGCAGTGACCAGAACAGCTCCTCGCGGCATATCTGGATCGCTCTATGCTGTGCACCTCAAGCCGCAGTCGCAGTGACCAGAACAGCTCCTCGCGGCATATCTGGATCGCTCTATGTTGTGCACCTGAATGACACATGTCGACTTCGGTCAGACCAACGAGCACGGACGATTCACATCGCAAGCTCTCAAGCCGCAGTCGCAGTGACCAGAATAGCTCCTCGCGGCATATCTGGATCGCTCTATGTTGTGCACCTCAAGCCGCAGTCGCAGTGACCAGAACAGCTCCTCGCGGCATATCTGGATCGCTCTATGTTGTGCACCTGAATGACACATGTCGACTTTGGTCAGACCAACGAGCACGGTCGATTTACATCGCAAGCTCTCAAGCCGCAGTCGCAGTGACCGGAACAGCTCCTCGCGGCATATCTGGATCGCTCTTTGCTGTGCACCTCAAGTCGCAGTCCGCAGGCATCATCACATCTCCCCGCTGCGCCCACAAACTAGCAGGTATCCCAATGGATGGAACGGTTCAAAAGCCATCATTGATGGTCTTCCCGAGTTTTAGCCGTGTTTAATAGGGCTACTTTGACTAGGGACTATTCTGGACGATAAAATAGCCCATGATTACCCACCATAAATAACCGTCCCTTCGAATGCTCATAATGACGATAAAGCTTTTCAGATAGCCATCATTACATTTGTCATTATGACTGCCTCTTCAGATAGCCGTCGTTCTATCTGCCTACCATTATGGTAATCCATGCTAAACACGCCACCTCCTATAAAAGCCAGCCATTTCACCGCCTTCTCCACAAATGCTTCATCTCCCATTTGAATCACTTCTTGTTTCTTTCTTACAAAATCCCAGAAAAACAAGAATGTCTCATTCAGATAATGTTGAATACGAATTTATGGAGGATTACAGAGGCAACGAACACCTGGAATCCGGCTTGCACTTCCTCCATAACCCTTCAGTGGAAGAACAACCCCTAATTTCAATATCAGGGGTGGAAATGGGACAGAATCTCGACACCGCTGCTGCCTTCCTGTTGCCTGAGATTGCGGAGTTAGAGCGTGAAGAAAGAGCTGAGATAAGTGAATCCAGAGTCCTGCGAGCTCGCAGGAGGATCAGAGGTATTCATCGGCGAGCGGATCCACAGACCGCACAAAGCAAACTATTCAAAAAGTTTGTGCGTCTAATCCGGAATGGAAACTGCCAGGGGGCCATGGTCGACGCTGTCTGGGAAGAATGGCAGAGCGTCTTTCACCAGAATTGGGCCCCTTACAACCACCGAGTCCGCAAGCTGAGATCCAAGATGAGAGAAGATCGCTTCCTATATGAAGGGAGGACGACCTGGTAGGCCGCCGGATGAGAAGAGATCTCCCCCTATATGAAAAAAGGGGCGGCCTGGTAGGTCAGCTCCCTTGTTGCTTGCGACTGACTGCGAACTACCGAGCGTGATGTCGACTCTAGATCACCACTAATGTGTACTAGGAGGAGGAAACCCGCTTGTAGTGATTGGCAGGCCTTTCGTGTAGCGTCAACTTCATGACGCACTCACGGGTTATGTTTCACCAACTTCATGTCGCAACCCCGCCTCGCCTCTGAATGAGCGGTCTTGAGATTTCTGATACAAACAGAGAGTACTCTTTTCCCTTGCTTAAGATTTTTTCCCACTGGGTTTTTCTTAAGAAAGGTTTTGATGAGGCTTTACGAGTTTGTATCTCTAATCATGAGTCCGCTCAACTTTTGTCTTCCAAGAGTGTTCGCCAACGGAGACTCCTTGACCAGAAAACTACTCCACGCCGCAACAATTTTCCGCCGCAGAGTAGGGGGCCATTGATGATACGGAACCTGACACGGTCCCATTACCCTCGGTCAACTCGCCTGAGGAAATAAGTCAAACCACTTCCTTGCACAAGAACGCGCGACGTCGCCAACTTCTTGGCCATCCCGCCAGCGTCTTCAGCATATGGGGGCCGCCCCGCATCACGGCGGGCCCATTTTTAGGAGAAACTCGGTACAAGTTAATGGAAAGTTCATAAGCTTAGATAGTACGCGGCGCCAATTGCCATCTGTCGGGCACCGGCGCCGCTAGCACGAGTAGGCTTTACAGCTTTATCCCTTCCCTATAAATACCCCCACTTTGACATTAATAAAAGGATGATGACTCTTTCGCATTTATTACTATAAGCACTGTTACGTCTCTCTCTCATTTATTGCTTTCCTATCCCCACCGTGACCGACATCGAGAAACACCTCCGTCCGGCGGCGACAACCTCATTGATCGGAGAACACCACGTAAAGGCCAGATATCCCACACCCAAGTTTACCATCTAAACTACCTGGCGGAAACAGACCCGTCAATTGGCTCCGTTACCGGGAATTTCTTCAAAGGATTCAACACTTTCGTGGTCTTTATAGTTGCTCAGCTCGTTCCGATCTTCATCCTCCTTATACAGCAGGTTTTTTATTCCGCTTTATCATCATCAAATCGGTTATCTTTGTCTTCACAAATCCGTTGAAAAATAGCTCATGTGTTTATGTAGATTATCCCAATCTTGCGTTTGAAGATTCACCACTATTGTGATAATCTTATATAAACTGCTAAGAAACGACTGTGGTTAGCGTTTTTCCGATTTGCATGTTGACCAGGACGGTATGAACGCCATAAAAGTCAGTTTGTAGCGTCTCTGTAGCAGGATCGATTGTTTGTGGGATGGTAAATGGTTCACTCCGTTTGGAAGGTAATAAATAATGCTTTGCCTACTGGGGTAGCGCTTGCTAAACGTGGCATTAGAAATGGAGGCTGCAAAATATGCAACGGTGCAAATGAATCTATTTGGCACGCTCTGTTTGAATGTGATAATGCTGTTGCGGTTTGGAAAATTATGCCGAGGGGGGATTATTGGTTGCAACTCCGAATTGTTTCAATGGCAGATTTTTTTGACGTCTTGCAGAAAAAGGAAACTGAGCTCAATGTGGCTTTCATTATCAACGTTTTATGGCGCATTTGAAATTTTTTTGGAGATGAGCACACCAATGATGCTGCTCGTATCATCCGCCGGGCTGAATCAGAGGCAATAGAGAATTTCATTGTTGTTACAAAAAATATACGCTACCATTTGGAGAAGCCCCACCCGACTGTATGGGCTCCCCCTTGAGATGACGTGGTTAAATTCAACATCGACGCGGCTTTTAGTGGAAGTTCAACATCAATTGGAGGATTAGTTCCTGATAGGAATGGCATTATTCTCCAATCCTTCTCAAGAAAGTTGGAAGGACACTATGATGTTGGAGTAGGAGAAGATTTAGCGGTGTATCATGCGATTTTTCTGTCGATTAAATGGGGCTTCTTCAAAGTGATCTTTGAAACCGACTGTCTTACCGTGTGCCAGAAGATGAATGCAGAGATGCAAGATTTATCGGACTTGGGAAATATTGTTGAAGATTGTCGTAATTTTTTAGCTTGTTTCTCTTATTTCATTTTCTTCTTTGTTAAGCGCAACGGAAATTTTCCGGCACATTTGTTGGCTAAAAAAGGGTTGGAGTTAGTAGGAAGTGTTTCTTGGGGACGGATATTAATTAAGGTTAAATGTTGTAAAGGACATGTTTTAATCTAAAATGGTTGAGAAAGACAATCATGTAGTAACACATGTACAAAAATGTAGTAACACGTGTAGTAACTGTCCTTCTCAGCCATTTAAGTTTAAAACTTGTCCTTATGGACTCTGACCCATATTAATTAATGGAATGGTTTTTCTCTTATAAAAAAAAAGCCTCCGACAAGCTTTTGAGAGAAGGGAGGATATTACCTGAGCTATTTTTAAGTAAATATTTTTCACACAACGAAATTTCTTAACACATGTTTTTTCTTTCAATTTAATCATTCAAATTTTTTCGCATATTTATCTAACCGAAATTTAGATAGAATGTTGAATTTTTTTCGGCCATAATTTTGTCATAATGTAATAAATATACTTTCTGAACAGTATTGGATATAGAAAACACTTAAATTCTGACTCAAATTAAGTCAGAATATTCAACCATATTTTGACTTATATTAGGTCGGAATAGAGGGTGATGAGTTTTATAAGAAGTTAAAGTATTTTTTCCTTACCGTTGTGACGCTGGCATGTTTGTTACACATAAATATAATTGAATAGAATAAAATCATGGGAATATAATATAATGAAATTGAATGTAATAAAATCCTATGAGTGGAATAAACTTATTTCGTCAATGCGGTTTGAATATAAAAGAATATAACGAAATAAATTTTATAAAATGTGACACGTTAATTGATAAGCAAGGCAGTGTCGTTGATTAAGGTCAGGTGGGTAAAGTATGCTATAATATGGTGCATATGGTATGATAAAGTGGAAGAGTAGGTGGGGTAGCCCGACACCACCACACACTTTACCCTATTTTACTCACACTTCCGTAAATATCACTCATCTTACTAAAATCACCCCACCGCACCGTTACTCACCCTACCCTATTTTACCACCCAACTTAGTATACCGCCCACCTACCCAAATCGTACCTCACCCTACCCTACATCGCCTTACTCTACTATATCTTACCTTATCACCATGCTATACCTTACATTCGTTACTCAACCTAATTAAACTCTATTTAACTGTTAGGAAATCAACGCGGGAACGCAGCGGAATTCAAAAATTTTGATTTCCTTTTCCCAAGATCGACTTCGTTTAAGCAATAAACGAATAAACTAAAGACGGCGGTTACCTTGGTTGATCTAAAAGATCGACGCTTTGACCGTCTAAGGAGAGTAGTTCAGCATGGAGCCGCCCAAGTGTTCGGCCTCTACCGCTAGTCCACACGAACAGCCCGCCGGAATCCCACCATGGATTGCTATCGGAAAACCCCGGTTGCTAGACCGGACTTTTTCCTCCCTCACAAACTCACTATAGGAAGCCCTCTCTTTCTTACACAAGAACTATGAGTTCTTGCAATTTTCACAAGAACAATTGCTCTTGGAATTATATGGTGTGTAAAGAGCTTGGCAAGCCCTCTTATTTATAGTGTAAGAGGCGCCCCCTATTGCTTGGAGTGGAGGAGAAGAAAACCTTTTTCCAATAAAAATAAGGAAAAGCAATTAATGTGATTTATCTCTCTTTCCATAATTTAATTTTCCAATATCTTATATTGAATATAAATTATATTATTACCATAAATCTATTTTTCTCAAAATCAATTAATATCACATATTAATATTATGGTAAGTCTATTAATTAAATTGCACAATCCAAGTGTGTCATACACACTTCAAAACTTGCGCCCCATATTCCATATAATTAACTTATGGAAAATCCTTTAATTAATATAATGCTATGATTAATTAATTTGCAAAATACATGTATATCATATATACATAATTTCGAAATTTATATGTGTATCAATATACATATTTAATTAATCATCATAATTAATATCTTGTATTATATTTATTCATAATAAATAAATATCACTATATTAATTTACCACTATAACCTTTATAGTCTCGAGATAAAATTTCCTTATTTGGTTATCATCTATAACCACATTTTAATCCGGCTGGATGTTCATATGTGTGTGACCCGATAGGCTTCCGAATATGTTGGCCGTAGACACAAAGTGCAAATTACAAAAATGCCCTTCATGCCTAACGATCACGGGATAGCGTATAGCAACACACCGTGACCCCCAATCATCGGAAGAGTCAAATGCAATGACTACTACCTTTCATGTGAAACAGTTACCGTGTAACTTACAATCCTATCGCTGTAACAATATCCATACGGTCGTACATCGAGTGTCAAACATTAACAACCGTATCTTATAATATGGATATCAAGCTCTCTCGAAGTAACACGTTTACTCCCACTTTGCAAAGATTCACGAGAACAAGACATTCCTTATAAGAAGGCCCTTTCGGATATTTACCCCTACTAATAGGGTACGCGATTCCCAGACGACCAATCATGTATACTCCGCATGCTTCAGTATCACACCCAATCACTACCGCATGATCGCCCCATGGCTAGAGGAAACCTCAATAGTGTCAAAGTATGACAATCCACACCGTGATGCCATGAAGACTCCGGTCCTAAGGATAATTACACAACCGCCACATAGTGTGACACTTATCTGTGTAAGTGGGTCAGTCTAACGTACGCATTCTCTAATACACGCCCACGTACAGTCCAAGTGTCTCTACACTTCGATAGACGAGATCTATCCCTGCCCTTAAAGACAAAAGACATATAATACGTGCTAGTCTATTTATACTATCAATGCCCTGTTTGATAGTACGTCAGCCTAGAGACATTTAAGTATCAAACTTATTTAAAGTGATTAGAGATCTCATCAACCATAATCACCTATCATGGTTTCTCTATCACAGTTTAATACTAAGGACGTTATCATATAGCAATTCATAATTGGTTCTTTAAAAGAATATATATATGACAACAGAAAAGCCATTTAATATATATATGTATAAACATAAAGAAATAGTACAAATGATCCGACCCGGTCGGATCCGGTCCAACCCGATTGGGTTTAGGACACTATTTCAACATTAACCTACACCACCTCACCATGCATAGCCACCTTACTATCTCGCACCTCGCCTCACCCTACCCCTTTAACCATCATGACCTACCTATCATCACCACAACATACCTTATCTCGGCTGGTGGTAATGCCAGGGCACCACTTGTATTACCAGAACTGCTTTTTATAACTTGGATGGAGATGATAAAAAAAACCTAAACATATTTTCATTCTTTTCGTACCCGCAAATTTGAAAAATAAAATAAAAATGTAACATCCCCCACCGTCCAGACCCGGAAGCCCCTCCCCTTCTCCCATCACTCCACCGTTCTCTTGGTCGGAGACTCAAAATGTTTGGGACGTTTGACTTTTCAACCGCTTACGAAAAGTCTAATTAATTCTTCGAATTTCATCAAATGATCTAATACTTTTTACATTTATGTAATTTAAGTTTCACTTTATCATAACCCTAATAATATTACATCAATTAACGAAATTCCAAGGATTAATTAGACTTTTCGTAAACGGCTAAAAAAGGAAATGTCCCAAACATTTTGAGACGGAGGGAGTAACATTGATTGTAAATTGCAGTACATTCATTTGTCAATTTTCTTTCACACATTCACATGGGTTCTTAATTCTAATTATACATGGTCCTCTCACATGTATAAGAATAATGAATGGCATGCTTGAGTATTTGAATGGCTTACAGTGTCCTTACATGTTTCCTCTTTCTTCATTCACTCATGTTTATTATGTAAGAATGAATGATATGCTTAGAGCCTTCGGATGAAAGAGAAAGGTTTTGCAAATTTTATTTGGGAAAGATAAAGGGGTAAAATAGATAATAAAATCATAATATAAACTGTTAGCCCTGAATCTACCAAAAATGACTTTAGCATTATCGGAACCCATATGTCACCCTATCTTACCCTAACCATCAACCACTGACCATACCCTACCCTTCACATCGTTTTACCTTACTCTGCCAAACACCCTACCTACTCACCACCATATCTTACCCCATCCCATTACACTTTTCATTGTCTCGTCCTACCCTATCCACCACCCATCCCATCCTACATCCCCACCATATTTTTTACCCCACCACATACCTAACTGTTAATAAAATAATATAGTACGGAGTAATATATTTGATTGTGATGTATATAAAGAGCCGTAAAGTCACAAACTCACAATATACTGTACAAGGAAGAAACAAGAGGGACATAAGGTAATTTCTCAACAATCGCACACGTTTTGTTACATCGAAAATTAGGTTATTTTTTGCCGTAGGCTGTAGCCCGCAACACCCGTTTCATTACATCAGCCTCCCATGGCCGGAGCAGCGAAGAAACTCTTTCAGAAACTCCCGAATCTAAGAATCGCATCTGCTATCGGCCACCGGAATCCACTTCCTTTATTGCCTCCTTCAATATATGAAGTGACCGGATTCGACAATCCGAATGCCCTAGTTGTTAATCCCGCTTCCAGCTGTTCAATTGAACCGGAAACTAACAAGAATGGTGCACTTGAAATGTATCCGAGTTTTTCGTTTGAATATCTCTTAAATCCATATTCCCCACCTGGGTACTGCTTATCTCAGCCGATGAAGTCGCAGAGTTTGGAATCTGATGAATCCAGAACTATGTGGGCTGATAGTGTGAAGAAGAAGAGAAAGAGGAAGATGAACAAGCACAAGTTGAGGAAGCTTCGCAGACGCATTCGTGGCCGATCTTAGATTAGGTGCTCTTCACATTTCCATCTCCCTTTTTTTGTTCTTGTTATAGGTGAATGGTCTGTTAGTTTAAGGTTCTTCGCTTTTGATTTTGAAGCTAAATTCTATTAGACTTCAATCCGTTTTAGTGAATTTAAATTCTTGAAGAGATATGAACAGCTTAAATACTCAGTTTTATTTTGCTGCTTAATGATTTAAGAAAGAAAAGGAGGATGCTGTTAAGTTTTATTTATGAGAAAGATGCTTCTATTAAGGCACTGAGATACAACATACTTTATTGTTTAGCTTCAACAGAACTCAGATGAACTGCTATTGGAATAAGGGTGTGTGTGTGTGTGTGTGTGGGGGGGGGGGGGGTGTTGGATCTTATTTAGAGGTAATATATTCTATAGGTTTGAGGGCATTCAGAGAAGAGTTGCAGGAAAATGGTTCTTACTTCTTATGCAATAAGTCAAGCTCGAGGTGTGATATTGTAGGCATCATGGGGCACTGACATTTGGATTTATTTCCCTTTTCTTTCTTATCGTATAGAATTAGCAGGATGTGAGGAATGCCTAAAGCTTTTAATAAGGCAATATACCCTACTGAAACCAAGTCTACTGTTATTTGTAACCGTTATTTTCTTGTTTGCATGTATTCTGTTTAAAAGTGAGGAATATGGATAATCTTGGTGATGATTGGGGAAGTTTGATGGGTAGAAACTATGAAAACTCTGTTTTTTTATGCTAAAAGAACTGCTAAAACATGGATTAGGGTTGAATTGCTATTATCATCTTCAATCTTGAATCTTTGATGGTTCTTAACATCTATAGTGAAACGAGGCTAGCTAAGTTGGTTGGTAAAGCTAGTATGTCAGAATTCATACAGAATTAACGGAGTTGATGATGTTTAATTCTAAGGGTCTTCAGAGTTCGTTCCATTTACTACATTTTGAGTAGCTGTAGTTTTCCAAATCCTAAATATAGGATGAACAAGTTGAATGTGTACTATCAGTCTATCACAGATGACAGCTGAGTGACTGCTTGCTCTCTATACTGTCCCACTTTAGGATTCAGTGAAAAATGTTGGGAAACATTGTGGGTGTAAATTGTCGGCTTCATCATTTTTGGTGTAATGAATATCTCAAACTTGTTTATGAAAAGTTTGTTTGTCATCATTAGCAGATTGGTTCGTTAAGGTATTTTGTATAAGCAAAGTTGATGGTTCTCTTATTGCTGCTGTCACTCTCAAGCTTTCGAGTGACATCTAATATGTGATTATGCAACTTGTACAGATTGCTTTTGGATTGGAAATTTTGAAATGAAGACCAGAAAGGATTCTACATACCCTGTTAGACAAAGTATTCTTTAAAGGGTGAAGTTGTTGAGGGAAAGAGCAGAGATGTAAACTATGTTGCTGCATTTCTTTCTTTCATCCAGTTTATTGGTATTATTATGATTGGGGGAGACTCTTTATTACACCGCATTGGTGGATGAGTGATGTTTGCATAAAATAAAAATGATCTTTTTATACAAATGTTTCTCATCCAAAGGTGCGGCGCAATAAGGAGTCTTGACGATAGTATTTTTTCATATAAAGGGTGTGGATGACACTTAAACATCGACTACTACCATTGCCATGTTTCTCCCAATTTTGAGTCCTTAACCGAGCTTCATTTACCATGGCCAAGCTCCCCCCCCCTCCTCCAACAATGTGTTTTATAACACAAGGATGAATGAATAAGTAGCTCATCAATTTTATGTTGCATGAAGCCTTTGTTTCTGTAGATACGCACGCAATTATAGATGATTGTCAAGGTACAATTGGTTTTCTCGAAGGTTGAAAGCCAGACCTTTTTGTGGTCTTCAATGTTAAAGTGTTGTGGGTCAGATCAAACCCTCGAGTAAGAGTTTAATTATCTGAACACTTGGAGTTGGACTACATAAGTATATAGGCATGTTATTGTTATGGTTCCGGATAACGGGCCTCCACTTTTGATTGAACTCAAAAGAAAAAAAATATGAATGGGTTTTGATTGATTCCGTAGTACTCCGTACTATTTAGACATGAGAAATGTGCACAAAACACGGATCATCATGGGAGATTCTTTGGCTCAAATACTATTTAGACTGTCAGAAAACGCTTGTTACGCATGAATAGAAGTAATATCAGAGTTAATAAATTCAAACGTAGTGCATTTTGCATGTACAAATTTTTGTGATAGCTATCAAACGGGTAATCCCTGCAGTAAAGACTTTTCATTAGAACGAATCGTCAGACGACAATCAAGTATATCAAAAGACAAAACGGTTGTCTTTTTTTTTATATTTATAAATGATGATCATTCGACGGTCCGTTCTAATAGGAAATCCTTGCATCATAATTTTCCCAATCAAACATTACATACATGACATATAAGGAATGTTTTTGTCGTATTAAGTATACAATGGCTCGATTTTTTCATTAAGTGTGATTCAATGTAAGGATGCCTTTAAAGGCACCACACAATTTTTACCGAGGCAATAGAACTCTATTAAAATTTGATGCGTACTTCAAGCACCACACATTTTTTTTTCTTCAAATGATAAATCTACTAAATGCATCAAGCATGAAAAAACCATTTATTTTATGGGACAATTAATAGTTAATCGTCAATTAAGATACATTTAAAACTATGTTAGGACACATTTAGAAATTATAAATCTACTAAATGCATCACGCATGAAAAAAACAATTTTATTTTATTATTTCCAAGGTATTTTGTTATATATAAACTAATCAATGCCTAAGTACAGAACTGCTGGATGTTAGGGTCCGGAAAACTGTTGGATATTAGTGTTCGGAAAATTCTCGGTCGGAGAACTGTTGGATGTTAGTGTTCGGAAAACTCTCGTGTCTAATTAGGGTTAGACCGAGAGAATCAAATTAGGGTTAGGCTCCGATAACCAAAACCAGAGCAGCTGCAAAGGAAATGACTGTACAGGAGAAATTAGGGTTTTGGCAATTAAAGATCCGGGGTTAAATTCGGATAAATTTGGCCTGATTGGAAACCCAGTTGCTTCCAAGTTTTCTTTCTTCTTTTTCTCGGATTCTGTATACCCAATTCCGGTGATGTCACCGATGGCGGACTTTTCACTGGCGGAGGCCATGCTTGCATCAGGGAGATCAGCAGAGAAGATGAGCCTCCCTACTTTACAATCCAAAATGAAGTGCGACCCGGAAGGTTATGAAACGGAGCTCCGATTAGTATACAGCCAGTTCAAGTCATCGGTTGAGCTTTTTGAGCAGCAAGCGGCGATGAGTTTCACCTCCGTCAGTGGCATATCTGCCGACCCTACTGTAGCCAAGGACCTTGGTGACCGAGCTATGTTCTTGGCACATGTCACTCCGTTTTATCCTGAACAGCTTTCTCTGTTCCCTGAAGAGCTCACCAGTTTGCTCCGTTCTTCGGCTCGTACTCTCCCATCTGGACTTAGGGTTCATCTTACTCAAGCTTTGATTCTCTTGATCAATAGAAAGGTTAGAATTGAAATTGGTTTACTTTCTGGATATTGATTGAAAATGGTTTATTACACGTAAGGAAAAAAATGTATGAAGAAATTAGCTCTCCTAATCCCAGTGAAATGGAAGGAAAACATTGTAATTGAAATTAGTTCAAATGAAATTTTTGGTCAATCCCTGAAGCTTAATATACTGTATCCATGACGCATACAGCAAACTGAAATCTCGCTCCACATTTCTATCCATGAACTTCTTGAGCTACAGCAAATAAGTCTGCTTACTTTTTCTTATTATCTTCACCCCAGACTGAAGTTTTCTCAAATTAGCCTTTGTTTTCTACTACTGCAAACTATGTCCAATGCCATGTTGTCTCAACCGTAAACACTTTTTGGGACCTTTCATGTTAAGCTTTCTGCTCACAGGTTTCTTAATCAGTTTCAGCATCAAGTTTTCGTGCTGGGATTGTTCAAAATTAATAACGTTATTTGGCAGGGAAGAAATTCAAGAATATTTCTGTAAATTTCTGAACCAATTTATTTGGTGGACATGACATAATAAACATCCTGCTGTTGTGTTCAAGGTGGAAGCCCATAACTTATCGTAAACATAGTTAGAAAATTGCTCTAGAGTGTTGTAGCGATATGAGAAGTTTCTCTGGTTCATGTTATTTGTTAGTGAATTTGACCGCTGTTGTGACTTTTGTATCATATGTACTGTGTTATATTTCAATGAAAAAAATAATCTCGTGTACACAAAAGCTGCAAAAGGTCTCTTGATGAAGTTTCACGTAGAACACACACCGAACATCTTGAGTTTTGTGATAGTTCCATATCTTGCTTAACCATAGAATTTTTTTTTGCTTGGCAGATAGTTAATATCGAGGACACGCTCGCGTTGTTTTTGGAACTTCAGGCTCTTGGAGACAGGACTCTCAAAAGTTTGGCATTCTTGCACGTCGTCAACTGTATTCGACGTATGAATCAGAAGCACAAGAATGATCCAAAGAATCGGGTACTTCAGAATGTCTTATTCACAATGCTGCAGGTATGGAATTTGCCTCAGATTTATTTGTCATTCTAAACGTCCTTAGTTGTATGGACTCTTTTTACCACTGCGGCATATCTCTGTTGGATAACAGCCCTTGGTCTCAAGGATGCTTATATGTTCCGCATTTCCTGTTTCTAGTCTTACAATTTTTATGCACACAATGATTACATTACATTGCTTGAACTATGTCCTCACGTCTTAAAGTGTTGCATGCATAGTTTAGACACTGGGACACAACCTTTATCTGTCATCTATTCGAATTCATTTCATATTGGTTTTAATCACCAGTTGTTCCTTGCCTTTTGGTTCAATGTGATAGCAAGAAGATGAAGCGAAGGCCAAAAGGTCTCTTGTAACCCTTTTTGACCTTCACAAAAGAAAGGTCTGGTTCGACGATAGGACAGCTAATGCTATTTGTAATGCATGTTTTCATGCGTCTTCAAGGTGATTAAGATGGTAGACAGAAATGATGATGGTTCCTATCTGACTTAAATGAAAATATTAACATTATATATTTTAACATTTCAGGATCATGATTTCCGCTTTGTCATTTCTTCTTGATTACGAGAAAGTTGAAAATGATAGCGATGACTCTGGCAGTGATGATGAGCCAGAAACTCCAGACCCTCAGATTATACTTAATAAAGAGAGTGTTTACAAGGTCTTTGCTTCTTCTATGCCTTTGTATGTTTAGCCTTCTTATATTGGCTTCTTAAAGAGTTTGGATTTATTTTGAATAGCTCAGACTGTAGATGCGTAATACTCTGACATGCCATTGTCCAGTAGGGCTGCATATGCTTTGTTAGATTGCTACACAATTAAAAAAGGTACAACATATATAGGCTTCGGGGATATAGACTGTGTTAGATTGCTACACAATTAAAAAAGGTACAACATATATAGGCTTCGGGGAGGGCATAGACTGTGACAGAGCGCAATGAACTAGGTGCTCTACATATCTGACCTCACATGGTCTGAGTAATGCTTCAGCGTTGTTGCTTCTGCATGTTTATCATGTCCTCCCCTGGACCAACCATAGATGGATAGCTTGTTGCACCTGGCTGCCCTTTTTATTTATTCTTGCCATGCTCTCCGTATGAAGAAAGGGAGACTTCATTGTCATTGCATATTGTATTCATTTCATCAAAATTTATTTCAAGGCAAAATAATGATACGAGTCATTAATTATTCAGGCAAGCCATAAAGGCACCACGTCAAGCAAGAAAAAAAAGAAAGCAAAGTTGCAGCGTGTCATTCGTGGTATGAAAAGGCAGCAAAAAAAATCATCCGAGAAGGACAATACGAGCTACTACTCTCCACTAAGCTATTTAAAGGATGCCCAGGTTGGGTTGAATACCTCCCATCCCTCTTTGGCTGCTACACATTGTTGTATATTTAAGATTGAAGTAGGGGTCTTAACATTTAACTATATTTTCAGGGATTTGCTGAGAAGCTGTTCTCATGCCTTCAGTCTAGCAACGAAAGGTTCCAGGTTAGCAGACTTCATTACCTTTTTGTAGGGGAAACATGAATAGTCTCTCTACCGTCTTGCACGTACTTCTCAGATAATATTTATCAACATATGCTATTTTTCTCTCATTAAGAACATAGCTTGGTTACTTTGTTTGCTGAACTAAATTTGCAGGTTAAGATGATGATGATGAAAGTGGTTGCCCGAACTGTTGGGCTTCACCGTTTGATTTTATTAAACTTCTATCCTTACCTTCAGAAATACGTGCAGGTGTTGCTCTGTCATTTGACTTCTTAAGAAGTTTATGCACATTTAAATACTTTAACTGGCTATATGTCCAATTAGCCCAAGACATGAAAAAGCTATTCTAGTTGTTTTCAACAAATGATATCCTGCTCTAGCGTAGTAATAATTACAAGCTGACCTAAAAGCTTTAGTGCTTTGAAAGAAGCGTAATTTATACATTTATAGACTTCAACAATTAGCTGTCATTGCTTGCAAAACTTTTATATTGATGTATTGTACTTCTTCAGCCCCATCAACGTGATGTGACCAGTCTACTTGCTGCAGCAGTCCAGGCCTGCCATGACATGGTATTCAAATTTCATTTTATGAGATGTTCACCCATTCTTTTCAATGCTGTATTCCCCTGTTTATCATATGCTAATACCTTTTTGTGGAAAGGTACCACCTGATGCAGTGGAACCATTATTTAAACAAATAGTGAATCAGTTTGTGCATGATAGATCTCGGCCAGAGGTATTACTTGAACTAGGCAATTCCCTCCCTGCCTCATTTTGTGGCTATAACTGTAGATCCGTTTATTTCACCTGATCTGTTATGTGCATTGCGACTTGTCAGGCTATTTCTGTTGGAATCAATGCGGTGCGTGAAATATGTCTGCGAATGCCGTTGGTATAAACATTTACAACTTTAGAGTACTTCAACTGATAATTTCAAATTTCATTTAAGCATTTCCCCGTGTAATTCAGTAGATGCATTATTTTGTTTATTTGTCAAGAAGAATCTGTTGCACATGGCTTTTTACATATTGTTATTCTCTTTAGTTGATGAGTGAAGATCTGCTACAAGATCTTGTGTTGTATAAGAAATCCAACGAGAAAGCTGTTTCTTCTGCTGCTCGCTCACTACTTACTTTGTTTAGAGAGGTATGTTGTTAGAGAATAATTATTCTCTCTTTCTGTTGGGCCAGTTTTTCTCCAGTAGAAACTTAATAGTTTGGTTTTAGGTTTGTCCTGCTCTTTTGGTGAAGAAGGATAGGGGTCGCCCTACCAATCCTAAGGCCAGGCCCAAAGCATATGGTGAAGTCAATGTGCCTTCCAACGTCCCTGGGGTTGAGCTGTTGGAAGATGATGACGGTGGCACAAGCGATGGGTCTAACAGCTCTTCTGATCATTTTAATGATGACCAAAGTGATGAAGGTGCCAGCGCTGCTGATGACAGTGATGCCGAAAGTGCTTCTGAGGGAGAATATTGCGGCTCAGATGATGAATCTGGCGACGGTACAGGTATTGAAGAAAAGCATTCAGAAGATCTTGAATGTCCTCCACATGATGGATCTCAGAGTGATTCCGATAACAGTGATGCTCCTACTGATGAAGAGGGTGATAATGAAGCCGAAGAAGAGTTTGAGGTATCTAGAGGTTCTGTTGATGGAGGTAGCAAGAAATCTAGACCAGGAAAAAGGAAGTATTCTGATATTGATGAACAAATTAATGTTGCTGATAAGAGTCTTCGAGCACTGAAAAGACTGACAGAAGCAAAGATGGGTAATGATTTGGAAGAAAACGATGGTATTTTATCGAATGAAGATTTTCGATTAATAAAAGAGCGGATGGTAGGTTGAACGACTGTATTCTTTTATGTCCGTGACATTAACTAGTATTTTCCTTTTCCTTTATTGACTGCCTTCAGTTTACAGGCTAAGAAGGAGGTAAGGACTGAATTATCAAAGCATGGATTTAAAATTCCAACTGCAGATCAACTTACGGTCAAAAGAGTTGATGCTTCTAAACTTGAGGTAATAATAAATATCAAACTGGCTTATTCATATTGTAGCACAAGGCTCTAATGATTTTAGTTCTGTGACTTTTTATAAGCATTTTGGTTTATAATTATGAAATCAGAGTAGGAATGGTGCAATGAATAGGCTGACCTTCAATGCCATAGTTGGTGTGAAATTGTATCTTTATCATCAGATAAAGGGGGGTGGGGGTGGGGGTGGGGTGGGGATAACATATTTGGGAAAAGTAGAGGGTTTAACCCACAGTTATGCAAACATGGCAACACATGATCCATATAGCCCAGAACCCGCTACCTAGTGAATAGGAGGTTTGGGTCTTGTTGATGTGTTCTTTTTTTTGGTCCTGTGGTTTACCAAATATTGTATTTTATTACATCCTCTCCTATGTTTGACAATGCAGGCTAACATTCGGAAAAAGTTTAGCAAGGAAGAGAGGCTGGAAATGATAAGAGCTGGAAGGGAGGAGAGAGGGAAGTACCAAGCTCGAACTGCTCTAAAAAAGAAAAAGGTACTTCATTCTATACAGATGCACAAATTACTCTTTGCTTCACTCTTTGTTGATATTCGGTTTGGTGACTCTTTAGTAAATAATAATGCTAAAGTTTATGTATTGCCGAAAATATGGAAGGAATGTCATTTATTTGTTAATATTCGGTTTGGTGACTCTTTAGTAAATAATAATGCTAAAGTTTATGTATTGCCGAAAATATGGAAGGAATGTCATTTATGTGTGATTTCTGAAACTTGTTATATACAATAATCGTTGCTGTGGTGGTTACAGACGGGTGGGTCAAGCAACAGGCAAAAGGAACACAAAAAAGCAATGCCTCTTGCTGCTAGGAGAGATAAAATAACAAAATCAAGGCAACAGAAAAAGATAAAGAATCAGCGTGCCGGCAAGCAATTCCGAGGTAGAAAGGCTTGGAAGTGAGTCTAAGGAGGAGAGTGTTGTGTTACAACCAAAACCAATAATCTTTTTTGATAGCACATTTTTGGTAGGGATTCTTTCTTTTTTTTTTTTTTTTTTTTTTTCATCTTTCACAACACCTTTTTTTTTTAACTTCCTCAATACGAAAACCTGGTCCGGTTTCCAGTTCCTGGAGGAGTTATTTTCGACATTAATTTTATCTTATTTATTGTACCCTTGACATATGAAACCTTATATGTGGAAATGGGGAATGGCTGTTAGGCCATAACTCTGTTATAATTCGGTCATGTACGAGCAATGTGAGATGATTTAGAAGGTTTTGAAGTTTATACTAAGTATTCATCATTGTAATCACAAATTCAATATATTGTCAAAATGAGTGTTCCTGGTATGTATCTGTTTTAATAGGTTTTTATCAAATATACAAGTCAATCCATGAGGTAAATAGGAGCAGACCCTTTTGAATAGGGCGCTGTTATTGGCTTATTGGCACCACACTCCGGGGTAAGTTCGACTTTGAATAGGTTGAAAATGTAAGTTCGACTTTGAATAGGTTGAAAATGTACAAAATCGAATGTTGAGCTTACATTCGATTTTTCAATGGCCCAATGCCGGGGTGGTGACAATAGCAAGTGGAATTATTAATTTCATATTTACAACCAAGATGTTTAGAAGCCTAGACTAGATGTTCAGAAGCTTCTAATTGGTTACACAAAAATGAATAACGACATTGGAATACAATGTGACTATACGATGACCAGATATTAGTTTTAATTATGTTATTTTACTAGTGTTGTAAAATAGTATTGTATTCATTATCATTATAAAATAATACAAGGAATAGTGGTATTTTTTTATTTTTTATTTTTCAAAAACGTACTTTGTATTTATTAATCAGAATTGGAGTAACCACAAACTGTACAACGACTCAAAAACAGCCCAAAAAGCTATATAAAACAAAACTAGTCTAAGGACCAAGCTAAACGAAGGTTTCTGGCCCTTTCAAACGTTTTAGCTACAAAACTATAGGATGAAGGCCTTTCCTCATCACAATTATGCTTCACCTTGTTCTGCCACAACCAAATACCATAGGTTGCTTCTTTACACATATATTTCCATTTCTCTCGTTCACTTCTTGTTAACTGGTTACTCTTCAAGTTGCATAGAATCCAATCTTTGGTAGTCAAAGCTCCAAAAAAGTCAGCTCTTAGAGTCTCAGCATCACATTCTGACCATATGTCTTTAGCCCAATGACAATCCCTCACTGCATGCAGAGTGGTCTCATCAGTCTCTCCACATAAAGTACACATAGGTGAGTCTGCAACATGCCTACTGTATAAAAGATCAACCACTGGTATAGCATTGTGAGCAATGCTCCAAATAAGGTATGTCCCTCTAGTTGGGCTTTTTACCTCCCAAATTGCCTTCCAAATTGACTCCGGTGCAGGTTGATCTGTTTGAGTTGTAAGGAAAGTGTATCCTGATGCCACATATATATTTACCATTTGGTCCCAGGGTCCACTTAGCTGTGTTCTGCTCCAAGTTCAAGCTTGTTTGTAGCTGACCAAAGGCTTTACAAATACCTCTCCAAGTTGGTGAAGAACCTGTTTTGGCCTGGCTGCTCAAGTTTTTATACTTATGAGATAATAAATTTACCCACAAGTCATCTGTCTGATTGATCAGTTGCCACACCAGTTTGCCTAACATAGCCACATTCATCTGTCTAAGTTTTTTGAAGCCCAAACCACCTTCCTGTCGAGTTTTACCGAGAGTATGCCATGCTATGGTATGCATTTTCTGTTCTTGATCACTATATCCCCAGAAGAATCTTCTATAAATTTTCTCCATATTATGCACATTTGTGATAGGTAACAACACAGGCTGCATTGCATAGTATGGCTAGACTAGAAAAATGTGTAGGACTGTCTCTACAAATAGCAAAAAAATTATTGGAGTGATAACGATGGTATTCCCCATACTCTTTCAAATCAATCAAAACTAAACCACCCCACAATATAAAAGGATAGCGTTACAAATCTGGACCAGACAAGCTAGACAGTAGGACATATGCATACAAGGACACGATGCTTAGGGTATTCTTATTAGAATCCCTATCTCTATCCTCACATATACTATTAAAAAATACATATCTCCTTAGATGTGTTAATCGCCCCCTTTTAAATTCAAATTTTACTCCCCCCCCCAATCACATTATCCCCTCCCCAATATATTTTTTTAAAAATTTTGTATGTAAATTTTTATTAGGATGATAACTTTTATTTAATAATTTATTTTATAATAAAATTTATATTTTTGAAATCTATTAAAAAATATCTATCAAACAAGTCTAATATTGAATATGTAATAATGTATTAAAAAATTATGTTAACGGATCTAATATAATAATTTATTTATTTATATTATTTAGTTGAATCCGTTTAAATTTCAACGGATCGAATATAATAATTTTATCGAATCCAACTATATGTTTCAACGAACACTAAAAAATCAAACCTCATTTATAGAAATAAACACAAACAAACACATAATTAATCTAATTTTCCTCCGAAATGTCGTCCCGGTGGATCCATCTGCATTACATCGTACCACAATTGAATACGTGCTTGATAATAATGAGCCCATCCGTCTGATTCGCCTGATAATTTCCATTTTAGGATGGGTGGTACAGGGTAATTAGGGTACAAGAAAACTTGTACAAAGTGATTTCTATTAATACGACCGATAGCTATATGTTGTCGCTGGGTAACTGGAACTGGCTGGGACCTCAACGGCAATTGAGTATGACAAGCCGTAGCTTCCCAATCGAATGTGTGCACTACAACATTGTACGCTGAAGCTAAAACAGCCCCGATTGGTGCAACATCGTACCAGAATAACTCTGGTGCTGATGGTTCGAAATATTCAAGTCTTCTTAGTATCCTTGATGCCCAATCTTCATGAAAATAAAGATTATCATATATGTCCCGCTTTGCAACATCTCTTGCATAAGGTCCGGTCGTACACGAGCCCATTGGTCTTCAGAACCATGGAGTAGCACAGCTATCACTCTGAATCCACAATGACCATCGGCTTTGACATCTACACAGTGGGAAATATAACGCTGATACCGCTGAGGAAAATTTTGAATGAGGGAATCCCTCATATTTCTCCCTTGTGATTTTGGAATATGTGGAACCCCTGTTTCTGCAGTGGAGAATGAGAAGAAAGGTCTCCGGTCGTTGTTCTGCTCATCTTTTCTTCTAGGTCGACCCTTTTGTTCTGTGTTGTATGATGGGGGTCGAACTGTGCAACGAGATGGATCTGACATGTCGATAAACCTATCAATCATAGCATCACGACTAGAATGATCCATTTCATTTAATATTTCAAAAAGATTAGCTGCTTTGTCAGGTTGTACTCCATCGTCGGTACACTTAGGGACTTGCGTGGACAACTTACTCCAGTGCACGTGGATAGCATTTTGTGGAATTGGCTTGCCCATAAAACGATACAGTACAATATCGTGAGCACATGGCAATCCATGTGTCAATTTGATCTTACAATTGCAATTCTCTCCTTTGTAGGGTGGAAGTTTTTCAGCACGTTCTATCTGCTTACCAATTAATTGCATTGCATTTAATGAAATGCGACCTCTGATTTCACTGTAAATGTCATCGTGTAGATGTTTATGTCGTGGAATGTTGAGAGATTTCTGGAACGACTTTTTAATACTCCCAAATTGATTGTCCAACATCTTTTTTATTTTCTGAAAAGACGTTGAAAGTGATGCCGAAGTATCCCCGAAATATCCTTTGAGCCTCGCATGTGCAGACTCCACCCTGTAATTTATTAATACAACGTGTTAAATAGGGAAGGGACATACAATATTATTTAGCGTAGTATATATAATGAATAAATAGAAGTTATATGGAAGTTACCTTTGACTTGAATGACTATCGAGATGCATAACATTGTTTACATATGCATTAACAAATCGCTCCTTATAAGGACATAACCACGTATTCCAAAGGTAATTTATAGCACGATCATATTTTGAAAAATCATTGAGCATGGCATTCCACCTCAAATTCAAAGTCTCCGGTGTCGATGAATGAATAATCGATTGCCATGCATTGTAAAATTCTTCCCATCTCGTACCAAGCATAGACTTGCAATTCTTCATTACACACTGATTTATATGCCAAATACAGAGAATGTGATGTGTGGAGGGAAAGCATTCTTCAATGGCATCAATAAGCGCTAGATCCCTATTTGAAACAATCACTGATGGCAACACAGCTCCTTTTTTTACCATCCATCTCTTTAATGTATCCAATGCCCATGTCATTCGCTCTTTTTTCTCATTACTCAAATATGCAAACATAATAGAAAAGGTTAGCATTGTGGATGTGATACCCACAACCTCTAAGAGCGGTAACCCATACTCATTAATCTTGTACGTGGCGTCCATAATTAACACCGACGAAAAATTGACAGATAACTCTAGCTTGTAGGATGAACCCAAATAATATCTGTGATCTCATTGGTGTGTTCATTTTTCAAATAGTCGTATGCGTGATTTTTATCATTTAATTCTTTTAAGAGGTATCCAACTTCAGATAAACCCCCTAACTGCTCTTTCTTGTACATTGCCTTCACATTGTATATACTTCTGATTCCCGTAGTAATTGACGGGTCTTGTTGTTTCATAACACTAAGTATTTCTCGAGGAGCAATGCTATTGGCCATGTCACGCACTAATTGCTTCTGAGTTGCAGTCAACCTTGAAGGATACTCATGTCCTTCAAAACACTCAGCTGGTTCATGGTTATGAGAACCATTAACAACCTTCAAACCCCACATCACACCGTCTGGGGGTTGTGCTACACCACGAAGTTTAAATGGACAATTACATTTTTTCGTTCCAGTATCCCTTTGCATTGTATGCCCTTCGGGTGGAGGTCTGTACAATCCTCCCCTTTCACAAATAAGAACGCATCTTGGCATTTTTCCGCCAATCATTTTACAAGATTTATCTATAACAATCACAAAACCATTTTTCTTACCAACACTCCGTACCCTATCTAACATAGCATCTCTACTTTCAAATATCTACAAAAATAGATGAGTATGTATAAACACAATATTATACAATAAAAATCAAAACAAGTAACGAATATGAACAATAACAACAACAATAACTAACCTGGTCAGTCGTAAATTCGGATGTGTAATCACGCTCATGATAGTGGACGCTCTCCCCACTAGGACGCTCTCCCCACTAGGACGCTCATGGTATTGGACGCTCTCCCCACTAGGAACATCATTCGTAAAATCGTTTCCAAATGCCCAACTACCCGAAAATGAGAAATTGTACTGATCCATGATTTTCTATTATGAAATACGAAAATTCCTCTTGAGGATATTTTTTTTTCAAAGTTAGAAGATGTGGTGAAAGTTATGATATAATACATAAATATATATATATATATATATATATATATATATATATATATATATATATATATATATATATATATATGATTGAAGATAAGAGATATTGAGAATTGGATTGAAAGAAGATTAGATAGTATGGGCTTTGATGGGAAATTGGGAATTGGAGAAGAGGATGGGATAAGTATGGGCTTTGATGGGAAATTGGGAATTGGGGAAGAAGATAGGATAAGTATGGGCTTTGATGGGAAGTTGATGATTGAAGATAAGAAAATTGAGAATTGAGGATTATAACTTTTATTGAAGATAAGTGTACTTATTATGATTATAACTTTTATTTAATAATTTATTTTATAATAAAATTTATATTTTTGAAATCTATTAAACAATACCTATCAAACAAGCCCAATATTGAATATGTAATAATGTATTAAGAAATTATTTTAAAAGACCTAATATAATATTTTATTTATTTTTATTATTTAGTTGAATCCGTTTAAATTTCAATGGACCGAATATAATAATTTTATCGAACACTCCGTACTAGGAACATCATTTGTAAAATCATTTCCAAATGACGAACTACCAAAGAATGATGAATCGTTTCCAACTGGCCAACTATCTCCACTAGGAACATCATTTGTAAAATCATTTCCAAATGACGATCTACAAAAAAATGATAAATTGAATGAATCAATGTTATGAATTACGGAATGTGACTATCAATACTACACTCGTTTTATTGATTTTATTTACTAAATTTTAACAACATAATAATATAAAAAAATACGTGTTAAAAATTTATACAAAATTTTCAATTATAAAAAAAACAATAAAATATAAATTAAGTTTAAAAAAAATATAAAAAAATTTGTTATTAAATTTAATAAAAGAAAAAACGAAAAAAGAAAAAGAAAAAAAAAAAAAAAGGATTTGATCGGAGCAAACTGAGAAACTACCAATATCATGAAACTTTTGCAAAAGTTCCCGGTAACGGAGCCACTTGACGGGTCTGTTTCCGTCAGGTTATGTACGAGATGGATTTGAGGGAGGATATCTGGCCTTTTATGTGTAGTTTCCCGATCTGCGAGGGCGTCGCCGCCATGCTGAAATGTTTTCCGATGGTGGTGATGATTTGATATTATTTGCTAATAAATGATAGACATAAATGTAAAAGTGCCCAGGGTAATAAATATGAAAAAAGCCAATCTCTCATTAATGTCAAAGAGGGGGTATTTATAGGGAAGGGATAAAGTTATAAAACCTACACGTGTTTAGCGGCGCCGGTGCCCGACGGGTTGGCGGTTGGCGCCGCGCTAAGTCTAAACTTATAAACTTAACCCGATATTAAAGTTCTATAAATAGGCCCGCAATAGTGCGAGGTGGCCCCCTAATGTTGAAGACGTCGGCGGGATCATCCAGGTGTTGGCGGCATCGCGTAGTCTTGTGCGAGGAGATAGTTTGACTTGCTCTCTCAAGTGAGTTGACCAGAGATAATGGGACCGTGTCAGGTTCCGTATCATCAATGGCCCCTTACTCTGCGGTGCAAGGTACTGCGGCGTGGAGTGATTCTTCTGGTCAAGGAACCGTTTCTTGCGGACACCGTGCGGTGGGTGGGAGCGTACACACTCTTGAAAGACAAAAGCGAACACCCTTGGAAGACAAGAGCGAACACTCTTGGAAGACGGATCGAGCGGGCTCGTGATCAAGCGCACAAACATGGAATGCCTCATCAAAACCTTACTTAAGAAAAACCCAGTGGGAAAAAATCTTAGGTAAGGGAAAAGAGTACATCCTGTTGCTACGAAAGATCTCGGGGCCGCTCTTATTGTGAGGTGAGGACTGGATCGGGGCGGCGCTCCACAAAGTTGATGCAACAAGAAAGGCGTGCCAATCACTACAGGCGGGTTTCCTCCTCCTAGTACGCACTTGGGGCGGTTAGGAGTCGTCAACGCGCTTGGCGGTTTTGCTGACAATCTTGTGCAACAAGGGAGCTGACCTACCAGGTCGCCAGTCTCTCATATAGGGGGAGATCTTCGCTCATCTTGGATTTGAGCAGGCGGACTCGGTGGTCGTAAGGGATCCAATTGAGATGAAAGACGTTTTGCCATTCGTCCCAGACTGCATCGATCATGGCCCCTTGGCAATTTCCACTTCGGATCAGGCGCCTGAATCTTTTGAATAGCTCATTCTGCGTGGCCTGGGCATCCATCCGCCGATATATTCTCTTAATCCTCCGACGAGCTCGTCGGATCTTGGATTTGTCGAGCTCGGCCGCTTCTTCTTGCTCAAGCTCTTCAAATATTGAAGCTAAAGGGTCAGCATCTATGTTGGAACCCTGTCCTGGTTCTATCACTGATGGGCTATGGAAGAGATGAAGATTGGACTCCAGGTGCTCAGTGCCTCTGTACTCCTCGTCATGTTCATAACTTTCGAAATCCGATTGAGACATTGTGTGTTTCTTTGGATTTTTGGATAGAAAGAGGAAGAGTTCTTGTATATGATCTTGAGTGGTGTTGAAACGATCGGTATTTATAGAGGAAGGTAACTTGTTCGAATGGTTTGCCATAATGAGGGGGAGACAAAGCGATGGAATCTGAAGAGATGTTCGTAAAAGCTGATAGACGTAATTGCGATTATCTAGAGCTTGTCATTATGGCGTGTCATATGAAGAGACTGTTATTTATGAGGGATAATTTATAGGCTGTTCATTACTCAGAGTAGGCTCAGTCAGGGCCGACCTACTAGATACAGCTAAAACCTCGGGAAGACCATCAATGATGACGTTTGAATCGTTCTATTTGTTAGGATACTTGATAGATATCAGTGAGGAATAGTAGTGATACCTGCGGAATGCCGTTGGATGAGCGCAGAGCAGAGCGGTTTTGATATGTTGAAAGGGGCTGTTATGGTCGTCGCGACCGCGGCTTGGGGTGCACAGCATGGGACGATCCGGATATGCTGCGAAGAGCTGTTCTGATCGCCGCGACTGCGGCTTGAGATGCACAGCATAGGACGATCTAGATATGCTGCGAAGAGCTGTTCTGATCACCGCGACTGCGGCTTGAGAATTGCGACGTGATTTATCCGTGTTCGCGGTCTGACCGAAGTCGACGGGTATCCTTCTCACTTTTTCCATGATCATATTAGCGAGGCCGTTTTGATCGGCCCGAGCTCAAACTGCACTGGGGAGCTACCTTCGGTGGCCTGCCACGTGTGAAGATATGAATGGGCCCCCGAACGTTGTGTCTTATTTAAACGTGACGTCCTTTCCGTCTGACAGGGTGACGCTTCGTTTACGGGTTGCGACGGCTGGTAATGATGAAACTTCACTCGCAGCGCTATTTTCGGATTTCAAAACGTTGCATCGATTCTTGAAAACTTTTCGTTTTCCCGCCCAAACCCGAACCATCAGATGAAACAGATCTCAGCCGTTGCTTGGTAGGGTGTTTGTCTATTTAAAGAGAAGCTGTCTATCCATTTACCACTTTTTTGCAAAATCCCTTTTCTTTCTCTTCCATTCTTCGATCAAATCCCCTTCATCAGTTCAAAAGTTGAGAGTGTTTTACGACGATTTGAAGCAAGGTCTCCTTGATTCTAGGGTTGTGTTCGTGATCGGATTCTGACGCACTGAGTTTCTCACAGTTGTCGAAGCAGTATCCTCTATCTTTCCGATTTCTTGATAATCATCTTGCAAAGGTACCATCTTTGGCTGATTAAAGATCTTTTCCTCTTTGATTGTTGTTTCTGTAGTTGTTTTGAGGCCTGCTAGGGTCATAGGCATGTTTTTGATCGGTAGGAACTCGGATTTTTGAGGTTCTCTAACCTGTGATAGAATACGTATGCTTAAGCCCTCTTTTTGTGAATTTGATGCCTTTAGGGATTAGAAAGCAATTTCCCACTTCTTGTGTAGTATTCGATGTCATGATCCCGTTTCCCCCTGTGCTTTTGACTGTGTGAAAATGGGGGGCGGCGTCGACCTGATCGAAGTGTTGATCAACCTCTCTTCATTTTGCAGCATGTCGCACAGCGGGGATGATCTTGGCCTTGAAGGACTCAGCTATGATGGCGACGCGGCTGAGGAGAGGGCTAGCGGCGAGGCCTCTTCACAATATGGGGGAGGAGATTCGCGCTCAGAGGCTAGCGAAACCCGTGGGCTCCTCATAGAGAGGGGTACTCAGCTGCTTTCTAAATCCCTGCAGCATTTGGTCCCCCGAGGACGGGTTACAAGGACCGCTGGCGAAAGAGTGCAGGCGGCGACTGCATCAAGGCCGCCAAGACAAAGGCGGGGGGCTGGAGGAGGCAGCAGGCCATCTAGATCCGCTCCCCAAAAGGGGAAAGTAGAAATAAGCTTTTTGACTGATGAGTCTCTGAAGGAGATTGGCCGACTGAAGGCTATGCACCAAGCGGTTGCTCCAGAATGGCAATCTTTGTTGGCGGGGGCCCCTGATTTTGATACTTCCATTCGTACCCGCTATCAAATTTCTGACGATTATCATTTCTCTCCCTGTTTAGATAGCAAGTAGAATACGTATACCTGCGATCGTTCTATTCTGGACCAGTTGTACATTCCTTTCGATAGTTTTCTGGCCGGATTTAGGCCTCCCTTTGACCCCTTTTTAGTGGAGGTGATACAATTGCTGGAAGCCTTGCCAGCTGATTTCCATCCCAACGCTGTGCGGACCTTGACGGCGTTCATCGTGACTTGTCGCCTGAACGGGATTGAGCCTTCTTTGAGTTTGTTCAAGGAGTTTTATAACTTCGTTGGCACCCAGACCCCCGGCCAAATAAGTGTGAGGGCACGCGATGGGAAACTTCGCCCTTTCTACCCGGAAGACAATAAGGTCTATGACTGGAATCAAAGGATAATGCGGGTACAATCCAGGATTGGGTGGCCTTTCCCGCGCTTTGGACATCGGGTCGTTCGAAAATTGGACGCTGATTGGCTCAAGAAGAAAGTAGCCCGGGTGGTTCCCGCTGCGAGGCCTGAAGAAATAGAGACCATCAAGGCCCTTATAACCTCGGCGGGCAGATCAGCTCAAGTCCGCATGATTAGTGTTCGCATGTTGACGAACCTGACCTTAGGTACCGCGAGGTTGGCCGGGATTGCGGGTTGTTTGATTCAGGGGGTTTTGCCTATCGTAGATATCCCCTTTCCTACTGCAGAGCGAAGCGATCCTGATTGGGTCGGTGAATGTCATTTGGGGCAGACCTTTCCGTTTTTGTGTGAAACATGCGGCGGTGACAGTTCGATTCGCCATGGTAGGACTACTTTGGTTTTCATACTTTTGTTTTTGCTAACCCAAAAATACACAAGCCTGGGTGCGGGCTCGGGGCGGCCCCGGGCACATTCCCCCTACTCCTTTTTTTTTTTTTTTTTTTTTGACAAGGAATTTTTCCTTTTTCAGAGATGCCTTCTTCAGGTCTTCGCCGAACCACTAATGCTGCTGTTGCTGATGCCGAAAAGAGGGCGCGGCAAGAGGAGTTAAAGAAGGTGGAGCCGTCTGTCTTGCCAACCGTTCATGTCGGCATAAATCAAGAAGTAACGATTGCTGAGGCGGGCACTGGGGCCGGAGCGACGTCTGGAACTATTGCTGGAGCGAGGCCTGGAACATCTGGTGCGGGCGTCCTGATTGAAGAGGCTCCTCGTATACAAACAGAGGGCCCTGGATGCCGCCGTGAAAAGCAGCTCGTAGAGGGTGAAGGAGCTGTTGATACCCATCTGACGCGCAAGAGGTCTAGAAAGGAGCCCTTTGTTGTTGATCTGGAAGGCTCTGATCCTCCCTTTGATGTGCAACCTCTTTCCCGTTCAGCTTCGCGAGACCGAGCACCAGCGGGGACCTCGGCGGGCCTTGATCGGCCAATATATTTTGATCAAGCTTTCTGTGCCGATCAGTCCGCACCTGCTTGGGCTAATAAGATGCGGGCTGCTCTATCAGCGGTGCCTCCTTTTCCCCTTCTGAGCAGAAAATGGAGTAGCGAGGCTCGTGAGGCTGTGGGAGATGGGCTGCTCCGAAGAATCGCTCCTACCCACGCCGGAGTTGGTCCTTTTGACGCAAGGCAGGCCATGATGTCTGCCATTTCTGAGTATGGGATGTCCGCGCATAAGGTACCAGTTTTTGTTTTGTACAAGTTTGCCTTTATTCTTCATATACTCATAGCACTTTTCTCAGGTTTCCCGCTGCATGTATGCCGCCTTGGAGACGGTGGAGAAACTGATGGATAGCGAGCGGCAAACGGGTGAACAATTGGCGCAGAGGGAGCAGGAGAAGCAAGATCTTGTGAAGTTGATGGATGAGATGAAGGCCAAAGTTGAGGAGGCCAAGGCTTTGGTTGCTAAGGAGAAAAACTCGGCGGAGCGTTTTGCGGAGATGGAGCGCAAACTAGCCGCTGCGGAGACCGATCTTCGAACCTGTCAGGGCGAGCTTACCACTGAGAAGAACTATCGTAAGAAAGTGGAGTCGGCTCTTGGGGCGCGCGAAGAGGAGCTCAAGGCTGCCAAGGACGCTGCCGCTGCTAGTGCTGCTGCCGCTGAAACCGCCACCCAGAATGCGGAGATTGCTAATAAGAAAGCTGAGGCTCTTGCGGCGGAGATGCAAACCAGAGTTGAGGGCGCTATTGCTGAATATAAGAATAGCGACGAATATTGGAAAGATCTGGGCGATAATTATGACCAAGGTTGCTACCATATGGCGAGATGCGTCTACCGGTCGATGAGCTTGAAGAGGCCCCCGACTTTACATGATATGGCGGCATGGACACAGGAAAACTCCTTCAGCGCTGATCTTGTTCCCTATCATCCGGAAATTCCGTACTCCGAAGAGGAAATGGCTGAGTATAACCAGCAATGTGAGGCTAACGGTTTGCCGGTGGCGAGCTTTCCAGCGACGGTCGAGGGAAATATGCGATCCCATTCAGGCAATCTTAGATGGGAATCAGGTGGCTCCAGGTGGTGAGGAGGGGGCTCTTGCGGCGGAGATGCAAACCAGAGTTGAGGGCGCTATTGCTGAATATAAGAATAGCGACGAATATTGGAAAGATCTGGGTGATAATTATGACCAAGGTTGCTACCACATGGCGAGATGCGTCTACCGGTCGATGATCTGGAAGAGGCCCCCGACTTTACATGATATGGCGGCATGGAGACAGGAAAACTCCTTCAGCGCTGATCTTGTTCCCTATCATCCGGAAATTCCGTACTCCGAAGAGGAAATGGCTGAGTATAACCGGCAATGTGAGGCTAACGGTTTGCCGGTGGCGAGCTTTCCAGCGACGGTCGAGGGAAATATGCGATCCCTTGTTCAGGCAATCTTAGATGGGAATTAGGTGGCTCCAGGTGGTGAGGAGGGGGCTCAGCATGGAGATTCGGAAGCTGGCCATGATTCCGCAAGTGTTTGATTTTTTGTAATGAAACTTTGAAAATTTGTTAAGTTTGTTGGCTGATGTGGGGCTCGCCACCCTGATAACTTTAACATTTGTTTTTCCTTGTACAAACATTGGGGCCGCTGTGTGGCCCTCTTTTTATGCCATTTGCTTTGATAATTTGAGCTTTTGTTTTGCTAACCCAAAAATACACAAGCCTGGGCGCGGGCTCGGGGCGGCCCCGGGCACATTCCCCCTACTCCTTTTTTTTTTTGAAAAGGAAAATAAGCCCATATCTAGAAAAGGGAGAAAAACACACAAGTGAGATAAAAAATAAAAACTTCAAAAATCGAAGAGATTACATGTAGTATCTCTTGAGGTTGTCGGCGTGCCAAGTGTTTTCGTATTCGCGGCCATTCCGATCCTTGAGATAATAAGTTCCCTTTTTCACTTCGCGGGATATTTGAAGAGGTCCTTCCCAGTTGCTGTCTAACTTCCTGGGTTTGTGTCCCGCCGCTTTGCTTTTAATTAGCACGAAATCTCCTACTGTGAAAAAATGACGGCGCACCTTTTTGTCATGATGTCGCTTAGCGGCCATCTTGAAGTTGACCAGACGAGATGCGGCTTGTATTCTCTTTTCTTCGAGTGTGTCGAGATCGAACTCTCGAGAACTAGCATTGTTATTTTCGTTGAAATGAGATACTCGAATACTTGGCAAAGACATTTCTACTGGAGTCATTGCTTCCGAACCATAAGTTAGAGAGAACGGGGTTTCTCCTGTTGTTGATTTTCTAGCGGTTCGAAGCGACCACGGAATGGCAGGCAGTTCGTCAACCCATTGGCCTTTTTTACCATTCAACGTGCGTTTCAGGCCTCTGAGAACTTGTTTGTTCGCATTCTCTGCTTGACCGTTACTTTGCGGGTAGCTGACTGAGGACGTCGCATGAATGTCGCCGTGCTCCTTACAAAACTCATCAAATTTGGATCTGAATTGTGGTCCATGATCTGATATGATGGTTCGAGGTACTCCGAAACGAGTCCACACTTGATCCATGAGGAAGTAGATAACTTGGGAGGTAGGGATATCCCTGAGCGGTTTGGCTTCTATCCACTTCGTATAGTAGTCAGTTGCTGCTATAATATACTCGCATCCTCCTCGCCCTTTGGGCATTGGTCCGACAAGGTCGACCCCCCATTTTTCGAAAGGCCATGAAGCGGTGACTATGCTTTGTTCCACAGAAGGTAATCTCGGTATATCCGCGTATCTTTGACAAGGATCGCATTCTCTGACAAATATATCCGCATCTCTCAACAAGGTAGGCCAATAATAGCCTGCGGTGATCACCCTCTGCGCAAGTGTGCGACATGTTGGTTGTCCACCGCATACACCTTCATGAAGTTCGCGGAGGATACCAATTACTTGTTCGGGTCGAGTACATCGAAGCAAAGGTTTAGAGAAAGATCGCCTGTAGAGTACCCCATTTTGAATGACATACCTCGCTGAACGACGTGCTAAAGTTCTTGCTTCTATTTTGTCTGAAGGTAGAATTCCATGCTCAATGTAATCTTTGACCTCATCGATCCAACAACGTGAAGCAGGTTGAATTTCCATGACTTCACATCTGTTTATGGCAGGCTCCTCCAGATATTTCAGAGGGATGTCGGGAGAGATTGCTGCGTCAGCGTCGGATAATTTGGATAGGTAGTCAGCTCTTAAATTCTGAGTTCGTGGAATATAAGAGAATTCGCAATAACCGAATTGTTGGCATAGTTTACATACGAGATCGATGTATTGCTGTAACGTTGCGCAGTAAATCTTGTACGCTCCTTTCACTTGGTTGACCACCAACTGGGAATCGCAAAAGACCTGTATATTTTTCACATTCATTGCGATGGCGAGCTCGAGTCCTGTGATCATTGCTTCGTATTCTGCTTGATTGTTTGACGCCGTGAAATCGAAACGAAGTGCTTTCTCAATTTCCTCGGACGTCCCAGGTTCGAGTAAAACGATTCCGGCACCGCAGGCTCCCACACCGCTAGCACCGTCTACGAACAACTCCCAACAGTGGATGGGCCTCTGAGGGCCGCTAGATGCCGATCTGTCGAGTGTGTTGGAGGTAGGGGAAGCGGGTAGTGAGGTTGCGGGCTCGTTAAAACTCGTCTCGAGTATGAAGTCCACCAATGCTTGTGCTTTGATTGCTTTCCGAGGCTCGTACTTGATGTCGAATTTTGTGAGCTCGATCACCTATTTCTGGAGGCGACCGGCGAGATCTGGCTTTTGCAACACTTGTCGCAATGGACTATCCGATAGTACAATTATCGTGTGCGATGAGAAGTATGCGCGGAGCTTTCTAGCCGCTATAACAAGAGAATAGGCTAACTTTTCTGCATTAAAATAGTGACCCTCAACAGGACTGAGAGCCTTAGAAACATAGTACACGGGCTTTTGGAGGGATTTTTCAAGAGAGCCATCCTCTTTTACAAGAACTGCGGCAACAGCCCTATCTGAAGCTGCTAAGTACAAATAAAGTTGATCGCCTATAGTAGGACTTACTAGAAGAGGTGGGCTGACCAAATATTCTTTGAGCTCCCCAAAAGCCTTAGTGCATTCTTCAGTCCATTCGAAACCCTTGCTCCCTTTCAAAATTTTATAAAAGAAAGGCACCTGTCCGCGGATTTTGAAATAAAGCGTCCCAAGGCGGTGATCCTTCCATTCAGCCTCTGAATCTCTTTCACTGTTTTCGGCGGTGCCATGTCCAGGACGGCCTTGATTTTCTCTGGGTTGGCCTCGATGGCGCGTTGTGTGACCATGAATCCCAGGAATTTTCCAGCCTTGACTCCGAAAATACACTTCATGGGATTTAGTTTCATATTGTTTTTTCGTACATTCCCGAAAGTCTCTTTTAAGTCGGTGATGACGTCCTCTTCGCTGGACTTGATAACCATGTCATCTATGTATGCTTCCATATTGCGACCTATCTGAGAGCAGAATACTTTGTTGATCATTCTCTGAAATGTTGAGCCCGTATTTTTCAAGCCGAAGGGCATCATCTTGTAATAGTACATGCCTCCGCCCGCTCTGAACGCGGTGAGCTGCATCTCTTCCTCTGCCATGCGGACCTGATGATAACCGGAATATGCGTCGAGGAAACTAAGGCTCTCGAAACCAGCAATGCGGTCAACCATCCTATCAATGCGGGGTAATTCATAAGGATCTTTTGGGCATGCTTTGTTCAAGTCAGTGAAATCCACACACATTCCCCACTTGCCGATGTGTTTCAGAACCATGACTACATTGGCGAGCCAAGTCGGATACTGTACCTCTGCGATAATATCTGCTGCTAGTAACTTGGCGATTTCTACTTTGACGGCCTCCTCTTTTTCAATCGAAAACTGTCGGGCACGCTGCTGAATTGGTTTGAAGTTGGGATCCACGTCAAGGTGGTGAAGTGCGACCTCCGGGTTAACGCCGCGCATGTCTGTAACTTCCCAGGCAAAGGCATCCAGATTTTCTTTCAATACGTCGATCAGGGCGGTTCTGTCCGAATCACTAAGGTGTGCCCCGATTTTGATTTTTTGGTCGGGGTACATCTCATTGACATTTACTTCGACAAGCTCTCCCTCTGCTTTGAAATCGGGGTCGTCTCGCATTTGTAGAGTGTCACAGATAATATCCATTCGTTGCCTTGTGGAAGGCGGCTGGGGATTAGAGCTTTGTCCCCGCCCGGAGAGAGCTTCCAGCGCTCTTTTTCTTGCGTTTGCTTCTAACATGACTAGGGATTGGTCCCCTCCGGAATCAATTGATCCTGCGATGTTGAAAACCACCTCAGATCTGTTCAAAATTGGGGCTTCTTCCAACAGATTTATTGAATTTGTAGTGGCTAGGGTCGTTTCTACAGGCGCGACGTGTGGTACAGCGTGACCTTGTCCTAGCACACCTTGTAGAACTTGATTTCGAGTTCTTCCCGACCCTGCCTTTGGCTTTGTTAAATGATCCAGGTATGTTTGTGGTCGACTGATCGCCTATCCGATCTTGCCGTTTTGTGTGTAAAATTTGACCCGTTGATGCGGGATGGAAGATACCATTTGAAACTTACGCATTGCGGGTATGCCCAAAATTATGTTGTAGCGGGTTGGCAGATCGACCACCAAAAACTCTATTTTTTCGACCCTGAAGGGCTCAAAATCTCCGATGCAGACATCAAGTTCGATTGTTCCTTTGACCCTTACCTCATGGTTGGTGAAGCCCTCTAGCGACCCCAAATAAGGTTTCAGATTGGCTTCAGTGAAATCCAAACCCTTGAGGCAATCCAGATAGATGATGTCTCTGGCGGCGCCCGTATCTACCAGGACTCTATTAACTCCGCACTTTGCGATTCCAATCTTAATAATTAGAGGCATCTTCATCGCTCCAGTAACAAAGCTGAGCTCGCTTTTAGTAAAAGTCAGGGCTTCTTCATCCGGTCGTAGAGTCTTGGGACGCTCGCGACCGAACTCATTAATTGAATTTATCTGCTCCTTAATCTGTCTGTTGCTAGGCGGACTCTCGTGGATGACGTTGAGCTCGCGTTCGTATTGTGCCGCGCCAGCTCGCATGTTGGCTCCGCCTTCTTTCTTATAATGGTCCAACTTCCCTTCGCGGACAAACTTGTCGATGATCCTTCTCAGGCTATAGCATTCGTCTGTGTTGTGACCATGATAGTTGTGAAAATCACAAAATTTATTCATATCCGCCTTCCGGGCCCTTTCTTCGTTACGGTTGTCCCGAGGCCTATGGATTTGCTCCGAGATTTCATTTAGGATCGCTGACGGTCTTACGTTCAAGGGAATGTAGTCTTTCTCCTCGAATTTCTGTGGCTTTTTCAGACTTCGATCGTCTTCTCTTTTGTCAGCGGATTGTTGTGCTCCTCCCCTCTTTGGAGATCGTCCGCGGCCTCGATTTGGTGGGGTCGCAGAATCAGACTGAAGACCTCGGATTTTAGTGGGTATGACCTCCACAGTACCGTACTTTTGGGCTTGCTCCAACATATCTCTCAAGTTTGTTGGGGGTGCATTGCCAAATGTGTCTTGAGCTCGCCTCCTAAGAGCCCGGTCAAAAACGCCATCATGACCGTAGGTTCTGGCTCATCGTGAGTTTGATCATATACTTGGATGAATTTTTCATGATAGGACCGGGCGGATTCATCAGCACCTTGTTTTATTAAGAACAAATCGGTCGTAGTCATGCGAGGTCTGTGTGCGGTTTTGAATTCTGCCAAGAATTTCGTTCGCATATCTTCCCAACTGTAGATTGATCCAACCGGTAATTTGCGAAGCCATGTGGAGGCTTTATCCTTCATGCAACCTACCATAGCCACGCACCAGGCCGCACTATGGCGAGTTGCGAGCATCATTTTACTCTCGAATGAGGCTAACCATTCATGCGCATCTGACTTACCCTGATAGTCTGATAAGTTGACATTGGAGATTCGGTGCCGGGGGAGGCTTTCTATAAGTGAGACAGACGGCGCGTCCATAGCAGCCCTTGGCTCTTTATCTTCTTCCTTCCTGTTCTTTTTTATTTCTAAGAACATTGCTCTCAGATCGTCCATCTTGCGGTCGCTTTTCGTTTGATGTGCGCCGCGAGAATGGGCGTCATCCTCCTCACTGTCAGGTCTTTCTGTTTGAGCCTGAGCTCTTCTTCTTATGATAGTATTCCGCGGTCTTTCGTTTTGAGGGCCGAGCCTCCGTCTGACACTCTCCCCGGCTTTTCTATTATTATTCTTGGGCGGAGACGGTGAGGCCTTGCGTTTACCTAGGCGGTCATGCACCGATACTCTGGACGGATTGCTCTCACCTTGCCTTGAGGAGAACACTCTTTCTTCTCCGTGTTCGTGACGAGTAGTTCGTGCCCTTTCTTCCACGTTCACCACCTTTAAAGGTTTGGCGGTAACCTTTGGTCTTGGGCTCATGCCTTCCATGGCCGGGGGAGGGTCAATGGGATAAGCGGGTTGGCCAGCGGAGATTAAAATCTCGTTAGCCACCTTCATCTTGATTACATAATCTTCATAATTTTTTAACCTCGCTAGATCGGCCTCGCTGGGGATAGGCGGGACGGGGGCCTCTTTAGCGGCGCCCTCAGGTACCTTTTGTCTCCGAGCGAGCTCTGCTTCCACTTGAGAGAGTTTCTTTCTTAATTCCAGGAACTCGCGATAATCAACTGTCCCCTGGGCGGGGTCACTTTCATGCGACCTTGTTGGTGGGACCTGTTTTTCAGGTGGATTGGGTGTGTTGGGATTGGCATCAGCCATGATGAAGCTTCCGACACAAGTTTCAACAGCACGTTTTTCAAGGGGGCAAGTGGGATTATTACCTCTGACATAAGTCAAACTAACTTTTGGCTTTTAAATGGTAGTTAGTTGTGATGTGACTTGGTGCTAGAATTTATGCATGCAATCTCCGATGAACAACTGACCGATCCACAAACACTCGATCTTGGCTACAGAAATGCTATAAACTGATTTTTATGGTGTTTACATCGTCTACGTCAACATGTAAATCGGAAAAACGCTAGCCATAGCCGTTTCTTAGCAGTTTATATAAGATTATCATAGTAGTGGTGAATCTTCAAACGCAAGACTGGGATAATCTACATAAACATATGAGCTATTTTTCAACGGACTATGAAGACAAAGATAACCGATCTAATGATGATAACATGGAGAAAAACATGTCATATGATGAGGATGAAGATCCTAAAGTCGATCTTAGAGATGATAATGATGAATCTGATGGTGAACTGCTATATGCAACGCCAAATGAAACTTCAACCGATCGTTAGAGCGTTGAGGGAGATGATCGGAGCAAACTGAGAAACTACCAATATCATGAATCTTTTGCAAAAAGTTCCCGGTAACGGAGCCACTTGACGGGTCTGTTTCCGTCAGGTTATGTACGAGATGGATTTGAGGAGGATATCTGGCCTTTTATGTGTAGTTTCCCGATCTGCGAGGGCGTCGCCGCCGTGCTGAAATGTTTTCCGATGGTGGTGATGATTTGATATTATTTGCTAATAAATGATAGACATAAATGTAAAAGTGCCCAGGGTAATAAATATGAAAAAAGCCAATCTCTCATTAATGTCAAAGAGGGGGTATTTATAGGGAAGGGATAAAGTTATAAAACCTACACGTGTTTAGCGGCGCCGGTGCCCGACAGTTGGCGGTTGGCGCCGCGCTAAGTCTAAACTTATAAACTTAACCCGATATTAAAGTTCTATAAATAGGCCCGTAATAGTGCGAGGTGGCCCCCTAATGTTGAAGACGTCGGCGGGATCATCCAGGTGTTGGCGGCATCGCGTAGTCTTGTGCGATGAGATAGTTTGACTTGCTCTCTCAAGTGAGTTGACCAGAGATAATGGGACCGTGTCAGGTTCCGTATCATCAGTGGGTTTACGAATTTTTAATACACTACTACTAAAAAAAGAAAAACTCGGGTGGGCTTAGCACACCTCAGTCCTTGTAATGGTTCCGCCCCTTTACACGGGTCGGGATCGTGAACCCGGCCGGACGAGAGTTTAAACCTGATATCCATCCCAAATTTAAGCCGGTCGGGAAACTTCATGACAGGACGGGACGGGCGTCGGGTTTAACGGGAAATTTTGCCAACCCTACCCACAACACACCGTTGACACTTCGGCTTGGGAGACCAATATTCTCATTATCAACTATTTTTTCACGTTGAATAACGATGTAATTTGCAAAAAAAAGGGCTTTTACCTTTCCTCTATACCATGCAAAGCATATGACCCAGTGTTAATACTGTGGCCCATAAACCCCGATATTTCGGGTTCGAGTCCCAATGGGGACAATGTGTACGTGTGTGGTTACGTATATCAAAAAAAAAATCTTTCCTCCATACCCAGCCCATCCTTTTTAGAAACAAAAAAGTAGAAGGGTTTTATTAGCACACCCCTTTTTATTATTGACACCACATTTTTGAATATTTTTCTTTTGCACAAAACGTCACTGTTATTGGTGTTTCTCATTAAAGAGGAAAGTCAGTGGCACTTACATTGGTATTCAAGGAGGAAAGTCAGTGGCAGTGACGTTTCTAAGTTGTCACTTTTATAACGTAAAAGTCAGTGTCAGTGACGTTTTTTTTTGAACACCAACATCAATGACACTGATGTTGGTGTTCAAAAAGTAAAGTCACTGACACTGACATTTTGTGCACTAAAAAATAGCGTGATGTCGAAGTAATTTTTTGCGATGCCGGAGGTAATGTGGTGCAATAGTAATTAGGAGTTTGCGAATAGAACCCCAAAATTAATTACTTTGCATCCTGGCCCAAAAAAATTGTCCCATACACCCACCCAACGAAAATTACATAGCCCTTTGGTTACCCCCCATTGGGCAACCGGTTGTCCTAGGTTTCATTCACTATTCTTCGCTTGTCGTACCACAGCGACCAGTGCTTCAGGGTTGCTCGAAGGTCGTCACTACTCAACTAAGGATTTGTCTCCTTTGTCAAACGGAAACAATCGGAATGACATCTGACTGCAACTTTTGTACGGCGGTGAGAAGAAATACACCACATATTCTATGGATGCTCATGTTCACGGCAGCTGGTATTGCCAAGGCTAATTCTGGTAAATATAGGGCAAATATGTCGTTAAAAGTCTTTTTAGCGACATATTTGCTTTGTATTTACCAGAAACAGCCCTTGCATTACCGATTCCCCATGTTCACCGGTAGGTCTCCTCCTACTGGTTCCGATTTCAATGATTACCTAGGCGTCTAAGCTATTCTCTTCAAGTCCATCATATCTTCTGCTCTCTTCTTCATCGTTATAGTCCTACGGTTTTCTGTCATCCGAACAACTTATTGAACACGTCTACACATTTAACCTGGTATTTTGTTTGACACTTTCATAAATAATTATTAAAGGAAAATAATACTTTAAAAAAAAAAAAAAAGAATATTCTAGGCATTCCCCAAAAAAAAAAAGTCATACTCTTTCACCACATACGTGCGAGAAATAGGCCCAATTACTTCAATCTTAAGGAGTAATCTAAAGTCCCAACACGTCTTTAAAATTCTTCATCAGTATGTATCTTGCCTCCCTTACTATTTCATGATTGAAACGCCATTGCTCCTCCAAAATTATTTTCATCTTTTCCACGCATTGAGCCTCAACAATCAACTTTGCGTAAGGGTTAGGAGTAGTAGGACAAACATCGCTGCTACCAACATTCCGATTCTGTTTTGAACACCCAACCTCCAATAAATCTTTCACAACTTTTAAAGCAAGTTGAACAGCAGTTGGATTATTTTCACAAGTAAGAAGATTGCTTATGTGATTTATCATCTTCCATTCATTAACTAGGTACCTATCAACAAAATTAAGCAAGGCATGAGCGACTGAGTTCATACTCTAAAAGGGGGATATCATGATAAATAATAACAGTTAAAAAGCCATCAAGAAAAAAAAAAAAATAATATATATAAAATATATATATATATATATATATATATATATATATATATATATATATATATATATATATATACTCGATTTGCTTTTGTGATCCACAAGAGATAGCAAATAAAATGCTCCGTGCAGCCTCCTCCTGTAGATCCACCTCAGGAGATTCAAAGAACTTCACCAAAGGACCGAAAAACTTAGCATCAATCACAGCCTGTCGCCCAAAAGATTTGTCGTTAAATTATTATATACTATAAGGCTACAATACAATCATCCATGTTACATTTCCAGATCCCGCCCTATACCCTAAAAAATAGAGAATACAGATACAAGCATCAGCCATTACAATAATTTCAAGGGCAAAAGGACACTAGGGCCCCTTTACTGTTCATATAGTAAAATTTTGTCCCCTGAATTTTTTTGTTCTTTTAACAATTTGGCCCTTCAACAATTTAAAAGGTAACGTTTTAGCCCTTTCACATTTCTTCCCCCACTTTCGTTCCTATGAAGAAAAACCACATCAAACCTCCTAAAACCAGGGGAAGTAATTATTTCAATCCATTAAACTAACATGGAAAATGTTACCTAAACACACACACACAACGTCTAACCAAATGTTACCTAAACACACACACATCTTTTACTCATGGAAGGGTTAATTTGTTACCTTTTAAACTGTTGAAGGGCCAAACTGATTAAAAAATGCTTACGATCTGAATAGTGCCCCGTTCCTTTTGTCCTAATGAAGCTTTGGATATTACAATAGCAAGGAAAGGGTAGGATCATGAAAAGAGAAGTGTGGTAATGTCAAGCGTCCTAAACTTCAAGTAATACCTGTATCTGACGCTCGTTTCCATCAAGAATGCCGGAAATCACCGTGCAAGCTTCCCTCTTGATTAATCTGTCTCCGTCTTGAGGGTCTTCAGCTTTAGGGCCTTCAGTCAACAAGGTCGGCAAGGGTCCAAGTGTCCCGTTTTCAATTAAGGCCTAAAACACAAGAAAAAATTTGCTAACATCCCGGGCCTCACAAGCAAATCTTGTTGTTTCTTTCAGAGTCTCCCAAAAGCAGCAATTAACAAGCCCCACAGCTCAAGAAGCAAATAAAGTGAAAAAGCCACTTGAATAAAAATGATATAATCGGGTATTTCAATTTAAAAAATGATTTAAAATGCTTAGTTGCAAGCTTAGGCAACAAAGGTACTGTATCATTTACAAATGTCATAGGATTGATAGAACTAAAAGCCACTCTGCATATGGCTAAAAAAAATTATTCAACATGGAGAACTGTAACAAATTGAACAACATTCTTGGCATGTGGAGTAGGGAAAATACAGTTAGACAGACAATGCATTATGATATATTGGAGGGCAGCTATCAATAATACCTCAGTGTGGGTCTTTTCATCAGGAATGAGAGCAACTGTCATGAGTACAGGAATCTGCACCCAACGAGAACTATGACTGAAACAAAAGATATCACATTCAATACAATTAGCAAATGTGTGGAAGGAAAGCATAAAAGCACATTAATACAATTAACAAAGGTGAGGAAGGAAAGCATAAAAGCACATTAATCCATTTCACACTCACAGGAGGTGTTTAACAAGTTTGGGACAGAGACCAGCATCCATCAGAGCATTGATTTTGTCAAATCCTTCATAAGAGAGGCCATGAATAGCCCAGCATGAATTGATCAGCACTTCCACGTCATCACTATCCAAAAGACACCTAAGTGTTGTGAGAGCCGGTTTCACCTGACAAAGTCACAAAAGCGTCAATAGTCAATCTCTCAAAATACACCACCACCACCACATAGTCATGCAACTGACCTGCTTATAGTAACGTCCGGATATGAATTCGCAGAAGAGTGACAGGGTCCACGTCACATTTCTCAGCATTGAAAGTTTCGCATGCTTCCCCAAATTTGCATGCTTCTCCAGCAGTTTAAGCAGAGGTGCTAATACCCCATTGCTTAGGACGAAGTCACGATCATTACGAGAATCACGAGCGAAAATTCCCAGGGCAAATACAGCCTAGACATGCATAAGAATTTTCTAAGAGCAAAAGCCTAACCTTCAAAATAATTCATGTATGAACATTAAACATGGCAATTTAAGCTTACCATCTCACAAACATGGTCATTGGGAGAATCTAACAGCCTAACAAAACAGGGCACGGCCTCACAAACAAACTCTGTCTTAGTCTTTCCAGAAGTTCCGCAAGCAATCTTGATGAGAGCCCAAGCAGCTGCGTACTACAAAGGATTCAACCCGTAAACAAAAATACATTCTTAATACACAGATTGACTTAAGAACCCCTGAACCAGTAGTGTACAAGCATATACCTGAAGATCTAAGAAATCATCTCTCATGAGGAAATGGACAAATCGTCCAATAACAACACTCTTGACAAGTGTCTTGGGACATTCTCCCTCTGAATTAATGCCGCAAGAGAAAGAGATATAAGGAAATATTACAGCATATCATCAAATTCATACAGAGTTAGCCGTATGTCTAATAATATACAAGAAGTCAAGGCTAAAAATTTACCAATTGAGAGAAATTTTCCAATCAGGATAGTTGCATGCAGCTGCAAAATAACATCTTCCGACCAAATTCCACCAAGCATTGAAGCAAAGTCCGGTGACTGTAATCATAACCACAACACACGGGGGTATATGACTGACTAAAAAAAATACTTGGAAAATAACAAAGTCATACGTGAAAGGCGACCCTCTACAATCACATGCATCGGGACACAACTGCCAGAGGTATCAGGGGAGAAGGTCGGGCACGATTCAAGACCTTTGTTATACCAACGACGATATGTCATCTCAAGCATCTTCATTCGGATCTGTTCCATTTGTTGCTCACTTGTAAGCCTCGCCTCACCCGCATCAAATGACACATTTACGATCTGCTCTCTTCTAGGCGTCGACTTACCCACATCAAATGACACATTGTTGTAGTGATCGCACAATACTTTTCCTGCACTAGTCCCGGACAACATCGTTCCTATTTACACGATTCTCCCTTCGAGGGTCAACAACCTTAAACCAATTCAAAGGAATCAAATGAAAAAACACAACGAATCCAAACAAGAAAAATTGAAAACAGAGATAAAACCCATTATACACGATTTGGAACGCTTGAGTAGATAGAAGAGGGAGGCGGCGATATGAACTGGAGGTTGCCGATTTAGGTCCAAAAAGAATTATGTTTAGGGTTAGGGTAGTGGGTTTGTCGGGTGGTATATATGATGTGATGAGGGCCGAGGGAAGTTCTACCATATACGAGAAATTGGTAAATCAGGCAACTGTAGCAACGAAATTTATTTTCAGATATGTTAGAATCTGACATTTTTTTTTCAGGTATGTCGTCCAAATTTGAACGACATCGTCCAAACTTGGTCAAAAACGTCCAAATGTGCTTACATGTCGTCCAATTCCATTGACATGCATTTAACCGTCCAAAATGCACACACACCGTCCAAATGTGGAGGAGGACCATCCAAATTTGGACAAATTCGGACGGTGGCCGTACATTGTGATGTATTTATTCAAAATGTGATGAAACCGTCCAACTTGGACGGTCTAAATGACACGCATCGTCCAAATTTGGACGTTTTGATTCAATTTGGACGGTTTCGTCCACTTTTAAAGAACTTTATCAAGTTTTATTTACTCTTTTCACCTACTCGTTCACCAGCCTCTGTCTTCATCGTTTACAGCCCCAAAAATCACCATTGTTCACCTTGAACTCCTTCATACAAAATAAACAATAAAACAATCAATATCGGGGGTTGTTTTTGCAAAGAAATGGGTAAGCATTCACCTAGTGTTTATTTACTATTGAAAAAATTTATTTATCGTGTTTGTTTTTATTGTTAATTGTTCACATGAATGTATTATGTTAAATTTTGTTTAATTAGCGTGTTTGTTAAATTTTGTTTAAATTAGCGTGTTTGTTTTTATTGTTAATTGTTTTTATTGAAAAATTTTATTTATCGTTTTTGTTTAAATTTTGTTCAATTAGCGTTGTGTAGTATGTGCGTTATTTAGGGTAGAGAAATGATTAATTTTGCTGTTATTTTTTGATAATGGAATTGATATTTTGATTATATACATTTTCACTGTTGTTGAAGCAAACGTGTTTTATTGGTTTGGTTATTAGTTGATTATGTTGTTGTTGTAGAGAAAGATGTCAAATCCGCCATGAAAATATATGGTATCTGTATTACGGAATTCTGTGATAGTATGAGAACATCCTTTTAAATTAGCGTAACAGTTATGTTAATTAAAAAATTGAACCAAACGACAAACTACTGTTGTTTGAAAATCCAAAAATCAATATCTCGCATTGAATTCCATGGTACGCCTCGGCCTGACGAGGTTCTTAGAATTGCATGCTTTCCCTAGGATGTTTTCGATTCCTTCTGATCCGCTGTGTCATGCCTAATCTCCAGGCTTTGTATTGGGGCTCCTGGTGGGTAGCTCGTAGAAATTTTCATTAAGTCTGCTCAATAGAGCATCTTTTCCTGTCCTCAGCAGCCTGGTAAACCTCAGCCGAAAGTGAGGCACCCCTTAGATTGAAAATATAAGGTCTGTTCTGACGGCTCCGTACGGCATCTGTTCCCCCTCGTCATCATCAAGTATTCTATGACGTGGTAAAAACCATATTATCTTCTTTCTTACCCCCCTGACGTTACAACACAACAGAACACAATACAAAACAAAACAACGATGTTTAATAGGATTAGTATTTATTTACTCCTAATATATATATATATATATATATATATATATATATATATATATATATATATATATATATATATATATATATAAGATTGTTCTAAAAAATTGGTAACTATGTATATCTATATATATACACATATATACATAATTCACCACACATATATATATATATGTATATCATATATATACACATATATACATATACACATACATACATAATTCACCACACATATATATATATATCTCTCTTTCTCTCTCTCTCTCTCTCTATATATATATATATATATATATATATATATATATATATTTGTAAAATACACATAGGTGTTTTTCTATTTCTAATAAATAAATATTATTTACTTTATAACCATATGTACACACACACATATATATATATATATATATATATAGTTGTGTATGTGTGTGTGTGTATACATATACACATATATACATATATGTATAAGTATATATATATGTATATGTGTGTGTGTGTATATATGTATGAATACATATGTGTCTATATACGTGCATATATATATATATATATATATATATATTATATGTATATAAATATGTGTGTGTATATGTAAATGTATGTGTATATATGTATGAATACATATGTGTATACACACGTGTGTATATATATATGTACACATATATACATGTACATAAATATGTGTGTGTGTATGTAAATATATGTGTATATATGCATGAATACATATGTGTCTATATACGTGTATATATATATGTACATAAATATGTGTGTGTATATGTAAATGTATGTGTATATATGTATGAATACATATGTGTATACACATGTATTGGATATATATATATATATATATATATATATATATATATATATATATATATATATATATATATATATATATATATATATATATGTAGACATATATGTATACACATGTATTGTGATATATATGGTGATATATATATATGTGTACATTTAGTGAGGAAAGTGTCCCAATCACCTTTTGTGACTTTCCTTGGTTTGTTTAGGAGCAAACGCGTGGTTTATCCATTTCTTCCCCTTATCGTTTGGAGTCTGTTATGTATTCCTTTATGCAGTGTTTTGGTTGTTTGTAAAATAAAAGTCATAAACTAGGCTTTGGCTCTTCTATTTTGCGCGCTTCCCATCCATTTAAATTTATATCTCTTTGTTTCAAAATTTTAATGTATTGTATTTATATATCTTTATCTCTTTGTATCTTAAGTAAATTCTTGATTCTGTAATCTTTGATACCCTATGTTTTGATGCGATTTCTTTAGCCTCAAGAAACGACTTGGTAATAAAAGGAATGGACTGGATCAATTTTAGGATAGAGAGTTCTTCCATACTTAGGTTTGGATCGTTTTGAAGCTTATAACTCAAGGCGATGAAGAAATCTTTTTTCGTGAATCTGTCATGGCTTCCTTCATTGAAGAAGAGGATTGATGCATTGATAGAGGGGTCGTGAATCTGTCATGGCTTCCATTTAAAACATATTAGCACTAGCACTCGAATATTATCCATTACAGTTGCGAGAAAAAATATTGGTCAACACAAAAAATCATACAACAAATATATAGTGTCCTATTATACTAGTCATTCTCACAAATATAAATTAAATGAATTCAAAACTAACATAAAAAACAAGTCGATATAAACATAAGTTAATATAAATATTACAACGACATAAGTTGATATAAAACAAACAAAATGTCTTGGCTTATACAAAATCAATGTGATTGTACATTCACAAAAAATAACTACATATCTAAAGATCTATGCACTGATTAAACAGCTGCACAGACATTTTATGTCTAAAGAACAACATATTAGCAGGTCTGATCAAGTCAAACGGCGTGGAGTGCATCAGATGCTCGATGAACTTCACCGTATACACCCCACAGTCACCCCTGCACAGAATGTTAATTTCGATTAATCAAATGATAAGAAGATAATGTACACTATATAGTATTATAAATAGTTTGACGTTAATAACACTTACGGGATTGGCATTTGTGGTACGTGATAAGGGTTGACTGGTTTGACCTGAATAGGAGGCCGCTCCGGATCTAGAATTTGTGGGAGGTTACGTAGACGAGCATTCGTCTCAAGCACTCTCCTCAACACCACACCCAAAGCTTTGAACGTATCCCAGATTTCTGGGTGCCCTTCGTACATACGCCCCGACAGACAATCGTACACTGAGGCCTTTCATTTGGGAATAGACAGTTTGATAGCAGCCCAGTGACCATGATATATGCCCCAAGGAATGTACACCACTGAATTTTCATGCCATTTTGAGACGATGTCAATAATTTCATCTGAGATCTCTACCGTCTCAGGCGTCACTCCCTGGTCTTTATAACAATTTGCGCAAAAGGAGGCGAACACAGAGAAGGTAACGGCCGAATTCGGATTGAAGGCATCTGGATATGCTTCCAACTGTCGGCGTAGTAGGTCGATGTACCCATCGACATGCTGACATATAAAAATTTCAGATGTATCAACATGATTTCACAATAACATACCACTGCATCTATCTCTTTTAACTCCTCGTGCAGTCGACTGAAAAAATCCTTGTCCGCTTTTTCATTCACAGGTAATCCAGCAATTATCCAGCCTGTGGGGATCTCTATGCTGGGTGGCTTCTCTTGTTCGTACCAGGACAAGAAATTATTTTCCAATTCTTGAGAAAAAATTTTCAGTGGCGTCCACCTATTACGCACTGGCAGATCTACTACGTACGACCCGTCAGTTAGATGTCTCGGTAGGTTAGTAGTCTGACGGGTTGTCAATCTTCTGTCCGGTGCATCATCCCCCTTTCGTTTCCCCACTGGCATGTCACTTAGACCAACAGCTATACAGTATTTGAGTTATATGATTTTTGACAAACTAATTTGTAGTTGTCAAATTAAAAATCTACAGACTTACTGTAATGAATCACAGGCTGCACCGGAGTTCATGTCGTAGCGTCCCTGGTCGTAGGCTCGGGAGTTTCTGTACCAAATATAAAGGAGATAATGAACAGTTGACTTCAATAAGATAAGCTAGTTTCAATAAAATACGAAAATCAAATAACTTACCATAATTGATCTCAGCCTCTAAATCAGACCCCTGACTGGTTTCAGGCCCTTTGAAACCCTCGGGAGTAACTATACAAATTATAATGGAGATCGTCAATTATAAAATAAGAAACAATAAACTGGGTATGTTGATAATACGAAATACCTATCATGTCGTCGCCTTCGAAGCCTTGCTCGGGTGTTCGTTCCTCGGCCCTCTCCTGAGTCTGAGCGGGTCCCGTATCAGCGCCTCGAGGTGTATCGGTCTCTCGGCTAGATTGTGGGATTTCAGAACCACCCTCAGAGAGTCGATCCTGAGACCGGGATTCCTAATTACAAGCACATTAATAAATGTAGATAAATCATCATAAACTTAAAATTCATGTCACGTCTCGTTCTTTGATTAGATGCGTGTGCTTCTCATTGTGAATTCTTCACGGTATAATTTCCCGTCATTAAAAGTTCCCTCAATGCCATTAGTTGCACCTGCTTGAATTTACCATACACCACACATGAATTGACATTTTAAAAATAGATTTTAAAGTTAAAAAATAAAACTTTTCGGAGTTTGATTGTCAGGATCGATGTTTGGAAAGTGAATTCTTGACCAAACAAACGATTTTTTGAGAAGTCGATTCAGTGTAGTACTACATGTAAAATCATAGCAATGCAAATAGAGGCTCCCTTTTACAATATGAGGTGAACCCATAATAAAATGTGAACATAATGAGCTCTGAAACACAAATTCTATAGTAAGATATGAACGTATAATTTCATAAATTAAAGAAACAGGGGTTACCTGTAGAAAGGGATGCCCAGGTGAGAGCAAACATCGGAATAATCGGATCTGGAAGTCGCCCGAATGGAATGGCCTTTAGTGACAATGGTTTTAGCCAAGAATTGAGCGAAGGATCCGAACCCGATTATTCCTATCTTTAATTGCTTTGTGGAACCCATAGAAACGCTTGGAGTCATAAATTTCGAAAAAGCAGCTTAATTTTGAAGAATATAAGCGATTTAATAATTTCTGCAGCTCAGATTCTTGGATGTAAAACATTATTTTACATTTTTGACAAAAACAAAAATGGTCCTTTAACTTTAAAAAATGTAGTAATATCTTGCAACTTTCATCCATTGTTGCTGCCGTCATGTCAACATCATGCATTGAATATCAATGATTAATTTTGTCCATTGAAGATATTTACCTTTCATCTTCTTCTAATCTCCCTCACCGTTTAATGCAAATTCACCAATAACAGACCGACAAAGCACATAGCTTTATCATCAAAATAGACATGCAGATAAGTTTTTCATCAACTTTCAGCAAAAAAAATATAAAATATATTGAGGGGCGAGGGCGATCTTTAGCAATTTGAGTATTTGACTCTAGATTTTTTTTTTTTTAATGCTTTCTATGGGTTGATGAAAATATTAGTAAAATGATTTTATTTTTGGTTTATTATTAGAAAGTAATCGTTTTCAAGTTTCCCTTTCTATTATGACAAGCATTGCAAATAGATAAGGACGATGCCACTCAATAGTATATTATATTATTACTAGGAAGAAAAGCATGCATGTTTTGCAATATTGCCTATTGGTGTTCCAGTTTATTTTTATAATCATTGAAATACGAAAATCAATAGTGAATAAGCAAATGTAATAATCATAGAGGACTGAAATAATAAACTCGAGTAAACTATAAAAAGGTATACGATACGTGTCCGACAACCAACACGACATGATACACTCTGATACTTTACGATGGCATGTCCGGCACGTGTCGGTTGATGAAATGAATATCCGACACATCTTTGACACCTCCCGACATCGTATGGATACTTTTCGACACTACTAAACAATTTTTTTCAATTTCTACTTAAATCTATTTTAACCGAAAAAATGAAGTTATCTTCGACATTATTTGCAACAACACGTGTTCTACCAAAAACACGACACGACACGCTCCGATACACCCCGACGCCATATCCAACAGCTGTCGGTTGATAAATGAATATTAATTAAAATTTTTAATTAAAATCTAACACACTGTCAACACTCCACGACACAAAATCGACACCTTTCGACACTACTGAACCTTTTTTTGTATTCTCAGATCTAGGCTAATTTTACGGCAATGGTAAAATACACAATTCGAATTTCCATAGAAATTAAATCAACAATACACTATAGCCAATTTAACAATATTTGTGGCCGAACTAATTTTTCGGGATATTTAATATTTTATATAAACGATATGTTTTTTTACGAAAAAAATTCATTTCAAGAAATTTAATATTTCATGTAATCGTCAAACCCAATTTTTTTTGGCATGATATAAAGATCGTGTAGGCAACATGTCGTGGCCTTATATCTTTAAAATAGTCATATCGCCATGTACAAACGATATGTTTTCATATGAAATTAATTTATTTTAAGAAATTTATAATATTTCATGTAAACGTCAAACACAATTTTTTTGGCATGATACAAGATCGTGTCGGCAACAAGTCGTGGCCTTATATTTTGAAAATAATCATACCTTTGCTACATATATTCGCACATTAAAAGTTGATACAATTGAGTCCTCCAAAATGGAACAATTTAACTCAAACCCTTCTTCTCAAAAATAATTTAAAAAATAAAAAAAATTCTGGACTGAGCCGATGAACAGTTAAAAAACTGGAATGGGCCGATGAACAGTAATATAAAAAAAACAATAAAAAAAAATTTTGGACTGGGCCGATGAACGGTAAAAAAAGAACTGGAGTAGGCCGATAAACAAAAAAAAAAAAAAAAAAAAAAAAAAAAAAAACAAGTGTCAACATGGTTAACACCATGTCTTCTTATTAATACTACTAGATGTGTTAGGCCTTGCACCGCAAGGCCCAGAATTTATATATAGTCTTAGGGTAGCATTGTTTCTAGCAGTGTGAACGAACAACGTAAGTCCTTGGTAAGATCTTCGGTATATAAATATTGCTTGAAATTGAACATCGAAACATAAGATATAAAAGTCGGTTTGGTAAATATATTTTAGATATGACTCATCATGAGTAGACTTAACAATGGTTTGAAAGAAACGTAAATATATTCTGAACAAGTAACTTAATCAGGATAACCATTTAATGTAATACTAACTATAGTTAGTTGAAAAAGTAAATAAAAAGCAATGAAAGCAATAGTGTTCAAATATAAAATAGCACATAAAAGCAAAAAATTGGTTGACTTTTCGCAAGAAAATAGTGAACGACGGCGACGACGCAATTATTTGTTTTCTATCCCCTTATCGACGACGACAACGGCGGTTGCAATGTGAAATGTAGTTAGGTTAGGGTTTTATAACATCTTACTATATATGCAAGGAGGGAAACCGGAACTGTGCTGCACAAGCTAATTAAATTTTCATTTACATCTCCAATAAAAAATTACATTTACAATACTAACAACTCATTTACCAACAAAATATTTACATTTCCAATAAAAAAAAAAGGGAGATTCTATCGGCACCCCAGTTTTTACTACCGGCACCACAATTTATTACTTTTAGCACCACAAGAATATTTTTATTATTTTCTTACTCCACACACCACAATAATATGACAAAATTACTTCTACCAACACAATTTTTCAGAAAATTCAATCGAGTTCTTTAAATGTTACGTTATTATTGTTCCATGTCATCATATAATTATTAGTTGCTATGTCATCATTAAATTTTTAATAGTATGATATTGTGTTGTATTTATTGATATGACATCACTAAATTTTTAATAGTATGATGTATTGAATTTATTGAGACTACAACATCGTACATAATATTATTAATTGTGTTATTATATTATGTCATCATAGACAATGAAATTATTTTACCTTACATCATAAATGACTAATGTAACCAACATTGGCCTGAAATGTTGGGCTCAATGAACTGTAAAAAAAAAAAAACCAATAGAAATTAATAGGATAGGTAGATATGACTTGGTGCTTTATAATTAATAGGATTTAAGATAAAATGATCGAGTTCTGGTTTTTTAAAAATATATATCCTCCTACTTTAAATTTTGCCCCTTTTTTTTATTATAATTTTTTTAACTGGTAAAGCAAATATGACATGTTGCTCGGAAATCATTATAAAATGGGTCAAGTAATTCATAAATAGCTCGAGTTTGGTTTGACGTTTGGCTCAAACAGTTTGGTTTGCTATTGTTTGAAATCAAAATGGACTCGGCCCAAATATTGATAACACTATTCACTAATGCACAATCACCCAATTTCAGAAGGATGCTACCTAGTAATAATTTCTAGCTAGATTACAATCCATTTATTACAAAATAAAAGTACATTGTTCTCAATTATATGTCTTTTAGGTAACTTAAATGTTATAAACTTTCTTTTCAAAAAAAAAAAAATTTGTTATTAACTTATTATAAATTTATCATTCAAAAAAAAAAAAAAAAAAAAAACTTATTATATTTAAAAGAAAAGAATATTGCTCTGAGAGTTTCAGTCCACCCACAATAAGCTCCGACCCTAGAAGGAATTGGGATTTGGTAGCTTGGATTCGCTATCGCTTTCTTACATGATTTAGTGTGATAAAAAAGATATCCAATTAATTAGTGGATTCACTAATATTAAAAAAGCTATCTGTGCATGTATTATTAAAGTAAAGTAAAGCCATTATTATCACTTTCCATCTTTTTTATGTTACGTTATTACATGACTGCATAATTACGTGTGTGTTTTTCTATCCAGTGTCTCTGTTATATATAGCAAAGGCAACCATTGTCCCATATATAATGGTGTGCTTCATTTCCTACAACATTTACCACACACACCACGGTTCAACTGTGTTTCGGTGAAGGAACCAGGAATTATTGTTTACATGGGCTAGTGCATAATTACGTGTGTGTGTGTATGTGTGTTTTTCTATCCAGTCTATTGTCTATTGTTTGAACCGACACCACACATGGATTGCACCTATTCAAAAGAGGTCGATCTACGTTTCGTTGCAAAAACCCAAAAAAATATTTGTTGGGGTAACAGCTTTATTGTAAAACGAAAATAAAAGACAGGAAAATGATTAACATATATATATTCAAGGTACAGTTAACAAATAATGGAGATGATGAGTAAGCAAGCTACAATAGTGATAAATAGGAAAAAAAAGAAAAAGTATGTTCATTGTGGATGATGATGTAAAAAAACATGTAGATTTCCACTTGTTCATTATCAACATCAAGAACTATATGTATAACCCCTCACCTTCCATGTTTTTATCTTGTGCAATAATTAGCTTTAAACAAGAAATATCTCCCAAATTAAATACAAACTCACTTCTTTCAACTTCATATCTGACATTCTTAACCATGATTTGGGATGCAGCAACTACTAATCGTTTAGTCGGTTCATGGTTACTAGAGGGAGGAGAAGATTGTGATCATGGCATCCCTTGAATTAATACAAGGAAAATCAGTTGCCATAGGCCATCCTCTCTCTGCTGAAATAGCTAGGATGCATGGAACAAGATATGATGGGATAATTCTATTAGGACTTTTATCAAACACATACCAAGCATGATCAAACGATAATTTTTTTTTGTATAAAGAGTCTATAGTATTCTCTACTGCTTTCATACACTTGACATCGTATGTAACGGTTTGATGATGCAATATAGACTCTCTGTCCAAGAATCTCCCGATTGTCACGCCGATGGCATGATGATATAATGATACTGTAGGATTGTCCTCAGCCATCAAATCTCACAGTTTTGAGCAGAGGTTACGGTTTATGAGCAGCGAAAACCGGCAAGTCAATTAAAGGCAAATGGGCTTGGTTCAAGTCTGATTCTTTAGCTTTTTGTTTATGTTCTCTTCATTTATGTTTGTGTGATTCTTGAAAGCGAATAAAAAGGTGTTTACTTATCTTCTTTCCTTCTACAATTTCAGTTTGCCGAATGTATAATACCAATTACCAAACCAAATTGTTTTTGGGCTTTTATGTCATGTATGTATTATTACTAATTGCTTTTGACATAGACACATAGTAGATATACATCATGACAACATCAATATGTACAACCCCCTTTAGACCAGCTTCTGGTTTATACTGCACATAGCCCTGCAGCATAAAATCGCTGCAAATGGCGTGCCTCGGTCCCTGCCTCTGCACGAGCTATGTTGCGTAAGGTCACACAATACTACGCTTTAGAGACAGACATTTTCACATACTCACAAACTACTAAGTATACTACATTACTTACATCCAGATTCACAAACCAAAAATGGTGACATTGGGAACCTCCATATAGGTCAGGTTGTAGCTAAACCTCGATCAGAATTCAGTAGCGTAAAGTAGAGCAACTCGTTCCACGTGTCTGGCACACCGGGAAGGCACCAATGGCTGCAATCTTGAGCACTTACAGCAGCTTTTTGTTCTTCTACAGTCTTGTACTCTCTTCTGTAGATAGAAGGGTGACCGTCTTTCCTAAAGTCCGTAAGCCTACTTATGTTCAGATACGTCACAGGTGTTTTCATTTTTTGTATAACATGCTCTACAGCTCTCATCTTTGGAGGATACTGAGCCAAATGTGTTTCATTTAGTATTGGTTCAGTTTCTGTATGACATTTCCCTCCTGAGTTCCACCGCCCTCCCCTGCATCGTAACATAAACCCGATCAGTAAAACATTGAAGGGTTTTTTCACATATGGAAATATTTATACATGAAATCGAAAAGATGAGGAGAATTTGTATTACGAACCAGAAATGAGTGACTGAATATCCTCGAAATAAAACCTTTGTTCGGTTAGAATCAATGTTTTCATCTACCCATTTAGCCCATGTGACAAGAGCCCTTTTGAATGCTTCAAGAACTTTGAGTTTAGGGTGCACATAATCACCTTCTTGATAATAGTTTTCCCTGTATGACAGCATATTACCATTATTTTAACCTTAGTTTCTCAGATATAGCCATACAAAATCATTATAAAGGACAAGATTGGCCTTACCCTTTAGAGGTTTTCTCATGAGTCCACCAGTGACCGGTGTTGAAAACCAAAACATCTGCATCTTGATACAAGGAAGTTGCTTGGTCCATCATATCCAACCTCAATGCTTCAAAAGTACCATTTAAACCATTAACAGAAGATTCTCTGACAAGAAATTTTGAACTAATAAAATCCACAGTACAGTTGTAGTCCTCGAATTTGAACGCGTAAGCACCGTTCTTTTTTAATTCCCTCCGGCCGCTTATTTCATAAACTCTTCTCTTGTCTGGGATGCTTTGCCAAAGAATGCATACTAGAGATTCCCACATGTTTCTATTCAAAGAGTCCCCAACAAACACCAGCTTTTTCCCCCTCAGTCTCTCAAGAAAATCAGTTGCATTCAATCTGACAAAAGACCATAGTTTCGAGTCAAGAGAAATAGAGCCATAATATATTGCTGATCCTATGATTGAGGCAACTGACTCGACGTTTAAGATAACAGTAAAACTCTTTGATTATTGAGCAAACTAGTGCCTTTTTTTCTTTTTATAATTGGCAAACTTTTACTTATTGTTGAAGTTCAAGGCCTAAAGTTTCAGAGCAGATAACATGAATAATGTTGTAGCTATACATGACATTGAATTTCACCCAGAAATGGCAATCATTTTTCTTTTCAAACATAAAACAGAACCATAAACTGCTGGTTAGCTTAATCATCAAAGAACATTAAGCATTGTTCTTAATGGAATTAGAAACCTCATTTGCTAATTATGACCTGATTTCCTATCAATGACCTCAAAAACCAGGAAACAAAATGATAATTCATGTTCTAAACTTTGACCAAGAAGGCATAATTTACAGAATGATAAAGGATGATAAACCATACCTTGGAATGTCACAGCCATAAGGCTGCCATTTCCACTTAAGATAATCATCATCTGGCCTCTTGTTCAGGTGACAATTAAAATCCCTATCAATGTAAGGGCAAGAACCCTGAGGATAATACGGGCCAGAATAGTCCTTAATCCATCTACCATTAAAGATATCACAATCACCCAGGAATCCATTCTGCACTATCCCAATTAGTGAATCATTTGCAGACAATACATTGAGAGATAGATTTCCTCCACCTTTCGCCTTTGGTAGCTTCAATTCTTTGTCAATTGGACCAAAATGACTGACATCAACAGTCCTATTACCTTTATCAGAGTCCTTGATTGTAACATTCAGCCCATCAACATCAATAGTGCTCACATTTTCCAAATTCTTGGAAAAATCCTTACTTTCTTGATGGGCATCTCCCAGAACCTCTCCTTTTCTACCAGAATTTAACATCAAATTGGTGATTCCTCCATTTTTGGAAAAATCCCCTTTACCCTTTTCCGTCAAAACCATATGATCAACCTTCTGAGATGAAACATTGTTAACATAGCCAATGTGTAGACTACAACGAGAAGAAATACAAGAAGTAGTTGAAAAACTAAAAGACCAAGAGGAAGGACTAGAATTATCATTGAAAGAACCCAGATTATAAAACCCCTGAAGAACAGGGTTTAACAGAGGAACTGTATAAGAATCCGTCAAGAAAATCACAAAGAAAGCAAAGAAAGAAGCTAATAACCCAACTCCAAACCCATAAAAAATCTTTCTCCTTTGATGGGCTGAACAGTGACTTAAATTCACAGATAATGCAGATTTCTTCAAGTTCATTCTTCCTAAAAACGATGACAGTTGTGAAAAACTAATAAGAAGAACCGTTTTCTTTTCTTGGTGATGATACTAATAAGAACCGTTTTTCACTGGAGAGTTTTCCTGTGGGCTTCAAACTGCATTTCAGGGATAACTTGAAGGAGTTTTTGGATATGGACACAAAATGGATGTAATCATCAAAGTTATCAAACATGGAGAAAATTTGAGTTCAGAAAATTTGGAAAGCATAGTGGTGTTCTGGCGCTACCGTTATGCGCACGTTAGATAATGAAGGTTGGTTATCACAAGTGGGAATGACTATAATAGCCCTGGTTGAAATTACCGGCAAAAGAGTTTCTTTGACGGTTACTTGAGTTTTTAGCGAACCAAAAAAGTAAAATTGAGTTTCCATTTACTATCTTTATCATCTGTATCACTGTATGTGTAATTTTTTAGAAGAGTTATGATACAACGGTGATTTATGAGTTGTATCAAGTGGACGGCGAGGGCCGGCCCAACGTTTTCGGGGGCTTAAGGCGAATCGAGTTTTAATGACGGGAAATCTCGTCATTATATGTGTGCATGTATATAGACATATAATGACAGTAATTTGACATATAATGACGGGATTTCCCGTCATTATAACCCGATTTCCTTTTATCCCGGGCCCCTGCCGGAGTCGGAGGCTTAAGACAGCCGCCTCGTGTGCCTTATGGAAGTGCCGGTACTGTGGACGGCTATGATGATTTCTCATACACCATCTCACACACTGACACACAGTAGTGGTGTGTAGGGGTGATTTGGATTCATCACAGCCGTCCACTTGGTACAACTCATAAATTATCGTTGTACCATAACTTTTCTCGTAATTTCAAAGCTTTCATGCAGATTCTAAACATGTAATTAACGCAGATAACCATAATTCACATAACAGAACGACATGATGCTTGCCCCAACTCCGGCTAGCCGGCAGCAAGACGTGCCACTAAACCGACAGATACAAGGTTTGTATCTAGCTTCCTAATCAAACATACAGATCATAATTACTGCGTAGAGTGGGTTCAAATTACTTTCTACATGATTTGATTAACAGAAACTCTAACCTAGCATCGATATAACGGAAACATGATAAATCATGGTTACGAAGAAATACAAAAACATAAATAAAGTTAAGAACAATTACCTTCTTCTACCAACGATCTACTCGAATCTTCAAAACAAGAGTAAAACTTCATTTGAATTGCAAAACGAACCACAACTTGTTCGAAATATAAAATTGCATAAAATTTACGGTATGATGAAAATAAAGGTAAAAGTATATCTAAAGTGTGATTACAAGCTGTACATCTGCCTGTTATAATGCTTAAACCGGCCTAGATTCTAATTAGGAGTATTTCATAACTCGAAAACCGACTAGGGTAAGATGATCCTCATTTTGGGTTGCTGTCTAGCCAGCAGGCTTAATTAAGTGCCGTTGGGCTGGTGGCTTGGCAAGCCCAATCTTCGAATTCTTCAGCTCGTTAGGACCATATAATCCACCAAGTCTTCTTATAACTCATGACTCAAATTCTGATGATTAAATTAAAGCTCTTGAACCCGCAACTCGACTTGATCTTTCCGCCTCTCGATCATTCCTCTCATTCCGGAAATCTTTTTAACACTCTGCCATCTACATTACCTGTCATAGATCAAAATACCGCGCAAAGTATACTATTTTCTCGACAAATCACATAGCTCAGGGGATCTAGTTCGCGATTCTTTTGTGCCAGCTAGTTCCCATATTTATGACCTTACTTCATGTTCTTCCTTTTTGTTGAGATGTAAGTGCCATACCCCATTGTTGAGTTGTTGTTGTTCTTAATGTCTTCCGTTTCTTTTTAGTATGTGTGAGTAGCTATGAGAATTGAGGTTGGTGATAATGTTGCTTGTTTTGTATCAGTAGATATTGTATTGTCTTGTGATTGGAATCTCGTTGTGGTTATTCGTGGTAGTTATGAATATTGAGATTGTAGTTATATAATAAACATGGAGGTTGTCTGTGTTGGAACGGTTGCCGCTCTGTCGGTCCAGTACCACCGTTTCAACAGTGGTTATGCCAGTTATCGACAACACCACTTGTCCATATTCTTTTCTATAGATTATGTTAAATTGTATCTTCTCTCTCCTGTATGAGATGCTTATCTTCTTCTTTAATGCTTCTGCGAAAAAAATGATATGATGTCATTGTAATATAATATTGAATTGTGCAATTGTCATGGATTGTGTATGTGCCGAGCGATGTTTTCCTATTCTACCAGTAGGGTGGGTTTGGGTTGTTACATTAATACTCGTCATAAAGCACATTTGATGTTACTAGCAAAATCCACGTGCTTTGCACGTGTTCAGCTAAATATATTGTTGATTATGCGCTTAATTTATAAAATAAATATATGTTCAATAATGATAATTATATATAGTGACTTAATGATTGATAGAATTATTTTATTTATCTCACTCATACGTATTGAATCAAACTCGTCATTTACATTTTCATTCTTTTAAATATGATAAGCTCCCTTAAAATTATGATAAGTTTTTTATTTATAGTTATAATCATGTATTTTATTGGGATCAAATGAAAATTTGTCTCACATATCTTTTATATATGTAGATACTCTCTAAGTTCATTCAAACCTAAAAAACATCATCAAAGAATAATGTGTCCGAAAAATTATGTAATGTTTTAATTGCGTATATTTTTATACTAACATTATATTACAACTGCAAATACTCTTTGTCAAATAATTTACTGTCAGTTAACTTTAATAATCATAAAGACATAGAATCATTAATTGGGTCATATGAGTATTGTTGAGTTCAAAAAAATCAAGGGTTTAGCAAGAATCCCATATGGGGTGCAAATCTCTTCTATATACATGTTAGGCCAAAAAATCCTCGATTCAACCACATTATAGGTTTGAGGACGATTTGACATAGCTTGAATCTTACTTGGGTCAGCATGCACTTCATCCTCAGCATGCACTTCATCCTCTTGTATGACATGGCCCATGTATACCACCTTGGTTTGTCCAAAAGAGCGTTTCAAAGAATTTAGCATAGTATTGGTTTCTTCTTCAAAACTTCTAGAACCGCTTTAAGATGTTGTGTACGTATGGGAAGCCATGTCGGGGTTGAAGATTAGGATGTCACCAAAAAAATATCAACACAAATTTCCTCAAGTAAGGTCTCAACGTCTCATTCGTACTTCTTAGGAATGTTGTCGGGGCTTTTGTGAGCCCAAATAACATCATTTTGAATTCAAATTGGCCATACTGAGTTACAAAGGTGGTCTTCTTGACATCATCTTCATTCATCAAAATTTGATGGAATCCAGACCTCAAGTTTATTTTAGAAAATATCTTTGCACTCTCTAACTCATCCAATAATTCATCAATTAGGGGAATATGGTAGCCATCCGTGACAGTTAAGTCACCCAACCTTTTTTAATCCTCACAAAATCTCCAGGTTTATCTTTCTATTTCACAAAGAGAAAATGTGATGAAATTGGACAATTATTGTGTTGTATAATCCCCCGTTGTAACATTTGATCTACCAACTGCTCAATTTCATACTTCTGATAGTGAGCATGTCTACAAGATTTTAGTTTCACAGGTTCAACATATTCATTCAAAGTGATGGGATGCTCATAGCCCTTCATTGGTGAAAATCCTTTGGAATTCGCAAACACCTCATGATATTCTTCTTCAATCGGAATAGGATTCGAGCTTGTTCCGAAGATCAAAGTGAGGCACCTTAAGAGTCTACGGGTTTTCTCAAATTCATGGTAATGATTTTACGACCTTGTCATCTTAAGCCGAGTTTCTTCGTGTAACTTCTTAGCTTTATTTGTTCTACCTCATTAGTGAAAACAAGCTATTTGTAGAAGTCAAAAACCATGGGAGTGTACTTTTTCATTTAATCCACCCCTAATATCATGTCACAACCTTCAACTTGATCAATCTCACGTCTTGGTAGAACTTAACCCCTTTGCATGATCCATGGCAAGCCAGGACACTTAAATTCACTCATATTTTGTTTCCATCTACTATCGTGATTAACATAGGGTGAGTTGGTTATGTCACACACTGCACTTCATTGGCAGCTTACTGGTCTAAGAAAGTGTGAGATCCATCACTGTTTATGAGGATGGTAATTGCTTTTTTTCTTCAAGAGGCATGTAGTCTTAATGGTGTTAGAGGTGACCTATCTATAAGGTGTACATGGATAACTAAGTAGTCTCAGATGATCTAGAATTCCATACCAAATCCTATTTATCCACTGCAATCTCTCCACAAACTTCATCATCCCCAGCTAATAGAAAGCGTATGTGTTTCTGCTCGCACACATGACCGGGTGTGTATTTTCTTCACATTTAAAACACAACCCCTTGGCCCTCTTCTCTCGTAACTCCTTATGAGTAATTGTCTTATGTATCACTGGTTTATTCTCAAGGCATGGTATTTTATTAGTCACCTCAGTGATGAATGAGGAGAACCTAGACTGGCCAGGGTTAGAGTAATTCTTCTGCTTATGCATGTCATTCAATGCCATTATAATAGATTCTTGGCATATGGCAGCATTCATGGAATTATACATGTCCTTATGCATCATCAAACTCACCGTATACTAAATTTTCAGCTTAAGGCCTCTGATAATTCATTTGTCTCCGTAAACATATGATTCCGTAACTACACAAAGCTTCTTAATGCCTCAAACTCGATAGATATACCTTTATCGCAGCTTTTGTCTTAGTAGATGGAATTCATCTACGCGCTCATAAAGACTTACCTCCAAATCGTCTCATAACTTCTTCTCTCGCAATGCCTAATTCATACTTGGAAAACTTAATCTCGGATTTCAAAACCACACAGCTGCTTTTCCTCGAATATGCATTTCTATTAAACCGACTCTCTCATCATCCAAAACATCATGCATGTGGAAGTATCTTTCACTATGGTGTTTCCATTCATTAGGCTATTCTACATCAAAAGGGAGAAATCCACCAAAGGAACCTTAACTCCCGCCTCAAAATTCCCATTTTTTTAATCTTATTTGAAGTTAGCTTCATACATATGCGACGTAGGTAGCAAGCCATCATGAATTGATGGGTGAATTCCAGTTTAATGAGACGACAACGAATTTGCTTGTTGATCGGCCTTTTCTAAGTGTCCAATCTCACCGGCAGTATACCGGGTCAACTGTAGCCTAGAATTGGTGAGTCAAGGTCGTATCCCACAGGGAATCTGGTCGAGTACCAAAGTCGGTCTCGTCCCTAGTTTAGGCCAACACAACTATTGAACGTGGTGATTTGTCAGATCACCGGTTCTACAAACTAAATATACACAAAATAAAAGAGTTTAAAACTATATAAAAGAGATAGCCGAGCTATGATCCAATCTACTACTATCTAACCCTAACTCGTAACCAGAAGTGATTTCGATACACTCTAATGTTCTTGACATTGTTAAAGGATGTCGTCTCCTATTTCCGAAACTAAGCGCCAATTTCAACAACCTAGTTTCCTATGTCGAATTCAACAAATCGCCGACCGGATTTAACCGACTCAACACGGTCTACGCTCTATGAGACGCTCGACAAGTCGATACAAACCTCACAACGAAACCGAGTCCGAACAACTCGCCGGTTTTACACGGTGATCCTAGAACCCCTTTTCCCGTATCCTCTCGCAAAATACATATGTAAAGAAGACGCGTGAAATACGATTATCGAGTCACGAGTTCAATAAAAGTCATTTACGAATAAGTTCTAGAACGATAACAACACCGAGAATCTAACAATCATAACATCAAAACACTTCAATCAACGAGCTAAGGATTCGATTTCATAGACTATCACATAACTCGACTATTGGAAAAACTAGCTACTCATCTTATCAACAAAAACAACAAGAAATCAACAATAAATATAACAAAAACAAATATTGAAAGCAAGAACAAGAAAGGAAAACAAAATACCAAATATATTATGCCGTAGAAAATCGATCCACCGAACGAAATCCCGTCAATAATGCGTCAAGCTATCTTCGAGATCCTCCGGATTACAACAATCTACAACTAATCTTAGCTAATATACCTCTAACTAATCTAAGCTAAGAAAAGATGAAGAAAAACGCTGAAAATGCTGAAAAAATCGATCTAAAAGAGGAGAGAACCAATCTAGATCAAATGGGGGGGTATTTATAGTGTTTTTGCAGATCTGACTGTTAGGCGTGCACCTAGCAAACCTTAGGCGCACGCCTAGCTCACTGAAATCACGTACTGAAACATTTGGCCTTCTTAGGCGCGCGCGCCTGGCCGACACACCCTCGGTAAATAGGCCATAACTTTGTGTGTAGACCTCCAAATCGAGTGATTCAAAATGCGTTGGAAAGATAATGAAATTGTCTACAACTTTCATGAAGATGTCCAGCCCAGAAAATGCCTCCAAGGTGGATCAAAATGCAGATCAATGGAAGTTATGGTTGTAGTACCAACACGTTTTGATCCGTTTGAACGTTTAAGCTTCGGGCACATGTTCCAATCCTCGTATCTCGCCTTCCGGACATCTCAAACACCTAAGTCCTGTAAAAAATCATAACAAATACCACACATAATCCCTACAGGACACTAGGGTGACCGAGAGTATAGTAAATTTACACCGAAAAAGACCGAGAATCCCGGACTTTACGTCCTAGGTCCCGAAATGATAACCAAGGTGTAAATACATCAAAATACAACCAAATGTCTCAGGAAACATATAAAACGAGGTATAAACGGGGTATAATTACATAGAAAATGATAGTCAATTTGACTCTCATCAACTACCCCCTACTTAGCGTTTGCTCGCCCTCGAGCAAAAATGAGCGATTCAAAAATAAAGATGGAGTCAACATTGCTATCATACATTTAGTCTAAAAGAATTGAAATGGTTAAACACAAGTAATTGACACAAATGCATATGATTTAAGTTCTACCTTGCATTGAGAAAAGAATGTGTGTGTGTGTGTGAATAGCTTCTTCGACATTCATCACTTACGACCGGTTTAGATTATAGACGTATAATGTACCGAGGCTACACCATAGGCTTATACGTCGTAAACATCTCCACTAATCAAGGTCAATCAAATTCTAGTACGGTCGAGCAGGACTTGAAGGGTTATAATGTTAAGCTAGGGTCGGGGCTAACGAAAGGATATTTACGATAAAAATAGAAAGAAGAAAGTGCAAAAGAGCTTTAACCGAGACATATACACAAAACTCTGTTATCACTTCGCCTTCAATCTTCTGAGTATTTACATCTTCGGAAACCAAACCCTAACCTCAACTTCATAATATACAATACTACACAACACTTTAGTCCACTTTTTGGACTTATAACAAACTATAAATATGTACATTTACTACTTCTGTTTTTTTTTCTTCTTCTTTTTTTCTCTTTTTCTTTTTTTCTTCTTCTTATATACATCAAAATTCCGAACAAAACCGAAACCCACACATTGTTACACCCCTCGTACCGAATAACTCGTAAATCACGACTCCATACCATTACTTACGTCTCAACAATACCTCGCAACATCGTAAAATGTGCGGAACGAACAAGCTCAATTGCAAGGTAGTCAAGGATACGTAGACTGAAATAAAGTTAGGGACATCGATTTTCACGGGCTAGTAACACGAAAGGCTAGTTCGGGTGGCAGTCTAACCACCCTACAAAAGGCTTAGAGGGGTAACAGTGGATTAATCGTTTAGGTTGGCCTTTGGCTCTGATCGGGTCAAAATAAATGCCAAAACTGTCATCCCATACCTAACAACGACGACCTTTCTATTTCGCCTCGAAGTTACTAATATAAGTTCTAGGTAACCGGGTCATTAATAACTACCATAATCGTTCACCAGTCAAGGTGATTCATGAAGTCGAAGCTAACGTGATAGGACTATTCCATTCTCAATACATGATCCCAACTCAAATGAAATGCATTTGTACAATCACTATATGTTCAATCAAAACAATATCAAAAGGCTCAATGTATCAAAACCAATGTCAAATGCATCAAAATTTCTAAATAAACGACTCATTTTACACTAAAGGAATAACAATCACTAAGTATAACTCGTTCCACATGAAACCGAAATATTGAAGCTAAACCAACCACCCCTTACTTTAAAACCAAACACGAATGATAAGGGTAGAAAAGTTAGCTTACAACCGGAAAAATACGCGAGTACGATCATGTGGCATCCATAAAATGAACTCCCGGGTACCCGTACTTATAAAATATACACAACCAACACCAAAGGTGTACAAGTATGGAAAGTATAACACAATGAAACTACCCGGATTACCACAACTCATCAAAACCAAAAACACCCCACTAACCCCCCAAAACACACTTCTTCGGGTTATATTACAACAAAACTTACCCAAAGTATCAAAATAGAAACTAAAGAAACACAGTGAAACACGAGGGGAAAGAAAAGCATTAAAAACACATTCTGAGTTTAGAGTCCTCAGCTCGACTTTCAACCCCCAACTATGTCAAGGATAGCTATACCAAAGGAGAGCAAACCGTTGCTTCTCCCTAGCAAAATCGTAGGAATTGAGCACCCCTTGAAAATGAAACAAAAGAAATATGGGGCTCAATCCCCACCACCATGAATGGTTCGATGAATCCGTTGCACAGAACAACGAATTCACTTTCCCCGAACTAAAACATATCCCAACTAACAATGACTCTAGCACCAAGTATGAACAAATAGGCTCAACATCAACAACAAACTCAATAGGGTGCACCCCCGAAGATATAACAATAGGGCTAAATGAAGACGGAACGGGTGACTCAATAGATACAAGAGTCATACCATCCTCGTAGTGTTCCTCCGGGGTGATTTCAATCATACTTTCTTGCTCTCTCCTCTCAAACTCCTCAAACAAGGTAGTTGCACTTTAAGCTCCAAGTTTCGTATGGCCGTTTGCATTGCGGTACTGGCCATCTCGAAGCTCATTATAAGTTTCTTGGACCACTTTACTCAACTCTTCAACAATTTGCTCAAGTGCCATCCGTTGCTCTGTTGAGGTCTCTGATTCTGGAGGTGGAGAAGTATCGAGTTGTTGATCAAAGTAACTCGGGGCATTATCCCACTCATTTCCATAAGATGCGGCGTATGGGTTGAACCGATAAAATGGTTGTGTTTGGTAACCCATAGCACCGTAATTGTAATATCCGAATGGGTAAGGATAGGAGCCGTAATTGTAGTATGGATTCATTATCTGCAAACAGGGAAACAACACAAACACAATCACGGTAACTTGTCACTACCACTACCGAAGTAAATGGTGTGACACTTCAACAACAACAAAATAAAACAAACTATACATAAATAATAAAAAAATAAGAAAAACGACCTAATCCTAAGAACTTAACTAACTTACAAGATATCAACCCGATTCCCCGGCAACGGCGTCAGAAAACTTGATCGGCCTTTTCTAAGTGTCCAATCTCACCGGCTTCTGCAGAATTTCCCGATACTTCAGGCTTCTTCACGTTGACTTGGGGGGCCTTGCTAGGAGGATCCGAGGAGTTCTGAATAACAAGTTAATACGGAAAAGCCCTCAGAAACAAATGGGAGTAAACTTTCAGCTGCAGCCGAACCGTTTAGTCCGTGTGCCTACCTGCTAAACTCTGCTTCTCCTACAACTACTGTGTATGATGCAATAACTACTCAGAGCATGCTCACCGACCCTATGGGCTTCCCGTCAGTTGCTGCAAGAGTTCCGTGTGGTCCCAGATCACCGTTGTACTACCGAGCAAACCATACATTACGGATGAAACATGGATTCCGTAATTATCAACTTCCTATCATGGAAAGAAATGGTGATGCTTCCCAGAGAATCATGAACCCTCATGCACCGGAATATGTTCCCAGAAAAGCTCAAACAGCCAACAACAATTCTGATTCGTCCGTTGATTTCTCATCGGATCCCGAAATGTCCACTGAAGATAAGCTTAATAAAAAGACTGTTACTCCTGGTAGGAAAAGTACAGATGCTGAAAAGGCTGAGTTTGCGCGGCAGATATTGCTTAGTTTTATTATTATTATTTTGTCGGCGGTATGTATAATTTTTTATTATTATTTTATTGGTTGTAATGTAATATTTATTTTTTTTTTTCTATATAAACTACTTTACAGATGAAATTATATTTAATTAAGATAAATATTAATGCATAAAATTTGTACATACTAATCGTGGATAATGATAGAAATTAAAAATAAAATAAAAAATGAATATGCTTGCTAGAGCGATACATGTATTCTTCTAAAAAACACGATGCATGTATTTATGATATGCATTCCGTAAATGTGTTGATTGAATTGTCAAACAAATTTTTTTTTGGACTCGTTGATTAAATCCGAATTTCGAATAATTCTTTGGATGTTTTCGTAACTTAATTTTAGTCAGAAAGTCTTTTTGACCGGTATTGGGTATGAAAAATGATTAAAATTCTGACTTGAATCGAATCAGAATAATTTAATGTGTGAAAAGATGTTCCGTTTCGGCTAATGAGATGAGATAGTGATTATTATTGGTGTTTTTTTTTTTTTTTTTGAGAAAGTATTTATTTTTTTCAGATTGTGATTATTATTGATGTTTTTTTTCTTTCTTTCAGATAATGATTATTATTGATGTTTTTTTTTCTTCTTTTCGTTGTTACTTATTATTATTATATTAGTATATTAGATCTATTTGATGTTCGGCTAATTACATGATAAAGTGATTATTATTGCTGTGTTTGATTGATTTTTTTTTCCCATAACGTGTTTTCTATTTTTATTTTTATTTTTATTTTTATTTATACTTTAGATTGTTTGATGATTAATGGTATTATATATATCTTTTAAATTAATTAATTAATATTATATTTATTAATAAATTAATTATGAAAAAACTCTTTTTAGGGGAAACACCTGAGGGGAAACACTTTTGAGGGGAAACACATTGGCTCTTTTAATATAGTTAATGATATGACTTAAAAGTCACTAAAATTGTTAAAATTCTGCCTAAAGGGTGGTCAGAATAAATGAACAACTTTTTTTTTGTTTTAAAGAACAACCATGAAATAAAAATATAATATGTTAAGATCTATTTAAGTGTGAAACGCATTTACCTTGCACTATATATTCGTATTAGAAGTGATTAAATATGTTAAATCGATGTAATAATCAGCATAAATATGTAGATGTAATAATCTCATCACACGTATTTGACGGATTATTCTATGGTAAGAACTTCCCGTACGCGACATTCGAACCACACGCGCTTTCGTTGCGGATTAAATCGCGCGTGTAATCTTACCACGTAGGCGCAACTCCCTACGTAGGGAGTCCCTATGTAAGAATTTGCCGTATTTGACCGTGTACTGGTGTAACGAACTAGAAGTACGGGCAGCGATTTTCGCTATAGTAGTAGACCGGCGGCTTACGCCATAAACGTTGAATGGGTGTAGTGGGGACAATTTCGTAATTTTATTTTTTGTATGACGGAGGGCAATTTCGTCATTGAAATGTGGAAGAAGTGTTTGGCGCCAATGCATGAGTATGAACGTGGCAGTTAGTTATTATACTTTTGCGTGGAAAACTAGATTTGTTAATGGCACATCTAAAAGCAGTTCCCCCCTTCCGCTTAAACGGACATGGAAACCACCCTAACCGTTTTGGTATTTACACGTACTTGTGTATGTGCATAATAAATCACAGTTATACAAGTAAATTCACCCTAAAAAAAAAAAAAAAGAAAGAAAGAAATTTGCTCACTTCTATTTGCATTTTCTGTTTTTTCAAAAACCAGGCATATATATATTTTATACATCAGGGCCCATCTGTTTTTGTAATTTCTTATTGATCCAAGACCATCTTAAAATTAGGGAACACTCATATATACAAGCTGTGTTATTGCAACGAAGCAACCAGTTCTACTCAGTGGCGGATCCACGTGCCCTAAGGGGGGGTCACGTGACCCCACTCGATTTTTAAAATAAAAAAAAAATTAGTATTAAAACTAAGGTTAAAGGTTGTGAAGGACTATTTTTGATCTAAAATGAGGAAAAAGGACAAGAAAAAAAGATAGTGGTTGAGAAGGACAAAAACTAGCATGTTACTACATGTGTTACTACATGTTGCTACAACCACACGTAGTAACACATGTAAGAATAAATGTGTTTTGTCCTTCTCAACAATTATTTTTTTTTCTTGTCCTTTTTTTCCTATTTTGTATCTTATTTTGTCCTTATGGCCTCTGACCCCTTAAAACTATGTAGTTTTGTTGTTAAAAAGTGTCATTTTATCGATAAAAAATGATGTTTTAGACCCCGGTGACCCCACCTGGAATTTTTTTGGATAAAAGATGTAGTTTTAGACTCCGGTGACACCACTGGAACAAATTCCTGGATCCGCCAGTGGTTCTACTCAATAAGCTCTAAGGCATCTACATTACAAATTTTGAAATCTTTCAAACAAGCTCTACAAATTCCAAGTTACATAATCACATAATCTGATATTCATCTTGTTAGAGATAATGACAAGATTGAGTTATGATTTGTTTAAATGATTATGTTTGAATTTGAATTATTTAGGATATATTATTTGGTTTAGATAAGCTTCTATTTATCATTGATTAGGCTATAAATATTGTAATGTTCTATCACTTTATCAATGCGATACAATTACTTTACCATTATTCTATCTTGCTATCAGAGATCACCGACTAACGTCGTTTAGATCCAGATCAATTTTTCAAAAAATTGATTCGGGTGAGGGTTCGTTACATTAATCTAAACGAACCCTCACCCCACTTCTTGGCTCTTGCATCGTTCTTCTCTATTTTTTTTTAGTTTCACAAATTTCCCTTTTTTTTTTTTTTTTTTTTTTTTTTAACCATCCTCTTACGTCCCAGTCAAAGCCTCCCGATCCCTGTCTTTTCCTTTTCCTTCCCTCTTCCTGTGTATTTTTCTATTCGTTTTCGCTTTTCCGTCAATACTTTCTGCGTTTTTGTCCCAGCCCAGCCTCGACTCCACCCTCCAGCCATCAAAAAAAAAAAAAAAAAAAAAAAAAAGAAAGAAAGCTACCATGAACGCAGCAGCAAATACCTATTTCTCTTATCCTTTTTTTTTTATATTTTATTTATTCCTTTTCTATTCTTGTTATTAGTGGTTTATATTGGCTTTTTATTATTTATTATTATCAAATAAATTATTCTCTTGTCATTATTTCTCTCACACAGCCGCAAATACGTGGTTCCCTTTTCTTTTTAATTTCAAAAAAAAAAAAAAACAATCCCAAAGTATTTTATCTATTTCTAAATAACTATACTTGTTAGTCTCCAAACCCACTGTCGCCTCAGTCAAAAGTCCGCTCCTCCTCTATCTGCTTTCTTTTAAAATTATGCTCGATGATTATTATTATATTATTATTATTATTCTTATTTTATTTTATTTTAAAATGGTTCGCTTCTTAAGAAATGACTAACGATGGGTTTCGTGGATAGTTTTCAACCGTACCCATCAAAATTTACAAAATTGATAATATAGCAATATCGGGTTGATGTGGAGCGAATTGTTGCCGATCGATATTCATTACGAGCCAAAGTTTGTTGCGATCACCATGAAGAAAACAAGATCCATTCATTACGAAATAAATCTCCATGTTCATCAGATTACAATGGGATTGCGGGGGCGTGTTAGAGATAATGACAAAGATTGAAGTTATGATTTGTTTAAATGATTATGTTTGAATTTGAATTATTTAGGATATATTATTTGGTTTAGATAAGCTTCTATTTATCATTGATTAGGCTATAAATATTGTAATGTTCTATCACTTTATCAATGCGATACAATTACTTTTACCATTATTCTATCTCATCTCTCCTTTCTTTGTACAAACACGAATCACGCAGCATATCAAGTTTAAGAGGCGACTCTGTACGCATAGTGACGTGTAATTAAGAAAAAAAAAAACCACATTTAAACACTCGTGTTTAAACGTGTAAATGACAAAACACTCTGCATACGAAGTGACCACCTCAAAAATATTTCTATGTTACCCCCTTCATGGCACGTATGTTCCACGCGCGTGTGTGATCCGATGGTTCTCGAGCAATCAATACTCTTGATCACTTGCAGACTATGCATGAATGAAGAACAAATATCATCTAGGGCCAGAAAGCTCCATTGCTTCAACAATGAGTGATGAATCTTCTATGTTGTTATCAAAATATCTAGGTGGAGGATTTTCAAAAGGCTGTCGGTATTTTGATGTTTCAACTGATTGTGATGCCGCCCATCTTTCTGCTAAGCCATCGCCTTCTAACATTCTTAACACTTGTGACATTTTAGGCCGCTGAGAAGGGTTAAACTGTGTACATAACAGTGCAACTTGCACCATTTTTTCTAATTCAACCTTGTCGATATTGTTTATTAGATCTTTGTCCACCATTAGCTCTAATTTCCCTTCTTGATGAAGCTTTTTTACCTGAAAATACATGCAAGAGCATTGACACTCAGATGGATATTGCTTTATGCCTCCTAGATGTTTGAGGAAATTCTTGTATGAACCCCATTGTTGGATGAGTGATATTGTTTATAAAAAAAAGACTTTCTACCTAAGAATCTCTGAGACAGCTGATATTACTACCATTTTTGCATTAAAAAAACCTATCAGTATTATTCAAAGATGGCATAAGATGGTACCCAATCAAGCATGATGCCTTTCTGTTTGGCTCCACGGCCGAATTCCAGAGCTTTCAGACCAGTTATTAGCTCAAGAAGCAAGATCCCATAACCGAAAATATCGGTTTTTTCTGAAGATTGCCCAGTTGACAAGTATTCTGGAGCAATATGACCAACAGTTCCACGAACAGCTGTTGTTACATGAGATTCTTGGTGATCCAAAAGCTTTACCAACCCAAAATCTCCAACAACCGCTTCAAAGTCATCATCCAGTAGAATATTTGCTGCCTGGACATCGCGATGTATGATTTTCGGGTCACTTTGCTCATGTAAGTAGACAAGTCCTCTTGCTGTGCCTAAAGCTACCTTTTTTCTCCTTGGCCAGTCTAATACAGGCATCCCATTTATATGATCTGGAAAAAACAGACAGATAAATAATCAAGACGAATGTGTGTGGTGACACTAAAATAAACACCAAGACCAACATTGGCAAGTCAATTGTTCATATATTCAACCTTTTAATCTCGCAGCTACGCTTCCATTTGACATGTAAGGATACACAAGAAGCCTTTCATTTTCTGTTGAACAAAATCCCAATAGACGGAGAAGATTCCGATGGACAGCCAAACTTATCGTCTCCACTTCTGTTTGGAACTGTATTTCACCAAAAAGAGTATTGAAATCCTTTAACCTTTTGACAGCAACCACAGTTCCATCACCTAATCGTCCCTTATACACAATACCATATCCTCCTTGACCCAATATATTCTTTGAGCTAAAATGTGCGGTAGCAGATCGAAGTTCCTTGAATGTATGTCTTCTCAAATGACCTAAACAAACCTCGGGATCGTACTGATCTGCCATTAAACAGGACATGTCAAGCCAAATAGATAATGACATCAGAAGTAGATAGTTTCAACACAGTAAGAATTCAGATTTTGGCTTCACTGACCGTTGACATCGAAGAAAATCTGTTTATTATGCTTGTATTGTCTCCAAAGAAGAAAAGAAACCACAACGGCTAAGAAAGAAGCACCAAAGCTAACACCAATAGCAATACCAACATGGCGATTTCTTATTCCAGCCTTTCGTTGGTCTAAGAAGAAAAACTAGAAGATATCAGTAATAGGGAAACCATAGTGAAGGAATATCATAATTATGTCTTCTCCATCATAATCGGTTAAAGATGCAGAAATACAGAGAATGGTTAGGTAAATCAGAGTATGAGACATCAACCTATCTTTACAGAAGATGATTTCTTGGGAATATATGATGAAATCACTGAATCAGAACATTTATTACAAAGATATTTTCTTGTACAAGGGAACCAAACAAAATCACTGGCTGTGTCCATAATGAACTGAATTGCTTGAGGTGGGTTGCCAAATTTGAGTGAAATTGAGTAGCCACCATAGCTATGTGGTTGAAGAGGGGTGGTGGTGAGATGTGGAGGTGTTTTATTAGGGGTTTTAATGTGATGGGCTCTAGCTAATGAGATTGAAGATAGCTGAGAAAGGGATTGGTAAAGATTTGGAGGTGAATTTGGAGGGATGAATGAAAGAGGAAGAGTGATTGATGAAGATGATGAAGAAACGAGAGAAGGAAGAAGGAAGATGAAGGGAAAAATAGAAAAGGAGACATACCGTCCAAATTGGACGGTGCGTCTCCTTTAAACCTTCTAGATTGGACGAATTCAGTGTATTGGGCGAAATGACGGTAGTCGTCCAAAATAGACGGTTTTCGACTCAATTTGGACGGTTTCTTCCAAATTTGGACGATTTACCTGAAAGAAAATGTCAGAAACTGTCACACCTGAAAATAAATATTACACGCTACAGTTGCCTGATTTGCAAATTTCACAAAAAGATTGGGCCAGCAAGGATATATAAATATAAATATACGTATGCTATATATAAAAAATATAATGATGCAACACTTAATAATAATATATAACCAATACTCTTGGGCCTTGCAACGCAAGGCCTTGATGAGGCCCTCGGGATAGAAACATTGCTTGAAAGTAAATATTAAAATATAAGACATAAAACTTGGTTTGGGTAATACATTTTGGATATGACTTCACCATTTTTTTTTTTTCATTTTTCTCACAGATTTTAGAATATAACACATGCATATACGGTCTTAGTTTGATAAAGTTTAAAAGTTGCTTACAACATAGTTTCTGCGTTTTACGGTTTTGTGTTGGCCTTTTTGGCTATATTTTTGTGATGTTTCTTACAAATATCTTATCAACTATCTCGTTTTTGAAATTGAAAGGGAGCGTCGCGAGAACAAAAACGGCATGATAGACGCTTTATTATTATAATAAAAATTATAAATACAATATATTCATTTTATCAATATCATTTTGGCGGGAATTTAAATAATTAATTAGATTTTTAATTAGTTATTTTACCAATTTGTTTGGTTAATAATCTAATTAATTAATTTAATTATTTATTACACTTTTTATTGGCCGCTGGACTGAATGAAATAAAAATCTGATCTGCTATTTTTTTTGTGAGGCCATGTTTCATAAAAGTCTGGCCCAACCCTCTTAACACCCTTTGACCCGAGGTTTTTTTTATTTTATTTATCAAAATCCCATAAACTTGATTCGATTACTCATTTCTTAGCCGAATTTTCTGAAACCCTGTTCTTCTATCTCATTGCCGCTTCATCCGGTTTTCCCCCACATTCAACTACCATCTCATCCGCCTTCTCCTCACCTTCTACCCCTAATCATCTTCCACCTCCTCCAAACAAAGAAGAAGATCATTTGGACCTTGCCGATAATCACATCTCTTTTCAGGTGACTTTCATTGTAATTAATTAATAAATTAATTAGTTTCTATTTTTCTCTTCTTTTTTGTATTTTATTGTTGGTTCTTCAATTTCGTAAGAGTTTGTCTTTTGGAGTGATATATTGATTGTTTCTTATTCACTATAATTGTTCATACTCTCAGGGGTGTGTGCTTCATAATTTTGATTTGTTATCCATCTTTCAATTTTTTTTCTCGATTTTTTTTTTTGTTGCTACGGATTCATAAAAAGACGTGTTGATTTCATGGATTAAGGTGGAGACGTGTTGATTGTTCGCAAGAAAATAGTGAACGACGGCGACGACGCAATTTTTGGTTCTCTATCCCCTTATCGACGACGACAACGGTGGTTGCAATGTGAAATGTAGTTAGGTTAGGGTTTTATAACATCTTACTATATACGCAATGAGGGAAACCGGAACTGGGCTGCACAAGCTAATTAAATTTTCATTTACATCTCTAATAAAAAATTACATTTTCAATACTAAAAACTCATTTACCAACAAAAAATTTACATCTCCAATAAAAAAAATGAGATTCTATCGGCACCCCAATTTTTACTACCGGCACCCTTTTACTCCTGCACCACAATTTATTACTTTTAGCACCACAAGAATTATTTTATTATTTCCTTACTCCACATACCACAAAAAAAAATGACAAAATTACTTCTACCAACACAATTTTCAGAAAATTCAATCGAGTCCTTTAAATGTTACGTTATTATTGTTCCATGTTATCATATATATAATTATTAGTTGCTATGTCATCATTACATTTTTGTGTTTTGTGTCTTTGTTGTCATTTAACCGACATTGGGCTGAAATGTTGGGCCGAATGAACAGTAAAAAAAACAGAGCCATAATTAAATTTTCATTTACATCTCCAATAAAAAATTACATTTCCAATACTAAAAACTCATTTACCAACAAAATATTTACATCTCCAATAAAAAAAAAGAGATTCTATCGGCACCCTAGTTTTTACTACCGGCACCATTTTACTCCGGCACTACAATTTATTACTTTTAGCGCCACAAGAATATTTTTATTTTCTTACTCCACACAGCACAAAAATAATGACAAAATTACTTCTACCAACACAATTTTCAGAAAATTCAATCGAGTCCTTTAAATGTTACGTTATTATTGTTCCATGTCATCACATAATTATTAGTTGCTATGTCATCATTAAATTTTTGTGTTTTGTGTCTTTGTTGTCATGTAACCAACATTGGACCGAAATGTTGGGCCGAATGAACAGTAAAAAAAACGGAGTCAATGGGGAAAAAACAAGTGTCACCACACTTATTTAGGACACATGGAAGGAAGGGGTTAAACCCCTTATTCTAAGATAGGTAGATAAACAATATGTTTTTTTACAAAAAAAAAAAAAAAAAAAAAAAATCGTTTCAAGAATTTTAATATTTCATGTAATCGTCAAACCCAATATTTTTAAGCATGATATAAAAATCGTGTAGACAACATGTCGTGGCATTATATCTTGAAAATAGTCATATCGCCGTGTACAAACGATATGTTTTTTTTATGAAATGAATCTATTTTAAGAAATTTATAATATTTCATGTAAACGTCAACACAATTTTTTTGGCATGATACAAAGATCGTGTCGGCAACAAGTCGTGCCCTTATATTTTGAAAATAGTCGTACTTTTGCTACATATATTCACACATTAAAAGGTGATACAATTGAGTCCTCCAAAATGGAACAATTTGAATATAAAAAAAATCAACCAATAAAAAAAATAATAAAAGGAAAATCTGGGCTGGGCTGATGATGAACAGTAAAAAAAAAGGAATGGGCTGGGCTATGAACAGTAAATCATGTACGGTTAAAAAAAAAGGGAGCCAATAAAAAGAAAACAAGTGTCACACTCTCCTTCACCCATCTCTTCTTATTAGATAGGTAGATAAGAGGATATAATTAATTTTCACGGCGTAGATCAAAACACTTATCGACTAAAACTAATCGTAGAGTAAATACGTAATATATCTCAAAATAATAATATTTTAAAATATATCAACACAAAATACTCAACAGGAACTCCTACCCTGGTAGTTGGACCAGACTTAGCATTTATGGAATTATTCTTGCCCTTATCTTGGTGCTTCTTGAATTCCACATCATTGAGAGTGTAGGAAGATCTGGTGGGCTTCTTTCCCTCCCCAGCTGCCTCAACCACACCTCTCTTCAGTTCTTTGGAATCAGATCCTTTTGACTTAGCTGATGTACCTACTACTTCCTCAGCTTTGTCATTAGGTTCATCCTCCTCATAACCACCTTCTGTGGATCCATCACCTTCAACATCAGTCTTTTTCCCTCATGCTCAAAATCCAAGCTCCTTTTTTTTTGCAGATGGGGGATTCTGCTCACCCTAAAAAACAAAGTCTGCATCATGGACTACATGCTTTTTCCTTTTGTTCCTTCTCTTTTTGTTTTTAGGAAGCTTGATCTGCATTTTGAGCTTTCTTTTCCTGTTGCTTTCCAGCTTCAGGTTTCTTAAACTGCCTCTTAACATACAACCGTGGCTCAATCCCATTCTGACCAGTGCAACTCAACTTGGAATGTCCCAACATGTTACAAGTTTCACAAAACTTTGGCAAATCCTCATACAAAGCGGCCTGCATTAATGGGCTATTCATTTAAGTGACCTCGCGAGACGGACGTTTTGCTTAAATAACCTTTGACCAAAACGTGTTAAAAAAAAATAAATGAAAAAGCGGAAAAGGTTTAAAAACGTGTGTAAGGTCTTAAATACCCTTCATGGGAAATAGAGGAGAAGTAACGGAGGATCCCTCTCCTCCCAGCGTCATCTTCACGTTATCTTTCAATTTAAATCCCCCCATTTATTTCCCATTTAAATGTCGTTACCTACCACGGGTCCATACGCACTCAAACCAACTTTTGACTCCTCCTATCCTCTTCAATTATTATCCTCTTCCTATTATCACGCTTCATCAATTTGTGCTTTGATTTCCCAACTTTGGACCCCTTCAATCGTATTTTCTTCCATTTTCCCATAATTTCCCACATCATCTCATCGGAATCAATCAAAGCCCGAAGCATTCGACCGCTCTGAAGCATTTTGTGGGTGTAAGTTCTTGCTTTATTCCTTGTACGTTTGATATGAGTTGATCGAATGCATTGTGTGTCAACATGTAATCGCATGTAATGGGTTATACTATCCAACATATGGTTGGGATCTGTAATTGAAACCGCTGATTTTGTGGGTTTGGGTTTTATTTTGGGTGTGGTTGGGTTGGGGCTTTAAATAAAATTTAATTTGGTTGTGTTTGTGTTTGGGGCGATTGTTTATGGTTAGGGTTGTATCTCTAAATATTGGGGGTTTTAAGGATCATGGGGTATGGAGATTTGGGTTTCGTAGTGTGATTCAATTAAAGTCTACAACTTTATGGTTTAGTTGTGTAGTGTCCTCGAAGTCAATCGGAATTTGTAATTGAAATTGTAGTGTCCTCAATTGCAACTTTATGGTGTTAATTTGTGTTATAAGTATGTCTTAATAGTGTATGAAAGCGTATTAATTTGATTTTCTTAATTGCAATTGTTTTGAGGATAATTAATTAATTTTGTTCATTAATATTGTAGTGAGAAGATGGACAATTCGGTATATGAATTGGCATATCATCTTACCAAGGAGGATAGACATAAGCCATGTGAAATCACTAACTATTCCAATTGCATGAAAGTGAGAGAGGTCTACGGAATATTTGATGAAACCCATAGACGTAAGTTTGACAAGTGTTGCTTCAGGAATCTTTTAGAGATTTCTGATCGGAATTCATCTAATCAAATCATTAATCAGTTGATGATAAGGCAGACAAAGTGTGTCAATAAGAATGAAGTCTGGTTTGTTATTGGGAAAGATAAGAGGATTAGATTTGGCATTGAAGAATTAGTCTTAGTGACGGGCTTCAATGCTGGAGAAGATAATTTTGATAAGTCATTGGGAAAAGAGAGTCGTCTTGTAAAGAAATATTTTAAGGATGTTGATGAATTGAATAGGATAGAATTGTGGGATGCTTTTGAAAGTTGCAAAGGGAGTGAAGAAGACAAATATAAATTGGGTCTTCTAGTCATCCTAGCATTTGTTGTGGCGGCGGTGAAGGACAAAAGTATTGTGCCATTTTGGTGGTTTGAGTTGGTTGACAAGTTGGAAGCGTTTGAAGAGTACCCTTGGGCCGAGGTATGTCTTAAGCAAACAATGAAGACATTCAGACAAGATTTGACGAACCCACTGCTTTCTCCGAATGTGAAATACCCCATATTTGGTTTTTCCCATGCCATTGTGGTATGTATGCTACAATCTTTAGTTCTATTTACTTTTTGTTGGGTATGTAGTTTTGTTCAATTCGATCGATTTTTGATTTGATGTAATGTAGGTATGGGCACTTGAATCTATTCCGTCGTTGAAGACATTTGGGGAAATCATTGATGAAGATGTAGATGTCTTCCCAAGAATGTTAAAGTGGAATCTGCAAAAGAGATTGCTTGGTGTGAGGGTTGATCAAGTTTTGGAAGTAGAACAAAGTTGTAAGTTATTGTTTTTGTACGTACTGCCTTACTATTATTCTTGTGGAATTACCTTGAGTAATGTTTTGTGTCTATGTTTTTTTGTTTGTAGATTATGGTTATTTCGAAATTGCAGCCTACAACATTGGAATCACAGCAGCCGTATTGGGGTTCAATTGTTTGTAGGAAACAAAAGGTGATTGAGTTGCTAGAGAACGAGAAGTGTAATGGTGTTGACTATGAGATGGAAATAAAACATGAAGGAGCACACGGTTTTGCCTATGAGAAGGAAATAAAACCTGAAGGAGCACACGGTTTTGACTATGAGAAGATGAAGAAATTGTGACGTCTGTGGTGAAAAGGGAAAATGAAGGAATTTATTCCATGATGGATAGGCTGAAGAAGGAGATTCAGTGTTTTCGAAGATGTGAATCATGCAAGAAAGTGAATCATGAAGAGATTATTGATGAGGAGATGAAAGTTGATGATCTGGATATGACAATTAATGATGGAGAAGGAGAAGTTGGTAGAGAGGGGAGAAATGATGAGAAGGATAAAGATGTTGGTAGTGTGGGGAAAAATGATGAGAAGGAGAAAGTTGTTGGTTGTGTGCAGAAAAATGATGAGAAGGAGAAAGTTGTTGGTAATGAGGGGAAAAATCAAAAATGATTCATATGTATTTGCCTTTAAAAGTGTGGATTCATATGATTAACTAGTTTCTGATGTGTAGGTGGTTCGGGGAAAAGGAGTTTAATAGAAGAAGGGACTTCATCTTTGAAGAGAAGCAAGTTGCTTAGTGTTGAATCATATGATCCTTATAGAGACGTTGAAAAGACAAAGTGTGATGGTTTGAAGAAGTGGTTGAGTGACTATAAGGAAGGAAAAGCCGGGTATGGAAATGTTATTTCCCTATTTTAAATGAATTTTCCTATTTTTAATTGAGTTTCGTTTGTGCATGGAAATAATTATTTTATAATAATTTTTATATTTTTGATTACTCGTCATTTGACTAAAATATGTTATATGCAGGGAATTGGTTAAGTTGTGTGATGGAACTGCTCGATGCGAACTTTTGAAAACGATATTGGATGGGGGGAGTTTGTCATCCCCTGTGAGTACACTTTACCTCTATCATAACCAATTTAAGTTGTTTAATTTAGGTGACAACCCTGCATTGATTCTTGGAAGTCTATTTCATTTACTTTTTTACTTATCGCGAGATAATGAATACTTGTATGCATGAAATTCGTCGCCGTGCCTTAAAGTTCCCAAAGTTGTTTGAACAAGATAGTTGTGTTTTGGATGTATTTTTTCAACACTTTTTGAAAGTGAAAAATGAAGAGTTACAACGGAGAGTGCATATTGAGAATCTTGCAAATCGTAGAATATTAAAGAATTATGTGGAAGGAAAGCATCCAGAGGACGATAAGCCGTGGTCGGAGTGCAATTATTTGTATGCACCAATGTTAGTGAGTGATCATTGGTTTGCGATTAAAGTTGATTTGAAAGAGGGGTAATCTATGTAGCCGATAGTTTACCAAAACATGTGAGGAAGGATCAATTTGACAAATGTATGCTACCCTTGCAAGTGGTTATACCATGGATGCTGAATATGGATGGGGAAGATGAAGGTGGGAGGAATAGGAGGTTTAAGGTTGTGAAAATGGTGAAACTACCGAAACAATCAAATGGGTACGTTTTATTTGCTTGTAAAAGATGATGTATTTCATTATGTACTATGATTGACTAAATGATATGTTATTGTGCAGGACCGACTGTGGTATGTATACCATAAAATTCATAGAGTTCATGATGGCGAAATTGAATGTGCAAACAATGGATGCTGGCTTTATGCCCTATTGGAGGCCGAAACTGGTTGCGGAACTACTTGCATGTCAATTCGACCCATGATCATTTTATGTTGATGTTGGCTTCTAATTTGTGTATGAATATTATGAGTTGGTTGAAACATTTTCTATGTAACCGTAAACTATTCTGTTGGTTGATACATGAATTTATGTTTGATTGTTATTTATTTATGAACATTATGACTTAGAGGGCACTCTATGTTGGAATGTTAGCTATGTAATCGTTGGAATGTTAGCTATTAATAATAATAATAATAATTTCAACAACATCTTCAAACAACATATCATCAACATCATTTAATTAGAAAACGAAAATACGGTACTGGAAAAAAAAAACTTAAACAAACATAACAAGAAAAACAAAACATAAACCAATGTTCAAACACAAATAAAAGTTTCAAACACAAATAAAAGCATACTAAATACAAACTTCCTCCTCCCATAAATCCTCACATGCACATGTGTAGCACTTTTCTTCATCCTCAGAGTCATAAACCAACCACAGATTGATTGTACGCTCATCCTCTTCTTGAGCTTCAATGTCCCTCATTATGCTTGCAAATTCTTCAGGATCAAGCATCGGGTCATAAACCCCCCACGGATTCCAAATTCTTTTATTACGCTCATACTCTTCTTCGATGAGCCTTAGTTCCCTTTCTAGTTCTTGTAAATCCATGTCCGGTTCAACACACCTATCCATCTTTCAATGATATAACAAGGTTTAGCAAACATGAGAAAATCCTAAAATAAATTAACAAGGCTGCAATGCAAAAATGCTTATGAAAAAGTTGCAACCATATGATAATAAATTTAAAAGCAAACATAATGTTGGCGAAATGTCACAAAAAATTGCATAAAACCAAGATATTTGTAGTAAATCTCAATGCATAAAACCAAAGTAGATAGAGCGGGGTTCCCACTTGTACCATGACTAGAATGAGAAACTCCAGATTCTGTTCTCCTTTCATTCATATTCAAACTTGAAAAACAATTACAAGAAATCAAAATAGGTTGCATATGTTAACAAATTATTACATTCTTACAACAAATACATAACAACTTATTAGTGTACATCATAAATCTCGAGAAATAATAAGGAGCACCCATAATTCGGTATTTAATTTCTACTATTGTTTAGGGATTTATCATGCTCATAAGGCAATTCAAAATATAACCGAGGATAATCCCGATAAATCCTAAATAATAAGAAAGAAACGGGCACATGAAACACCCGTTAAATGCTTTGGAAATAGTAAGTTAATCCAAAGAAATGATGGAAATAGTACGTAAATCCAACTTGTTTCAAACTAACTAACCCATCAATTTATTTTTAGTTTAATTAGTAATAATAATAGGGAAATTCATAATAAGTAATTAGTAATCCTGAAGCTCCCATAATATAATAACTGATGCTAATAAGTAAATAAATATAAATAAATAAAGATAAATTGGAAAAATATACATACAGGCTGTTACCAAGAAGGAGTTGACCGGAGTTGAATTGAATTGATAACGGCGGCATTTACTTGAACCCTAAAACATCAAACACCAACAATTACACACACGAAATCGAACTGTACTTTACTTTAAATCCCTACATACAGTTAAGAAATTAATTAATTTTGATTACCACGGAGGAGTTGATAATGGCGGCCCTTGAACCCTAAAACATACAAGAAAAACAACACTCAAGTTAACAAATCAAATAAGCCAATAAAGCAGAAATTCTTCTAAGTTTTTTAAGCACCGAAATACCTTGGAATATGATGTTGAAGCGGATTTGCGTATAAGAGGGCGGAGGAACGGAGGAGGAAATGGAGGATTCCGGTGGATGTGTATTGTGAGAGAGAGGTTGTGTGAGGGAGAAAGAGAGTGAGATTCCGTTTTGTGTGTTTTGCCCTTTTGACTTTGAAAGACAGAGCGTGTAATACATACATATGTATGTATAGGCTGTATATCGATAGGTGGGCCGGGCAACTTCAACTTTCCCTTATTAAAAAGGGAAATTCATTTGAATATGTTGAAAACGAAAACGAAAAGGGGCCCAAATTTTTCGGCGGGTAACTTGAAAATTAAGTTTTGGGCCCGAAATTCGGCGGGATTGAGGGAGGGAATATGTATAACATACATAATTTTGTACATACATTACTAATTATTATTATAATTGGGGTTTCATTTAATAATAATTACAAATAATTAATAATTAGTAATAATTAGTAATTTTTAATTTTCCTAATTTATTATACATTATAATTAATAACAAATAATTAATTTTAAATGAAGCCCTAATTGACTGTTTTTGACATGGTTTACATGTTTCAATGACTACCATGACCCCTAACTGACTGTTTGACATGGATTACATGTTCCAGACCCCTAACTGACTGTTTGACATGGATTACATGTTCCAGTGACTACTATGACCCCTCACTGACTGTTTCACCTCGTTTACATGTTTCACTGACTACTATGACCCCTAACTGACTGTTTGACATGGATTACATGTTCCGGTGATGACCCCTCACCGACCGTTTCACTGGTTTACATGTTTCACCGACTACTATGACCCCTAAGTGACTGTTTGACATGGTTTACATGTTTCACTGACTACTATGACCCCTCACTGACTGTTTGACATGGATTACATGTTCCAGTGACTACTATGACCCCTAAGTGACTGTTTGACATGGTTTACATGTTTCATTGACTACTATGACCCCTAACTGACTGTTTGACATGGATTACATGTTCCAGTGACTACTATGACCCCTAAGTGACTGTTTGACATGGTTTACATGTTTCACTGACTACTATGACCCCTAACTGACTGTTTGACATGGTTTACATGTTTCACTGACTACGATGACCCCTCACTGACTGTTTCACCTGGTTTACATGTTTCACTGACTACTATGACCCCTAAGTGACTGTTTGACATGGTTTACATGTTTCACTGACTACTATTACCCCTCACTAACTGTTTCACCTGGTTTACATGTTTCACTTACTACTATGACCCCTAAGTGACTGTTTGACATGGATTACATGTTCCAGTGACTACTGTGACCCCTAACTGACTGTTTCACCTCGTTTACATGTTTCATTGACTACCATGACCCCTAACTGACTGTTTGACATGGATTACATGTTCCAGTGACTACTATGACCCCTAAGTGACTGTTTGACATGGTTTACATGTTTCACCGACTACTATGACCCCTAACGATCGTTTGACATGGATTACATGTTCCAGTGACTACTATGACCCCTAAGTGACTGTTTGACATGGTTTACATGTTTCACTGACTACTATGACCCCTAACTGACTGTTTGACATGGTTTACATGTTTCACTGACTACGATGACCCCTAAGTGACTGTTTGACATGGTTTACATGTTTCACTGACTACTATGACCCCTCACTGACTGTTTCACCTGGTTTACATGTTTCACTTACTACTATGACCCCTAACTGACTGTTTGACATGGATTACATGTTCCAGTGACTACTATGACCCCTCACTGACTGTTTCACCTCGTTTACATGTTTCACTGACTACCATGACCCCTAACTGACTGTTTGACATGGATTACATGTTCCAGTGACTACTATGACCCCTAAGTGACTGTTTGACATGGATTACATGTTCCACTGACTACCATGACCCATAACTGACTGTTTGACATGGTTTACATGTTTCACTGACTACTATGACCCCTAATTGACTGTTTTTGACATGGTTTACATGTTTCAATGACTACCATGACCCCTAACTGACTGTTTGACATGGATTACATGTTCCAGTGACTACTATGACCCCTCACTGACTGTTTCACCTCGTTTACATGTTTCACTGACTACCATGACCCCTCATTGAGCGAACCTCGATCTAACATCTTATTATATGTAATCAACCCTGATCACAATAATCGTCTTAAGCGAACCTCGATCTATCATCTTATTATGTGTAAGCAACCCTGGTCACAGTTTACCTTCTATTGATATGTTGTGTTACCTTCTATTATATATTTATAATTTAGGAATGAATTTCCAATAATTTATGGTTGCAATGTAAAATGCTCTTTGTACTGTAATTGTAATCTTATGTTCGAAGACATAATAATAATAATATGTTGCCGTTTCTTATGGATAGAAACCAAACATAACACTGCATAACTGACAGACCTAAACCTATCCCCGGCAACGGCGCCAGAAAGCTGACGGACCTTTTCTAGGCTATACAGATCCTAACCGGCAGTGTACCGGGTCAAATTGTAGTGCTAGTCTGGTGAGTCAGGTCGTATTCCTCAGGGAAAACATGGTAATTCTTTTAAGTGGGGTTAATCACCAAGAAGCTATTATTAATTCGATCTAAGTCGCAGGTTTATCATTTTCCTCGGGTTAGATTATGTTAGTAGTTAGATTGTTAGTAGAGCAGTAAATAAATATATAAATATAAAATAGATAATATATATATTTTTGGATCTAGCCAAGAATACTTTACTGAATCAATATCTTTTAATAGAAATAAATGAGACAGATCTTCCTTTATTCAAGGTGTAAATTATGTATGAATCGGTGTACTCCTAAGCTAGACAACTCCTCCTCACACGAGCGTATGAAATTGTCATATGTCCATTGCATCGGTCCAAGGTCCACAACCGTTACGGTTTTTCCGAATGTGTCCCGAGTACAAATCTACCTTTAGATAAAAAGGAGTCATTCCGTTCGTCAAACGGTCAATTTTATTTTAAAGGCTCCGGTTGTCAAAGCCGGACGATTCAACTTTCCGGTTTAAGTTTCAATTAAACTGATGATTTAACATTATTACGATCTCGAGTACAAATGTCAATAAAATTTATCTTTCCCAAGACAAATCGCGCCCCGGGTAGGAAACTCGGGTTCCGTTGTCACGTTTTCACTCGGCCAATTTTACCCTCCGGTCTTTCAATTTTAACGTTTCATTAAGCGCGAAAGAAAGAGATTCATCATAATTGATTTTAATCATTATTACCGAGTCGATCATTCATTTTACCAAAAGATTAACTAATTCGATTCATATCTTGGCTAGATTTATTTTTAGTTTAATATCATATATAAATAGAAATAGAAATAATAAACATAACAATTTTAGAATATATTACCGGTTATGACTATCGAATCGGGGTCGTTTCCACCGGATCTAACATGCCAAAGCTTCGAAATCAACAATCTTCGATAATTATTCCGCCATTACAACGATACTATAACCATTTTATTTATATATGTGAAAAACATATATACATACATACGTAGACATATATATGTATATACGGGCCCCGAAAAGAAAATTAAAAGAGAAACGAGATGAAAGATCTAGATCTAGATCTATATATAAATATAGATAGATCTATCACATATATATTCATATATAGAATATATATATATACATGAAGGGTGTGTGTATATATATATATATCATATATGTATATATATATATGATCCAAAAAAATAAAAAGAAAGAGCAGTGGGACGAGAGAAGAGGGAAAGAAAGGGGCATTTGATCCATTCTCATTTGCTCTGTATATATAGGCAAATTGAGGGGTCGGATCGATCCGGATTGGTGCCGGATCGATCCGGACTCAAATGATTACATGTAACCGTTTTTCCTTCTAGAAGCTCGATATATTGTAATAAGACTTCTAAAATTCATATCTTGAGTTGTAGACCTCCAAAAATTGCAAACGAAATGCCAAAATTAAGGTCTCGAGAAACTCTACAACTTTCATGAAGGACTCTTCTTCAGAAAACGTCTTCTTGAGTACCTCGTGTTCCTCCGAACGTTTTTTCGGGATTTTTACGAAATTGAATCAATTAGCCACTTGACCACCATTTGAGTTGTAGAAGTCCAATCTTCATAATTTAAATTGCATTGGAAAGCTTATATGAAGATCTTCAACTTTCATTAAGAACACTTTTTCAGATAACGTCTTTTTGATGAGCCATTCGTATGTCGAGTCTTTTACGGGATTTCTACTAATCCGAATTGATTAGTCAATTGACCATAACTTGAGTTGTAGACCTCCAATTGATGTAATTCAAAGTGCGTTGGAAAGCTTATGTGAAGATCTACAACTTTCATTAAGAAGTCATCCCCTGAAAATGCCTCTAAGCTGGGTCAAATCTCCGTCGAAAATATGTAACGATTTAAGTACTTAGAAAATTTGCTCCGTTGAACTTATAAACTTGTGGCACCTTCTTCTAACCCTCTAAACACATCTTTTAGACTCAAAACATGTCGTTACGTGGAATCTTGGTCAATATATAATCCTGCAATGAACCACCAAAATACCAAACGTAAATCCGACACGACACTCCGGTTACTAAACCGGTACAAAAACTAATAAAAAACTTATAAAAATACGATAATTTATATAATAACTACTACTTACATATTTAGATAAAACATAGCATTTATGACTTGTTTTGATATAATAATGTTCAAAATGGTATCAGAAATGGGGCGAAATGTCATAAAAACGATCATAAATTTATCTCTCATCAATAACATAACATTACAAATTAATAGAAAGTGAACCATACTTAAACCCATTACTCATCACATCAAATATGTCTTACCTCAACTCCACACCAACCATATTTTATTATACATTTACATAACATTACTAACGCAAGCACAATCAAAAGATAGCATAGACCATAAAATGTTGTAGCTCACATGTTTACCCTTACAACAAACTAAAAAAACATCGTGTACCCCATTATTGAACACTAGCGGCTAACTTTGGACATTTCCCCTGGTTATGACCACGACCCTTGCATCTACCACATACAGTCCATCCCGTGGTTCTCCCGCATTTTTTCCTCTTCTTCTGGGGTCTACCAGCCTGCCTCTTCGTTCCCGATGGGGGCAAAACTTTCCTAGCAATCACATCCTTAGGAAATGCAACTTCCTCTTTATTCGGCAAAGGATACACAGCTTCAGAATATAATGCCCTCCAACATTCCACGGTGTAATGAGGGCTACAATGCTTATACCCATGACCTCCACTCGCCTTTATCGCAGCAATTGCATGTTTACAAGGAAATAGATGTACTTGAAATTGCTTACATGTACATGTATTCTTTTCCAGGTCCACAATGTGGCATGTCACACCATCACGAACATCATACACAGGTGATGCAATTTCCTTAACTTCTATACCCAAAGAAGCATTGTATTTTTCCAACATCAACTTTTCCATTTGTGGAGGTAGGGGAGTCTTACAATTCATGGCTTCAGCATGTCTCTTAGCAAACCAATCTTGCATTATCTCATGAATGCGTTCGAGCATACCAACCACACATAATTCTCGAGCTTTGAGGAGCATACTGTTAAATGACTCAGCACTGTTTGACGTCATGATATTGTACCTCATACCTGGAAAGTGTGCCCTTGCCCAATGGCAAAAAGATTCTTTATCCAAATATTCTCTAATCGTTTTCTTCTTTTTCCCCTTACTTGCTTCCACCTCCGTTTTGCTACATAATGCATTAAACAACGCTTCAAATTCATGTAACCTATACGCTTCGCAAAGTGGATGTGAACAAGCGTCCGATATCAAATTGTGGAAATTTAGTGTTCAAATTCCTTCTCATGTGAAATATACAATATCCATGATGAGCGTTACGAAACACTTTATTCACTCCGTGCTTTATGCTATCGGCACGATCGAAACTATAACAAGCTCATTTGTGTCCCCGGTGATTGATTTCAACTCGCTCAAAAACCAACTCCATGATCGATTATTTTCGGAATCGACAACTCCCCACGCAATAGGATAAATTTGAGCATTTGCATCTTCACATGTTGCCGTAAGTAATACACCTTTGTAGGCCGAGCTCAAATGTGTTCCATCCACAACAACAACACGACGCAACAAAGAGGACTGAAATGCTTTTTTAGTCTGTCCAAGGCAAATAAACAAATATTTGAATTCATCTTTTTTATCGGTGAAAATCTTTGTCACAGTTCCAGGATTTCGCAACTCCAACATATGACAATACTTGGGCAATTGGCCATAACTATCACCTGGCTTTCCTACTACCATTTCCATTGCAAAGTTTTTAGCCATCCATGCCTTAGTATAGCTTATGGTATATCCAAACTCTCTCGCGAAAGTCATTAACTACATCTTTTGGTACATAAGCACGGTTCGGATCTCGTAAACCTAGCAAAGATACTCCCTTGCTATGAGAGTGTATGATGCATTATTATGGTCTTTGTTGCGAACGGTTAAAGAACAAGTATGCACCTTCTTGTAAACTCGAACTTCAAACTTATCCGCACCTTTTCCTATCCGTGTTGCCCGCACATACCATTTGCATTCATCATCTTTACAAGCCACGACATAAATGCTTCGGGATGATTTTACCGTTATAAATTCAAAGTGATGTCTCACGGCCAACATCTCTAACTTTTGTATCAATAGCTCTTTTGATTCAAAAATGTCATGCTTATGAATATCTTCACTTTCTGGAATCCTCGCCGGTGGTACAATACTACCAGCATCACTCACATTCAAGATGACGGGAACAGAATTTTGATTTGGTGTACTCAATTCCACACCATTATTTCCCTCTACACCATTCATGTTGTGTGTTTCTGTTTCTGTTTCTGTTTCTGTTTCTTCATTACTCAACCTTTCAACATTGACATTACATGTCTTGAATGCTTCCAAACTCACATCACCATCTCCATCCGAGCACAAGGAAGACAATAACGGATCCACACTCATATAAATATCATCACTCCTAACTTCAATATCGACATCATCACTCATAACTTCTTCAAGGTTGTCAACATTCTCCACAGGCGTCTGATTATTCAACAATTCATCAATAGACTTAAAACCATTATTTCCCATATTCGACCTTTCAAGGTTTTCAACATTCTCCACAGGTGTCTGATTATTCAACAATTCATCAGACAAAGCAGCAGACTTAAAACCATTCTTTCCCATGTTCGGCCTTTCAAGGTTGTCAACATTCTTCACACCTTTCGAAATAGGCGTATCCTTATTCAACATTTCATTACTGACGGCCATAGACGAAAAACCATCATATCCCCTATTCTCTCCATCCATGTTGCCACAATTGTTGCCAAAAGCATGTGTTTCTTCATTTCTATTATCTTTATCAATGAGGCTAATACCAACGAATGTGCTTTCACAAAAAGAGACTAACCACTTCACACTGTTATCAGAATCAATTACCATCGGTGGTGCACTTGGAAAGTTTGACATTACCGGGACAATACATTGCATCTCCAATTCTTTCACCGTTGTATCGATCTGCAACTCTTGCACCACCTTATCGTAAAATTCTACAAATGATGTGTTCTTGTGAATAATGATTGCCCTCATTTTTTTCTTTCCTTTCCCCACATACTTCCATTCCCATTTACCATCATCGTTCTCTACAAACTCAACAGATAACAAATATGTATCCATACAACATCCATCCCCCTTAAATTACACAAACGGATCACAATCTCCAAACGATCTCCAAACGGCCCCTTTAACAACCAACTAATCAAAACAAACAAATAACCACGTATTATCGAATCATTTCATTGAAATGTTCAAAAAATACTTTATTCCAAATCTTTTAGTTCCAATCATAATGGGGAAATTTCTCCCTTTAGTAAGGAGAGAAACACTTCTAAGGTCGTTTAAACACTTACATTATAGTGACCGGTGAGATTTCGGCTGCAGCTGGTCAACGCTCTACAACGCAATTGGATTGGGATTGCAACTTTATGCTCCAATAATACGCATTCTACACAAATTACTGAAATGAGGAAGAAAAGTGGGAGAATTGGGAAGGGAAGAAGTGAGACATTCGCTAATTGGGTTCACCAAAACAATACGAATTGGGTTCACCGAAAATGGAAAGGGAAATCGGGATGCTACAGTTCACTTATGCCTTCAAGATATTAATAAGGGAGCTTCATTTAATGTTGAATCTTCTGGACCGATTTTGAAAGGATTGCAATGGTGGAAGAAGAGGAAGGAAAACGAGAGGAAACGGGAATTGAACGTCGATGGCCAAAGCAAAGAAAAGAGGGACAATTGAAATAAGAATCTAACCCTAAACCCCAATTTGATTCGATAAAAAATTAAAATAAAAAAATAAAAAAATTACGTGGATTTTGCTTAAAAAAATAATTTCCCTAGAAGAATAGAATAAATAAATAAATGGGATTCCCCCATAAAGGGAGTTAACGGAAGATGGAATGTGTGATAACGGGCTACGAGGGGCATAAGAGGAACTTCCCATACAGGCTTCAATGGAACCCCTTTAGATGATTAAAAATGAGAGAGGTCCTTTTAAGAATTTCGACCCTTTGACAGTCCCTTTTAAATGAACGCCCCTAACAATTTTCCTTTGGGGGGTCTGATTGGAATGTGAGTTGGCAGTGGACTCTTTACATCAACCTCCACACAACACCTTGCAAAACTCATCATTTCCTTTGTGACTGTCAGATAATCAGTATACAAAGGCAACCCTACATAAGTGCAAACCCTACTCAAGTATTGTGGCTTCCAAAACTGCAAAGGAATGTGAGGAAGCTGCACCCAGACAGGCACAACAGAAAACTCATCTTTGCTGTAGTCAAACATACTTGGCATCTCCTTCAAAATAAAAGCCTTTCCAAACACATAATAGGGACCACCAAGCAAAACCCTATCTTTGTCGTCAGCATTCTCAAAAGTAAATACAATCCATCCAGAGTTGTGATGATAGAAAGTGCATTTACCAAGCCATGTGTTAACTAGCTTCTACATAGCTTCCTTCCCAGGATATCTTGCAGAAAAGTAGCCAATCAAACTCAACTTTTGGACATCATCTTCTTCAATATCTTCCCCAAAAAAGCTCACCTCTTCTCTGACTTTATTAATGTCTTCCCCCAGCTTGTAACCCTTGGTTGGAAGTCTATTATGCTCAAATAAGTTTGTACATGGTGCAGTTGGTTTATCCTTAGACAATTCATTATCCTTTCCAGATCCTCCAACTCTAGAACTTGAAGGATTTCCATTATGAACAGTTGGCACTCTTGCATTTGGGCCACCTTCACCAGAAACCCCAGATGCAACTGCCTTACCATTATCCCTCCCAGCAACATCATTTCCATTTACAGATAATGGAACATTAACATTCCCAGGTGAACCATTTGCACCCCTTCTAACATGTGTAGTTGTAGGAATAGAAGCAGTACAAGCATTACCAAAAGAAATCATAACATCATTCACCTTTTCACTTGCAGCTGGGGTAATCCAGTTTTCACAGGTGTTGATGCAGCCATGTCGTTGGATCATCTTTTCCAACTTTCAGAACTTGCTCCTCAGCTACAATGGTTGTCTGACCAGCTAAAATAGCTTGAAGGACACGTGGATTTGCAGACACCGGAGCAGGAGTCACATTTCCTACCACTGCAAGAGAGGAATCAACCACCGGGGCCATCGCTTCTCTCGCATGTTCACTCTGAGAGTTCAAAACATGGAGGTTTGCGGGTGAACTCACTTTTCCGGCATTCACAGTGTCTGAGCTCTTCTCCGGAGTACTTGCAGCGGTTGTTGAAGTCCCCGGAGCAGCCACTCCATCTTTCCCGGTAGCAGGGAAAGCAGTAATGGGATTCGCATCACCATCCTTCTTCAAATTTCTAGAAATCGGGGCTTTCGCTTTTTTGCCCGACTTACCCATTATGGAGCCTTAAAGGCTAAAAACACAACCGAAATAAATGCAGAGAATTTATGTCGGAGAGATGGAATCAAACGCGCAATAAATGTGTCTGAAGATCCGAATCAAGAACACAAAAAAGAGCATTAATGGCTCAGAAAATCGAAAATCGGCTACAGTGAAACCCTAATCGCCGGGAGAGCTTTCTCTCTCTCAAATTTCGAAAATCCAATTATGGGGTGCCGTAAATTTTATTAAGTTAAATCTTCTAAGCAAGGAGATAAAGTTACTATGCTCAACAATGTCACGATCGTTAATTTGTAACGAATGTGTTCGTTTAAGTACTATCACACTTAATTGAAGAAAGGGATAAAGTATTAAAAATCGTCGAAAAGGACGTTTACAATCTTGCGTAAGATGTCCGGATCATCTACTTTTTACACGGATCATTTTCGAGTTCCTAAGGTATAAACCCTTTATTGAATTCTTAGCCGACCAGTGGCGGATTCAGAAATAATTTTTAGGGGGTCCGTAATTTTTTGTCTAAGTAGAATAATTTTTGAGATAAAGAGTCAAAAGTCCTTTTTTTGACACAAAATAAATAAATATGACACACTCATTTTTTTAGTTGCAAAAAGGACAAACAATTTCAGACGGACAAAATTACCCTTTTTATTAAAGGGACGCGCGCATATGTATTAAATCTTCCGTCTTCTTGTTTGTTTGTTTGTTTGTTTGTTTTCCTTTTTCTTTTTTTTTTTTTTTTTTTCAAACAACCGTAACTTTTGATTTACATAACTTCCGATCATCGAAATTTTTTCACAAAAATTCATGTTTTTTTTTGCTCTTCAATTTGAGCCCAAATATGATACCCTTCCGACGTATATTTTGAAAGACGAAAAAATATTTGTATTAACCTAACGCTTTTTCTTATAAACGACCGTAACTTTTGATTTAACACCGATCATCAAAATTGTTTCACCAAAGTTCATATTTTTTTTTATCTTCATTTTGAGACCGCGTTTGATACCTTTTTGACGTAGTATTTGAAAGCCGAATTTAATCGCAAAGATTTACACTAACACACGATCGTCGATAATGATATCGATCGATTATCGCATCGCATACTGAATGATATCGATATCGACGTCGACGTCGGTAGTTATTCACTTGAATTAAGCCTAAAAAGTACATCAGACTAAAAGGCAATACATAGAAGATCAATACAACAGACAATAGATCAAAAACCTCAGCACACCAAGGCACATAGTAAGCCTATGAACTAGGCCTATCTATTGTATTAAGGCACACAGATCGCGATATCGTGATCGCACGCGCATCGCATTAGCGACGCCAGCATCGCATCGCACTATCGGTATCGTGCTTTCCAAACAATAAGACAACTCTTAGTATGTTCCAAACAATAAGCATATTTAAGTCTTATGTTTTGCTTGATGTATATATCACCCTTGCCCTCTCCAAGACCACCATATATTTCATCGATAATCAAACACTTTGGCTTCAAACCGACGATTACAGAGTCCATCTGAACTGTATCCACGATTTTTCTCTCAGCCATGACCAGTTTTTCTTTCGATTCCATTTCCTCAAGCATAAAACAAACCCTTCAAAGAGTATAACGGTAGTTTTGCCATAGTTTACATGCCATAGTTTTGCCGATTTGCCTTTCTTCTAGCAAAGTCCATGTCTGCTTCAACAAAAAAGAAAATGGTGTGTGAAGCCTGATGCAAAACTGCATAAATTTGTCTCTAAATAGATTTTGCTCGTGAAACGACACGGAAGGTTATTAGTAGTATCAATCCCTCTCGAAATATTGTAACATTAATTAACACCAGATCATCCATGAAAAAAATCAACAAACCTTGAAACAAATTCCCCGAAAACGAGTGTACTTAACGTCTCAAATTCGGAACTTTAATGACTTTGAAACAGAACGAAATCAGGATTGCAAGGGTTAAATTTCTGCTGCAAATCCATATGCAAAAGTCTGATTTGTTCTTCATCTTCTGTTTCATTTAGCCAACGCAAAAGTGTCAAACAAACTGCCATGTAAGCCCAATCATGAACATTGAATTCGAAAACAAACGGTTTTTCGTAGTTTTCTCCACACATAGCTGTGAAGTAAACGAGATTCCTGAGTGGAATCACCATCTCTTCTAATGTTTCACACTGACTCTTCACAGGAAGAAACTCATCCACTCCAAACTTGACAAGAGCATGGATATTAACATGGACATAATCATCTATACTTGATGATTCTCTGCTTTTGAACGAATAGTGCTTTTCACAATCAGATTTGCTGTCCCACATGAAATAAAGGGTTTTGAAAGAAGATCTAGTTTTTTAGACGCAGATGAAGAATATATGGGAGACGATTCTATTTGTGTGAATTTCCGTCGGATATGTTTTCTAAGAGAACAGGGGTATATTTGTCCGGTGTAATTTATTTTGTCCTTATTGCAACTAAAAAAAATGAATGTGGATCAAAGCTTAAATAAGAGGGAAAATGTGGATTTATACCTAATTTTTCCATAATTTTTTTACGGTGTCTAAAATATTTTTCTATAGGTAAAATGTAGAGTTTTCTTTCAGAAATATTTTTCAATGGGGTCCGTAATTATTTTTTTAAGTAGAATAATTTTTTTACGGTGTCTAAAATATACATATATATATGTAATAATTTTTTTTCCATGGGGGTCCATGGACCCCCTACCTTAACACGTACATCCGCCATTGAGGTCAACTGATGTGAATCAGATCCATCATATATCTCACTTTTAAGTATTCTTATATATATTATTATCTAAGTAATAGTATAATATACTAAATATAAAATATTATCTGAATTCTCATGATAAATGGCGCCACTTTTGGAAGGAAAATGAAGACTTGGAACAAATGAAATGCATTGAATTTGGAAGATTCATCCAATTCTGGAAATTGAAGACCAAATACTGTTTCGCCCCGTTTTGACCATTATAACTTATCCGGATGAATTTATGTCCTTGATGAAAGCTGTAGATCTTTTTGAGAACTATAAAATCGATATATGACTCGCATTTATTGGACAACCGAAGCTTCGGATATGGACCGAAAACAGAAGGGTGCTGAAACATATACATTGCACTTGTTTAAAGAAGATAAATTGACTTTGGTTCAAGCATTTTGGGCGCCACTTTTGCAGTATTTTTAGGAAGACTTTTCATTTTATTTTCATGAATTCATTTGTCCTATAAATAGGCATTCCATTGTACTTTGAAAAGGGAGATGACCTTTGATATATATAAAATGGCTTTTAAGCTTTTATTGAAGTCTTTTGACTTTGTTATCACTTGCGAATAAGTATTATTTTCGTTGTAGAGAATCGCCCTTGAGAACTTATCAACGTCGCGAGCAAACGTTGTGGCGTTCTAGCCCTTTCCTAGTTTGGATTCTCTAGGTTAGGTTCCGTGCTCATTCATTGTTCTCCTTAGTTAATTCCTGGCAAAAAAAAAAAAAAACAGTGATCTGATTCACCCAGAATCACATCACCAACCCGGATGGAATGAGAAGCAATTCAATCGTCTTTATATCCTTATACTGACGCTCATTCACGTGTTATCATGTAGTTGGTCTTTATATGTGAAAGAGAAGGGACAGAGGCTGGTTCGAGGTCCGACACACGAGTGTCCGCCAAGACATCCGCTAATTCCTCCTCAGATTCGACATCTATGTCGAATAGGGTTGAGACAATAGTCCCACCTCGATCCCGCAGGTCGGGGAAGTCGAGTAACGGACAAAGTCCACAACCAGTACGAAAGCCCATCTGTTATATAGTAACTTGGGCAAGGGGCAAAGCCCATGTAAGCCCTAAAAGGTCAATAAAGATTACCTTAGCCGACTTGGTTTTAGGGTAGGGACTTCCTCTATAAATACAACGATCTAGGAACTATGTAAGACTTGATTCCTGGACAATTACAGGATACGTAGGCAATCTAAAATAAAGTCTTAGACTCAGCCACAAATAAATCTACACTCGTTCTTTGTTAGGGTTTCTGGGAGTTGGGCTCTTGAGATTCAACCTAAAGTTCTTAATTGACCCGGATTATAAAGGTGATGACACGATTTGTCATCAAATGCTCCACAAGGCATCCCAAAACAATCTCTAAAGATCAATCCTATAGTAATTACATTGTTCACGATTGAAGCCTTCATATTGCATTTTACTTCCGAGGAGGCTTCCAAGTCGTAGGTGGCTGATTTTCCGAGAAATGCGTTATTGCCATTGTCATATGAGTTGAAAAGTAGTCTTTGGTTGAAGGTGAAGCTTGATTAATGAGGATGAGACATGAACGGGATCGTCATTGTAAATCCATCTACATCGAGTCTTCCTTAGGTACCAGAATAAAGTGATGAAGCCAACTTCATTTACGGGTTGGAGCAAAAAATCTACTAAATATGCAATCGTCGTGAACGGATTAAAAGAAAGGTTTAGCTCCCGACAAGCTTTGCTCTAAACAGCTCTGAGGACATCCCGGTCTACTAAAAAGTGACCAATAGATTCGGAAATTGTTCTAAAATTTGACATAGAGGATCCCCCATACCATGCTTCGGACTAAATACATATTAGAAAGTTTATTAATAAACCAATACAACTAAGAAAAATATCATGGAGAATGCTATAAATATAACTTCCCGACTACGACCATACATGAAAAAACAATACAACTAAGAAAAATAACATGGAAAGGAAAAAAACAAAAACAAAAAACACACAATTCCACAATACATACCGGAAATCAAGAAGATGTTCTATCATCAACTCATCATAGAATAACATCAAATCAAGTCACACCAAAAGCTCAAATGCAAGAAGGCAATCGAAGGTGGCATAATATTTGGTTCACACAAAAATAGAAAAAGACTAACAGTTCAAGCTTCCAGCTCCTTTCAAAGGCTAAATCAAAGTACTACCATTCATCTTCTTTCATTCTTCATTCAGCTCCTTTTTAATGGCCTGCCTTAACTTTTCTTCACTTGCATCGAATCCATTCGTAGGATTATCAGAATCATCATCTTCTCCCTCAGCCTCTTTTTGTATCTCAACCTTACAAGCCACTGTTCTGTCCCTCTTGATCAACAGAACAGTAGGATATGTACGAACACCATGCTGAAAGGCTGACATCTGCGAAAGACATGATTGTTATTATAAATTGTTCAAAATATACAACAAACCAAGACATTCTCATTTACCTTTAAATCGTCCCCATCAACATCAACATTCAGAAATCTGAGCTTAAATCCGTAGGCATACGTGCAAAAATAAGACATTCCATCAAAAAGTCTTACGAATTTCAAACTTTCGTCCGACCAGGAAGCTTGAAATAGGACAACCAATAATATCTAAAAAAACAATAGAAAAACACAATATGTAAATCTTCAATGAAGTTTGAAATAAGATTAACACAATTGTTTTACTATCATAAAACAACATGAATATACCCCGTAAATAAAATAGAAGCCAAAGTTTATAAAACAAAATACCCGTTCCTTACGGTAACCGTCTGCCAATTCATCAATCTCAGATTCCAAACCAGATCGCGAATAAATGTTACGATACATCTCTGATGAGAAAAAAGAGAAACTTACGGTATGAGTCCACTGAAAAACCCACTAAAAAAAGAAAAACCCAAAATAATTTGTGTTGAAGTTCACAAAATAATATGTTTTATTATTCTCAGTATTATGTCTTATTGTTATTTATAATAAGGGTATAAAGGATAATTTCCTAGTACTTAGGTTATAATAGATTAAATCCTAATTAGGGTTTAAGGAATGCGGCTCCTTGATTCTAGGGATTTGATTGATTAGTAAGTTACAAGTTTGTTCTATTTAAAGGATCCAGGAATCCTTATTGTAATTTCAAGAATTATTATTAATAAAAGAAAACGTTTTCTCTTATTTCTTTCTACATGGTATCAGAGCATGGTAATTGATCATTACACATAAAGATCAATCATGTATCTTAGAGCGGCAATGACTGGGGATGCAAGCAAAAGTCCATCAGATTCAACCGCTAGCTCCAACCTTGAGTCCACTGGGACCAGGGTGAATCACACTATTACAGGAGAAGGGAGTCCTGCATCAGTTCTGATTGCATGTCAGAAACTAAATGGCACTAACTACCTAGAATGGTCTCAAACGATGAGATTGGCCATTGATGGGAAAGGAAAGTTGGGTTACATCACAGGATCCACCCCAAAACCTCCAGCAACAGATCCAAAGGAAGAGACATGGAAATCTGAGAATTCCATGGTCATGGCATGGCTAATAACATCCATGGAAACGGCAGTAGCAAGGCCACATATGTTCTTGCCCACATCAAAGGATATGTGGACAACAGTGAAGGATATGTATTCTGATCTGGAGAATACATCACAGATCTATGAACTCAAGACAAAGATCTGGTCCATCAAACAGGAAAATAGACCAGTAACTGCCTACTACAATGACATTGTAGGTTTATGGCAAGAACTGGATTTATTACAGGATCTAACTTGGAGTTGTACTGAGGATGGAGTGAAACACCAAAAGAGCCTGAAGAATGAAAGGGTATATACTTTTCTTGCAGGTTTAAATCATGAGCTTGATGAAGTGAGAGGCAGGATCCTTGGTAAGAGTCATCTTCCCACACTTAGAGAAGTTTTTTCAGAAGTGAGGAGGGAAGAATCAAGGAAGAGAGTCATGTATAAAGCCTCTCCATCACTGACAGAGTCTTCAGCTTTGGCAGTCAACAGAAACATAGATAAGGAGAGGAAGCAAAAGGTGTGGTGTGATCATTGCAAGAAGCATACTTGTCAAAGCGTAAAGCGTCGGCGAAGCGCCAAGGGGGGGAAAAGCGTAAGCGCCGCTTAAGCGCCAAAATGCGCCGCTTTTTCACATAAAGCGTGCAAACCACAAAAAAATGTTGTTTTATTTAAAAACTAACAAAAAAAACAAATAAATCATGTATAAGCAATATTATACTTTGATAAAGCACTATAATCAACAAGTAAAACATCAAAAAGACTTAATAATCAACATCAAAGACACACAAAGTCACAAACAAAAAGAAGTCTACGCAAAAACATAACAAGATAAGTTTCCTTGAGAGTTAAGATGAAATACTACAAAAGGTAATAACTAATAAGTGTTCAATTATCCAAATCAAGCCCCTCATTCTTAGTAATTAGTTTTTTTTTTAAAAGACGCTAGCAACTTAAATCTAATTAGAAGAAAAAAAACATAAGAATAGAAGCAAAGCAACTAATTAAATTTAAAAAGAAAAAGGGTGCTGTGTAATTCACTCTTTTTATGTGAAATTGGGAGTTAGAAATGAAGAAGTAGAGATAAGAGATGGGGAGGAAGAGTAATTTACCTTGCTCTTTGAAATTTGAGAGAAAAAATTTTTGAAAAAAGAAAAAGAAAGAAACTTACCTCTTGCTGCTACTGTATCGAAGTGAAGAAGGGAAGGGGACTGAATTAGAATATGCGATCTGAATAGGAGATACGGTTTATGGGTGTAAAAGTAACAATGAAGTTACAAAAATGCCCCTGATGTTAAAAAAATGAAAAAGCGGCGCTTCATGGCGCTTTTTGAAGCGGCGCTTAATCGGCGCTTTTACAAATAAGCGCACGCTTTCTCATCCTAAACGCGTAACACCAATTTTTAAGCATGAGTTGGCCGATTACGCTTAATCGGCGCTTTAACAAGTATGGCAAGAAGCAAGGACACACAAAAGAAACATGTTGGGGCATACATGGAAAACCTGCAAACTGGAAGCCTAAAAATGGTGTTGGACCTTTTGAGAATAGGCAGGCCAACCAATCATGTTTGGTGCCTTCTGATCAGAGTGTTCATCCTCCTGAAATGCTACCTTTCACTAAGGAACAAGTTGAGCACATTACCAGACTCATCCAAGCCCAAGCAAATCCACCTGTATGTGAATCATCATGTTCCCTAGTTGAAAAAGGTAATCCCTCTCATTTTTCTTTCCCTAGAGTAAGCCAACCTAATTATTGGGTCATAGACTTTGGTGCTACTGAGCATATGACACAATGCTCCCAAATTTATTCCACTTATCACTCATGTGTTGGAAATCAAAACGTAAGGGTAGCAGATGGGGCTTTTTCCACTATTGCTGGCAAATGTCATCACAGATCTATGAACTCAAGACAAAGATCTGGTTCATCAAACAAGAAAATAGACCAGTAACTGCCTACTACAATGACATTGTAGGTTTATGGCAAGAACTGGATTTATCATAGGATCTAACTTGGAGTTGTATTGAGGATGGAGTGAAACACCAAAAGAGCCTGAAGAATGAAAGGGTATATACTTTTCTTGCAGGTTTAAATCATGAGCTTGATGAAGTGAGAGGCAGGATCCTTGGTAAGAGTCCTCTTCCCACACTTAGAGAAGTTTTTTCAGAAGTGAGGAGGGAAGAATCAAGGAAGAGAGTCATGTATAAAGCCTCTCCATCACTGACAGAGTCTTCAGCTTTGGCAGTCAACAGAAACATAGATAAGGAGAGGAAGCAGAAGGTGTGGTGTGATCATGGCAAGAAGCAAGGACACACAAAAGAAACATGTTGGGGCATACATGGGAAACCTGCAAACTGGAAGCCTAAAAATGGTGTTGGACCTTTTGAGAATAGGCAGGCCAACCAATCATGTTTGGTGCCTTCGATCAGAGTGTTCATCCTCCCGAAATGCTACCTTTCACTAAGGAACAAGTTGAGCACATGACCGGACTCATCCAAGCCCAAGCAAATCCACCCGCAGTGAATCATCATGTTCCCTAGTTGAAAAAGGTAATCCCTCTCATTTTTCTTTCCCTGGAGTAAGCCAACCTAATTATTGGGTCATAGACTTTGGTGCTACTGACCATATGACACATTGCTCCCAAATTTATTTCACTTATCACTCATGTGCTGGAAATCAAAACGTAAGGGTAGCAGATGGGGCTTTTTCCACTATTGCTGGCAAATGTCATCACAGATCTATGAACTCAAGACAAAGATCTGGTTCATCAAACAGGAAAATAGACCAGTAACTGCCTACTACAATGACATTGTAGGTTTATGGCAAGAACTGGATTTATCACAGGATCTAACTTGGAGTTGTATTGAGGATGGAGTGAAACACCAAAAGAGCCTGAAGAATGAAAGGGTATATACTTTTCTTGCAGGTTTAAATCATGAGCTTGATGAAGTGAGAGGCAGGATCCTTGGTAAGAGTCCTCTTCCCACACTTAGAGAAGTTTTTTCAGAAGTGAGGAGAGAAGAATCAAGGAAGAGAGTCATGTATAAAGCCTCTCCATCACCGACGAGTCTTCGCCTTTGGCGATCAACGAAAAACATAGATAAGGAGAGGAAGCGAGAGGTGTGGTGTGATCATTGCAAGAAGCAAGGACACACAAAAGAAACATGTTGGGGCATACATGGAAAACCTGCAAACTGGAAGCCTAAAAATGGTGTTGGACCTTTTGAGAATAGGCAGGCCAACCAATCATGTTTGGTGCCTTCTGATCAGAGTGTTCATCCTCCTGAAATGCTACCTTTCACTAAGGAACAAGTTGAGCACATGACCAGACTCATCCAAGCCCAAGCAAATCCACCTGCAGGTGAATCATCATGTTCCCTAGTTGAAAAAGGTAATCCCTCTCATTTTTCTTTCCCTGGAGTAAGCCAACCTAATTATTGGGTCATAGACTTTGGTGCTACTGACCATATGACACATTGCTCCCAAATTTATTCCACTTATCACTCATGTGCTGGAAATCAAAACGTAAGGATAGCAGATGGGGCTTTTTCCACTATTCCTGGCAAAGGTTCCATCGTATCTCACCCAAAATCACCCTTAAAAATACCCTACATGTCCCCAATTTATCCTGCAATCTCATGTCAGTTAATAAACTGGTTTTTGACAATAATTGCACTGTTTCTTTCTCTGTTTCTGGTTGTAAAATTCAGGATACCCATTCGGGGAAAGAGATTGGCAGTGCTAAGCTGATGGGGGGTATGTATGTCTTTGAGGGAGATCAAGATTTCAAGAATAAAGTGATACCTAGGAACCTTTGTTTTCAGTCTACTCATGTTGAGAATAATAAAATTATGTTATGGCATTTAAGATTGGTCACCCTAGTATAGGGTATTTGAAAAGGTTGTTGCCTGATTTGTTTTTTGATAATAAAAGTCAAGATATTTTTCAAAGTGAAATATGTGAAATGTCTTAAGCACACTAGAACCTTGTTCAAACCTCGACCGTATAAGCCTACCAAACTATTCACTATGATCCATAGTGATGTTTGGGGGCCTGCAAGGATATGCACCTTAATGGGAAAAAGGTGGTTTGTAACATTTATTGATGATCACACCAGGACATCATGGGTGTATTTACTTAAACAAAAATCTGATGTTAAAGAAGTGTTTCAACAGTTTTACAATATGATTCTAACTCAGTTCCACACTAAAATTGAAATATTCAGGAGTGATAATGGTACTGAATACTTTAACTCTGTTCTTGGACCATTCCTCCTTGAAAATGGAATGATCCATCAGAGTTCTTGCCCTGACACACCCCAACAAAATGGGGTGGCTGAAAGGAAGAACAGACACATACTTGAGGCTGCAAGGTCCCTGATGTTGACCTCTAAAGCACCCAAGTATTTATGGGAGGATGCTGTCTTAACAACTGTTCATTTGATTAACAGACTCCCATCTAGGGTTGTTGGTTTTCAAAGCCCCCTACACAGGTTAAAAACCACTTATCCCAACACCAGGATCATTCAAGATCTGCCCCTAAGAATATTTGGGTGTATAGCCTTTACACATCTTCATCACCAAGGAAAATTAGATCCAAGGTCCAAGAAGTGTGTGTTTATTGGCTATGCACCCACTCAAAAAGGGTACAGACTGTTTGATCCTGAAATACAGAAGGTGTACATAAGTAAAGATGTGACTTTTTTTGAAAACAAAATGTTTTTTAATACTCATGTTCAGGGGGAGCTCTGATGAACATGAGTCCTTTTCAAATGAGTCTTTTTCAAAGCTTTTACTTGAAAGTAGTGCACCTAGGGATATATCTTATCAACGACAAAACATATGAGTCACTAGGTTTGGACCAAACCAATAACAATAGTGTATCAGAAGTTAGTCCAAGGACTTCAAAAGTTCCCAGGTCACACTTATACAAGGAAAAAAGTGTCTCTCAAAGATAAAACAGGCAATCCATCAGATAACAGCAATAACCAATCTCCCTCCACGCATGAAGATCTGGAAACTATCCCAGAAACATGTGAGGAAACTGAGTATGGTGAAGAAGTTGAGTATATTTCTGATCATGATGATAATCAACCTATTAATGCACCTTCAGACACCCCTTCTCCAGACCTACTTCTTGATGTACCAATAGCCATCAGAAAACCCCCAAGAGAATGCACTAAGTACCCTTTATACCCTCTTAGCAAATATGTGTCATCCCACATACTTTCCCCACAATACAGTTCCTTCTTGTCTAAGCTATCCAACATCCAAGTTCCCAAAAACATTCAAGAAGCTCTATTGTCCCCTGAGTGGAAGGCAACGGTCTATGAGGAAATTAATGCTCTTGAAAAGAATCATACATGGGATGTGGTCAACCTACCTAATGACAAGGTTCCAGTGGGATGTAGATGGGTGTTCACTGTGAATTATAATTCAGATGGGTCCTTACAGAGGTACAAAGCCAGGTTGGTGGTTAAAGAGTATACTCAAACGTATGGATTAGATTATTCAGAAACTTTCTCACCGGTGGCTAAATTAAACACTGTGAGAATCCTTCTTTCAGTTGCAGTGAATCTAGATTGACCACTGGAACAACTGGAAGTCAAAAACGCTTTCCTCCATGTAAACTTGAAGGAGGAAGTATACATGGAATTTCCACCTGGGTTTGCTGGAAAAAGCAGTGGTAAGGTATGCAAATTGAACAAGTCATTGTATGGCTTGAAACAGAGCCCTAGTGCATGATTTGAAAGGTTTACCAAATTTCTGAAAAGGGAAGGTTTTCAACAGGGGCAATTAGACCACACACTGTTTATTAAAAGGGCAGAAAGTGGGAAACTAACCATTCTAGTGGTGTATGTAGATGATATCATCCTAACAGGAAGTGATAGACAAGGAATAGATCACATTAAAAAGAACTTGGCCAAGGAGTTTGAGATTAAAGAACTGGGAAGTCTGAGATACTTCCTTGGAATGAAGTTTTCCAGATCTGAAAAGGGCATTATAGCTTCACAAAGGAAGTATGTGTTGGACCTGTTAGAAGAAACAGGTATGACTGGCTGCAAACCAGCCAACACACCCATGGAACCTAACTTAAAGTTGTGGGAAAAAAGGGGATGATATCCCAGTAGACAAGGGAAGGTATGAGAGACTTGTTGGAAGACTCATATACTTGTCTCATACTAGGCCTGACATCTCATTTGTTGTGGGCATAGTGAGTCAATTCATGCATGCTCCATGTGAAAAACACCTAGAGGCAGTGTACAGAATCCTAAGATACCTAAAGTGTACCATAGGTGAGGGATTGTGGTTCAAGAAGAGTCCAAACAGAGGGATTGAAGTGTACACAGACTCGATAGGGCTGGATCTGGAGAAAGATGATCCACATCAGGGTACTGCAGCTTTATATGGGGAAATTTAGTCACCTGGAGAAGCAAAAAGCAAGGGGTTGTTGCTAAAGTACAGCAGAAGCTGAATATAGGGCCATGGCACAGGGTGTGTGTGAGAATTATGGATTAAGAGAGTTTTGGAGGATATTCAAGTCCCTGTGAATCTGCCTATGAAGCTCTATGTGGTAATAAGGCAGCCATTGACATTGCTAATGATCATGTTCAACATGACAAGACCAAACACATAGAAATTGACAGGCATTTCATAAGGGAAAAGCTGGATGATGGGATACTTTGCATTCCCTTTCAGCCATCTATGCAACAAGTGGCTGATGGACTTACTAAAGCATTAGCCAAGCAGGGGATTTGATAGTTACATGAGCAAGTTGGGCATGTTGAATATCCATTCTCAACTTGAGGGAGGGTGTTGAAGTTCACAAAATAATCTGTTTTATTATTCTCAGTATTATGTCTTATTGTTATTTATAATAAGGGTATAAAGGATAATTTCCTAACTTAGGTTATAATAGATTAAATCCTAATTAGGGTTTAAGGAATGCGGCTCCTTGATTCTAGGGATTTGATTGATTAATGTAGATATTTAGTGAAAAATAGAAGAAGATTGGGAGAAAGAGAGATATTATTGATCACAACACTTATCGAGTGAGATAAGTGTTTCTAGTTTATATACAAACTAGTCCCAACGGCTATAAAGTTCATGCCAAACGGCTATGAACAGCAAAAACAGGATATTATATGATTATCCTGTCTAGTAAGACAAGGGCTAAACAAAGGGCAAAAAACAAGATTAAGATCACTAATAAAAGACTAATTAGGACCCTAATAAATGCTAATACACCTAATCAACACTCCCCCTCAAGGTTGGTTGTATATATCAATACAGCCAAGCTTGGAGTGGAGGTGATGAAAAACTTGAGTTGCCACTGCCTTTGTAAGAATATCAGCCACTTGTTCTTGTGTCTTAACATGGATAAATTCAATTTCTCCATTTTCAACTTTCTCCATTAGGAAATGCCTGTCAATCTCCACATGTTTAGTCTTGTCATGATGTGTAGGGTTTTCAGCAATCATAAGAGTAGAAATATTATCACATAGAATTTGAACAGGCCTAGGGTGGTGCACTCCCAAGTCAGTTAGTACCCTTTGAATCCAGATGCCTTCACAAACTCCCAGTGCTAATGCTCTTAACTCTGATTCTGCACTACTTCTAGATACCACATGTTGCTTCTTACTTCTCCATGTTGCAATATTCCCCCATACATAAGTGCAGTAGCCAGATGTGGATCTCATGTCTGGTACTCCACCTCCATAGTCTGCATCAGTGTAGATTTGGACTTCTCTTGATAAATTCTTTTTGAACTGCAACCCTTGTCCTGGATTCTTCTTGAGGAATCTCAGTATTCTATCTGCTACTTGCATATGTCTTTCAGTTGGTTGATTCATAAACTGGCTTATCAATCCTACTGCAAAGCATATGTCTGGCCTTGTATGAGACAAGTACAAAAGTTTCCCAACTAGTCTCTGGAATCTGCCCTTATCAACAGGTGGACTTTCTGCTTCAATGCCAAGCTTCAACCCTGGTTCCACTGGTGTGTTGACTGGTTTGCACCCCATCATACATGTTTCTGCAAGCAAATCAAGAGTATATCTCCTTTGTGACATGGATATTCCACTCTCATTTCTTGATATCTCCATTCCAAGAAAGTACTTGGGACTTCCCAAGTCTTTTATTTCAAACTCAGTTGCCAAAATGCCTTTTATTTGATGTATCTCAGCAATATCATCCCCTGTTAACAAAATGTCATCAACATAGACTACAAGAACTGTAGTTTTGCCAAATGACATTTTGATGAAAAAGGTATGATCAGATTGACATTGTTTGAATCCCTTACTTTTAATGAACTTGGAAAACCTACCAAACCATGCCCTAGGTGATTGTTTGAGTCCATATAGGGACCTTTTTAGCTTACAAACATTCCCTTTCTGCCCTATATGCTCAAAACCAGGAGGCAAGGTCATATAGACTTCCTCATTTAGCTCCCCATATAGGAAAGCATTTTTGATATCAAGTTCAGTCATAGACCAATCCAGGTTTGCTACAACACTTAAGAGGATTCTGATTGTATTTAGCTTAGCAACAGGGGCAAAAGTTTCTTGGTAATCAATCCCATAGGATTGAGTGTACCCTTTTGCCACCGGTCTAGCTTTATACCTATTCAGAGATCCATCTGAGTTGTATTTAACCGTAAAGATCCATCTACAACCAACTGGCTGTTTTCCTTTGGGCAAATTTGTGATTTCCCAGGTTTCATTTTTAATGAGTGCACTAATTTCTTCATTGAGTGCATGTTCCCACTCAGGAGATTTCAAAGCTTCACTTACACTTTTAGGGATCACAATAGTGTCAAGATGACTAGTGAAGCTATGAAATTGAGTAGACAAGTTATCACAAGTCATAAAATTGTACAAGGGATGTGCAGTACACTTCCTTGTTGCCTTTCTTAGGGCAATTGGTAGCTCCCCCTTAGTGGATTCAACATTTTTATTATCAGATTTATCAGTGCGTGGATCACAAGAGTCCTGATCAGACTCATTTTCTTCAGATGTTTGTACATCAGATGATGTATTGTCATCATCCTTATCATCCTGTTCAAAAACAGGATTTTGATTCTCTGCTTTCCTCTTTCTGGAATATACAATGATTTCAGGTTCATTGTCTTTTTGATTGTCCTTCTCATTTTCATTTGAACCACCATTATTATGAGGAGTATGGGGTTCAGATTCCCTACTTTCATTATTGGTGGATTCCTCCATGTTCCATAACTGATAGAAATTATGTAAGTCCTCTGTTTGACTTTCATTTTGATAGAAAGGCCGACTTTCCACAAAGGTGACACCCATGGAGTTATAATATTTCTTAGTATTAGGGCAATAGCATTTGTATCCTTGTTGGGATGGAGAGTACCCAACAAAGATGCATTTTACTGCCCTGGGATCTAATTTTCCCCTGTTTTGAGGATATATATGAACAAAACAAACACAACCAAATATCTTTGGTTTAATGTTACTGACAAAGTGGACATTTGGATATCCTTCTTTCAAGACTTGCATAGGAGTTCTGAAATTCAGTACTCTTGATGACATCCTATTTATCAAATAGGTAGCAGTTTGAATGGCCTCGCCCCACAGGTATTTTGGAACATTCATAGTGAACATGATGCTCCTGGCAACCTCAAAGAGATGCCTATTCTTCCTTTCAGACACCCCATTTTGTTGGGGTGTATCCACACATGTACTTACATGCATAATTCCCTTTTCAGAGAAAAAAGTGTGACTATTTTCGAAGTATTCCTTGCCATTATCAGTTTTTAGTACTTGAATTTTTGTACTAAACTGAGTTTCAATCATGGCATAGAAGTTTTTGAATATAGTGCCCACCTCAGATTTCTCTTTCAAAAGGAACAACCATGTGACCCTACTATGGTCATCAATGAAGGTTACAAACCATCTCTTTCCAGTGTTAGTGCACTGTCTTGATGGCCCCCATATATCACTGTGGAACAGAGAGAAAGGGGAAGAAGGTGAGTAAGGTAATTTTGGAAAGCTGGCTCTTGTATGCTTAGATAATTGGCACACATCACAATGGAGAGAATCAACATTTATTTTATTAAACATATTTGGATACAATTTCTTCAAATACATAAAGTTTGGATGCCCTAATCTGTAATGTAACATCATGATATCATTACAATAAGGGCTATTCCCACTTCTAATAGATAATCCCTTGGAATAGATTGTCTTGAAGATGTATAATCCAGACTTTAATTCACCACTGCCAATCTCCTCCATTGATCCCAACTCCTGAAACTTACACCCATTAGCATTGAATATAGCATTACAGTTAGTGTCAAAAATAAACTTACTAACAGAAAGTAAGTTACAGTTGAGAGAGGGAACAAACAGAACATCACTCAAAGTGATATTCTCATTTAAATGAATGATTCCAGTTCCCATAACTTTAGAAACAGAACCATCAGCAATTTTGACATAATGAGGTTGTTTGCATTTGTTTAAACCAGCAAACAAATCAAGATTCCCAGTCATATGATTTGAAGCTCCAGAGTCAATTATCCAGGTGTTTTTAAGCATGTTACTGCCAGAATAGGAGTTGAGACACACACCTGTATTAGCCATGGATACATTGCTCTGAGGAGTTGCAATCTGGATGTTTTGAGCAGTTAAGAGGGCTTTAAAGGCCTCAAACTCTTCCTTGCTTAAAACATGGCCAGAATTTTGCTCCTCAACAATAGCATGTTTTCCAGAGCTTTTAGATGTGTGGGCTGACTTAGATGGCTTCCAGTTTGCTGGTTTACCATGGATTTGCCAGCATGTCCCTTTTGTATGGCCATTTTTCTTGCAGTGTTCACACCATGGCCTATTCCCTTTCTGTTTTGAAGGGACAGGTATGGTTTTTGTGAACAAAGCACTTTGTTCATTGGCAGAAGAAGTGGAATTGTTATTCCCACCTAACATGAGCTTTCTCCTGCTCTCCTCATGTTTTATATCAGCAAAAACACTGAGAATTGATGGAAGAGGTTTTGTGCTAAGAACTCTCCCCCTTACATCATCAAGACTGGGATTTAATCCCATCAGGAACTTAAAGATCCTCTTCTGATCTTTCTGAATCTTGTAAAGTTTTGCATCCTCAACAGAATGCCATGGTATGTTATCAAAGTTGTCAATTTGTTGCCAAGATCTTGACAGAAGGTTGTAGTAGTCTGTAACAGACAACTCCCCCTGTTTCAAGTCTTGCAATCTTGATTCTAGTTCATACTGCTCAGAGGTATTATCCCTCTGAGAGTATAATTCGCAGCAGACCAGATAGCTTCTGCAGTTTATAGAGAATAAAATTCTCTGCAGTAGCAGGGGTCATTGTCCCCAGCAAGATGGCATCACAAGGCTATTTTCCACCCTCCATTTCTTGTAGGTTGGGTCAGTAGCAGCTGGTGCCTTGCATTCTCCTGTTAGATACTCTTCTTTCCCTTTTCCAGTAATGAAGAGCCCCACAGAAGTTGACCATTGCAAGTAATTATCACCATTGAGCTTGTGACTTGAGAATGGCATCCCATTGGGTTCAGAGTTCCAGCCAGAAAGATAAAGAGTACTTTCTGCCTTTGAGTCAACTTCTGAAGAATCAGTAGGTGCCATTTAGAGAGATGAAGTGAAGAATTTTTGAATTTTGAACCTTAAGGCTCTGATACCATGTAGATATTTAGTGAAAAATAGAAGAAGATTGGGAGAAAGAGAGATATTATTGATCACAACACTTATCGAGTGAGATAAGTGTTTCTAGTTTATATACAAACTAGTCCCAACGGCTATAAAGTTCATGCCAAACGGCTATGAACAGCAAAAACAGGCTATTACAAAAAGAGATCAAAGCTTACCTAATTTCTTAGGCTCGGCAGCGCTGTTGTCCTGAGTAGAGGAAATTAAAGTCAATTATAACATAATTCTACGATTAAAGCAAACAAAGGATTAGTTTTTACCTCAGCCATGTGATTGAAGGAAAAATCAGAACGATGTTGATAATAGGCTCTGGCGGTGGTGAAGAATGGAGGCTTTGCTGACAGATCCTTCGGATCTTCAAAAAGACAGAAAAGCAGCTATGAAAAAAAGCATTGGTGCTATGGTAGGGTTGAAAATATCCGAACGATGTCGGTTTGCTACAATAATATAAAATGATTATTTAAACATCATGATTGCTATATAATAAATATGTAAACAAATGGAGTGATATTTTTTATTTCAACTCATGTGTATAGTATAACTAGAAAATAAGCAGCCGTGCTGGGCTGCCCCTCATTCTTAGTATACAATTATCATAAGTATCTAATCTGTATGAGAAATAGAAGCATGTTTTTCGATAGGACATACGGCAAAATAAAAATTTGTCAAATGTAAAATAGCTAAGATAATGATGTACACATACATTCTTTGATTTGCAACATTAAGCCGACATATATTACAAAAGGCCTAGGCATAATCAGCATATTTAAAAACTTTGCAAATCGGGCGAATTCAAAGTAACATGGCAGCACATCCGCATATCAACCTTAACCAACATATCAACCTTAACCGGCTTAACAGTTGGCTTTACGGTTGTTGTGCTGGTGAGTGAACAAATAACCAACAGTTTGATGCTCAATAATACAAAGTAAAAGAACGACCTATCTTAATTACCACACTGGTTTCAAGCCACACACATAAAAATCAAGTAGTGGAGGCTTAGTCACAAGATTAATTGCCAATTCCTCTCGGTTGGGTGTATGTTGCTTTCTGCAACAACACAATAAAAGGGTAACAAGAAATTTAAAGTTCAAACATAGATATCTCTTCAAAACAAAGGTAATCAACAATAATAAATCAATGCTAAGCACGGATTATTCCCTTATTGTAGAATCCTGTTGCTGAGAAAGTCACCTTAAAACGGAAGGGCATTCACTAATAGAAAGGGATCAAGATGACAAAAGTCATAAATTGCCTCAACATATCAACAAAAACAGAGCTTAGTCACAACTTGATGCATTCTTAGTTAGAGGTCTATCCATTATATGCAAGCTTAGGAGGTTTGCCTTATTGATAACAGATCAGATTCATCGTTTACCACTGCATTTCTTTATCTTTTCCATTATGTCCAAGTTTTCTTAAATGTCTTTTGATTTTTTTTAAAGAAAACGTGCCTTATTTTGCAATGGACGTAATTATAAAACAAAAAATCATGCTCAAGAACAAAAATAATAAATAAAAACAAAAAAAAAAAACTCTATCTATCTTTATCAAAAAAATCTAAAGACAGAACAGAGAGCATTAGTTCCCAAAAAAAATAATTGTAAGTAACTACAAATAACAACAATACTATAGAAGAGATCCGGTTTTGAATAAACCTCAAGTTCAAACCTATATTGTAGAACAGTTTTCCGATTTTGAATGTCTATTTGCTGGGCTGTAGAGCAGTAAAAGTGAAAGACGGCGGAAGAGATGAGACAATAAGCCATTCACGCTATTTTCCAATTAATAAAGAATAAATCATTCATCGAAGTACTAAATCATGCTGTAAACCCAGAAAATAGGCATTGAAAAGCAGACATACATAGTAAGCTTAGCTATTCATCATGGTAAACAGATTATTCAGTCCCATGTTTAGACAACTGCAAAGTCCAAAATCATACAAACCAACAAACAAATGGAAGTAAATTATACTCTATATTTTCTGGTCCTATCTTTTTCCAGTTTTTCTTACATGAATTTTGATCTTACTTTTCTCATCCTTATTTTCCTTTTCACTCAAAATCAACCATTTCTTCTTTCCAAAGTCTACATGATTATAAATTACTAAACACATTAGTTTTAGTACTAGCTAATTGGTGGACATCAAAACATAATACTCATCCTTTTGATCCCCACGTCTTTAAAGCATTCTCTTTAGTTATCATTTTTGAGTGGTTCAATTAGTCTTCAGTCTTTTCAATTCTCTCTTTCTTTATATATCCTTCATAATTCTATATATGTTCATTAAAAGGGCTCTTTTTATTGAAGTGAAAGAAAGAGAATTTGATTTATCTATACCCAAAATATATGGCCTTTGATATGAGTGCTGAAAGTTAAAGTCCATTAACAAGTCCAAGAATTTCTTTTTCTTATGATCTACATCAGCCAGATGATCCTGAAGATAACCCGTGATTCGTCGTCATTGTTAGCTAAGATCCATCAAATACCAGTACTTGAATAATAAACAGTTAAACTAAAAAGTAAATAAATAAAACAGTGAGTATTCAAAATATGAACAAGTTTTTCACAAAGAACTCAAGGATTGTTTCGGCACAATAGCAAAAGGCAAGAATGAAGAACAAGAACAAAAGTTCAACTTTAAAATATAACAAGTAAAAATAACTCGTTCAATCATTCTCATTAATGAAGTAACACTCCAAATTGATTATAGAGGAAGTTAAAACTAGCTTATATACGCCTAAACTCACCTAACTAAGGTGTAAGAAACACAAACCTACACCTCCTACCTCAGAACCGTCCCCTACCGGTATTTTGAATTATAGTTTCACAATTCAAGGTGAAATTTCACAGATTAAACGGAAAAGGAAGGAAGAACGAGAGGGATAAGAGAATTGAATAAATTGTAGAAGGAAGAAGAACAGAGAAATCGCAAACAGAGAAATGAAGAAATTGATAAGTTACCTGGTTGCAGTGAACGAGCAGCGGCTCTAACGTGACATGAGAATCGAGAAATGAGACATGGGAAAGACCTAATGAAGTTCTGCCGCTAAAAAAAAAAAAAAATAGTTCGGGCACCGTAATTCAAATTCGAGCTTAAAGGTTGATAATTTGTGCGAGCGCGGTAGCAGAGAAAATTGATCGTCTCATCGCAGCTTTCTTTTGATCCTAAGATCATCGTATTTGGTAAGTGATCGTTTTTAGCACCAGCTTTTTGATTAGTGATCGTTCTTGGCATTTTAGTGTTTTTAGATGCCCTTAAACCGTTTAGTGATCGTAGTTGGTGTCTTTAATTTGTAGAATTCGTAGTGGAAGCAAGGATTCAAGGCTGCTCTTTGATTCTTTTGAGTTTTGGATCTTTTCGAAGAATCATAGGTAAGTGCTGTTAACGGATTTTGGGTGTTTAATCATATTTAGTTATGTGTTATTTATTTATTATTGCTTGGCTTGTTTATTGTCATTTTTTTTATGTTGCCGTAAAAAAAAAAAGGGATGAAAACGAATGAAATGGATCCGCCGGCCAAAGCAAACAGCTTTGCTTTTTGGTTGAGACAGCTTATTATATATTATTGATGATGAATAGTACTTGGCTCCATTAGTACTGTGAATTAGTACAAGGCAGGTAAAAAGATAGATGTTTTTATTCTATTAATTTCCAGGTAAATGAAGAAATCACGTGGCAGCAAAATTAGTAATTTAGGATGTGAACTATGATGCACCGACACTCCAATATGGGTAACGTGCGCCGTATCCGACACGCGCCCGATACGACACGCGTCCGACACGCGCCGACACGTGTCGGACACGTGTCGGTTGATTTAAAATAATGTTAAATTAAATTTTAAAAACCGACACGCCGGGGACACGGCCGCGACACGCCAGGGACACGGGGGGACACGTTCCGACACGGAGCGACACGTCCCCGACACGGGGGGACACGTTCCGACACGGCTATTTATATTTTTTTAAAATTTTTTTGTATTTTTTGTATTTTTTTGTATTTATATATATACTGGTAATCATAATGATACAGTTAAATTCGAATTAAATAGAATTAAAAAATATGCTGATCGTCCTACTCAGCATAATTATTACTATAGGAGACCTTCTCCTATGGATACTCTTCATGAGGAACAAGAATATGTTATTAATAATAGTTATTCAGGTAAACATATTTATGAGTGGAACCTTGATGGTTACGCTGATAAACAAATTTATAGTATGATACATAGAATGCTTATGTATAGTACTATATGTAAATCTTCAGGTATACTGATAAAAATATTGCAAAAATGATAATTGCAGGATTTACAGGTCAACTTAAAGGTTGGTGGGATAATTATTTAAGTTTGGCTGATAAAGATCATATTTTAAATATGGTTAAACAAGAAAATAATAATATTGTAGAAAATGTTATATATACATTAGTTACTACAATTCTTGAACATTTCACAGGAAGAATTTCTGATAATTGTGAAAATATTCGAACTCTTTTACAAAATCTTAGGTGTAAAACACTAACAGATTTTCGTTGGTATAAAGATACTTTTCTTAATAGAGTTATGGAATTACCAGAGAGTAATAACTCTCATTGGAAATCCAAATTTATTGATGGATTACCATATTTATTTGCAGAAAAGGTTAGGAAAAATTTAAGAAAAGATTTTCTTAATATTCCTTATGACGATTATACTTATGGAAAATTGATAGGTACAATCATTCAAGAGGGTTTAGCTCTTTGTAATGAAATAAAATTAAATCAACAAATTAAAAGACAGAATTTATCTGAGAAATCACAATTAGGTAAATTTTGTGATCAATTTGGTATGGATATGCCATCTTCCTCTAAAACATCTTCAAAAGATAGGAAGAAAGATAAAACAGAAAAATCTTCTGATTCTTTTTATAAAAATAAAAAGAAAAAGAAATATTCTAAAAAGAAATTAGAAAAAAGAGAATTTAAGAAAAATAATAAAACAGATAAAACTTGTTTTAAATGTGGTAAGATTGGTCATTATGCTAATCGCTGTAAATTAAAAAAGAAAATTGATAATTTACAAAATGAAGAATTAAAATTAAGTCTTTCAAAAATACTTCTTAATTCAGATAATGAAAAATCTTCTTCTGAAAATTCTGAAGATTCATCTGAAAATGATATGACAGAATTAATTAATGAATCTTTAATTTCTTCTGACACAGATATGTGTTGTAAGTCATGTATACAGAATATTCAATGTATAAAACATGATAAAGAAGAAGGAGAAGAATTTTATAAAATTCTATCACAATTTAAAGATTTAGAATTAAATGTTTTAACTAATAATAATATTTTTGAATTTCTTAAATCAATCAAAGACCCTGAGCTTCGCTCTAAATTAATTGATAATATTCAGTCTGATCTATCATCTTCTAATTTTGATGAATCAAAAGAAATAAAAAAAAATTCAGGAGGAGGTTGAAGATGAGATTGAATAACAATTTTATCTATATTTTCATTGTTATTTTTAACATTTTTATCTATTGATAAGTTCTGAATAACAGAGTAAATTCGTTCTGTTCTTTCAGAAATTTCAACTATCTGTTCTCCTAAAACATTAAGATACAGATTAGTATAATTTTGATTCATTAATAATTGATTTAATTCTTTTAATGTGAATGTTAATGAATCATTATCTATCAATTTAGAAAAAGCATTAAAATTAAGTATTTTACCACTTTTTCCTATTGAAAAGGCTTGTTGTGGAGGATATATTCCTTTCATAAATTTTCCTCCTTCTAATTTAAAATCACGTTCAATTATACATAAATAATCTTGAACGTATATGGAAACAAACCAAGGGACAAAAGTGATTATTTTATTTTCTTTTTCAAGAAAACTATAAAATTCATTTTGATAGTAATTTCTATCTTCAGTTGATATGTTTTCAAAAAACCAATCTCTAAAAGGTTTCCATCTTTGTAATTTAAATTCATTTTTAATCTTATTCCTTGCCAGTGAACCTGGACTAAAATCTATTTTTGGTGTAAAATCCATTTAGAAATTAGCATCCATTTCTGATTCAGTAGGATCCTCTGAATCATTAACTCCTTTAACTATATTATTTTTATCTAAAGATAAATTTTTAACATAATTTTCTCTTATTTGAGAAGAAGTATCAACTTCTCGTAATTGAGAAGTAGAAGCCCTAGTGGGTTCATAAGGCACTTGAATATTTTCAAATGGAGATATAAAAGATCTCATAGATGATGATCTTGATATATTTCTTGGAATATTTTCCAATTGTGAATTCATTATGACAGAAATGTTTCCATCTGAACTCTGAAATATATTAGTCACATCCTGACATATTACAGGTGTTCTTGGTACAGCATTAGCAATTTGCCAATGATCAGGTAGAGGAATTTCCTCCCATTTAATTGATCTGCGAGTCGTAATATTTGACTTACTAAAATTTGTTTCAATTAAAATAGTTTCATTCAAAGATTTATCTTTGATTTTACACATAGGATTTAATGTGTGTAAAGGTTTATAATATATCCTATAACATATACATATTATTTCTGATCAAGGAGCATAGTTATATCCATGCGTTTTAACATTCATTGTCAAGGAGTCAAGAATGTTAATATCAGATAGAGATAATTGTAAGTTAGGATATACATCAAAATATACTGGTCCATGTGCCAGACTAGATTGTATAATTCCCATAAGAGACTTTTTCCAGTCTAAATTTCTACCGTCTCTTAAGGCAGCAATAAAACTTTCTGGAAGATTTTCCAGTGTAAGTGGTTTAAAAGCAATTTGAACTAAACCAATATGTAAAAACTTATGAGTTTTTCTGTAAGGATAAATATCCTTTTCACTAAGTAATTTAATTATCATTTCTTCATTATTTAAAGAGATAGATTCTTCTGAGGTTTTAACAATTTGTTTTAAACCTAATTTTTCGAATGTACCCAATTGATAAATAGTTTTTGGTTCTATCCTAGGGATAGTCCATTTATTAAGTAAATCCAGATTTCTGGGTAACTCAAATTATTGTGTAATAGAATTTTTCATTCTATCCGTATTTCTAAACATTTTTTAAGAAAGTGTTAAAATACAACATAAAAGATAACAATAAATACTGCCATGGCTCCGATACCAAAGTGTAGGATAAAGGTATATATATATATATATATATATATATATATATATATATATATATATATATACTACGAGTCCCCGGCGTGTCGTGTCCTATATTTTTGAAAGTTGCCGTGTCGCCGTGTCCGTGTCGTGTCGTGCTTTCCGTGTCCGTGTCGGTGTCCGTGCAACATAGGATGTGAATCTTTAATACGCAAGGAGCTTGCTTGATGAAGTAGAATATTAGATAGTTAATTGTCTAATTGATTTATATGGTGTGGACTTGGTTCTGCTTGGGTAAACAACCATTTGTGATTTTGAATATATAATTGGTTGAACCTGGTACTATAGTAGCAGGTGTAATGTCTCATAATAAGCACAGGGAAAAAAAAATGGTAGTGGCAACATGTAATGGTATCTTGACCTTATTTAATAAGGATGGTAAAAATATTTGGTCGCAGTGTAATATTTCTTGTATTTTATTTGTTTAATGGTTATGGTCAAGGCGTGACATATATTACAGTAAAAGTGTATTAGATGAATCTGGTACTTTCAAGTGTATTCCTAATATGATGTGGCTTGTATGTTCTGTGGAACATTAAATGTTAGTTGACAAAGTCTAACTTCCGACTTCAGGTGCCTTAGCATCAATCGCCATAACTGAGACCCTCTGCGGGGAGAAGATGGTAGCCCAGAAGGCGGTTGTTTAGACCTTGCGGGGTCATTGGTTTAGTAGTCATTGATACCTTTTACAATGTGTTAGGTAGTTAATCTAGATTGTCTAGGACTAGATGTCCTTAGGAAGCCTTTTTAAGTGGAATGAACTTAGGTGGTTAGGTTAACTACGTAATAAACATATGTGATGAGTCTAAAAGCTAAAACGTTGTAATTCTTGGTGAGGCACATTTATGATTCGCAGCATGGTATCATTTCTCATACGTAACGGACAATATTCGGGTTTTGGGAAATGTTCCACACGGAACTATCCGTGCCATATGAGGTGCTGAATATGTCCCGGTGCATACCCATCATTCGGGCATTGTGTCCTTGAATTACAATGTAACATACAAAATTGCTCGGGATGGTGCTAGAAGATCTAGCAGGAGGGAGTGTATCTCAATGCAACCTACGTGGTAGAGATTGTAGAACTTATCTTGTTATGTATGATATGCTATGTTGTGTGTAACCGTTTCTTCTACCCCTTACTGAGTACAAAATGTACTTACCCCTTTTCTTTATTGTACCCCACCCCGAGAAGATTGGCAGGTAGATGAGTTTGGCTATAATGATAGTCAAGATGCAGACGTTTGAGCTTGGAGTTCGAGATAAAATTTATTTTAATTTTCATTGTTCAATAATACCTTGGAGTTGTAAACGTTTAACGTTTGAGATGCCGCTAGACTTTTATATTTCCGTTTTATCTTTTTATTTGGGATTGTAATAGTTTAAACAACATTTAATTCTGTTGTTTCTTTTGAGGATGTTCTTAGACTTGATCTGAAACTTTGATCGATCCGTTTTGTTTGTCGTTTGACATTCCCGAGTTGTTCTTTTAAGTCTTCCGCTTTGCAATTGATATTAATGTCTGATGACGTAGGCTTACGTATATATACTTCTTTGATTTATTAAAGAAAAAAAAAATATATGCGTGCCGGGCGTTCTTTCCGGATAAGGACTCGGTGTCCGGAACGGGGCGTCACAGTTGGTATCAGAGACAAAGTTTCCTTTCTTAAGTCTAAGTTCGTAATTAAGCTTTAATGTATAGTTTTCTTTAGCAGCTTAGCTAATCCTATCTTGCCTCTTATTACAGAAGATGGTTAGATACGGCACCAGAGCTCATCCTAGTGCCCCAGGGCCATCTCGTGCACCTCAGGATGGAGATACGGCCGGTAGTGAGTCCAGCTTGGACTCGGGGAGTTGTGGTTTCTCAAGGGTTGCGGCCTCGTAATCGTGGTGTGGAACATGGTCGGGAACATGGATTGGTTCGAATCGACTCGGGGTTGCGAGAATCGAATCGGGAAGCGTTTTCATTCAGGAGCAGGTTGTACAGACTTCTGGAGTGCCAACTCCACAGGTTAATGTTCCCTTGCCCCAATTTGGAGGTACTACTGTTGTTCCTAATACTACATATACCACCCCTTTGACCATTAACTACACAACCCCATCCATCCCTCATTACAGAGCCACCACCAATAACCAAGTTCACCCCACTGCATATCCATCTGCCACTTTCCACCCCCAAATTCCAATGACCTACTCATCACAGCCAACCCTACATCCTCATTATGACTATGCTTCTCTTCCCACTACGTATATGCCCCAGTATTCAGCTTACCCTGCCCAAACAGCCTATACTTCGTATAGCACTCTACCTCAGCCGCCACCTATTAACACCACCGCTCAAACCATAGCAAACTATCAGCCCTACTACTCAGCTCCTCCACCACCACCTAACCAAAGATACCATCCTTACAGACCACCAGTTGACACACATATACCACCTCCTCCACCACCAACTACCGGGTACCCTACTGCTTACCCTACCGCACCTAGACCCTTGCAGTATGCACCAGTACCCCCGAATAGGGAGGAACAGGAAGAGGCACAGAGGTTCTTAAACGTTCAAAAATCAGGAGTTAAGCATTTTGATGGTCCGACGGCTACTATTGAGGCGTAGTTGGTTGAGGACAGCTTGAAAGAAGCTTCAAGCGTATGAGGTTACCGGTGAATAAGTGGGCCAACTTGGCCGCCTTCTCGTTGATTGGAGCAGCCCAAGAATGGGCGTATATGATAGAGGATACGAGAGGAAAGATTGAAGATTGGGAAGAATTTAAGGGAGCCTTCATCGATCGCTTTTTCCCTACCGCATTGAGAAATGCTAAGGCTGGGGAGTTTCTTTTCTTACGTCGAGAGGTATGTCGGTAATGGAATACCAAAGGAAGTTCTATGAGTTGGGAAAGTATTCCCCTAACACTATTGCGACCGAGGAAGCTAAGATTGATAAGTTCATGGAAGTGGTTTGAACAAGGACATAATGGATAAGTTGATTAGCAACAAGCCAGATACTATGAAGGAGTTGATGGACACATGTTTGAGAATTGAGATTCATAATGCGAAACCGAGCGTCATGGTAGGTCAGAAGAGGCCTTTTGATGCGAGTCAGAACCGCAGGCCAGCACAACAGCAGAACTACAGGAGGGCTCCAGCTAGACCGTCAGCCCCACCAGCAGCAGCGACACCGGTACCGCCTTGCCCTAAGTGTGGCAAATCTCATGTTGGAGAGTGTCGTGTTGGCACAGGAGCTTGTTTTCATTGTGGTGATACAGGTCACATGGTTAGAGATTGCCCAAAGAGGAGGAACACTCAGGCTCCAGCATCTACAGCTTCTAGACCACCCCCAGGGAAAGTTAGGCCGTCAGGACCTACCAGAGTTTTTGCACTGGATGCAGAAGCATATGAGTCAGATGAGGCAGTCGTCACAGGTACTTTTAAAAGTTTTGGTTCCTTTCAGTATGTGTTTTGAGTGTGCATTTTTGTTGCTTGAATACATGTTGTTTTCCTTGCCTACTAGGTTCTATACAAGTAGGAGGTTTACTTGTGTCTGCTTTGTTTGACACTGGCGCTTCAAACACGTTTGTGTCAACTAAGGTAGCCGAGCAACTTAGGATGCCTTATGGAAAGTTAAGGAAGCCCTTAAAGATTAATACCCTATTAGGAAAGTCTTCTAAGGTTGATCAGATGGTTCCTCAATGCAAGATACAAGTTGGTGAGTACGGATGTGAACATGACTGATTGTGTTGGATTTCTCAGGCTTTGACGTCATTCTAGGAATGGATTGGTTGTCAAGGAATCATGTACATCTGGATTGCATGGATAAGAAGGTGATGTTCAAAGAACCAGGCAAATCTTCTATCACTTTTCAAGGTAATGCCAAGAATTCAAGTGTTAGGAATTATCCGATAATTTCTGCACTTAAGGCAGTCAAGGCAATTCAAGCAGGATGTGCTGCTTTGTTGTTTTTCGCGGTTGATACATCGAAGAATGGGCCAGAGTTAAAAGATATCCCTATAGTGAATGAGTTCCCTGATGTGTTTCCAGAAGAGTTACCAGGAGACACGCCAGATAGAGCTTTCGAGTTCACCATAGAATTGATTCCAGGAGCAGGACCAGTTTCTAAAGCTCCTTATAGGATGGCACCAGCTGAGTTAAAGGAGTTGAAAGAGCGGCTTGCGGATATGTTGAAGAAGAAGATCATCCAAACTCGAGTACTTCACCTCGGGGAGCTCCGTGTTGTTTGTGAAGAAGAAAGACGGGAGCATGAGGATGTGAATAGACTATGAGAGTTGAACAATCTCACTATTAAGAATAAGTATCCACTCCCGAGGATAGACGACTTGTTTAATCAATTACAAGGGAAGAAGGTATTCTCTAAGATTGATTTAAGGTCGGGTTATCACCGCTTGAAGGTTAAGGAATCGGATATTCCTAAGACAAATGTTCAAAGACTTTAGATATGGGCATTACGAATTCGGCGTTATGCCATTTGGCCTCACAAATGCACCTTCGCATTTATGGATCTTATGCAAAGAGTCTTTATGCCATATCCGGATCGCTTTGTTATAGTGTTCATCGATGACATTCGATTTACTCTAAGGACGAGGAAGAACATGAGAAGCACTTGAGGATTGTTCTTCAAACTTTGAGAGAGGAGCAGTTGTTTGGCAAGTTCAGTAAATGCGAGTTCTGGTTAGACCAAGTGAGCTTCTTAGGTCATGTCATCTCAGGTGAAGGAATTAAAGTGGATCCAGCTAAGATTGAAGCGGTAGTTAAGTGGCCTAGACCTACTACAGTGTCAGAGATTCGGAGTTTCTTAGGTTTGGCAGGCTACTATCGGCGTTTTGTACAGGATTTCTCAAGAATAGCAGCGCCACTTACAAGTCTCACTCGAAAAGGAGTAAAGTATGAATGGACTAAGGAGTGTGAAGAAGCGTTTCAGATTCTTAAGGAGAGATTAACCACAGCACCAGTATTGACTCTTCCAGAAGTGTTTGACAATTATGATGTTTACACTGATGCTTCGGGTCAAGGTCTTGGTTGTGTGTTATCTCAGAATGGAAAGGTTATAGCATATGCGTCAAGGCAGTTGAAGATTCATGAGAAGAATTACCCGACGCATGATCTTGAGTTAGCGAGCAGCTTGTCTTTGCGTTGAAGACCTGGAGACATTACTTGTATGGAGTCAAGGCTCGTATTTTCACCGACCATCATAGCCTTAAGTACTTCTTTACAAAGAAGAATCGAATATGAGACAAAGGCGTTGGTTGGAGTATGTTAAGGACTACGACCTTGATATTCAATATCATCTAGGAAAGGCGAATGTTGTAGCAGACGCCTTAAGCAGGAGACCAGTGAGTTCGCTTATCAGCGTTCCGGATGTTGTTGATCAGTTAGAGAGCTTGACAATACAGGATATCGGTCCACAGGAAGAGGTTGGTTGTTTTGCACCGTTGATCGCCAGTTCAGAGTTGGTTGTTGAGATTCAGAGGAAGCAAGATGAAGATCCGGTTTTGGTTGACTACAAGAGAGTTGCCGGGACGAAGCCGGCCGGTGGCTATGAGTTAGATGCGTACGGTAACCTTTGGTATCAAAATAGGTTGTGTGTCCCTCAGGTGGACAACTTAAGGAATATGGTTATGGATGAAGCCCATAAAATTGCGTTTGCGCTTCATCCCGGAGCAAACAAGATGTATAAAGAGTCGAAGCAATATTACTGGTGGCCATCAATGAAAGTTGAGATAACGAGTTTGTGGCCGGATGTGATACGTGCCAGCGAGTGAAGGCTGAGCATAGAAGACCAGCAGGATTGTTAAAACCTTTAGAGATTCCCGAATGGAAGTGGGAGAAGATCACTATGGATTTTGTCGGTGGTTTACCCAAGACTAGAACCGGTTTTGATAAGATTTGGGTAATAGTCGATCGGTTGACTAAGTCTGGGCATTTCTTGCCAGTGAATGAGAAAATGACATTGAAGAAGTTAGCTACACTTTATCTGCACAATATTGTGAAGCTTCACGGAGTTCCGGTTTCTATCGTATCAGACAGGGATAGTCGGTTTGTTAGCAGATTTTGGATGAGTCTTCGAAAACAGCTTTGGGACCAAGTTAGATTTGAGTACGGCGTTTCATCCTCGGACGGACGGGCGGTCGAAAGGACAATTCGGACTCTCGAGGACATGTTGAGAGCGTGTGCCTTGGAAGTAGGAGGCTCGTAGGATGAGTACCTCCCAGGTGGCGAGTTTGCATATAACAATAGTTACCATGCAAGCATCAAGATGCCACCGTTTGAGGCTTTATATGGAAGAAAGTGCAGGACACCAGTGTTTTGGGATGAAGTTGGGGAGAAACAGATAACGGGGCCAGAGTTGATACAGCAAGCTAAAGAGAAGATTGAGGTAGTTCGTCGAAACCTGAAAGTGGCTCAAGACAGGCAGAAGAGTTGGGCAGATGTGAGAAGAAGACCGTTGGAGTTTGAAGTCGGTGATAAAGTGTACCTCAAGGCATCACCGATGAGAGGAGTGAGACGGTTTGGGCAGAAGGGCAAGTTGAGCCCCAGATATGTAGGACCTTTTGTGATCTTAGCTAAAGTGGGACCTTTAGCTTATCGTTTGGAATTGCCGGAGTCCTTGTCAAGAGTTCATAACGTCTTTCATGTGTCAATGCTAAAGAAATGTTTGACTGATTTTGATACGGAAGCAAACGTTGCCCATGAAATGGTTGAAGAGAACCTAACTTACCAAGAAGAACCAGTTTGTATCTTGGAACGGAAAGTAAAGCAAGCCAAGGGTGAAGATGTTCAACTAGTGTTGGTTCAATGGAGTAATCATACACCAGAAGAGGCAACATGGGAGAAAGAAGATGACATGATTGTTGAGTTCCCAGACTTCAAGAACCTTCCAGGTACGTTCAGTTTCGAGGACGAAACTTTTCTTAAGGGGGAAGGGATGTAATATCCCAATATTTCAGTTAAGGGTAAAAGAGTAAAAGATTTTTTAATATTTTAATTAATATTGAATTTCTTTTATTTTAAAGATTTTTTTTAAGAATTAATGGGAAATTAATATTTGGCTATTTAATTTCCTAATCTGAAACCCCCACCCCTTAATTTCCCCTTTAATTGGACGGTTCATCAGAAAAGAAAAGAGGAGAAGTTCTGCCGCTAAAAAAAAAAATAGTTCGGGCACCGTAATTCAAATTCGAGGCTTAAAGGTTGATAATTTGTGCAGACCGAAGTAGAGAAAATTGATCGTCTCATCGCAAGCTTTCTTTTGATCCTAAGATCATCGTATTTGGTAAGTGATCGTTTTTAGCACCAGTTTTTGATTAGTGATCGTTCTTGGCATTTTAGTGTTTTTAGATGCCCTTAAACTGTTTAGTGATCGTAGTTGGTGTCTTTAATTTGTAGAATTCGTAGTGGAAGCAAGGATTCAAGGCTGCTCTTTGATTCTTTTGAGTTTTGGATCTTTTCTGAAGAATCATAGGTAAGGGGGTGTTCTTAACGGATTTTGGGTGTTTAATCATATTTAGTTATGTGTTATTTATTTATTATTGCTTGGCTTGTTTATTGTCATTTTTTTTATGTTGCCGTAAAAAAAAAAAGGGATGAAAACGAATGAAATGGATCCGCCGGCCAAAGCAAACAGCTTTGCTTTTTGGTTGAGACAGCTTATTATATATTATTGATGATGAATAGTACTTGGCTCCATTAGTACTGTGAATTAGTACAAGGCAGGTAAAAAGATAGATGTTTTTATTCTATTAATTTCCAGGTAAATGAAGAAATCACGTGGCAGCAAAATTAGTAATTTAGGATGTGAATCTTTAATACGCAAGGTGCTTGCTTGATGAAGTAGAATATTAGATAGTTAATTGTCTAATTGATTTATATGGTGTGGACTTGGTTCTGCTTGGGTAAACAACCATTTGTGATTTTGAATATATAATTGGTTGAACCTGGTACTATAGTAGCAGGTGTAATGTCTCATAATAAGCACAGGGAAAAAAAATTGGTAGTGGCAACATGTAATGGTATCTTGACCTTATTTAATAAGGATGGTAAAAATATTTGGTCGCAGTGTAATATTTCTTGTATTTTATTTGTTTAATGGTTATGGTCAAGGCGTGACATATATTACAGTAAAAGTGTATTAGATGAATCTGGTACTTTCAAGTGTATTCCTAATATGATGTGGCTTGTATGTTCTGTGGAACATTAAATGTTAGTTGACAAAGTCTAACTTCCGACTTCGGTGCTTTTAAGATCAATCGCCATTAACCGAGACCTCTGCGGGGAGAATGTGGTAGCCTCGGAAAGGGTTTGTTTAGACATTGCGGGGTCATTGGTTTAGTAGTCATTGATACCTTTTACAATGTGTTAGGTAGTTAATCTAGATTGTCTAGGACTAGATGTCCTTAGGAAGCCTTTTTAAGTGGAATGAACTTAGGTGGATAGGTTAACTACGTAATAAACATATGTGATGAGTCTAAAAGCTAAAACGTTGTAATTCTTGGTGAGGCACATTTATGATTCGCAGCATGGTATCATTTCTCATACGTAACGGACAATATTCGGGTTTTGGGAAATGTTCCACACGGAACTATCCGTGCCATATGAGGTGCTGAATATGTCCCGGTGCATACCCATCATTCGGGCATTGTGTCCTTGAATTACAATGTAACATACAAAATTGCTCGGGATGGTGCTAGAAGATCTAGCAGAGGGGAGTGTATCTCAATGCAACCTACGTGGTAGAGATTGTAGAACTTATCTTGTTATGTATGATATGCTATGTTGTGTGTAACCGTTTCTTCTACCCCTTACTGAGTACAAAATGTACTTACCCCTTTTCTTTATTGTACCCCACCCCGAGAAGATTGGCAGGTAGATGAGTTTGGCTATAATGATAGTCAAGATGCAGACGTTTGAGCTTGGAGTTCGAGATAAAGTTTATTTTAATTTTCATTGTTCAATAATACCTTGGAGTTGTAAACGTTTAACGTTTGAGATGCCGCTAGACTTTTATATTTCCGTTTTATCTTTTTATTTGGGATTGTAATAGTTTAAACAACATTTAATTCTGTTGTTTCTTTTGAGGATGTTCTTAGACTTGATCTGAAACTTTGATCGATCTGTTTTGTTTGTCGTTTGACATTCCCGAGTTGTTCTTTTAAGTCTTCCGCTTTGCAATTGATATTAATGTCTGATGACGTAGGCTTACGTATATATACTTCTTTGATTTATTAAAGAAAAAAAAAATATATGCGTGCCGGGCGTTCTTTCCGGATAAGAACTCGGTGTCCGGAACGGGGCGTCACAGGAGCAGCACTAGTGGCTTTCCCTGTAGCAGATCTACGGCCCCCTCATCCTATTGTGTGGGAGCCACCTCCCGAGGGAACCATTAAGTGTAACGTGGATGCATTAGTCACAGCAGATTCTTCTGGTGTTTGACTCATTTTTCGGGATCATTTTGAGGCCGTGCTGGCAGCTTTTTCCTATCCGTTTGATCCGGGCATCGCGGCGTCTTTGTTGGAGATGAGGGCTATTTATCTGGCGATGCAGGAAGCAGTAACTCTGGGGTTCATGACTTTGGTTGTTGAAAGCGATTGCCTTCTTTGTGTTCAGCGACTCTGGCAACCTACTACAGATCTAACAGCATTTGGTTGTTTGGCAGCTGATTGTCTTTCTAGATCTTTGTTATTTTCTATTATTCAGTTTTCTTTTGTTAAGCGTACGGGGAATGTCCCAGCGCATTTACTTGCTAGACATAGCCTCTCATTGGCCTCTTTGACTGTTTGGGGTTCTTCCCCACCTTTAGATGTTGCATCTGCTACTCTGGCAAATATGAATTAATAAAACGACTTTTACCCCTCAAAAAAAATCTATCAATATTGAATAATGTAGTCCATCAATAACTAAGCACGTAATAAGGCTATTGATTTCATATTAAGGTTTTGAAAGAAAAGATATAAGCAGCTGAAACAATTCCAAATTAATAAAGATGAGTTTAGCAACATGATAGCTGCCACAAAAAAATATAATCACGTTTATATTAATTCTTTTGAGATTTTAATCTATATATTTATATTATAAGTAGAAATAATGTAATTATGTATATGAAGAAGATGAAAATCTGATGCATCCGAACAAAGAGAGTTGAAGTCGGAGTCAGGCATTTCATCGAACATTTTCAACAAAAAAAACTGTTGAAGGTTGTTATAGTTAATTGAGTTAGTTGTAACTGATCAATTCAGCTGTTTTCTTTTCTTCTTTCACCTATTTAAGCTTTCAATTTCACAATGTAAACATCAATTCCATTATTCATTCAATGAATCAAAATTTAATTTTGTCTTGGTATTTTCCCGCTTTTCTTTTAGTTTGAAATTTTATGTTCTTCGTCTTCAACATTTGTGCGTTTCTTGATTGAAGATGATGAAACTCAACATGATATCAGAGTTTCATTCTCTTTATTGATTAAGAGATTTGATTTCATTAAATCTTCTGAGTTCTTTGCTATAATTTCCGCTACAGTTTTCTGTTTTCTTTGAGTTCTTGGTTTTTAAGAATCATCATGAATGGCGAATGAAGTGCATGTTGTTCATGTTGTCAATCCCTACCATATTCATCCTGGTGAGAATCCAACTTCGATCATTGTACAGCCAATGCTTAAAGGTGTGGAGAATTATCATTGTTGGAAGAGAGTTGTATCCATGGTGCTGTCAACAAAAGAGAAGTTGCGGTTCATTGATGGTACATTGCCCAGACCAGCAGAGGGTCATAGAGATTTTGAAGCATGGAATCAATGCAATGATCTTGTAACCACATGGTTGATAAATTATTTAGAACAGTCCATTTCTCAAATTGTTTTTTTGGATCTCATCTGCTAGAGATATATGGCTAGATTTCGATCATAAATTTGGGACAGGAAATGTGTATCGTTTGTCTAATCTTCAAGAAGAAATCTCTGCAACTAAACAATGAGGTATGATTGTATCCCAGTATTTTACTAAGTTGAAGAGTTTGTGGGATCAATTGGTGATTTTAAGACCCATTCCTCCTTGTACTTGTGCTGCTCTACCAGTGTATAGAGAGCAAAATGAAGCTGATTATGTGATTAGATTTCTTAAAGGGTTAAATGATACATTTGGCAATGTTAGATCACAAGTTTTGATGGCCAAACCTATTCCATATATTAGGTCCATTTTTTCTATGGCTTTAGAGCATGAAAGCCATTTGATTTATTATGATTCCACATCAGAAAAGACTGTTTTACATACAAGATTTTCAGATAAAAGGCAAGAACTACAGGATAATGTTGCTTTGGATGTCCAATTTAATCCTTCTTATGGTAGATGGAGAGGTTTTGGTAGAGGTATGCCATCTGGATACAAGAAACCACAGTGTGTATATTGTGGTAAAGAGAGTTATACTATTGAGAAATGCTACAAGAAATATGGTTATCCAAATGGTTCAAAAGGAAGAGGTAGAGGTCAAATTCAGGCTCATAATGTGGGATTTGATCAAGGTTTTGTTCTATCCTCAAATGATCAGGTTCATGATTACCCTCATATGCAAGTTCTGTTTTTTGATGCACATTCAGAGTCTACATATACTGCATCCAATGTCATGTCTAAGAGTCAATATGAACAAATTATGGACATGCTGAGGAATGTTCAAGTAGCTGACACTCAATCTATTGAAATGACTGCCAATGTCCATCCATCTGTTCCAGTTGCAGGTAATATCTATGATTGGATTATTCATTCTGGTGCTACAGGTCATATAGCATATTCTTTGGATTCTATGATTAACACTATACATATTAATGGTTTAACTGTAACTTTACCTACTGGTGACACTACTATAATTTCTCACGTTGGTCAGGTTAGAATAAATAAAGATCTTACTCTTCATAATGTTTTGTATGTACCAACTTTGCATACAGTTTGTTATCAGTCAGAAGATTAACCAAATGGGACAAATACTCATGTTTCTTTTTACGGGTATTTGTTTATAAGGACTGATTTGGAGACTTAATTAGGCACTTAGGACACCTAAAAAAGATAATCGTTTATAAGGACACATTTTTTATATGGAAAATTAGGGATAAGGACACAATCTGAAATATTTTTAAGTAACAGGACAACTACATATTTTTTATAGGAAGAAGGACAACTGCATAATTTTTATAATGGAAGGACAAACAGTGAATCCCGAAAATCAAATGAATCTCCTAATGAATCCCGAAATCGATGAATTTCGATAGTGAATTTCGACGGTGAATCCCGAAAAATAGTGAATTTCGACGATGAATTTTGAAAAATAGTGAATTTCGACAAATGAATTTCGTCAGTGAATTTAAACAAATGAATTTCGAACACAAGTGAATTTCGACAGTGAATAAATAGTTTTGTCCTTTATGCAAAAGTTTTAAAAAACTGTCCTTCTACTCAATTGATGAAATATTTATATCCTTCTCCCTCATTCCCCCTTTTTTATAACTTCCCTAAATTACCCTTTTTTACATTTCTAACCGTTAACCCTCAGCTTGACCTCCCCTTCCGGCAATCCCACAGCCGATTGCTCTGGCTTTTCCCGAATCGAAAATCTCCTCCGTTGCTTTCTATGTTGCAATTAAATCAACCACCGGCATGAGCGATTCCGGCGACGTTATGCTAACTTATGTTAACTTATGACCGGAATCGTAATCGGAAACCCCTTTTATGCTAACTTATGTTGTTTACTAATTATAGTCGTGGGGTTTCTCAATGTGAATTCCATGTATCATGAATTCAATTCCCTGGTCTCTATGAAGTTTCATTATTTTTTAATTTTTTTATCTTGATGTGGAGGTTGAAAGCTTGAAAGTTTGAAGTTGAAAGTCGGCATATTTTTAATTTGGTGGCATTGGAGTGAAAAAGTGGAGGTAAAGGGAAAGGTTTGGGTGAGTTTTAATTTTTGTTGGCTGCTAATTTATCTCAGTGGAATTTGGTAGAAGTTGCAGCAACTAAACTAGCACCTTAGTATCACCAACTCCGAGACTCGAACGAAGAACAAGTTCAATTGCTTGGCAATCTGAAGCAAAATTTGCAGGAATAGGATCCTCGGCTTTTGCCCATGGAACATTGATCCAGCTTTTGACTGACCTCAGCATGACACGTGGCTGGGATTAATCCCAGCCACACGATATTTTTTTTAACCCAATTAATCAAAACGACGTCGTTTTCACGTATCATTCTAAAAACCACTCCAGACCTCAATTTTACACAAAATTCATTTCAGTCCCTCTCATATCATTAGAAAAAAGCGGGAAGATGATGCTGTGAAATCAGTCCTCCATTTAACAAAAACCCCTCTCTTGGCTGCTGCGATTTCATACACAAATGGACGGAAATGGCAATGTTGCTTCACCTCTTTTAGAAGAAGATGATTCGGTGAGATTGAAGCTTTAATGGTGTTTTTTTTTTTTTTTTTAATTGAAAATGGTCAAAGCTTGAAGAACAGGCCGGCCATGGCTGTTTCTTTTTTTTTTTTTTTTTTTTTTTTTTTTTTTGTGTGTCGGCTTCAAGAACTATTGCTACTCGAAGAAGAAGAAGCGGGATGTCTTAAGGTTACTCCTTATGGTGATGCCGGGTTTTTTTTTTTTTTATTATTATTTTTTTTTACTGAATATGCAGCAAGGATTGTTGCTCCACGAGACTACATATGGCCGGTTGATTATAATAGAGTTTTACATACCGCCACGAATCTTGTTGACGATGCACATAAACTAGGTCTAGAAGTATTTGCTTCTCGGTTTTGCAAATGACAATCACTTAAGCTACAATCCCCTTGCTATGATCCAACTAATTTATTGACTACATATTTGCAGCCTGCCATGAATCCGGTTGATTATGATAGTTTATTTGCAGCATGTTTAAGTCATAAAGTGATAGATTCTTTGTTACTACATATTGTGGTTTAAACTGAAAACATGTGTTTAGTATTTTGTAATAATTTGTTTGTGTTTTTTGATGAAAGCTTTGATCATATTTCGTTTTATTGACAATAGTCTTGTTGAACTGTTACAGAATGTGAAGAATTTACAGAGGCGTCTGAAAGCAATATTGTCGTTCCTCATGTAGGCCAAATATTTGAGACAGAGAAGATGCCTACAATTTCTACCCGACTATAGCGCAACGAAGGGATTTGGCGTAAAGCGATACCAAATTGCCAAAGATAAAGATGGTATGATAAGTACGAGGGAGTTCACATGTACAAAGCAAGGCTATAGAGCAAAAGATAAACGTGATATGGGCATAAGACAACCGCGACAAGAGACAAGAACTGGGTGCAAAGCATGTTTTGCTATTAAGCGTGTAAAAGAAAATGGTCCGTTTACTGGCAAGTTTAAAGCATATAAATTTGTGGAAGAGCATAATCATATGCTTCTTAGACCAATATTGGTTCACATGCTACCTTGTCAAAGAAACATCACTGAAGAACAGGGGCGTCAGATTGAAGTTGCAACAATCCCTGCTGCATATTCAATAAAAAAAAAATAATAAAAAAAAAAACCCGGCATCACCATAAGGAGTAACCTTAAGACATCCCGCTTCTTCTTCTTCGAGTAGCAATGGTTCTTGAAGGCTGAAACACAGTAAAAAAAAAAAAAAAAAAAAAAAAAAAAAACAGAACAGCCATGGCCGGCCTGTTCTTCAAGCTTTGACCATTTTCAATTTAAAAAAAAAAAAAACACCATTAAAGCTTCAATCTCACCGGAATCATCTTCTTCTAAAAGAGGTGAAGCAACATTGCCATTTCCGTCCATTTGTGTATGAAATCGCAGCAGCCAAGAGAGGGGTTTTTGTTAAATGGAGGATTGATTTCACAAAGATCATCTTCCCGCTTTTTTTCTAATGATATGAAAGGATCGAAATGAATTTTGTGTAAAATTGAGCGTCCTGGAGCTGGTTTTTCCGCACGATACGTAAAAACGACGTCGTTTTGATTAATTGGGTTAAAAAAAATATCGTGTGGCTAGGATTAATCCCAGCCACGTGTCATGCTGAGGTGAGTCAAAAGCTGGATCAATGTTCCATGGGCAAAAGTCGAGGATCCTATTCCAAATTTGCAGCCTACCTTTGTTCTTCCACTTTCCTGAAAAAATCCATTGGCTTTAATGCTCTCCTCAACATCAACGCCATCGAAAATGGAAGCCCAAATGCCAGAATACTCTGCAGAGACACTTCAAAAATAGGAGCAGATTTGCTAATATATGCAATCCATGCTCCTAAACCAAGCTGAACCAATCCTACACCAGCTAATACTTTGCTCAAACTATACATAGTTTTCATCGTTGTTACAATAACCTCACGAGTTTCATTAGCTAATGGAGACAGATCACGCTCTACCGTTGGTCCAGTGATCTCTTGGTGCTTCAATTCCGGATTTTCACTCGGGTTTTCAATCGGGCTTTGTTTAATTAGATGAAAGTATAATAGAAATCGCGAGGCTTCTGTACAACAACTTTTTTTTTGAGGGGTTCTATACAGCAACTTAAAAGATATTTAATCACGACTCATGAGTGATTGGGATGAAATTTCTTATTTTGCTGGTTTTGAATCCTTGAAGCCCCTTCTCTCATGGGATACATTAATTATGCCATTTTGTGATTTGGAAGTATAATAATTCCCAGATGATTGATTATACTTTTCTGATGGCTATTTTGAGCTTGTGTTTGCAGGAGCTGTTGATAAGGTATCAATGCCAGCTCATCTTGTGCTTGAAATCGAGCGTGTTCTTCGTCCAGGGGGATTGATGTTATGCTTATTGGTATCTAGGATCTTTTACCAGGGAATTTGATTAGTTCAATTGATCCATGAACTAGCTGCTCCGATGTCTCGTCCTCTTTGACAATCCTGAATCATGATGTCTCCCATCCGATGATCGTAAATCAGCGAATTCTACAGTTGGAGTTGCAGTTGGGTTTTGTTCATATGATTTGGGATGATTGAAAGACGAAGGAGCTCACCAGAAATGTCGAAAATCTTTGTTTTCGAATTCCCTTGATGGATTCCAATTGGGATTAAGTTGTTTGTTTTGTTTGAGAGTCGAATTGGGATTAATCATATGTAGATGATGTTCTTTCTCTCATTGAAGATTTGAACAAGGATTTCCGACATATTCAGTGGCAAGATTCATGCAAAACAATGGCTCATTTTTCAATTATTATATGGTTAGTAACCTTTTGGCCCAGTGAAGATATATTAATAAAAGCGTTTTAACATCTTTAAATAGTCTTTTTAGTATTTGAGATTTCTCATTTTTCTCTAATGATACATGTAATACATGTCAGTGCAGGGTCAAATGTCACTTCATCTTCACATGTTTATTACATTATCTTTGTGTGACCTCTTTTCACTCTTGACGATACCGAATATCGCACCTCCACGTGGCGTCACGAGATAGTCCTCCTGAAACGAGAATAAGTGATAGCCCAAGGGTCGAGTTACGAGTTGAGACATCGACAACCGACATGATCGGAGAACCGAGACGATGGGCCTCACAGTTGGTCCCCGCAATAAGAACAAACGTCCACGTGCAGGTCGGTTCCCCGACTCGGGAATACGACGATCGACTCTAAGCAGTGTAGGATAAGGGTCCCGAGCTCGACTAACGCAAGTCGATTAAGTCGGCCTCGAGGACAGAGTCCGCACCAGCTGAAGAGGCCCATTATCCATAGGATAACTAGGGCAAAGGGCAAAGCCCATATAAGCTAGTAAAAGCCCAAAGGGCTAATACGGTATTTTACCCAAACCGACATGGTTTAGGGTTAGGGCAATGAACTCCCTATAAATATACACTTCCAGGAACTACGTGTGACTTGATTCCTGAAACACAACAGGATACGTAGGCAACCTGAGAGAGACTCTCAGGCTCAGTCTAAAATCACCCCCAAAATCATCCTTGATTCAATCATCCCTAGATTAAATTGACCCGAAATTATACATGACAAAATCCAGCATCGTCATTGGCGCTAGAAGGAGGGCCTTCTATCGGTGATGGATCAAGGAGTGATGGTGGTCAAGTTAATGGCAGAAACATGCCAAAAACGCAGTCAGATCAGGGATTATTGCCGGAGTTTCAACCGTTGGAACAAGAATTCCACCGGTCAGCTTGAAGAAGAAGGAGGGGCGAACAAAACCTCCAAATTTCGTGCCGATCGGAGTCCGTTTAGATACCCGATCGTTGCCGGAAAGATGCTGCTGTATCACCAAAAACGCAGCGATATCGGCGGCTAGTTTATGGAGTTTCAACCGTTGGAACAAGAATTCCACCGGTCGAATGAAGAAGAAGGGTGGTAAAAGAAGCCCTCAAAATTTTAGGCCGATCGAGTTCGTTTAATCGCCCGATCGTCGCAAAGAAGTTGCTCGCTTGTATCAAAAACGCAGCGAACCCTAATCGCCAGCTTTCGGTCGGCGGCCTGTTACCAGCAATTCAACCGTTGGAATGAAAATTCCTCCGGTCATATTAAATAATACAGAGATAAGAACAATCTGTAAAAATTTCATTCCGATCGGAGTAGGTTTCGATTCCGGATCATCGCCTAAAAGTTGCGATTACGTACAAAAAAGCGAGAAAAACCCTAATCTGCGGGTTCCAAGTCGGCTGAATATTCCCGACAATTGAACCGTCGGAACAATATTTCCACCGGTCAGATTCGAGAATTATCAGGAACGAACAAGCCCTCAAAATTTTAGGCCGATCGGAGTTCGTTTGATTTCTCGATCGTGGCAAAGAAGTTACTGCAGGCACCAAAAACGCAGCAGGATTCTAGACGGCGGCGCCAATTCGGTGGCTTATTCCCGGAGATTGAGCCGTCGAAAGAACAATTCCACCGGTCACATCGAAGAAAAGTGAGGGAAGAACGATCCCTCCAAATTTTGTGCCGATCGGAATCCGTTTCGAGGTCTGATTGCCACCGGAAAGACACTGCTGTGGTGCCCGAGAAAGCAACGAATTATCTACCGTATCTAGCTATCCACGAAGCGAGTTCTCGAGCTCCAAGGATCGAGCCGAGCTCTTTAGCTCTCCAGGTTCTTAAAATCGTTATTTGAAATTCTTATACACTTTGTAAGCCTTTATTATATGTGTAATGTTTTTTTATCACAATTACATTGCACCACAAAGACTCGAGATATCGAGCACCGGCATTCGAGCTCTACGGACTCGTCTTGCCCTAAGTCCGAGATCGACTCGGCATCATATTTTGGAACTCTCCTAGCCGAGCGTGGCGGGATGAGCCATCTTCTTTCGGAACTCACCCTACCGAACTGCGGGTCGAGCTATCTTATCTTGGAACTCACCCAACCGAATTGGCGGGTCGAGCTATCTTATTTTGGAACTCACCCTACCGAACTGGTGGGTCGAGCTATCTTATTTTGGAACTCACCCAACCGAACTGGGGGGTCGAGCTATCTTATTTTGGAACTCACCCTACCGAACTGGAGGGTCGAGCTATCTTATTTTGGAACTCACCCAACCGAACTGGGGGGGTCGAGCTATCTTATTTTGGAACTCATCCTACTGAACTGGCGGGTCGAGCTTCCTTATTTTGGAACTCACCCTACCGAACTGGTGGGTCGACCTATATCATTTTGGAACTCACCCTACCGAACTGGAGGGTCGAGCTATCTTATCTACGAATCCTCGACATGTTGAAGTCTGAATAAAATAGTGAATAAAGCCAAGTCAATGACAGTGCTTATATCACTCCCAATCTGCCAATAAGCCACGATGCGAGGCAGTTGGAAGATCCCATGATGGATACCTTATTTGACCAGTTCATAAGCACCACGAAGTGCGGCAGTCGAATAAGGAGTTATTTAATTCGACCAGTTCATAAGCCCGACAAGGCACGACAGTCGAATCGAGCTCCGACCAAATAGCCAAGTCAAGCCCATGAGGCAGTACAAAGCTAGGTCGACTCATATTCAAGTGTACCATGAGTCATGCACTCATACTACACTTCGAGGGGCAAGGGAATTAAGTCCAAAGGACTACACCCTAGGCAAATATTCAACAACGAGTAGAGAAATCCGCAAGTCGGACATCTCAGTACAGCCAAATGCAAAGTTAGCCTAATGGGCGACGAATGCAAAGGCATAGAGACGGTTCGCATGGTCGGGCCAAATGTCCCAGTCGAAAGCCGAATGAGCCTAAAAGGCGAAAAAGGTCTGGACAAAGGACGGTGCGCATAGTCGGGCCACCTGTCCCAGTCGAAAGCCAAATGAGCCCAAAGGGCGAAAAAGGCCTGGACAAAGGACGGTTCGCATAGTCGGACCACCTGTCCCAACCGAGAGCCAAACGAGCCCAAAGGGCGAAAAAGGCCAAGGTCAGGAGACAGTTCACACAGTCGAATTAAAACGCTCAGCCGGAAGTCGAATAAGTCTATGAGACAAAAAGGCTAAGGCAAGCGGGCCGATCACAAGTGCAATAAGAACCAGAGGTTCATAATACACTTGGGGGGCAACACGATATCGATAAAGCAAAAAGCGAACAGAGGCAAAGGCTCGACAAGCGAAGAGCTAGAAAAACATCGACACGTGAAAGAAGAGGAAATAAAATACTGCAAAAATTGAAGCAAAATAAAGCTCGGCATCGTATTTGGAGCTCACCGATGAGCGCATCTTTAATAAGTCTGAGTTCGACTCGGCATCTCATCTTGGAACTATCTTATTTTGGAACTCTCCCAGCCGAGCGGGGCGGGATGAGCCTTCTTATTTTGGGAACTCTCCCCATGCCGGGATCGATCTATCTTATCTTGGAACTCTCCTAGCCGAGCATGGCGGGACGAGCCTTCTTATTTCGGGAACTATCCCCATGGTTATTGCAACTTTTTGGCTAGCATCTTGCGTATCTCGAGGATCCATTCCACAAAGGATCTACTCAACGGTCTATGAGGATCCGTAAGTCGGATGCCATCAGTCGACGGCCAACGTGGATGAGTCCTAATGGGACGAAAACGCAATGATCGAAGTCCGAATCGACAACGACGTAATTTGACTCCTAAGGGAGAGTATATACTAGGGCATCGAGGTCGGACAACATGATCATTTCGATCAACAGCCAGTAAAGCTAAAAGTTCCATGGAACCAAAAAGCTAAGGCATCGAGTTCAGATCATGTCCAAATCTCTCGGCAGTCATGTGTCATGAGTCATGAACGACAAAGAAACACCACGACGCCGAGATCCGGAGCGACAGTCACGCATTACCAGTCTTTTTAGACAGTAATTACTAGGACATCGTAGCCGGAAATATATATCGACGACCGAAAGGGCATCGATTTCGACAAACGAAAAGAGACGACCGGGGGCATCTCCTCTACTACGCAACAACAAAGAAAAGTCCAAAAAATGCTAAGGCAAGGAAGACAATTGCGTGAATTCCGGTTTGGGAAGGCCCCTACCAGGCTCTTAAAGCTCTCCCATTGGGTTCTTCTCGCCTAGGTCGAACGTACGGGTCGACAGCTTCCTCGACATTGGCATGCCGACAATCCGAGGAAATACTATGCCTAAGTATAGGATAAGTTAAGTCCGCAAGTCGGACAATACTAAAATCGATACGATCAAGGCTCATTTTCTAACAATGTCAAGGCCCTTTCAGTCCGACGGGACAAAAAGGTCAAGGCAAATAAGCTAAGTCCGCCAGTCGGATAATGCTCAACTATATAATAAAGTCAAGGCATTTCAACGTCCGACGGGATAGGAATGTCAAGGCTTAAATAGTAAGTCCGCAGGGCAGATTTAAATTCAGAGCATTGGATGACGGTGGCCGAGATACACCTTTGACAGATCAGACCTGACCTCAAGAGCTCAGATAGATCTGGGGGGCTTATGACGATACCGAATATCGCACCTCCACGTGGCGTCACGAGATAGTCCTCCTGAAACGAGAATAAGTGATAGCCCAAGGGTCGAGTTACGAGTTGAGACATCGACAACCGACATGATCGGAGAACCGAGACGATGGGCCTCACAGTTGGTCCCCGCAATAAGAACGTCCACGTGCAGGTCGGTTCCCCGACTCGGGAATACGACGATCGACTCTAAGCAGTGTAGGATAAGGGTCCCGAGCTCGACTAACGCAAGTCGATTAAGTCGGCCTCGAGGACAGAGTCCGCACCAGCTGAAGAGGCCCATTATCCATAGGATAACTAGGGCAGTGGGCAAAGCCCATATAAGCTAGTAAAAGCCCAAAGGGCTAATACGGTATTTTACCCAAACCGACATGGTTTAGGGTTAGGGTAATGAACTCCCTATAAATATACACTTCCAGGAACTACGTGTGACTTGATTCCTGAAACACAACAGGATACGTAGGCAACCTGAGAGAGACTCTCAGGCTCAGTCTAAAATCACCCCCAAAATCATCCTTGATTCAATCATCCCTAGATTAAATTGACCCGAAATTATACATGACAAAATCCAAAATGCATCGTCAAAATCGAGCTCGGCTTGTTAATAAGTGGTCAATGCATTGTGGTGTCACTGCATCGCGGTTGTTAGTGCATCACGGTGTCACTTAATCGTGGTGTCTCTGCATCGGGGGTGGTCACTGCACCCGGTGTCTCTGCATCGGGGGTGGTCACTGCATCCGGTGTCTCTGTATCAGGGGTGGTCACTGCATCCGGCGTCTCTGCATCGGGGGTGGTCACTGCATCGTGGGTGGTCACTGCATCGCGTTGTCTCTGCATCGGGGGTGGTCACTGCAATAAAAGAGGTGGCCACTGCATTGAGGTGGTCAATAGATCTGGGGTGGTCAATGTATCGCGGTGTCACTCATTGAGGCGTCTCCGCATCGCGCCGTCTCTGCATCAGGGGTGTCACTGCATCACGGTGGTCACTGCATCGCGGTGTCGCAACACGATGGTCACTGCATCGCGGTGTCTCTTCATCGCGATGTCTCTGCATCGCGGTGTCTCTACATCGTCAAATGTTATACTATCGCGGTGTCACTTCATCGCGGTGTCTCTGCATCGTGGTGTCTCTGCATCGGGGGTGGTCACTGCATCGAGGTGTCTCTGCATCGCGGTGTCTCTACATCACGGTGTCTCTGCATCGCGGTGTCACTTCATCGCCCTGTCTCTGCATCATGGTGTCTCTGCATCGCGGTTTCACTTCATCGTGGTGTCTATGCAATGCGGTGTCACTTCATCGCGGTGTCTCTACATCGCAGTGTCACTTCATCGTGGTGTCTCTGCATCGTGGTGTCACTTCATCGTGTTGTCTCTGCATCGCGGTGTCACTTCATCACGGTGTCTCTGCATCACGGTGTCACTTCATCGTGATGTCTCTGCATTGCGGTGTCTCTGCATCGTGGAGGTTAATGAATTGCGGTGGTCACTGAATCGCGGTGGTCAATGCATCGGGGTGGTCACTGCATCGTGGTGTCACTTCATCGAGGTGTCTCTGCATCGCTGTGTCTCTGCATCGCGTTGTCACTTCATTGCCGTGTTTCTTCATCTCGGTGTCATTTCATCGCGGTGTCTCTGCAATACGGTGTCATTTCATCGCGGTGGTCAATGCATCGTGGTGTCTCTGCATCGCGGTGGTCAATGCGGTGTCTCTGCATTGCGGTGTCATTTCATCGCGATTTCTCTACATCGCGGTGGTCAATGCGGTGTCTCTGCATCGCGGTTTCTCTGCAATGCGGTGTCACTTGATCGCGGTGTCACTTCATCGCGGTGTCTTTGCATCGGGGTGGTCGTTGCATCGGGGTGGTCATCGGGAAAAAAAACACACCATCTCGGCGTCCAGAAAAAAAAATTCCTTTATTCATCGCGGTGTCTCTGCAATACGGTGTCATTTCATCGCGGTGGTCAATGCACCGCGGTGGTCAATGCGGTGTCTCTGCATCGCGGTGTCACTTCATCGCGGTGTCTCTGCATCGATGGTGGTCACTGCATCGGAGGTGGTCATTGCATCGAGGTGGTCAATGTTTCGCGGTGTCACTTCATCGGTGGTCAATGCATCGAGGTGGTCACCGAAAAAAAAACGGACAGAAAAAAAACCGCCCCAGAAATAAAAAAAAAATTTTTAAAAAAAAAGGAACACCGCCCCACAAAAAAAAGGCTATAAAAAAAAAACAACAACAACACAGCGCCAGAAAAAAAAAAAAAAAAAAAAAACAAACAAAAGATTCAGCGTCTTCCCCTCTTTCTTTTTATTTTTATTTTTATTTTTTATTCATTAAGGGTATTTGAGTCTATCTATCTAATTTGTGTCCTTATAACCAAATAAGATTACTCAGTGTACTATTTGCCTAATTAAGTCTATTTTGTGTCCTTTTGGACCCTTGCCCCTTCTTTTTATCTAACAAGTGTGTTGTGTAGGAGAATACAATGAAGAGGTAGATTGGTTCAGTTGAAGTCCAAGGAGGATTATACATTTTGAAGGCTGATCCTTATGATATGTCCATTATTACTGCACCAACAACTGTTAATGCATATACTAATGTCACTATGCCTAATAGTCTACTTTGTCATTATAGGCTAGGACATCCATCTTTACATAGAACTAATGTTTTAAACAAGCAAGATTCTAGCATACATACTTCTATCGATCAATGTTGCTATGTTTGTCCATTAGCTAAACAAATGAGACAAAGTTTTCCTATTAGTACTTCTGTTTCTGAAAATGTATTTGATTTGTTACTGTTGAAATAAGTGTCCCTAACAAAATCGGGTCGGACCGGATCTGGCCGGTCGGGTCAATATCAATCTAGTTAAATTCATGTAATAGTTTTATTATTATTTATTATTAATAAAAAGCACTTATTGTTGTTATATATTCCGTTTAGACCAATTTAGATTGTATATATATAATAATGTCCCAAGTGTCAAACTGTGGCAGAGAAACTATGATACGAGATTATGTTTGATGAGATCTCTGATCACATTAATAAGTTTGATACTTAAATCATCTATAGTCTTATGTGTCATTAATGGGACATTGATGATATAAGAAGATAATGTTAGATGTAATATCATCAGATGGATTAAATCCACCCGATTACGCAGCGGAATGCATCAGATCTAGATCTAAACGAAGAACAAAGTACATAAAATAAATAGATATAATCTAAAGAATGTTTAGATTGATTACCAGTTTATTGTGAATAAACGCCAAGATCAATCCAAGATGCGTCGGTTGAGAAGCCAAAGTCTTCCAACGCGTATCTCCAAGAAACACCAAGTCTATGGTGTTTCACGCCGCCAGACCTCCTCGATATGCTACCGGAAAATTTCCGAAGAATTCTCCAACTCGAAACCCTAGAGAAAAGGCCGAAAATTCTAAGCCTTTTCTCTTTGCTTTTGGCGTGAATAGTGATGATTGTGTACAAGAGAGAACTCTTCTTATATAGGAGAGAAACCATTATCCCATAAGGATTTAATTTAATTAATGGATAATCAATTAAATTAATCATTTTCCATAAAAGATAAATCTAATATTTTCCCAAACAAATTAGGATATATAAAAGATCTTTATCTAATATATTAATAATTCAACCAATAAATAATTAAGTACATGTCATATAATTACACAAGAAAACTAATTTCTTGTTAATTAAACAACATAATCGGCGCCTCCCTAATTAATTAGGTCATTGGCCGAAATTTTCACTAAACCGGGTCGAGCCCATGAAAAATGTCTTTTTCATGTATTTAATCATTCAGTCCAACTAAACAATTAATCCATATATCTATTAAACAGTGCAATGCAACTATTTAATATTAATTGAGGTGCAACGACAAGAAACCATATGCTATATTAGGAGCCACGTCGGGGACCATGAACATATAACCAGTAGCTCCAATAAATCAAATAAAATTATTCGTCGGATAGAATAATTATATTCAATCTATTAGTTCCGGGATTACACCACCATAAACCCGAAACTGAACTCTATCGATTACAGATGTATACTTACACTCTAATCTTCGAGTAAAAGCGTCCATTGATATAATCATTACATACGGATAAATCCTCCATAGACTGTTCATTCTGATTCGTGATGTTACCGTAAACCCTTCTCAGAACCTCTTATCCTTATTTACCATTAGCACCCTAGTGATCAATTAGTTCATAACTAATATAATATTAACTCGGCCGATCGATCAGTTTCTAGGATTAACAAATAAGGGAACTGTCTGTCTACTTCCCGCAGGAAGGAATGGATTCCATATCTGTGAACCACATACTACTCACTCATTCCAGAATAGAGCCAACGATAAGTGTTCAGATCACATGTGTCAAAGTGATCCTTAACTAACACATCAAACCCTACTCTGAATCAAGCAGTAGACTGTGATCACGTCAGGATTGAGATTAATCCATAACTATGATCATCTTGTGATTCGATAAGACTCCTCGATTACGGAATTATATCGAGAACTCGAATCAAATCGGTCAAGCCCTATATGATAGTCATCATATATAAATGCCTCACTTAGGTATCTTATACCGACGGTCTGGATAAGATGGTCACACCGTTAAGTGTTCTGAGCGCATTATTATCAAATTAATCATGAGACCCATACTCCGATTAATAAACGCTACGGACTAAGTTAATTTTAAGTACGTCTCACTTAACTCAATCCTCTTGTGTAGAGCCATACACTGAGTTATGTGATTACATAAACGAGGTACTTAAGGTTTTCAGTAGCGTCTTAATATAAGCCTAAATGCATATAATAAGATGAATTAATAATTCTGTCATTAAAACAATTACATAATTGTCTTTCGGGCACTACACCTTACAGATAAGCACGTATTGGATGTCCTATATCTTTTAGAATGTAGGGATATATCTCGTCTATCAAAGTATGATGTCACTTGGACTGAACGTGGACGAGCATTGGTTGAATGTAGTGCTGTGAACGAACCGAGCTGTTCACGAACAAGTTCGAGTTCGGCTCGATTTAGCTCGAGCTCGTTTGATTGGTTACTTTATCAAATCGAGCTCAAACTGATTATTAAGTTCGTTGTATTAACGAACGAACTCGAGCCAAGCTCGCGAGCGGCTCGATTCAGTTCGTGAACACTGACATCTATACTATATATATATTTAAAAGCACAATTTAACCCGATTACCCGTACTTTAGTGCCCAAACCCGCTTTCGACCCAATTCCCATCTGTGAAAAAATGTGTTTCCTGCTTTTATTTTATTTTTTAAAAACAAAATCGTACTTTCTTTCATGATCAAATGATTGACTCAACCAAAACAAAATCTTAACAAATCAAAAAAAAAAAAAAATCTTAACAAAATATTAGACAAACCCAAAATATTGTTATTCATCTACATCCCTCCCGATGAGTTTCAAATCGTTTCAAATTTCAAATACAATTAACAATTCCAAAAGGCTGGCAAATTAAATGCCCACACGAGAAATATATCGCAGTCTCTCTTCTCATCTCCCATCAACGCCCCTTTTGCGTTTTTTTTTTCCCTCGGAATGCTTAATTTCCACTATGAGAGTGGATTAATGAGAATTCTAACTTAATTTCTGAGTTGCGAAGAACATTTTCTATTTTATTCCGTCTTTCAATACTTTTTTAGATTTCAAGTTGCGAATATGAAAGTTTCTTGGTTTGAAGACAAGTATAACATATATATGTTTCTGGGTAGCTATGAAGTGATTATTATGTCAAATTGTTTTTTTTAACATATTATTTGTTGTTCTTCTGGTAGCATTTGATGATGAAGGTTAATGGAAGGTTTGGCTGCCATAACTTTACGGAGAAGGAAATTAAATTTATAGTGGGTGCATGAGTTCTCATAATTAGGTGTGTAATGTTCAAACCATAAGGTTTTAAGCTAAATCAAGGTTTAAAAAAATGTGGTATATTTTTCCTAACAGGTAAACAAGAAATTTAAGTGGTTTGTTTTTGTGATCAAGTTTGTAGTGCTGCACCTAACCGCTGGCATTCCTTTTGGTTATACTCTTTTTCATTTCAAAAAAAGTTTGATGGATGGATGCAGTGCTCTAACTTAGTTTCGGATAGTTTCCGTTTGCGCACATTTGTTTACAGGTTGACAATTTCGGGGAGAAGACTACTCTTGAAAAATCAACATATATTATATGTCTCCAGGTATTGCGACTTTTAGTACTAGAAAATTAATTTCATATGCAATAAGAGTGTGTTTACTGACGAGCTATTTTAGTAGTTGATAAAAATGTTTTTTGGTATACGATTCATATACCTAAAAAAACTTTTTTTGTTATAAGAACGTAACGACACAATCATTTTCGTTTGTAGTTTATAAGGCTATTAACGAAAAAGAGAGCTAAGGCCCTCTTGAGAAGATAATGGATGATGATTATTGTGGTACATGGATTGAAGAGATCGAGGGTATTTTCTTGAAAGAAGGCATGTTAAGACAATGGACTATTCGCTTGGTGTAAAGTGATCAGAAAGACGGTCGGCTCTCTGTTTTTGCTTGACAATAATGAAAAAGAGGATTCTGTATAATATGAATAGAGCATAGAGTGCAAGTAAGTCCACCACATTGAATAACTGAGTTTAGCCCAAAAATATTCCTCAAGACATCCTCTCCCTTCAGTTATTGGATCACCTGGTATTAATGGATCAAAAATTTATTAATTAACAATTAGAGATTGTGATTTTTGCGTGCGCATTCCTTTTTTAATTCGATCTTCCGTGCGCATTCCTTTTTTAATTGACAATTAGAGATTGTGATTTTTGATTGACGCAGGACTTCTACATGAAGAAAATATGGCCCCTTCTGCAATCCGATCCTTTTTGTAGAAATGTGAACATACAGGTACTTTATCCTTTGTTTCATTTGTAATGCTTTTCTTTGTTGTTTTTCTTACATATTGGATTGTTAAATTGACTTTCTCTGTTGTGTTGTTTGTTTGTTGGGTTCTTTTACTTGGGTTGTTTTTGGTGCTGTGCATATTTAAGTTCACTATATATATCAATAATAATTGATACAAAATTTTTTTTTAGTCTTCATAAGGTCTGATAGATAGATTTTTTTAGTCTTCACAAGCTCTAATTAATAGAGACAAGTGTGTAGCCTAAAAATTTCTATTCTCTGTGATTTGTGCATGCACATTACTTGCTGATGGAATAAGAAGATCAAAATTTCTTTTGAGGTGTGGTGCATCATATAAACACGTATCACTTCTGTGTTTCGGTTGGATCCATATAAACATGTAACTGTGTTTTCTGAATTTATTTTGAATTATCATTTGGAACTTTGTAAATTAATTAAGTGGTTGTATTGCAGTCTTCCAGTCCATCATTTGGAATTCATTTTACTCTTCTTCATTTCAGTTTTGCCTAAATTAGTGTTAGTGTCTCTTCCCGATATATTTTAAGTTGCTTCATACAGTTTACAGTAACCAATACTGGTGTTTAATTTATTTAATGTTAAATTATAGTTCCATGTAGCCCCTCTTTTTTTGTTTTGCTTTCAATACTTTTATGTAGAGTAACATTAATTTATTTCATGTTAAATTACCGTTGCATTTTCTAAAATAATATTTGTATCTAATGGAAAAATATCAGTTGCTAATATTAACTAAATTCATATTATCTTCTCATGTGTGTAAACCTGTACATATATAGAATAGATTTAGATATATTTAATCTCTCCCGCCGTGCATTGCACGGATAAAAGGCTAGTTTATTATAACCTGAACATTTCATTTCAACCGCACCCCCAAATCTGCCTCTTCCATTATAACCTAGCATTTATTTCCACCGCTTCCCCAAATCTGCCTCTTCAATTTCCACCCCAGCCTCTTCGATTTACTCAATTTACTCAAAGTCGATAGAACGAATTTACTCTGCCTATATATTCTTCAATCCTCAACTATGTCTCACCGAATTCGGAAGTCAAAACACCAAAGGTTTGAGGCTGTAATCTGTAGATTTGAGGTTAAGAACGTTGAAGAACAAGAATTACGTAGATTTGAGGCTGTAACCAGCGACGGCCCAACGGGTAAGTTCTCTTCTCTTTACCAATTTTGTGCATTGTTCTATTGATATGAAAAATATGCAGAATTCAGTTTGTTTTTTTAGTACATTTTTTCATGCTTGAATTTTCCCCATATATAATTCATTTCATAAATTTCATACTGTAAGATTTTTCTTTGCCGTATTGATTTGGAGCTTTGTTTCTTTGTTTTGTTGAAATAATGGTGGATTTCTCCATTTTTGTGGGTTGTGATGATGGTTACACAAGTGTGGTTCTGAACTTTTTTGAAATTGACATCTGCGTTTTCATTATAAGAATCTTTTTTTTTTTATGTCCCTTGTTTGATTTATGGGAGAATTAACTTCAACTAATAAGAATTGGGCATTAATTAAGATAAAGGATGAAGTCTGAAAATTGAAGCAGCTAACCTTGGGAAATAAATGATTAATCTCCTTTGGAAAATTGTAACCTTGTAAGTTGGTTGTTATTCTGGTGTTCATGTGGTTTCTCAGTATTAGCCTGCAGTTTAGATAGTCTTTTTCTCTGTACTTGACTATCTCCTCTGGAAGCCATCTGAGAGGTCAGTCTAGTCTGATCAGTCCCTTGCTGTAAACCTTAGTTGTATGCTATAAGCATTGGACTGTTATGTAAACTGAATTGCATTTTCTATTGATCTAAGATCTGCTGTGTACTATTATTAAACTGTATTTTCTATTGCAGCATATTTTATTAGTTCCTTTGTGTAAATCTTAATATGAAGTTGAATTTTTTTTGTTATATCCGTTTATATAAATTGATTGTGAGTGCATTTCATAAGCTGCTATTTTGCTAACTGCAGCTGCTTAATACTCAGTGGTAATCTATAAATTAGTCTGTAAATTATCTGATAAAGTCTGTTTCACCTTGCATGCCCCAGTCACATTTTATCTGTCTGTGTATTTGTTTTGATCAATAGTAATTTGTATCAATAGTAATTTGTATGTAAAATAGTTAGTGTACTAGTCTTTGGATCAATAGTAATTTGTATGTAAAATAGTTAATAATGAATCTTTCTGATAGCAAATATTGTTGTTATACAGATAATGTTTTTTCGGGGAATACAGAACATCTAGATAGCAAATATTGTTGCTATGACTCATTTGATTTTATCTTTATTTTCTTAGCAGGTCAAAAAATGCAAGAGAATGTAGCTGTTGTGTTGGGCTTTTGGTTGATCTACTAAGCTTCTATGAATCTGATAATTGGAGTTTGTTGAAGAACAGAAGAACATCTTCGTTATTTTAGAAATTGCTTGTCATTTTGTTTGACTTTCTTTTTGTTATGCACAAGACTTCTATTTGGACGAAATGTTTTTTGGTTATTGAACTTGTATGTTCCATATTGGATCTGTTTGGAACTTTTATCTTAATTTGAAGTTGTTCTTTTTTTATATATATGTAAACGAGCCGAACTAGATCAGAACTCAAGCCAAACTCGAGAAGAAAAAAATTAATGAATCGAACTCGAGCTCCAGCTCGAATATTACTTTTTAAGTAACCGAGCTGAGTTCGAACATAAATATATATTCGCCAACTAAACGAACGATCATGAGCATGTTCGTTTGTTAAATGAACACGAATACAAACATGTAGTATTCGGTTCGATTCGGTTCGTTAACAGCACTAGTTGAATGCGTCTGTTAGACTGACCCACCGACACTATCTAGTGTCACATTATGGGCGGTTGTGTAATTATCCTTAGACCGAAGTCTATCCGGGATCACGGTGTTGATCTTCATGCTTTTGTTAGGTATTATGCCCGAAAGACAATTATGTAATTGTTTTAATGACAGAATTATTAATTCATCTTATTATATGCATTTATGCTTATATTAAGACACTACTGAAAACCTTAAATATATCGCATATGTAATAGGAGGATTGAGTTAGTGAGTTATACATAAAATAATTTAGTCCGTGGTGAATATTAATCAGAGTATGGGTCTCATGATTAATATGCCAAGAATGCACCCAGAACACTTAACGGTGTGACTATCCTGAGGTGATCACGGTCTACTGCTTGGTTCAAAGTAGGGTTTGATGTGTTAGTTAAGGATCATTTTGAATATGTGATCTGAACACTTCTCATTGGTTCTATTCTGGAACGAGTGAGTAGTCTATGCTTTCACGGATATGGAATCCATTCTTTCCTGCGGGAAGTAGACAGACGGTTCCCTTATTTGTTAATCCTAGAAACTGATCGATGGGCCCAGTTCATATTATATTAGTTATGAACTAATTGATCACTAGGGGTTAATGGTAAATAAGGATAAGATGTTTCGAGAAGGGTTTACGGAAATATCCCGAATCGAAATGAACAGTCTATGGAGGATTTATCCGTATGTAATGATTATATCAATGGACGCTTAACGACTCAGTGACGAGTGTAAGTATATATCTATAATCTATAGAATTCAGTTTCGGGTTTATGATGGCGTAATCCCGGAACTAATATATTGAATATAATTATTCTGTCCGAAGAATAATTTTATTTAATTTATTGAGCCTACCTGGTTATAGGTCCATTGTCCCCGACGCGCTCCTAACATGCATATGTTTTCTTGACGTTGGACCTCGATAATAATTAAATGGTTGGTTTGACTATTTAATTGATATGTGAATAATTGTTTAGTTGGACTAAATAATTAAATACATTTAAAAAATACATTTTTCTTGGACTCAGCCCATTATGATAAAATTGTGTGAAACCCTAAATTGCTAGTAATTTGAGGCGCATGTGTGTACTTGTTAATTGTTGAGAAATTAGTTTTCTTGGATAATCATGATACAAGTAATTAATTGTTTATTTGTTAAATGATTAATATATTAGATAATATCTTTTATATATCCTAATTAGTTTGGGAAAATATTAGATTTATCTTTTATGGAAAATGATTAATTTAATTAATTTTGTATTAATTAATTAAATCCTTGGAGGACAAGGATTTCTCTCATATATACAGAGAGTTCTCCTAAGTCTTTCACAACACACATAAGTCGACATACACACAAGGATATTGGCTTAGAATTTTCGGCCAATATCTAGAGGTTTCGAGTTGGAGAATTCTCGGGAATTTTCCGGGTAGCATATAGAGGAGGTAGAGCATCAAAGATCGGCTTCCACCGGTCATTGTTTGGAGATACACGTCGGAAGACGGTGGCTTCTCATCTACGAAGATCTTGATATCTTGTTCTTGGTGTTCATCCATTGAACCGGTAAGAGATCTGAACCCCCTTGTAGTTTAGATCTAAATTTCATTATGTACTTTAATCTTATAGATCTATATTTTGTTATTCCGCAGCGTAATCGGGCGGATCTAAGATCCGTCCGACGATATTACATCTAACAAGTGGTATCAGAGCCACTTATCTATAGATTAAAGTGTATAATTTTTAGATCTAAGAGTGGAATTGCATGTTAGATTGCTTTAAATTTCAATTTATCATGTTATGATTGTTGTAGTTGAAGAGATGGATTGGGGTTGGTACTTGTTTACTGTTAGATCTGATGTAAACCCGTTATTCGGGTATAGGAAGTCATGTAAAATTTTTTTTTACTGTAGCCGTATAGTATTTTTTTTTATCGATGAATTTGTTGGGCAACGTTAGCAACACATATTGGGGCTGGAAATTTGTTGGAATTTCTTACGGCAGCAACATTATTAATAAAGGCATCAACAGCTTCAATTTTTTTAAGGGCTATTTGTCAAAAAGGAAATAAGGGAACTATCTGTCTACTTCCCGCAGGAAGGAATGGATTCCATATCTGTGAAAGCACAGACTACTCACTCATTCCAGAATAGAGCCAACGAGAAGTGTTCATATCACATGCGTCGAAGTGATCCTTAACTAACACATCAAACTCGACTCTGAATCAAGCAGTAGATTGTGATCACGTCAGGATTGAGATTAATCAATATATGATCATCTTGTGATTCGATAAGACTTCTCGACTACGGAATTATATCAAGAACTCGAATCAAATCGATCAAGCCCTATATGATAGTCATCATATATAAATGCCTCACTTTAGGTATCCTATACCGACGGTCCGGATAAGACGGTCACACCGTTAAGTATTCTGAGCGCATTAATAGAAAATTAATCATGAGACCCATACTCAGATTAATAAACGCTACGGACTAAGTTAATTTTAAGTACATCTCACTAACTCAATCCTCTTGTGTAGAGCCATACACTGAGTTATGTGATTACATAAACGAGGTACTTAGAGTTTTCAGTAGTGTCTTAATTATAAGCATATATGCATATAATAAGATGAATTATGTATTATGTCCTAAAACAATTAGATAATTGTCTTTCGGGCATCACACCTAACAATCTCCCACTTGCACGAAAGGCAAGTGGATTAATTATTTTAGAGCACACCCTTTAGATCTATATCTATAACATTCTCCCACTTGCTCAAAACAAGTGAGACATATCCCTCAATTCTGTACCCGCTAAGTGCATCAAACCATTTAGATGTAAAAATACACTCCGAGTGTGCCGCCGCAGGGTTGGTCAGTGACTCGGTGAGTATGCAACATCTAAATGCCATGAGACTTAATTAGTATACTGATCCGTTAGGGTGTCAGCTCGAGACGATCTTTTGGATCGAAACGTCGCTGGTCCATCTAATCAGGTGGTACTCTTTCAATATGTTGTTGACCTCTCGTGATTGCAAAGATCCGTATCAGCTACCTATCCACTGTTTTCATAATGAAATGGTATCGGCTTACCGGATAATAGCTTTATCACATGAGCAAACACTGAGACCGAGATCGATTTAACGATCATCCTCAATCTGACCTAAAGCCAGAATCAGTGTTACCACTTATATTCTAGTTTGCACCTAAATATACTAGCATATTATTCCTCATTCTCCCGAAGATACTTGAGGATGCACTAAACATCCCATTTAGTATTCATCCGTAGGTTTAGACAAGCATTCCTGAGAGGTATGGTAGACTACATCGTTGAATGTTGCATTCATCTATGCAAGAACATCTTAACCATTAAGATGGATGAATGGGATTGCCAATTGCTTATTTTCGAGAATTCGAGTGAGTCAAATTCTTTAGAAAATAGCACGATGGCATGTTAGCCTCTGAATTCAGATAACACACCTTTTTTGTTTCCAACAGTTTCAGTGTTACCATTCACAAACATTAATCTACATACTACTTTACTAATATTGATGCCAAGTCTATGAAAGACTTATCAACATGCTGGTCAATTTCACAAAAAAAAATTATGACTTTGAAATGACCTAGAGGTTTGCTTCATTCCTTAAAGGATACAAGCTATGGCAGGCATCCTGCCAAAGGTTCTTTCTGAATAAATGAAGATACTATTAGTCTCGTAAAAAGGTCGTAGGGAATCACCCCTATTTTCTGCTTTGTAATGAATCTGCTATTTATTCTTAGCTAAAACCCTTCTGTTCAGAATGAATTCAGATTCCGTTGTTCGGCAATGAAGTCTTAGGGAATCACCTCTATTTCCCACTTTCTAACGAAATTAAGCAAGACCGAGTGGTGAGAGAGTTCACGGTCTGGTTAACTCTCTACCTGTCAACATATTACCCCTGGACCAATCATCTTTGCGCTGAAAGATAAACTTTCCTATTCATTCGACTCTTTTCCATGTAGATCCTACTAGAGTTTCAACAGAACTTGTGGAAATATTACATATCAAATATTATGTAATATTATCTTATGTCGTGTATAAATTATGTGTACACTTTATTTGTAAAAGGACATATTAATTGTGGTACATATGATAAGTGGTAAAAATATGATAATATTTAGTATCATTTCATAACATTTTTCTATTATATCGTATGAATTTTATAATTATAATCAAATAATCGTATGAAATTATAATAAAATCAAATAAACACATAATACAGAAAATCAATATAAATTATAACTTTTATTATCAGTTTTACCCTTGGTTTTCTTGTTTTTGATCATTACAGGTGTTGAATGATGAAACCAAGTCACTAAAGCAGATAAATGGATCAAAATACAAAAGAATATATCAATTTGGCTAAAATCAGTGCAACTCAGCGCACGCCGGAACCGTCTCGGCGCACGCCGGAAGCAATCATCACGAAAATCTGATTTTCTGACAATTGTGTCAGAGTTAGTTATTTCGGCGCATGCCGGAATCACTTCGGTGCGCGCCGGGAAAAATTAGACCTATAAATATGGGCCTAAATGCAATGATTTTGTTTGTACCGTATCGTTTTATATTAGTCCGTATTGTATTAAATATTAGTAGTATAGGCCTTATGCCAAAAATAAATTAGTATTGTAGTGTTGTTGTATTATCGAAGAATTGTTGCGTTCGAAGTTGTATTGGATTGCTATCGGAATGTACAGTCAGACTCGACAGTGTAATTGGTAATATTTCATTGTTGTTATGTTCTATATATATATTTTACTTTTTATAATTATGTTAGGCTAATTTTATAACTAGCCGAGACATGTAATTGAAATATTTAATATTTTAGGGAAATGGATGATGACTATATAAAAATGACTAAAACTGAATCGTTTGAATCTTTTTCTATTGTGAAATGTTTGTTAAGTCATATTGATCTAATCAATATGATTATCCACACATCCGAACTAAGAACTGACCGGAGACGTAAGGGTATAGGATCTAGGTAGAAAAACCGGATATTAATTAGAGCCGAGGCTATAAAAGCATGACATCGGAAATTCTATTTTCTATACCGGGGGTAGATTAATTATATTCGAGAGGTTATAATGTTAATATTGTTGTTTTAGTTGAAACTACACCGAGATGTAAAAATCGTTCTGTCTGACACCTCAGAGCCTTTTGAATAACATCGGCCGTTTGACAAACGGAGCAACCTCTTTTATCCAAGGTAGATTTGTACGCGGTACCTGTTCGGACTAAACTAATCAGGAATTAGCGTAGGGCAGTTGTGGAAACTAAAATAATGATTTAGCATAGTACAATTTCAGATACTCGTCTGAGGGGGAATTGTCGAGGAATATACCGGTTCACGAGTTCAATTTACACCTTAAAATAAAGGTAGATCGAGCACATCCATTAACCTAAAAGTAACAATAATTCAATGAAATGTCTTGGCTAGTGATTTTTATATAATATTTTTCCATCTATATATATATATATATATATATATATATATATATATATATATATATATATATATATATATATATATATATATATATATATATATATATATATATATATATATATATATTATATTACTGGTACCTATATATATATAGTTTTATTCATTATGATAGTACTTATTATATTTACTTATATTTATGTTATAATAATATTAATAATTATTCGTTTTAATTCGCAGTATCGACGCTCATGTTATGATAAAACTGCGACTTAGATTGAGATAATAATTACTTTTTGGTGTTTAACCACACTTTGAATTGCACATCTGATTCCCTGAGGAGACGATACTCAACTCACTAGACTATAACTACAATTTGACCCGGTACACTGCCGGTTAGATCGTAGCTAGTCGAATTTTAGCACATCAAGCTTTCTGGCGCCGTTGCCGGGGACTCAAAACGTCGCTAATTTATTGTGTCTATGGTTACTACTTGTACCAGTTAAAAAATATCGAGGATAAGTCAACACTTTTCTTTTTCTCATTTCTATTTTTGTTTCGTTGGTACCTACCTTATTGGTACGCTACCAATTTTCCTTTTTATCAACTTTCGTGTTATTTTCTAAATTCGATAGTTGATGACCCGAAGTGGTAAGTGTTGAAATAGTGTCCTAAACCCAATCGGGTTGGACCAGATCCGACCGGGTCGGATCATTTGTACTATTTCTTTATGTTTATACATATATATATATTAAATGGCTTTTCTGTTGTCACATATATGTTCTTTTAAAGAACCAATTATGAATTGCTATATGATAACGTCCTTAGTATTAAACTGTGATAGAGAAACCATGATAGGTGATTATGGTTGATGAGATCTCTAATCACTTTAATAAGTTTGATACTTAAATGTCTCTAGGCTGACGTACTATCAAACAGGGCATTGATAGTATAAACAGACTAGCACGTATTAGATGTCTTCTGTCTTTAAGGGCAGGGATAGATCTCGTCTATCGAAGTGTAGAGACACTTGGACTGTACGTGGGCGTGTATTAGAGAATGCGTACGTTAGACTGACCCACTTACACAGATAAGTGTCACACTATGTGGCGGTTGTGTAATTATCCTTAGGACCGGAGTCTTCATGGCATCACGGTGTGGATTGTCATGCTTTGACACTATTGAGGTTTCCCCTAGCCATGGGGCGATCATGCGGTAGTGATTGGGTGTGATATCGAAGCATGCGGAGTATACATGATTGGTCGTCTGGGAATCGCGTACCCTATTAGTAGGGGTAAATATCCGAAAGGGCCTTCTTATAAAGAATGTCTTGTTCTCGTGAATCTTTGCAAAGTGGGAGTAAACGTGTTACTTCGAGAGAGCTTGATATCCAAATTTATAAGATACGGTTGTTAATGTTTGACACTCGATGTACGACCGTATGGATATTGTTACGGCGATAGGATTGTAAGTTACACGGTAAGCTGTTTCACATGAAAGGTAGTAGTCATTGCATTTGACTCTTCCGATGATTGGGGTCACGGTGTGTTGCTAGACGCTATCCCGTGATCGTTAGGCATGAAGGGCATTTTCGTAATTTGCACTTTGTGTCTACGGCCAACATATTCGGAAGCCTATCGGGTCACACACATATGAACATCCAGCCGGATTAAAATGTGGTTATAGATGATAACCAAATAAGGAAATTTTATCTCGAGACTATAAGGGTTATAGTGGTAAATTAATATGGTGGTATTTATTTATTATGAATAAATATAATACAAGATATTAATTATGATGATTAATTAAATATGTATATTGATACATATATTTTCGAAATTAATGATATATGATATATATTGATTTTGCAAATTAATTAATAATAGCATTATATTAATTAAAGAATTTTCCATAAGTCAATTTTGGAAAGTAAATGGCGCCACATTGAGTGTGTATGACACACTTGGATTGTGCAATTTAATTAATAAGATTATCATATATTAATATTAGACATTAATGACTATAGATTTGCACACATGTGTAAATTGATTTATGGTAATGAAATAAAGATAGTCAATATTAGATATTGACAATATCTTGGAAATATTTAATATAAGATATTAAATTAAATGAGATAAATCAATCACATTAATTGCTTTTCTTTATTTTATTGGAAAAAGGTTTTCCCTTCCTACAAGGCATTATGGGCGCCCCTCTCTACTATAAATAAGAGGGCTTGCCAAGCTCTTTTGGACACCATAATTCCAAGAGCAATTGTTCTTGTGAAAATTGCAAGAACTCATAGTTCTTGTGTAAGAAAGAGGGGGCTTCCTATAGTGAGTTTGTGAGGGAGGAAAAAGTCCGGTCTAGCAACCGGAGTTTTCCAATAGCAATCCCTGATGGGATTCCGGCGGGCTGTTCGTGTGGACTAGCGGTAGAGGCCGAACACTTGGGCGGCTCCATGCTGAACTACTCTCCTTAGACGGTCAAAGCGTCGATCTTTTAGATCAACCAAGGTAACCGCCGTCTTTAGTTTATTCGTTTATTGCTTAAACGAAGTCGATCTTGGGAAAAAGGAAATCAAATTTTTGAATTCCGCTACGTTCCCGCGTTGATTTCCTAACAGTAAGGCCTCACTCACTCCTTATAAGCCTGACATAAATACTTACGAAAGGTAGTTAAGAGAGGAGAATAAACGAGGTCATACTAGTCAAGGTCATTCTGACAGATCTCCACAAGAATCGTCAAATCGAGTAACGAAGATGACCGAAATCGGTGATGAAACTCTATCTGGTCCAAGAATTGCTCATGCCCAAGGACATGGACAAAACCTTAATCAGAATATCCCTAATAATAATAATAATAATAATAATAATAATAATAATAGAAATAATCAAAATAGAAATCAAAATAATCAGAATAATAATAATCCACCAAATCCGAGACCTATTTGTGATCAAACTGTAAGAAGGAACGAGACTAATAATCCGATTCGCCTACCTAATGATGGAGCAAATAATTTTGAAATAAAATCTCATCTTTTTGATCTGATAGATAACCGAGCCCAATTTCTGGGAGAAGATGATGAAGATCCATATCATCATCTCTATCTTTTCGAAGAATTATGTAATACAGCCAAAAGTCAAGGTGCTCATCGTGAATTAACAAGGATGTCGATGTTTCCTTTTTCTTTAAAAGGAAGGGCACGAGATTGGTTTATGTCACTTCCTCATCATTCATTGACTAGCTGGGAAGAGATACAAACCGAGTTCTTAAAACAATACTTTACTCCGGGAAGGAATCTAGAATTAAAAGTCGAAATTGCTAATTTCAGACAAGGATCTGAAGAAACGCTTGGAAATGCGTGGGATAGATTTAAGAAATTACTAAGAGCTTGTCCTGATCACGGTTATTCTTTGGACATGCAAATTCAACTTTTCTGTCGTAAATTAAGGAAAGACTCCCGTGCAGATGTTGATCATGCATGTGGTGGATCCTTAATGATGAGTGAAGCTCAAGTTGTTTATGATGCTATTGAGAAAATTTCAAAAAATAATCGAATGTGGGAAACAGGTTCTAGCACTAGAAAGGTAGCATTTGTAGGAGAATCCACCTCAAATGCAGAAGTTCAGGCACACTTGGAGAATTTGAGTAGGAAATTTGATGGTATGCAAGCCAATAAAAATGTAAGCTCTAACAATAGTTTATCAAAGAACCTCTCGAATCATGATAATATGTTGCTAGAGATAGAAGAACCAGTAGGTTATTCAAGGGAAGAAGTAAGCTTTCTACAGCAGCATAGGAATTTGAATAATGCTTATTCAAACTCTTTTAATGCTATTAGAAGAGACCACTCTACTTTTCGCTGGTATGAAAACCCTAGTAAACAAGGACAACCGCCATATCCAGTTCAATATAAGAATTCATATAATCAACCTTATCAAGGAGAGAATTCGAGTCAAAATCTTCAATCATCACCTAGATCGTATCCGCAACATACCACTCAAAGTATACCAGTCACTCATGTTAGTAATATTGTCCGCAACGGAAGCGATTTATGGATCTAGATCTATATAATATGCGTAATAAAACAACTAGATCTATTCTACAAGGGGGATGTAGATCATACCTCTTGAATCTCTAAATTCAAGTTGAAGAACCGCAAAGGATGAATGTGAAGATGTGAAGAGCACCACAGTCTTCCGATCGTGTGATCCAAGCAATTCCCGGTGGAAGGAATTCTCGACTCGAACCCTTCCGATATGCTACCGGAAAAATCTCCAAGATTTCTCCTCTAATCTCCCTTGGCCGAAATTATTTTCTTCTCTCTACTATAGGGAGAAGTCGAATTCTATGTGTGTGTTGAGGCTTGGGAGAACTCTCTTTATATAGGAGAGTAAAACTTAGCCTCCAAGGATTTTTATTTATCAAACAAAATAAATCCTTTAATAAAAGATAATTCCATAATATCCTAGAACAAATCTAGAATAATATTTATCTTTATTATTTACCATAAATATTTATCCAATAAATATTTTATGCACATGTCTTATTAATCACAAGAAAACTAATTTCTTGTTGACTAAAATATGCATGGGGGCCGAAAATTTTAATCCTTGTGACCTAGTCACAAATTTCGACCATGACACACTTTTGGGCCAAGATTATGAAAAAGTCATATCCATATATTTAATTATTTAGCCCAACTAATTTAATAGTCCACTAAACAATTAATTCACATATCGTTTTAATAAAGTCCAACAAGAACTAAATTAATATTATCGGGATTCGACGTCCGAGAATAGCTATGCTATATTAGGAGGCACGTCGGGGACCATGGACTAATAATCGCCGGCTCCGATAAATCAAATAAATAATTATAGAATAATTATATTCGATAAATCAATCACGGGAATATGCCACCATAATCCCGTGATCGCACTCCTCCGATTATAAGATTATATTTATCTCCTCACGAGAATAATAATAAGCGTCCATTGATATAATCATTACATATGGATTAATCCTCCATAGATTGTTCATTCTAAATCGGGAAGTTACCGTTAACCCTTTTTAGAACCTCTTATCCTTATTTACCATTAACCCCTAGTGATCAATTAATTCATACAACTCACGGTAGCTAATCGGTGTAATATGAACTCGTACGATCGATCGGTTTCTAGGATTAACAAATAAGGGAACTGTACTATCTACTTCCATAAATGGAAGGAATGGATTCCGTATCCGTGATAACACGGACTACTCACTCAATCCAAGACAATGCCAAGATGGGGTAATTCGGACCACGGACTCGGTGTAATCCTTAACCGTCAAGTCAAACTTCATACTTGATTCAAGCGGTTGACTTGTGATCACCTCGGGATTAAGATATATCCATAAATATGATCATCCATTGATTCGATAAGACTTCTCGATTACGGAATTATATCGAGAACTCTAATCAAATCGGTCCACCTTTCTATATGATATATCTATCATATATAAATGCCCCATTAGGTTCTCTTAACCGAAAGTCCGGATAAGACAATCACACCTATTGTGTTCTGGGCGCATTAATAGCACGTTAAGGGAGAGACCCGATACTCTCGATTAACTTCACTACGGGCTAATTGTATTTTAAGTACATCTTCACTAACTCAATCCTCCCGTGTATATACCATACACTGAGTTAAGTGATTACATAAACGATATACTTTAGGGTTTTCTGTAGTGTAAATACTATTGTCACATCGGTGAATATGAGAATAATAAATATGAATAATAACATCATTTCATTTATTAAATAAAACAATTACAAAATTGTCTTTCGGGCATCACACCTAACAATCTCCCACTTGCACGAAAGCATGTGATTAATTGTTTTAGAGCACACCCTATTATTTAAAATACAGCAAACTATCAACTCAAAGTTCAACTCAAGCTGCAGAAGGAGTTGATAAATGGGAAAAGATAATGGAAAATATGATGGGTGCAATGTCTACTCAAACTCAGAATATATAAACTATGATAACTTCCATAGGAACAGTTACAAAAGATATGAATTCGTTAAAAACATCCATGAGTGGACATGACACCAGGATGAGAACTATAGAAGCATCAGTAAGGAATATGAAAGATCATTTGAGTAGAGAAGGAGAACGAAAAAACAGTAGACCTCCAGGAGGATTGCCAAGTAACACAGAAAGAAACCCAAGAGAGGTAAATGCTGTTGTTACCAGAAGTGGAAGAAATCGTGGAAGCAATGGAATAGAAAATTTTGGTAATAATGAAGTAGAAGATGATTTAGATGAAAAATTCGAAATAAATATAGAAGACAAAGATGAATCTGAATTCACTAAAGAGGAAAATGATATTATTGAAAATTTTCTAAAACAAAATGAACCTAGATTGGAAGCTGAGGAAGTAATCAAAATTCCTAGGATTTTGAAAAATCCAGAGGATTATGAATTACGAACTTTATTTAAAGAACATGTCAGAAAGGATACTGAAAAAGAAGATCTGCAACCGAATGATTCAGAAAATGGAAATATAAGGGATAAAAAACAAGATCATGAAAAGACTCAAACATTCAAGGAAAAAGGTAAGAGTAAGATAATTGTTGATCCAAAAATCATTGATCTAGAAAAGTTACCTTACCCACCCAGAGATCAGATTAGGAAAATAAAAACTGATAAGAAGTATGCCCGTTTTCTTGATACTTTTCGTCACCTTAATGTGAATATCCCTGTTATAGAAGCTTTGGTCAATATGCCTACATATGCGAAATTTCTTAAAGATATTCTATCAAACAAAAAACGTTTAGAAGAATATGAGAATATTTGCTTAAATGAAGAATGTTCTGCAATATTACAACATAGATTACCACCTAAACTTAAAGATCCTGGTAGTTTTACTATTCCATGTGAAATTGGAGGATTTTTGTTTAAAAAGGTACTATGTGATCTTGGAGCAAGTATTAATCTCATGTCTTTTGAGGATTATAAGAAACTTGGTATAGGACATCTTAAGAAAACTGAAATGACTCTTCAGATGGCAGACAGATCTATAAAATATCCTAAAGGAGTACTTGAAGACGTCTTGGTTAAGGTAGATAAGTTCTACTTTCCAGTAGATTTTGTAGTTATGGAGATGGAAGAAGGATTTTCAGCGCCTCTTATTCTTGGCCGTCCATTTCTGGATACAGGGAGAACACTCATAGATGTTCAGAAAGGTGAGTTAATCTTAAGAGTGAATGAAGATGAAGTCTCTTTTAATATTTTTAAAGCTATGAAACATCCATACACTTCACCAGAATCATGTTTATTGCCAGATAAGATGTTAAGTGATTGTGATAAAGACAATGAAAAGCATTGACGGACCTATTCTAGGCTATACAGATCCTAACCGGCAGTGTACTGGGTCAAACTGTAGTGCTAGTCCGGTGAGTCAGGTCGTATTCCTCAGGGAAATGAAGGCATAATTCAAAGTGTGGTTAAACACCAAGAAGCTATTATTAACTCGATCTAAGTCGTAGTTTTTAACTTTTCCTCGGGTTAGATAGTTAGATCGGTTAGATTAGTTAGTAATGTTAGAGTTAGATGTTAGTAAAACGAGAAAATAAAACAAATAAATACTAATATAATATATATTTTTTTTGGATCTAGCCAAGAATTATGTTCTTGAATCAATATCTCTTTTTAGTTAATAAATGAGACAGGTCTTTTCCTTGATGCAAGGAGGTCAATTATATATGAACCGGTGTACTCCTAAGCTAGACAACTCCTCCTCACACGAGCGTATGAAATTGTCATATGTCTCATCAACTGTCCAATGTCATCCAAAGCATAGGTCACTCCCGTTGTCAGTCAGGCAATGTTTTGGATCTCGATTAAAACAGATAAATTAACGTAATACGATCTTGAGCACAATTTTAATAAGATTTGTTTTTCTAGGACAAATCTGCCGCCGGGTAGGAAATCGGATTCCGTTGTCACGTTTTCACTCGGCCAATTTTACCCTCCGGTCTTTCTATTACGATCTCGTATTATAATCGTGAGTTGTCAATTCATTAGATTACGTTCAAATAGAAAGAGATTCATTATAATCGGTTTTAATCATTATTACCAGAGTCGATCATTCATTTTACCAAAAGATTAACTAATTCAGATTCATATCTTGGCTAGATATATTTTTAGCTTAACATAGTTATAAAATATATATAAATAAAAACGAAATAATAAACATAATAACATTAGAAATAGATTACCGGATACAACTTTGTTGAATCGGGGTCATTTCCGCCGATCAACAATCTTCGATAACCATTCCTCCATTATAACGGTACTATAACCACTTTATTTATATATATAAAAACATATATACATACATACATAGACATATATATGTATATACGGGCCCCGAAAAGAAAATAAAAAGATAAAAGAGATGAAGACGAGATTCAGATCTAGATCTATATATATATATATATCACCTATATATTCATACATAGAATACATATATATATATGATCAACAATATATATATATATTTATATATATATATATATTTATAACAAAATAAAATAAAATAAAAAAAACAAAAAGAACAGAGACGAAGAAAGAAAGAAAGAGGAAGAAAAGGGGCAATTTTATTCATTCATTTGAGTACATATATATAGGCAAAATGGGGAGGCCGGACCGGTCCGGATAGGGGCAGGACCGGTCCGGAATCATGATTTGCAATCATTTCTCTGCATGTGATCCCGTGTGCGCGTATGTATATATAATTATATATAATTATATATTAAACTTCTAAAATTCATATCTTGAGTTGTAGACCTCCAAAAATCATGATTCAAACGTCATTAGAAAGCTCTCGGAAAACTCTACAACTTTCATGAAGGACTCTTCTTCAGAAAATGTCGTTTTGATGAGCCATTCGTATATCGAGTCTTTTTCGGGATTTTTACTAATACGAATCGATTAGCCACTTGATCACTACTTGAGTTGTAGAAGTCCGACTGACGTGATTCAAAATACATTGGAAAGATTATGTGAAGATCTACAACTTTCATGAAGAAACCGTCCCCGAAAATGCCTCTAAGCTGGGTCAAATCTCCGTCGAAAACATGTAACGATTTAAGTACTTAAGAAAAACGACCCTTTTGAACTCGTAAGCTTGTGGCATCTTCTTCTAACCTCAAAAGATATGTTTTTAGGACCAAAACGTGTCGTCACTTGGGATCTTGGTAAACGTATAATCCTGCAATGAACCACCAAAATACCAAACGTAAATCCGACACGACACTCCGGTTACTAAACCGGTACAAAACTAATAAAAACTTATAAAAATACGATAATTTACATAATAACTACCACTTATACATTTGGATAAAACTAAGGAATTAATGACTTAAATTGGTACAATAATGCTCAAAGTGGTATCAATATTGGGGTAAAATGTCGTAATAATGATCATAAATTTGTCTCTCATCACAACTCCCTACTTAGCTTTTGGTCGTCCTCGAGCAAAACAAGCGATAAAACAAAATGAATGAGAGATAAATTCATGAAGATATAAGATATAAGGGACAACCAGATGATACAACCATTAGAATTACAACCAGGCGTTAACCTTAATATAAATGTATAACAGAGTGTGTGTGTGACAAGTCTTTTCAATTTCCACTATCCTCTCTTGAATAATTCAAGCAAACGCACAAATATCCATTCAGACAGCCCTAATGACTTTCCTAGGTATAGGCAGGAACAATTCCACACAAAGTTCTCCCGTGTACTTATTAGGATTATCCCTAAAGCATATCATTCAGTTTATACTGGGGATAGTCAGAAGATAACTAAGTTTTCAACCATTCTTAAACAAATTTTATTTTATTTTTTTTTTCACATTTTTTTTTGATGAGTTTAATTTCACATTTGTAGCATATGCCTTCATTCCCAGCAATAGGACATTTCGTGATAACCCCTAGCATTGGACTACTATCATCGAGCGGTCGGGAGTCAGTAAACCTCATAGTGATATAGGACGTTTCGTGATAACGCCCTACTGCACTCAAATCATTGGTAGCTACAACCGACATATAGATAGTTCATCTTTATTTTAATTCCACTTAACTTATATCCTTTCTATCACATTCAAACCTTCAGATATTCACAGTACACGTTCAAAAGTTAGGTACTAAGTTGCTGCTATTTCTAGGATAAACCACTAGGACACTGAATGGATACAGTTTAAAATTTTCGCTTCAATATCAAAGGCTTACGTGAAGGAATTCATGTTACACAAATATATTTGGAATTACAATGCACTTACGGTTCACGTTGGTTATACACATCCAAATTGATCATTACATTTTCAAATCCATGAAATATATGCCTTGTACAATTTATTTTAATCAACTAAATAATGCTCGAAAAAAAATCAAAAACTAAGGGATTTATTGATACAAAATAAGCATTAATGCCATTGCTTTAGACCAACGACTCCACTCCCCACTTACGAACTTACATTGTCCCCAATGTAAAGTGAGTGTAAATAAGTTGTTGGGAAAGCAATGGTGCACTAAAACAAGTCAAAACAAATACTGGGATGATGAAATGGGTGGGTGGGTGGTTCAAAGTTATGACCGTTGTGTGTGCAAATAAAATAAAAGTGTGTGGAGTGTGACAGTGTAATGCAAAAGGGTAGATAAACACACCACATATACTTTTATTGATTTAAAACACACTATTCATGTCACACATTATTTTTGAAATTTATAACAGACTAGATCATGATATGAAATATGCGACAAAGTATTAACTCTGAGTCTTTTATACCCAGATCCTCAAGGGTTATTTCAAATCGTTCTAACAACCTAAGTCCAAGAAATGATGCATTTGAATTTTCTCTTTTTTCCCTCGGGATTTTCGGATAACCACCTAATCATTCCCGTTATAATGACATTCAAACATTCATCCTAAGACTTGGTGAAACAAAATGAAAATCAATCCGAAGTATTTGCAAAGTATCATCCAAAGTATTAGTAATTATTATATTTAACCTTTTTACGGGCTGCCTCCCGGTAGCGCTTTTGGTTAACGTCGTTTGCTCGACAAACTTAAACAACCAAAATATATAATATACTAAACAAAACAGGATACTTCTAACAATTACTCATCAAAGCACGTAACAGTTAAGCACACGATCCAATCGAAAAATAAATGATTAAGGAGTAAAGAGGAAGGATAGTACCCATGTTTTTACTATATTTATAGTCTATAGCTAGACTTTTCCTTGCTTCGGTTTTTAATGCACTGGTGGTGGGTCATCCTCACGCACCGCATTCTTCTTTAATACCGGTCTCCAACATAGAGCAGACAATTTTCACCAATCCAAATGATTCTTGACTTTTTCCTTTGATTTTCGAGCTTTCGGTTTGCGAACTTTCACATTATTGCTGGAGTCATCTTCTTCAACTACCTGCATGTTAGTACGATCCAAAACAAGAGAACACAAAGTGTTCACACAAGAACAAGATTCTAGTGTAATGCATGGATATTTCAATGGAATGTAAATGTTGAAGATAACGCTCTCATTATTCACTCCCAAACTAAGCTCTCGAACATCAATAAAAGGGATATTAATAGTTAAGTGCCTAAAAGTGTCAATAACACATGCATACTTCTTATCCAACTTCATCTTTTTAATTTGCTCTCTCGGGGAATAGGGGAGTAATTCAAGATCAGTAGGTTTTGAATGTATACTTCCCTTACCCTTGTCATTAGATGAATATGGTAAAGCTTCCTCGAATGATTGTGCCTTTTGAGGACACTGTGTGTCATCATTCTGTACATTTTTCTTCAAAATATGCACTGGATGTGGTGTTGCTCTGTCAGGTTGAACTGAGGTGAATTTGGGGTGAGCCGGATAAGGTTTGTTTTGAATTGGCCCTTTCAAACTTGATTCCTTTCCAACCTAGTTCCAATTCTTATTATTTCTATTCTGATTATTATTTTGATTATTATTATTATTATTATTATTCCCTTGGGTATGATCAAGCCCTCATTCCGGTGTTTCATCACTGACTTCGTCAATTTCCATATTTCGATTTGAAGATGATTCTCCGTCATGATTTCCCTGACTGATATGACCTCGTTTTGGGGTCTTACCATTTCTGGTCATCAACTAACGAAAAATAGAAAATAACTCGAACTTTGGTAGTAGTAAAAAAAAATTTGGTAAATTCTGTTTATTAGGTTGAGGTAAATTCTGATTAAGGTTTTGGCCATGCCCTTGAGCATGAGCAATCCCTTGTTCAGGTGTTTCACCAACGGTTTCGGCCATTTTCGTAACTCGATTTGACAATTCTTGTGGAATAGAAAATATCGAATAAAAAAAATAACACGAAATCGAAAAAAAAACCACAAATTTTTTTTTCTCGATAATTACCGAATCCACTCGGTATTTACCGAGTGTAAATTTTTTTTTTTTTTTTTTTTTCGGGTTTTTTTTTTTCTTCTCTCTCTCTCTCGGTAATTACCGAAGCCACTCGGTATTTACCGAGTATTTTTATAAAAAAAATTGGTATCTTACCAATAAGTAGGTACCAATGAAAATAAAAATAAAAATGAGATTGAGACAAGTGTTGACTTATCCTCATCTGTTATAACCACGTTTACTTTCTACTATCAAAAATAGAAAATAACTCGAATTTGGTAGAAGAAGAAAATTGGTAACTAAAAGAAGGTAGATACCAACGGAAAATAAAAAAGAAATGTGATAAGAAGAGTGTTGACTTATCCTCGAGAATTTTGAGCTAATACAAGTAGTAACCATAGACACAATGAATTAGCGTCGTTTCCCCGGCAACGGCGCCAAAAAGGCCGACGGACCTATTCTAGGCTATACGGATCCTAACCGGCGGTGTACCGGGTCAAACTTGTAGTGCTAGTCTGGTGAGTCGTTCGTATTCCTCGGGGAAATGAAGGCATAATTCAAAGTGTGGTTAAACACCAAGAAGCTATTATTAACTCGATCTAAGTCGCGAGTTTTTAACTTTTACTCGGGTTAGATAGTTAGATCAGTTAGATTGGTTAGTAATGTTAGAGTTAGATGTTAGTAAAACAGAAAATAAAACAAATAAATACATATATTATATATATTTTTGGATCTAGCCAAGAATTATGTTACTGAATCAATATCTCTTTTTAGTTAATAAATGAGACATGTCTTTTCCTTGATGCAAGGAGATCAATTATATATGAATCGGTGTACTCCTAAGCTAGACAACTCCTCCTCACACGAGCGTATGAAATTGTCATATGTCTCATCAATCGTCCAATGTCATCCAAAGCATAGGTCACTCCCGTTGTCGGTCGGGCAATGTTTTGGATCTCGATTAAAACGATAAATTAACGTAATACGATCTTGAGCACAATTTTAATAAGATTTGTTTTTCTAGGACAAATGCGCCCCGGGTAGGAAATCGGATTCCGTTGTCACGTTTTCACTCGGCCAATTTTACCCTCCGGTCTTTCTATTACGATCTCGTATTCTAATCGTGAGTCAATTCATTAGATTACGTTCAAATAGAAAGAGATTCATTATAATCGGTTTTAATCATTATTACCAGAGTCGATCATTCATTTTACCAAAAGATTAACTAATTCAGATTCATATCTTGGCTAGATATATTTTTAGCTTAACATAGTTATAATATATATATAAATAAAAACAGAAATAATAAACATAATAACATTAGAAATAGATTACCGGATACAACTATTGAATCGGGGTCATTTCCGTCAGATCAACAATCTTCGATAACCATTCCTCCATTATAACGGTACTATAACCACTTTATTTATATATATAAAAACATATATACATACATACATAGACATATATATGTATATACGGGCCCCGAAAAGAAAATAAAAAGATAAAAGAGATGAAGACGAGATTCAGATCTAGATCTATATATATATATATCACATATATATTCATACATAGAATACATATATATATATATATATATGATCAACAAAATATATATATATATATTTATATATATATATTTATAACCAAAATAAAATAAAATAAAATAAACAAAAAGAACAGAGACGAAGAAAGAAAGAAAGAGGAAGAAAAGGGGCAATTTTATTCATTTATTTGAGTACATATATATAAGCAAAATGGGGAGGCCGGACCGGTCCGGATAGGGGCAGGACCGGTCCGGAATCATGATTTGCAATCATTTCTCTGCATGTGATCCCATGTGCAGCGTATGTATATATAATTATATATAATTATATATTAAACTTCTAAAATTCATATCTTGAGTTGTAGACCTCCAAAAATCATGATTCAAACGTCATTAGAAAGCTCTCGGAAAACTCTACAACTTTCATGAAGGACTCTTCTTCATAAAATGTCGTTTTGATGAGACATTCGTATATCGAGTCTTTTTCGGGATTTTTACTAATACGAATCGATTAGCCACTTGATCACTACTTGAGTTGTAGAAGTCCGAATGACGTGATTCAAAATACATTGGAAAGATTATGTGAAGATCTACAACTTTCATGAAGAAACCGTCCCCTGAAAATGCCTCTAAGCTGGGTCAAATCTCCGTCGAAAACATGTAACGATTTAAGTACTTAAGAAAAACGACCCTTTTGAACTCGTAAGCTTGTGGCATCTTCTTCTAACCTCAAAAGATATGTTTTTAGGACCAAAACGTGTCGTCACTTGGGATCTTGGTAAACGTATAATCCTGCAATGAACCACCAAAATACCAAACGTAAATCCGACACGACACTCCGGTTACTAAACCGGTACAAAACTAATAAAAACTTATAAAAATACGATAATTTACATAATAACTACCACTTATACATTTGGATAAAACTAAGGAATTAATGACTTAAATTGGTACAATAATGCTCAAAGTGGTATCAATATTGGGGTAAAATGTCGTAATAATGATCATAAATTTGTCTCTCATCAGGCATCAATATCTGGGATTAGAATTGGAAGGGCTGATGGGAGTCAACTTTACGTGACTCCGCTACATTGTTTGGCCTCCGTTTACCACATTTTCAGCACATTTTTGGATAATTTAGACCACTTTCGGGGTAATATTGTGAGTTCCTCGCACGGGGGGTAATTCCGTCATTTTGATAGTTTACCACCCTTTTTTTTGATGATATTGACCCCATTCCCGAGCACGTTTACCCTTTGGAATGTTTTGGTTGTTTTTGGTCATTGTGACGATGTAGGGTATTGATGTCTCGAGGACCCGAAAGGCAATGGTTTACAATGAGAAACATAACCGAGGCGAGAAAAGAGGTGGAAAAGGGAGAAAAAGTGAAGAATTGGTGGCACAGGGTCCAAACGCACGTTCCAACCCTCAAACCAGCGTTCCAGGTCTCCAAACTGGCGTTCCAACCCTCAAACCAGCGTTCCAGAGTTGCCAGAGTCATACAGAGTTCAGCTCCTTCAAACGCGGTTTAGCAATTACCTAGAACGTGTGTTCCGGGCCATTCAAACGCACGTTACGTACCTTGGAACGTGCGTTCCGGACCTCTTAAACGCACGTTCCATGCACCGTAAACCGGCGTTTCGCAAGACAAAAGCCCTAAGCGCCCCTTCAAGCGAACGCACGTTCCACTCGTACGGAACCGGCGTTCGAACCAAAATCTGCGGGATTTTCCCTCCACCTATAAATACCCCCTTAGTCCATTTTGGGATTATTTTATTCATCTTCTTAGCCAAACTCTACCCCTTCATAGCTCGAATTTTGTAATAGCTTAGAATACTCCCTCTTAGTGTAAATCAACAACATCTTAGCTTAATCTTTCCATTTCTTAGCTTAGATTTTCATTTCCAACACTAAGAGACCACCTTTAATTACTTCTATATTTTGTACTTTTTGGATCTCAACTCGAATTTCGCAATCTTATGGTATATTTCTCTTCTCTTTTACTTGTTATGGCTCTTATTCTTGTTTTGTGCATGTTTTGATTAGTATAATGAGTAGCTAAACATTTTCATAGCCGAATCATGTGAAATTTGGTGAAATCACCCTTTGGGTGATGAAATTGGGAGTGGGTAGTGCTTTTTATTGTTGTATCTTGCGCATTTCATGTCTTAGAACTTGTTATAACGAATTTGGGCTAGATTGATCACCTAGGTCAAAAATCACACACACCACTCTTGAGAGTTGTTCGAGAGAGAGGGTGTGGGAAGAGGGTTCTAGGATCGCATTCAAGTGTGAGGTTACTCGTTTTAACGTTTAACGGCTCTTGTGCATAACTTGTCTTGTGAAGGAATCTTTCTTATGGAAGGTTAGTTGACTAGGCATAAGGTGTTAGGGAAGAGTTGTTCAGAACCTAGCACCGGGTTTAGGAGTTCGCACCCGTGAAATCGAATGTAAGAGTTTGATGATTTTGCACACTCCCGGTTTCGTCACTCCTTGGGGTGAAACTAGCTATTTTGATCATGGTTCGGCTATGTCTCTTTATTATCTTTCAAATCTAGTAGTCTAATCTTCTTCCGTTCTTTTTATCTTTAGACTCGTTAGTATAGATCGCTTTAGCGTCATTGTAGTTATAAACACTTTAAAAAAGATTGATCACCTAGACTAAGCACTACGTTTACTTTGGTACTTGCAAGCACAATTCCTTTGGGTTCGACCTCGGACTCCTGTAGCTATTCTAGCAATCGACCCGGTCCACTGCCGGTTAGAGAGCTTGTTTAGTCACCGTTGTCTTGAGTATCTTATAAATTTATTCGGTGAGAAAAAACGCTCATCAAAATGGCGCCGTTGCCGGGGAGTTGTGTGCTATTTGTGATATCTTGTAAGTGAACCGAAGGCTTGGGCCTAGGTTTTATTTTACTGTTTTCTTGTTGTTTGCTTTTTGTAGTGCATGACCCGGAGGTCTCAAACACCACTCGAACCTTACATAGACGGGATTGAAGCTTACGCAAGGCGTAGAAACAGTCAACGAAGAAGAGGTCGTCAAGTAGAAGAGTTGATTCCGGTCTTTGAAGAGAGCAATTCGGGTGAGTTGGGAGAAGGATCCGACATGGCACAACAAGGTGGACAAGGTTTGGAAGGAAATTTGGGAAATGATAATGGTGTCCCAAATCAAAACCCGCCTCTCGTCAACAACAATGCACAAGGAGTTGGGAATGGACAAGGGATTAATCATGTGAATGCAAATGGGCCTATTCCTCAGAATGTTCAACATGGGGCCCAAGGGAATCAAATGGATCCCGCTCTTATGCAACAGTTCAATGCATGGATGTTGAATCAGTTTCAACAAAATCAGAACCAAGCTCACAATCAAGGTGCAAACGCGATGCCAAATTGGTTTAACGGTCAACAAGAGCAAAACCAAGGCGGCTTGACTTGTAGAGATTTTGTGCTAGCTCCCACGGCAAACATGGGGCATAGTCCGATCCGAATGCCACCGGTGGCCGCCAACAACTTGGAATTGAATAGAAACATCATACATTTGTTGGGAGATAATGCTATATTCAAGGGCACCGCTTTAGAAAATCCTCACTTATTCATTGATCACTTTCTCCAAATAGTGAACTCGACGAAGATCAATGGAGTGAGTGATGAGGCACTCAAACTTATGCTTTTCCCGTTCGCCTTGAAAGAGCAAGCTAAGAGGTGGTATGATTCGTTGCCTAATGACTCTTTACACACATGGGAGGAAGTGGTAAAGACTTTTCTACTCAAATATTACCCCCGTCGAAGACCATGGATATGAAAGAAGCTATAATGTCGTTCAATGCATATGAAGGAGAAGAGCTTCATGAGTCATGGGATCGGTTTAAGGCTTTATTGAGAGAGTGCCCGGGGCACGGGTTGAGATCATATGAGGTAGTTCATGCTTTCTTCCGGGGTTTGGATCAAGTTCATCAAAGTACGTTGCATGCTTCATGCAATGGAGATATTATGAGTATGGTACCCGAAGTAGCCATGAACCAAATTGAGAAGATTTCCGAGACCTCGAGGCAATATATATCGTCAAGTAGAAAGGGGACAAGAAGCAAGAAGCCCGGTTTGGTTGAAGTGAAAGAAGTTGAAGCAAATGATCAATATCATGCTCAAGTACAAGCGATGGAACAACGAGTTAGGGAGATTGAAAAAGGAGAATGAGAGCGCTAAGCTTTGCCAAATTTGTAGCGGACCACACTCGGCAAAGGATTGTAGGATGACAACCAAAGCCCAAAACATGGCCTATCCTCAATCCTCGACTCAAGGGCAACCTAGCACTCTTTCTCAAGATAACATGAATGAGTTGGCTAAGCGGATGATGAGTATTTGCTCGATGGAGCAATGGAATACGGGGCCTCAATATCAAAATCAATCTCAAAGCCCCTATCAAGGCCAATATATGGGTGAGCAACAAGGTGGGCAACCGTATGAAGAATCCCAAGATGTGAACTATGTGGGACAAGGTCAAGGAGGAAACTATGTAAATCAAGGTGATGGTCCTTGGAGGCATAACAATAATCAAGGTTGGAATCGGAATCAAAGCCAAGGCCAAAACCAAGGTTATAGACAAAATCAAAATCAAAGTCAATCTTCACAAGGGCAAGTCTATCAACCTCCACACCAAAGGCAACAACAAGGAGGGTACAATCAACAAGGTCCCAACAATTATCAACACCCCCCTCCTTTGGCTCCTATACCTCAAAAGAGTTCAACCGATGTCATCTTGGAACAAATGAACAAAAACTTTGCGGAGATTAAGAAAGACATGGTTGAGATGAACTACAAACATGGTTCCGCCATCAAAAATCTTGAGACTCAATTTGGTCAAGTGGTGGAACATGTTCAGTTGAAGGGCGGTTTACCGAGTAACACCGAAAAAAATCCGAGAAGTGTAAACGCCATCTTAACCCGAAGTGGTAAAGTGTTGAGAACTAATGGAGAAAAGAAAGTCTTGTGGGAGGACAAAGCTAGAAAAGCACCTATTGAGTCGGAAGCGGGAGCTATGGATGGTGATATAGATGGGATTGAAGATGATGAGGATCATGAGGAATATGTCAAGAAGAAAGAAGTTGAAAGGAAAGAAGCTCAAGCTAGGGGAGATTATGTGGTTATCGATGTGAAAGAAGAGGAGTCAACTAGAAGAGAAGGGAAAGAGCCAATGAAAGAGCCGTCTTCCCCACGCTCCAAAGGTAAGAAAGGTATGATCCCTCCTCCTTCTAAAGATTTTGATTTGAGTACTCTCCCATATCCCCCTAAGAATCATAGACAAAGTTGCTTGAATAAGGCACAAACTCGATTCATTGAAATTTTACGAAAAATTGATTTGAACATTCCTTTTCTTGAAGCACTTGCAAACATGCCCTCGTATTGTAAGTTTTTGAAAGAGTTACTAACTAAGAAGGGTAAGATGCAAGAAGTTGTGTGTTTAAATGAAGAGTGTTCCGCTATTTTTAATGGAAAGTCTAAGATTCCCCCGAAAGTTAGGGACAAGGGTAGTTTTACTATCCCGGTTACTATTGGTACGACTCATTTTCCTAGTGTCTTGTGTGATTTGGGGGCTAGTGTAAGCCTAATGCCCCGTGCTATATATGAGAGTCTTAACCTAGGAGAGTTGGAGCCAACGGGGATGACCCTTCAAATGGCGGATAGGTCTATTAGGGAGCCTATGGGAGTGATAGAGGATGTCATAGTGAAAGTGGATAAGTTTGCCTTCCCGGTAGATTTTGTGGTGCTAGACATGGAGATGGACTCCAAAACACTTTGTTGTTAGGACGTCCCTTTTTAAATACCGGGAGGACTTTGATAGATGTTGCGAGCAGTGAGATAATATTGAGAGTTGGAAATAAAAAAGTCGCGGTCAATGTCTATAAAGCCATGAAACATCCTAAGGAGAGCACCGAGGACTGTTTTTCTATTGATGCTATATATCCTTGCGTTTCGGAACATGTTGACATGCAGGTATATAAAGAAGAATCCGATGAATGCATGGAAAAAGTGAGTACGGAACATGATGAGGAAGAGGAATTGGAAGAGGAAGCAAAAGAGCCAGAAAAGATAGCTTTCGTGGGTGAAAGGTGGACCGAGAAGATTGATCTTGGGCTTGAAGGAGAGTTAGAAAAGCCATCAATTGAGGACCCACCGAAAGATTTGAAAATGAAGCCACTTCCACCTCATTTGAAGTATGTTTTTCTTGAAAATAATGATTTACTTCCTTTGATTATTTCTTCTACACTAACGGCTTTGCAGGAAGATGAGTTAGTGAAGATGCTTAAGAAGCACAAGCGTGCTTTCGGGTGGAAGATGTGCGACCTAAAGGGTATTAGTCCCACCATTTGCCAACACAAGATTATTCGGAAGATGGAGCAAAGCCGGTAAGGCAACCCCAAAGAAGACTCAATCCACACCTCCAAGAGGTTGTGAGAAAGGACGTGGTCACAATGTTGAAGCTAGGGATTATCTATGCCATCTCGGATAGCAAGTGGGTGAGTCCCACCCAAGTGGTGCCGAAGAAGGGAGGTATGACCGTGGAGATCAATGACAAAGGTGAGGAGGTACCTAAGCGTTTGGTAAGTGGTCATAGAATTTGCATTGATTATCGTAAGCTAAATGACCAAACCCGTAAAGATCACTTCCCCTCCCATTTATTGATCAAATGTTGGAAAGATTGAGTGGCCATGCCTTTTATTGTTTTCTTGATGGGTTTAGTGGGTATTACCAAATACATGTGGCTTTAGAGGACCAAGAAAAGACTACCTATACTTGCCCCTATGGTACATTTGCCTTCCGTAGGATGCCTTTTGGGTTGTGTAATGCACCCGCGACATTCCAACGGTGCATGGTGGCCATATTTGCGGATATGATAGAAAAGTTTTTAGAAGTCTTTATGGATGATTTTAGCGTGTTTGGTGATTCCTTTGAACAATGTCTAGATAATCTTGAAAAGGTGTTGGGTAGATGTGAGGAGACAAACTTGGTGCTCAATTGGGAGAAGTGTCATTTGATGGTTACGGAAGGGATAGTCTTAGGGCATAAGATATCTAGTAAGGGTGTAGAGGTAGACAAGGCTAAGGTTGAAGCGATAGCTAAGCTTCCTATGCCCACCAACCTAAAGACTCTTAGGGGTTTTCTAGGCCATGTGGGGTTTTATCGTAGGTTCATCAAGGATTTCTCGAAAATAGCCCGTCCTCTTACTCTTCTTCTTGGAAAAGACGTCCCGTTTGATTTTGACAAAGCTTGTGTTGAAGCCTTTTTGATGCTCAAGCAATTGCTTATAACCGCTCCCATCTTAGTTGCTCCGAAATGGGATCAAGAGTTTGAGCTCATGTGTGATGCAAGTGACACCGCGGTTGGTGCGGTCCTCGGTCAAAAGATCGATAAAATCTTCAAGCCCATTGCTTATGCAAGTCACACCTTGAATCCGGCCCAACGAAATTACACCACCACGAAAAAGAGCTTTTAGCGGTCGTCTTTGCGTTTGATAAGTTTCGGTCTCATCTCGTAGGTTCTCGGGTAGTTGTCCACACGGATCATGCCGCCTTGCGTTATCTCTTTGCCAAGCAAGATGCCAAGCCCCGCCTCTTGAGGTGGATCTTGCTCTTGCAAGAGTTCGATCTAGAGATCCGTGATAGGAAGGGTTGTGAGAATGTCGTAGCCGACCACTTAAGTCGTATGGAGCTTAGTGAGGAGTTGGTTAAAGCACAAACCGAGATAAATGACTCTTTCCCTCACGAGCAACTGTATGCACTTGACACCCTTCTTCCGGCTAAGAGAGGCAACTTTCTAAAAGTCGGTAAGGAAGGTAGTCCTTGGTTTGCTCCTTTTGTCAACTACCACGAGTGCGGTTTCGTAGACCCCGACCTTGACTCGAACCAAAGGCGTAAATTCCTTAGTGAGGTGGGTAAGTATGTGTGGGAAGATCCTTGTCTATATAGGTTGTGTTCGGATGGTATTCTAAGGAGGTGCATCCCAGAAAGTGAGATTTTGAGCGCTCTTTCGTTTTGTCACGACAAAGAGGCCGGAGGCCATTTCTCGGGGCAAAGAACCGCTTTGAAAGTATTGCAAAGTGGACTGTATTGGCCCACTCTATTTCGAGACGCACATGCTTATGTGAAATCTTGCGATGCTTGTCAAAGGTCCGGTCGTATATCTAGAAGGAGTGAGATGCCTCAGAAACCGATCATAGTGTGTGAGATTTTTGACGTGTGGGGCATTGATTTCATGGGCCCTTATCCCTCTTCGTGTGGTAACAAGTATATCCTAGTCGCATGTGATTATGTATCCAAATGGGTCGAAGCCTTAGATTCACCCACCAATGATAGGAATGTTGTCATCCGGTTTCTTAGAAAAAACATCTTTTGTCGGTTTGGGGTGCCTCGTGCTATAATCAGTGATAATGGAAGCCATTTTGCTAACAAGCCGTTTGATAAACTTTTGGAGAAGTATGGAGTGAAACACAAGCTAGGTACCGCTTACCATCCCCAAACGAGTGGTCAAGTTGAAGTCACGAATAGGGGTATTAAGCGTATCTTGGAAAGGACGGTAGACACGAACGTCAAGAGTTGGTCTTTAAAGTTAGATGATGCTTTGTGGGCCCATAGGACAGCCTTTAAGACACCCCAGGCATGTCACCTTACATGATAGTCTATGGTAAATCTTGCCATCTTCCCGTAGAAATCGAACACAAGGCTTATTGGGCCATCAAAATGCTAAACCTCGATGACACCTTAATTGGTGAGAAGCGTATGGCCCAATTGAATGAACTAGATGAGTTCCGCCTTTGTGCTTATGACCTCTCCACGAAGTATAAAGAAAAGACTAAGTTACTTCATGATAAGTTGATCAAACCTCGTGTTTTCAATGAGGGTGACGAAGTCTTATTCTACAATACTCGTTTGCATCTTTTCCAAGGGAAGTTGAAGTCTAGGTGGTCCGGTCCTTACATAGTGTCTAAAGTTTATCCGTCCGGAGTTATCGAAATCACTCACCCCAAGTTTGGTACTGTGACCACAAACGGCTTGAGATTGAAAAAGTATGAGAGACTACCCTTTGATGAAGCCTTGGAAATAGTGACCCTCGAAGACCCCGTGCCATGTGATGAATCGTGCAAGTCTTGTCATGGACTATAAACCTTGACTCGTATAATCCTTGACCCATCATCCGTTCTTTCTATCCTTTCCTCGCCCCGTGCCAACGGTATAACTTTGAAAAAGTTGGCACCGTATAATCCATCTTGTCGAGCCAACGACGTAAAACAAAGGCGCTTAGTGGGAGGCAACCCACCTTTTTGTGGTTTAAGTTGATTGAGTAAGAGTCTAGAGTGGTCTAGGGGTGGTTAGATGTGAGTGTGGAGTGATTTCCCCTGTTTTCCTGTTTTTCCCCTGTTTTTGCCCTCAAACGCACGTTCCCAATGTCCAAACGTGCGTTCCCAGCCCTTCAAACGTGCGTTCCAAGATTTTCCAAACCAGCGTTTGAGCCTCTTACCCCCAGTATCAACTCCCTCAGTTCAAACGCACGTTCCTCGTTCAAACGCCAGTTCCATCTATGCGAAACGCACGTTCCCACTTCTCAAACGTGCGTTTGAGACATGCGAAACGCACGTTCCAAGCTCTTCAAACCAGCGTTTGACCCCTTTTCTATATATACCCCCTTCTTCCCAAACCGGCGTTCCACTTTCAAAATTCTGAAACCTAACCGCCGTCCCATCGCCCTTTTCCCCTTTTTGCTTCGAAAATCTTCGTTTCTAGCCCGTTTTGGGCGATTTTTGTTGCAATCAACACCTATTGATCCCCTCTTTTGTTTTCTACACTCAAATCCGAACAACAATCCACTAAATTACCAGTTCGATCGGTGCTTGGGTGAGTTTTTCACCATAGTCGAATTTCGCATTTTCGTTTGTTTCGGGGCTCGTTAGTCACTCCACAACGCTCACGTAGGCTAATCTAAGCATAAGACAGGTACTATTTGGTTTACATTTCCGTTTTGAGTAGGGTTTGATTTTTGATTTTTTTTCAAATTTTTTCCCTACCCCGTTTGTGAATTGTCATTAATTATGTACCTTGTTTCTTGTTTGTTTGTTGTGTTCTTGGCCTTGTGATGTGTGGTGGTTGACGTTGTGGTTGTTGTGGGTTGTTTGTTTTGAAATCCCGTATTGGATGATAATCGGGTCGGTTTGCCTTGTGTTGGTTGGGTGTCGTTGCTCTTGATATAGGAAGATGGCGGGAGGTAAACGGAAGGAGATAGGGGATAAAGGGAAGGGGAAAATGCTGTTGTTGGTAAGAGCCAATCTAAGAAGCAAAAAACGGCGGTTCGAACTAGAGGCGGTGGTATTAGAATCGGTGAGCCGGGGAGAGGTTTGAGCGCGAACCACTAGAGCTATTAAGGGCCGGACGGCTTAGAGATGAGACGTCGGATGATGATTTCGAGCCCGATGCGAAGGTCGAAATTCTAGCGGTGATAGTGATGATAGCGGTGAGGAGGCTGCGGAGTTTGACGATGAGGCACCCCTGTCCCGTGTCACACCCGGGGTCGCTCGTCCCCGGTTTCTCAACCCCCACCCCTCCACCTACCCAACCTATTCCTCGGACTTCCACCGAGCCGCAACCCCAAGTAGCTTCGCCTCATCGACCCTCTTCCTTACGACATGCGTTTCTCCACGCCCCAAGCCTTGAGCAATTACGAGGAGTTCGTAGTCGATAAAAAGATGTGCTTTGAAAGAGGGCTAGATTTGAAGGTGGTACCGAAATCGTTTGTGGATAATCGAGGAGTAGGGGTTGGAATAACCTTATCTTGGAACCCGAGGGCAACTTTGAACTTGTCGATAGTCCGGGAATGGTATGCCAACTTTCTTGTGGCCGACTTAGAGAGAGGGACTTGTTTGGGTGCGTGGAGTGAATGTCCCGTGGTCGGTCGCGGCGATTAATGGTTTTTATAGGACACCGACTATCGTGGGCGATCATTATGAGGAGTGGTTTCGGGACAAGAATAGTTGGGGTAGTGCGAGGACCCCTTGGAGCGGATGAGGATAGAAATCAACCCCGAGTTGCGGTGGATGTCAAAAGGGGGTAACACGCGCGATCGGTTTTTGACGACGACTTGGCCCGACGGCGGAAAGTCAAGGCTAAGTTCTCCCAGAATCGCCTACTACCTAAGGACAACATCACACATTTTCACATTAAGGATCTACAGTTGTTGTACGCCTTGCATTATAAGTTGAAAGTAGACGTGGGGAGGACGATTTTTGCGGAGTTTCGGGAGAACCAGAAAAACAAGCGTCGATTGATTATGTGCCCCTACTTGATTTACGGGTTGTGTCGTGATGCACGAGTTGGTGAGTATGCAGATGATCAGATTAGAAAAAGCAAAGTTTTGCCTATCATGCCTAAGTCGTTCAATGCTCGTTCTGCTTCTCGGCCTTCCAGTCGGCTCATCCACACGGTCCTCCGACCTTTCACCCCTACCTCCACTACTTCCACCACCCTGCCTGTGCCACCACCTCCCCTCACCACTATCAACACCACCACCATTCCGCCACCTCCCAGTTCTGGACCTTCCACCTCCTCCACCACTTTACCTCCACCCACACCTACCATACCTTTCACCGGAGAGCCGTGGGCGAGCGAGAGACATGGACCGTGATAGCCCACAAGCGGCGAGATTGGATGGACGATCTGCGGATCATGATGAATGGGGCGGCGAAGAACCGAAGGCGATAGCTCAAGCTCGGCGAGTCCATCTTCCGCACGAGCCTTGGATACTACGGCCTTCCGGTACACACCGAGAGATAGAGGCCGATGCGGCGGATTACCGAGAGCCTGCTAGAGGATGAGTCCGATGAGGGGTCGAGAGGTTCGGATAGAGGCCGAGACGGATGACTCGGTGGATGTGGAGACGAGAGAGGGGCCGAGGCGGGGCGGATGCGGATTCGAGAGACGGTGGGGACGGTGCTTTGGCCGAGACTACACGGCCGAGAGTGCGATTCTTGTGGCGCACCATCTTCCAGCACACAGGATCCTCGAGTTTGATGTACAGGGCCAGAGCAGCTAGCTTGTTTTTCATTGTTTCTGCTTTTTCTTTTGAGAATGCAGCTTATTTTGGCTAGTATGTTTTTCATTTATTTGTGGGTACTTTTGACTGATTCACTTTGAGGCAGGTTGACTTTTGATTTCTGACTTTTGGCTGTTTTTACATTCTTCACTTCTGATACGCACATGTAATCATTGTTCAGCCCCTGAGGCCTGTTTGACCGTGCATGTTTTTCTCCCCTTTGACTGACATTTTATTGTGATATTTGTCTGCTATTTTCGCATGCGTGGATGTTCTGAGTTTTATTGTTATACTGTATCCGTCCATTGCATATTCCATCACCCCCTCGGCATGCTTTGACATCGTTTCGAGGCATAGAATCGTTTTCTTACGCAACCGTTTGCCTATTGCTTGATCTTTAGCACGTGGACTTTTCCCGTGCCTGCGCTTTCTTTGTTTCTTTTGTTCTCGCTTTAGGTTTCGGGATGGACTTATACGAGGGTGTCACGAGTTTCGAGTATCGGTTGCGCCTTTCTGCCGGGTTTTGGTCAAACAGCTAAGTCTTTTACTCTTTTTATCTCTCACACACTGAGGACAGTGTTTCGTTTAAGTGTGGGGTGGGGAGACTTAGCCGTTTTCTTGTTTTTGTTGTTAAATGTGCTATAAATGTGGTATACTTGGCCTATGACCGGGCTCGAGTCGATTTTTGGGTAATTTTTAAAATTTTTCAAGGTTTTTAGCACCATGTTGTGTGTGTTATTTTCACATTTGAGTGGTGATCACCTTAGTCGGGATCCCGAACATGTGCATTATGGTTCGATTTTATCTTGAGAATGGAGTTAAATGATCTCACGAAAGCTACACTTTGTGCACAATTTGATTTCTACCACCTTTCATATCATGAGTCTCGAGGCGAAATATCATAGGTTTACCTAAGTAGGACATGGGATGACGGTTTTGGCGTCCTTTTGACCCTACCATAGCCAAATAAGCCTTAACCCGAATATTTACCCTTCGTAGCCCCTCTTAGCCTTGATAGAATGGTCTGACCACCATTCACTTATAGCCGTTTCGTTACTTAGTCAGAAACCTACCCTTGAACCATAATTTTGGTCACTTTCCCTTCATTTTAACCCTACGAGTGGACCTAGTCCTTAGTTGGAGCACACTTGCTAAAACAAGTGTGAGGTGGGGGAAATATGATGTTTTGATTGGGTTGTTGTTTCTTGTTTTGAGCTATAAGGTGTTGAGGAGCTCGTTTGGGCTTGGTGTTCAGTTTTTGGGCCAAGGAAAAGAACCTTCTTCTCCTCTTCTCTTCAAAAAAAAAAAAAAAAAAAAAAATCAAACAAAGTTCAAAATACATTAGCTCTCGTTGAATAAAAGCTGATGTTTATAGAAATAAAGGGTTGGAGTCAAAAGTGTTGAGCTCAAAAGTTGCTTTTATGATGTTAGAGTTGGGATAGTGAGATAGGTGCTAGTGTGCTCGGACTCACCTCATGACGCTTGAAATATAGTCGAGTTTGGCAATGAGTTCGGGTGTATTAGTAACCTATGGTTCCCAAAATGTCAAAGTTGATCAAAAAGGAGTTTTGGGTGGTTTGCATGATAAAGATGAGTTGGTACTTGGTTGATTAGGTTCACTCGTACTTCTTTTCTCCGAGTTCCCAAAATACCCGCTTTCGACTAACCGAAATCACCCTAGCCTTTAACGTTATAACCGCTCAAGTCCTGCCCGATCGTGTACAAACTTAGTAAACCAGATTAGTGGAGAGGCTCGTGATTATGAAACGGTTGGTAGACCTTTTTGGTTGGGATTCAAGCCCCAACAATCTTTTTGAGTACTTGGTTCTAGCTTTGCACCACACACACTCCATTTTCTTGATAATGTTGCGCCAATGTGTATATGTTCGTGTTTCTTACTTTGTGGTTACCTTGAGAATGTGAGTAGTAGCACCTACATCATAAGGTTGAACCCCTCGGTTTGTTTTAAAACGCCCATTTTACTCGAGGACGAGCAAAGGCTAAGTGTGGGGTGGTTGATGGGAGTCAACTTTACGTGACTCCGCTACATTGTTTGGCCTCCGTTTACCACATTTTCAGCACATTTTTGGATAATTTAGACCACTTTCGGGGTAATATTGTAAGTTCCTCGCACGGGGGGTAATTCCGTCATTTTGATAGTTTACCACCCCTTTTTTTGATGATATTGACCCCATTCCCGAGCACGTTTACCCTTTGGAATGTTTTGGTTGTTTTTGGTCATTGTGACGATGTAGGGTATTGATGTCTCGAGGACCCGAAAGGCAATGGTTTACAATGAGAAACATAACCGAGGTGAGAAAAGAGGTGGAAAAGGGAGAAAAAGTGAAGAATTGGTGGCACAGGGTCCAAACGCACGTTCCAACCCTCAAACCAGCGTTCCAGGTCTCCAAACTGGCGTTCCAACCCTCAAACCAGCGTTCCAGAGTTGCCAGAGTCATACAGAGTTCAGCTCCTTCAAACGCTGGTTTAGCAATTACCTAGAACGTGCGTTCCAGGCCATTCAAACGCACGTTCTGTACCTTGGAACGTGCGTTCCGGACCTCTTAAACGCACGTTCCATGCCTGTAAACCAGCGTTTCGCAAGACAAAAGCCCTAAGCGCCCGAACTTCAAGCGAACGCACGTTCCACTCGTACGGAACCGGCGTTCGAACCAAAATCTGCAGGATTTTCCCTCCACCTATAAATACCCCCCTTAGTCCATTTTGGGATTATTTTATTCATCTTCTTAGCCAAACTCTACCCCCTTCATAGCTCGAATTTTGTAATAGCTTAGAATACTCCCTCTTAGTGTAAATCAACAACATCTTAGCTTAATCTTTCCATTTCTTAGCTTAGATTTTCATTTCCAACACTAAGAGACCACCTTTTAATTACTTCTATATTTTGTACTTTTTGGATCTCAACTCGAATTTCTGCAATCTTATGGTATATTTCTCTTCTCTTTTACTTGTTATGGCTCTTATTTACTGTTTTGTGCATGTTTTGATTAGTATAATGAGTAGCTAAACATTTTCATAGCCGAATCATGTGAAATTTGGTGAAATCACCCTTTGGGTGATGAAATTGGGAGTGGGTAGTGCTTTTTATTGTTGTATCTTGCGCATTTCATGTCTTAGAACTTGTTATAACGAATTTGGGCTAGATTGATCACCTAGGTCAAAAATCACACACACCACTCTTGAGAGTTGTTCAGAGAGAGGGGTGTGGGAAGAGGGTTCTAGGATCGCATTCAAGTGTGAGGTTACTCGTTTTAACGTTTAACGGCTCTTGTGCATAACTTGTCTTGTGAAGGAATCTTTCTTATGGAAGGTTAGTTGACTAGGCATAAGGTGTTAGGGAAGAGTTGTTCAGAACCTAGCACCGGGTTTAGGAGTTCGCACCCGTGAAATCGAATGTAAGAGTTTGATGATTTTGCACACTCCCGGTTTCGTCACTCCTTGGGGTGAAACTAGCTATTTTGATCATGGTTCGGCTATGTCTCTTTATTATCTTTCAAATCTAGTAGTCTAATCTTCTTCCGTTCTTTTTATCTTTAGACTCGTTAGTATAGATCGCTTTAGCGTCGTTGTTGTTATAAACACTTTAAAAAAGATTGATCACCTAGACTAAGCACTACGTTTACTTTGGTACTTGCAAGCACAATTCCTTTGGGTTCGACCTCGGACTCCTGTAGCTATTCTAGCAATCGACCCGGTCCACTGCCGGTTAGAGAGCTTGTTTAGTCACCGTTGTCTTGAGTATCTTATAAATTTGTTCGGTGAGAAAAAACGCTCATCAAGGGCCAGTTTTAAAACCATCAATAGAAGAACCACCAAGGAACCTGGATTTAAAACCGCTTCCTTCCAATCTTAAATATGCTTTTCTAAAATCTGATAACTTGCTTCCTGTTATTATTTCATCATCTTTGACTAATTTACAAGAAGATCAATTGCTTATAATGTTAAGGAAACATAAAAAAGCTTTTGGATGGACAGTGGCGGATATTAAAGGAATGAGCCCTGAAATATGTGTTCATAAGATCATTTTAAATGATGGAGCTAAGCCCTGTATCCAACCACAACGTCGCCTTAACCCTAATTTACAACTTATTGTAAAAAAAGAGGTTATTAAATTATTAGAAATGGGTATAATCTTTTCTATATCTGATAGTGAATGGGTTAGCCCTACTCAAGTAGTCCCAAAGAAAGGAGGTTTCACAGTAAAGGAAAATGATAAAAACGAATGGATTCCGACAAGGGAGATTACAGGCTATCGAATGTGCATTGACTTTAGGAAGCTGAATGATCATACTAAAAAAGATCATCATCCACTTCCATTCATAGTACAGATGTTAGAACGATTAAGTGGACATAGATTCTATTGTTTCTTAGATGGTTATTCAGGTTATCTTCAAATTTTTATTGCAACAGGAGATAGAGAAAAAACAACTTTTACTTGTCCCTACGGAACTTTCGCTTACAAAAGAATGCCTTTTGGCCTGTGTAACGCACCAGCTACATTTCAACGATGCATGATGTCAATATTTGCCGATATGGTTGAGAAATTTTTAGAAGTTTTTATGGATGATTTTAGTGTTTACGGAAATTATTTTGAGGAATGTTTATCGCATTTAGAACGAGTATTACAACGTTGTGAAGATACTAACTTAGTTCTAAATTGGGAAAAATGTCATTTAATGGTATCAGAAGGAATCGTATTAGGTCATAGAATTTCTGAGGAAGGTATTGAAGTAGATAAAGCAAAAATTGAAGTAATTGAAAAATTACCACCCCCAGTTAATTTAAGAACTTTACGAGGATTTCTTGGTCATGCTGGTTTTTATAGACGATTTATCGCAGATTTTTCAAAAATAGCAAAACCATTAAGTCATTTACTTGAAAAGGAAGTACCATTTCATTTTGATAAAAAATGTATGCAAGCTTTTCAAACTTTAAAAACAAGGTTAACTACTGCACCAGTATTAGTAGCACCAAATTGGGATTTACCTTTTGAACTTATGTGTGATGCAAGCGATTTAGCTGTTGGAGCTGTCCTAGGTCAACGTCATAATAAGATTCTTAAAGCAATTTATTATGCGTCTCATACGTTAAATGCAGCTCAAATCAATTATACAACTACAGAAAAAGAGTTACTTGCTGTAATTATTGCCTTAGATAAGTTTAGATCTTATATTGTTGGATCTAAGGTTATTATTTACACAGACCACTCTGCTTTGAAATATCTTTTAAACAAAAAAGATGCTAAACCTCGTCTTATCAGATGGATTTTGTTACTTCAGGAATTCGATATAGAAATAAAAGATAAAAAGGGAAGTGAAAATGTTGTAGCAGATCATCTAAGTAGAATGGAGAATTATGAAGGAATTGGGAATGAAATTGTGGAATCATTTCCAGATGAACAACTTTTTCTTATTGATACACCTTTAAACATGCAATTTTTGAAAAACATAACTCCTTCGAAAGAAAACGTACCATGGTTTGGAAACATTGTTAATTATCTAACATATAAGTATATTCCGTCTCATTGGACATGGCAACAGAAAAAGAAATTCTTTCATGAGTTGAAATTTTATTATTGGGAAAAACCAGACTTATTCCGAAGATGTTCGGATGGGATAATCAGAAAATGTGTACCTAATAATGAAATTTTAAGTATTTTGTCGTTTTGTCATGATCGTGAGGCAGGAGGTCACCATGAGGGATGGAAAACTGCTTACAAAGTTTTACAATGTGGTTTTTTTTGGCCTACACTTTATAGAGATGCTTATAAGTATGCTAAATTTTGTAACACCTGTCAAAAATGGGGAAATATATCTAAAAAACATGAAATGCCTCTTCAACCAATTTTAGAATGTGAATTATTTGATGTTTGGGGTATAGATTTCATGGGACCTTTCCCTATTTCATTTGGAAAAAGATTTATTATTGTAATGGTTGACTATGTATCTAAATGGGTAGAAGCTGAAGCTCTTCCTACTAATGATACTAAGGTAGTGCTCAGATTTCTTAAGAAAAATATATTCACACGATTTGGCACTCCTAGAGCTATCATTAGTGATAGAGGTTCACATTTTTGTAACCAAGCTTTTACAAAGTTAATTGAGAAATATGGTGTAAAACATAAACTTGGTACACCATATCATCCACAAACCAGTGGACAGGTAGAAGTATCTAATAGGGATATAAAGAGAATTGTGGAAAAGACTGTCGATTCAAACCGTAAAAACTGGGCGATAAGACTAGATGATGCTCTATGGGCATATAGAACAACTTTTAAAACACCAATTGGTTGTTCTCCATATAAATTAGTTTTTGGTAAGTCTTGTCATCTCCCCGTTGAACTTGAACACCGAGCTTTTTGGGCTATTAAGTTTTTAAATTTTGATCCTAAAGCCGTCGGTGATCATAGGTTATCTCAGCTAAATGAATTAGAAGAATTCCGTCTTGATGCTTATGAAAATGCTCGAATCTACAAGGAACGCACGAAAAGTTTTCATGATAAGAGAATCTATCGTCGTGAATTCCATGTAGGTGATCGAGTACTCTTGTACAATTCACGTTTAAAGTTATTTCCAGGTAAGCTTCGATCAAGATGGTATGGTCCATTTGATGTTACAAAAGTTTATCCATCAGGAGCTGTGGAATTGACAGACGGAAACACAACCTTCGTAGCCAATGGTCACAGAGTGAAGTTATTTGTGGAAGGAGAAGGAATATCAAAAGCAAAAGAAGTTCTAGTTTTGAGCGACCCTCCATCAGACTGAAAAACAAAGGATCTAAATCTATAAACAGCTGATTACGGTACACTTGTCTCTTTTTACTCTTTTAAAAGTATTTTGTCTTCGTAATTTTGTCTTTTACCGGATAGACATTAAAGAACTGGATGTTTTTAAATAGAATAGATGTTTTTGTTTTGCTTCTTAAATTAGGATTAGATAAAGATGTTTCTTTTAAAATAGAATCGTTAGTTTTTAAACTAAATAAAAAATTGATAATCGAAGCCAGAGAAAGAGAAGTTTGCAATGGAATTTCAAGAAGTGCCATAAAAAGAAGGGCAAGATTCTTGCAAAGATGTAAGATCTGTGGAAAAAGTGAACATACTGGTAATTGTTCAGTTAATACAACTAAATCCCAGGATGAATGTTTGAATTTGGTTAAGAAGGGAACGATTAGGTGGTTATCCGAAAATCCCGATGGAGAACAAAGGGAAGATTCAAACGCATCATTTCTTGGGATGAGATTGTTAGAACGCTACGAGCGAACTCTAGAAGATCTGAATCTAAGGACTTTCGATTGAACATTATTATAATTTTAATTTGTGTTACTTTTATTTTTAAAGTAATTTTAAAGTTTTAAAATTTTAATTATACTAATGTATTTTATTTTATGCATTATAACATAAAAATCACAAAATTTTATAAAATTTTCATGAAAATTACATTCCGGCGCGCGCCGAGACCCTTCCGGTCTGCGCCGGGACTCAATTATCTGAACTGAACTCAACTCTTCTTCCTTTCCCTCTTTTTTTTTTTTTTTCTTTTCTTCACAAGCAGCTACCCCCTTTTCTCCCCAAATTTTATAAACTCACCATTATAAAAATCAACACACACCATAGTATTTTTATTTTATTTTCTAGAAGTAGAGTTTGTGCTCTCTTCAAGGCATCAAGAAATTTTCGATTTGGAGCAATATCGAGCCGCCGCCAATTTTCGAAATTTCCGGTGACTTTTGCCGCCAATACGATCATTTCATTTGTTTTTAGTCACTCTTTGTTATACGGTAATTATTTTTATGTTTATTGCATTCAGTTTTAATTTCTATTTTAATTTTGCCTAATTAAGTGTTTTAGTTTGTTAATTTCCGTATGGTTGTTTGTTTTGTGTTTTGAATGTCTTTGCAATAATCGTAGTATGGCTGAATCATCGAGTCGAGCTCGTTCCACTAAAAGAAAGAAAACTAGTTTACCTCCTGTAGACCCAGTAGTCGAAACTAGGACTTTAATTGATGAAGAAGCAGCAGTTTCATTTGCTACGACTGCTTCTCCTGATGCCATCTCCGCCTATAGGAAGTACTTTAGTAAGTGTAGTGCTCATCTAGAAAGAGGAATGCAGTGGAACAAACTCGGGAAAGAATTGAAAGTTATTTTTGAGGCTAGAAAGTGGATGGAAATTGCACAAGAGAGGAGTCATCCTATTAATCTGACTATGGTAGCAGAATTCTATTCTGTTATCTCTGCTTTTGAACCTGAGGATGATGAACCTCTAACATCTGTTTCTATTAGAAATGTCACCATTCCATTCACTTCTGAATCTATTAACTCTTTTTATGGAATACCTGAAGTATCTGAGAATGAGGAATATTTCAATCTTTGGAAGTTAGATGATCCTAAAGTTATGTTTGCTAAGTCTGTGAAAGTTCACAAAGAGTTTGACCCGTCAGCAACCTGGGTAGAAAACAGATTCAAGTATGGAGGCTGTTATAGAGACGTGAAAGCCATAAGACAGTTTCTGGCCTATAATATTGTCCCCTCTACCCATGTTAGTGCCTATGGACGAGAGGATGTTTGCATGGCTTGGGCCATAGTCACTGATGTTCCAGTTAACCTAGGCAAAATGATCTACACTAAGGCTATAGATTTCAGTAACAGTCGAACACCGCAAGGCCATTTGCCTTTTCCAAACCTGATTTCATCTATGTGTCGACTGAGGAGTGTCCCTATTTTGCCTAATGATAAGCTTATGTCTCCTGAGGCCCCATTGATTGGTGTTAAGTTAGCTGCTCTACCTGCTGGTGTTCTGAATTACAATGATCCTAATCGTAGAACAGCACGACAGACTCCTTCTGCAGCACCTTCATTATCATCATCTTCAGACCCTCCATTCATCGTCAAAATCAAGAACCTCTTTCTCAAGTTATGTATCAATCAATCATGCAAGAGTTGGCTCGCCATAATGCCAATATGTCACTAAGCTGTGAAAAGCAAAGGCAATGGTGTGAAGACCTACGTATTGGTATGCGAGGTCAACGCCAGTTTTTGAGGAATATGGACCCCAACTTTGCTGAGATGTCTGATGACCTACCTCATTGTCAACCAGATCCTTATACCTTACCCACTTGGATAGCACCGATACCACCGCCCTCTTTCTTTCAGTCATATTCTCAAACTACTTTAGGGCATGAGAGTTCGAGGCAGGGTATTTTTACAGGTACTGGAGACGCTGCTAGGATGGAGAGCTCGTCTATTGCTATGGTCACTGCTGGTATGGAGTCCATGGGGATGCAGGGCTCAGTTACGATGACCACCACACGTTCGCAGGCAGCTTATGATTCATCTGCTCCAGTTTACTCGGATCCAACTCAATATCCATCCTTCTCAGGTGCTGAATTTGCAAGTGCATTCGGTTTGGGACCGTTTGGTACGTCTGAAGGGCCATCAGGAAGTTTTCAAGACTTTGGTTCCGATCCTCCCATTTGATCATTTGATGTGAAGAAACTTGGAAAACATTTGGTAAACTTTTGTTGCATTTGATCCTCTCATTTTTCACATCTTAGGTTTGCCTATATATACCCCATTTACCCCAACACTTGTACACACCCCTTTTCACCTCCCTTCATCTAGAATTACATCATCATGTCCACACACTCGTTTTCGTCAGTTAACAGTAATGCTGTCCCGTTTCAAGCTAATGCTGTTGAACCATTCCGTAATAATTTCTTTCATCCGATCAATCCTTACGAAATGGCCATTAATCGTCATCAGAATGTTTTTAGCCAATCTCCTATTCTGATGGAGAAGGGTATCCGTTTCCAAAAACTGAATCAGTGGTCAGTTATTCGTATAGACGGAGGGGGATGGCAGCAATTTCTACGAACACCTAGAGGAAGAGTTAATGTCACATTAGTAAGAGAATTTTACGCTGCTCTATCACAGACTGCTTCTGTGCAGTCTCAATTTGTTACTGTCCGAGGCACAGCCGTTTTCTTTTCACCAGCCGTAATTAATCAAGTTTACGGTATTCTACCAGTTCAAACTACACCACACTGTCATTATGAGAAGGAGTGGAATCTCGACACTGTAGACGGTACTATCACTAAGTGCACTGAGGCACTACACTTGCTTTTTCCACACTACAATAAGAATGGTGATTTATCACCCTCTGCATTGTCACCACAACACCGAGTCTGGAAACGTTTTATCAACTCTAGAGTGTTTCCAACTTCTGATTCATCTATCTTGGATGATGATGAGCTGCTGTTACTTTATGCACTTACTGTTGGAGGAATCATTGACTGGGGAATACTGATCCATAAGACAACTGTTAAATTTGCTACTGGTCATAATAATTATCTAAAGCCAATGCCTTTTGCATGGCTCATTTCTCGACTTTGTATCCATTTTTCAGGGATATCTGAGATTAGTACAGATGAGATTTATCCATCTCGTACTATGTTTTACGGGTTACTGCCTGTTGAGGTGCCCTGGGGCTCTTCTTCTGAGGAAGAGTAGTTTATGGTAATAAGTTAGTCTCTGTTATTAGTATGTTGGGTTTATTTTAAGTTTTTAAGCTTGTTTAATATATAATGAATAAAGGTTGTTATTGCCTTTGTATATTTCACTGTTATAATGATCCATTTCGAAGTTATATTATGACAAACAAATTAATAAAGTTATTAACCTACTTTTTTTCCAGATTTTCATGTCATCGAGACGATGCCAAATCTTAAGCGGGGAGTAGAGTTTGGTTAATAAATATTTTCAATTTATTTGACTTTAGATTTTATCGATATAAATTTAAAATGTTATTAAGATGGAAAAATATACATATTTTTAAAAAAAATTCAAATATTTTTACACCTAGTTTTAATTGTTTTTAAGCAAATTAAGTCGGTAATATATAATTGATATAAGAAAGATAATATAATTGTTAAGAATAAGTTTATAATAAGTAAGTAAAGCAAGATATTAAGATTTTATTATATTTTGTCTATTTAAGATTTTTAGAACTTTAAGTATGATTACCTTATTTTAAATTAATTATCAAAATTTATTTTTATGAAACTTAACAAATTTATGTATATTTATATAATTTAAACTTTAGAATAATTTTCTTTTCGATACAATACTTGAATTTGGAAATCGGACTAAGGATGACGAGATTTTTGGCATTACTTTGATTAACTATAGCCAAATAGCTTATCTAAACATAATTTCCAATTTTGTCCTCATCTCAGCCTTGTAAGAGTGATGAGACCTCACTCGAAACAGCCATTATAATTAACCACGTATTAACCGACCCTTAGCCAAATCTGGTCTACATTTCCTTGACACCCCGCAAGTTTAGTATGTACTTATGGATAGCGGTGACAATTATGGAAATTAAGAGTCGATACAAGAAAAGGCACATGTTGAGATTGGTGCAATTTTATGAAAGAAGGCCGTTTGCCTACGTATAATCAAAGTAATTTTGAAAAAGAAAAAGAACCAGAAAAAATAATAGGTATTAAAATATTCGATCTCACCTCATGACGCTTGCAAGATAGTCGATTTTAGCAATGAGTTCGGATACGTTAATATTCTATTAAAAAAAAAAACATCTATATATAAATATATATAGAGAAGAGAGAAAATCTAAAAAATAAGAAAGTTATGAAATAATTTCAGATTGTTAGTAATCGAGTTGTTTTTGATCAATTTTGAAGGTGTAAGTACGTACGACTTGCTTCTTTCTTCTTTGATTTCCTTATATATATCCTTTTCGATTAGCCAACACCCTGAGCCTAAACGTTATAAGCCGCTTTGCCAACTACTTGACTTAGTTCTCGATTCCAAATAAAAAGTAACGTTAAGATTAGAAGATAATTTTAAGGATTTCAATTATGTTTATTTACATTATTTGTAAGGTTTCATTTAATTTAAGTTTCTTTTTTTTGGCGAGAAACGAAAGATTTTCATTATTGAAATAAAACTCCATGGGTTACAACATTCTGACATTCTTCTCAGATTGGTCCAGAGAAACAATCCAAGAAGGGAAGACCCCGGTCCAATATGCCGGAGTAACAAGCTTTGTAGCAAAAGAAGCAACATGGTGACTAATAATGTTAACTTTCCTATTTACATACATCAGTTTACAAAAACTAAAAGATGAAACCAGCTGCTTAATGTCCAAAACAATGGCAAACACATCCGGCGAGAGCGAAATATTGCCATTCACCATATTTGCTAGGACTTGAGAATCGGTTTAATCGGCAAATGATCCCGGCCTTTGTCTCTTCTTTGTCAAAAGAGACCGGCGCACCACCTCCGCTTCGGCTACTCTAAGTGGAGAGTCCAGTGATTAAAAGCTCTACCCCAAATCTCAACCAGGTTGTAATTTTTATCATAGATTGCTACACCTCCACCGAGGCACATTTAGATTCCTCCAAGCGACATACGTACGTAACACAAAAGAAAACGAGAGGAGGAGGACAAGGATCGAAGCGGAATTAATAGGAGTATCATAGCGATAATCGGTCCGAAAGTTATGTGGCAAAGTAATAGAACCGAACCGCATCATTGAAATCACGAAAATCTTTGTTTGCCGCGAAAGCCACGATTTGGGATCGAATACTTCGTTGAACAACCAATCATTTCTAGAGAGCCAAATCCCCCAAAAGATGAAAATTGTGTGCTCAATATTTTCTTTTAGACCGGAGAAACCCTTATCCTTAGTGAGAGAATCCCACCAGTCGCAAATGTTAGGGTTAGGGAGTTGAAAAATAGGCCAAGAAAGAGGACAATGAGACCAAATATCCTTAGCTCTAGGGCAAGAGATTAGGATATGTTCCACAGTCTCCCTACTATCTCCACAAAAACAACAACCAGGAGAAATATTACAAGTCTTAAGTCTTCTGGCTACATTAGCATTGCAAGGCAAAACATTTCTTAAACATTTCCAGAAAAAATGTTTGAGTTTATTGGGCAAGTTCAAAGACCACAAGAGCTTCCAGAACTTGTCATGATTATTTGAAACAGAGGGAGCATCGCCAATTGAAGGAAAAGCACCATTTAGTTTCCCAAAACAGAAAGCATAGGCAGATTTAAGAGAAAAATAGCCATTGCCAGAAGGTTTCCAAAACAAGCCATCAGTATTATTGCAGCAGCTAATGGGGAGAGAGAGGATCTGTTGGGCATCAACAGGCCAAAAAATAGAGTTAATTTTCCCTTCATTCCATTTACTTCCCGACATCAAATCCTTTACCCAGAAAACAGGAGAAGATAAGGGAGCAGGAGTTATAGGCTTCATATTAAAGTTATTTGGGAGCCAATTATCATCCCAAATTCTTATTGACTCCCCATTTCCAACGGACCAGAAAATAGCTTCCTTGAAATAGGGCATGACAGAAAGGATGCCCTTCCAAAAATATGAGGAGTTGGAAGTATTGGCGCATCAGGAGAGTGGAAAAAGGAAAATACTTTGCTTTTAAGACCTTAGAAACAAGCAAATTAGGATTGTTAAGAATTCTCCGGACTTGCCTACAAAGATAAGCCATGTTTAGAGCTTCAAAATCCACGAAACCAAGGCCCCCATACCTTTGGGAAGACAAGCAATTTTCCAATTGACCCAATGAATGCCTCTTTTAGCTTCAGTGTGGTTGCCCCACCAAAAATTAGACATCAGAGAAGAAATTTCCTTGCAAAGGCCCTTAGGAATTTTTAGAACGGACATGGGGTAGGAAGCTAACATAGTTATAACAGACTTAAGGAGAACCTCCTTTCCACCTTGACTTAGAAAATTGTTTTTCCAAGAGGACAGTTTTAAGGCAACCTTATCTTTAAGATAAGAAAAAATTTCCCTCTTAGATCTACCAAGAAGTAGAGGCATGCCCAAATATTTTGTATGGGGTGCAAGAGAAATCCCAGGAAAGAGGTCTAAGACAGAGGCTTTAAGATTACCACTAATATTCTTGCTAAAGAATATGCCCGATTTACGGACATTTACCATTTGGCCCGAACGATCGATAAATTTCTAAAATGTCCCGAGATGTTTGGCTTGGGAAACACCGGCTTTGCAAAGCACCGGACTATCATCGGCAAAGAAAAGATGTGAGATTGAAGGGGAAGATCCGGCTAGTTTGATCCCTTGAATAAGACCGAGAAGATTCGGCGGCATGTAAAAGGTGACTCAAACCTTCAAAGACAAATAAGGAAAATATAAGGAGATAAAGGATCCCCTTGCACGATGCCCCTGGAAGGCTTAATAAAACCGATTCTACAACCATTAATGATAAAAGAGAAAGAAGTGGTGGTAATGCACTCCGGGATTCTAGCGATCAATCATGACAAAAACCAAGCTTTTCCATAATGAATTTGATGAAAGGCCATTCAATCCTATCAAAAGCTTTAGCCATGTCCAGTTTAAGAGCCATGAAACCATTACACTTTGAGCCATTATGCATCATATAGTTGAGGACTTCATGGGCAAGGATATAATTATCAGATATGTATCTTCCAGAAAGAAAAGCAGATTGGTTTGGGCTAATACAAAAGGGAAGGACTTTCTTAAACCTATTAGCCATGACTTTAGACAGAATCCTATAGGAAACATTACAGAGACTAATGGGCCTAAAGTGAGACACCTCAGAGGAGTAGGCTAACTTAGGAACCAAGGAAAGACAAGTATGATTCAACTCCTTAAGCAATTTCCCAGAAGAAAAGAAACTTTGAATCATTAACAAGAGGTCATGTTTTATAAGATTGTAGAAATGCTTATAAAAGAGAGGAGTCATACCATCGGGACTGGGCGAATGAGTTTTCATGCGAAGATCGCTTTCCGACTTCTCTTTCGGTGATAGGTTTCATAAGTTTCGATTCATGCTTTGGAGGTAACCCGCTTTGTCCATACTTGTCAAAAAAACTCCCAGCATTGTCAACATTACCTGAAGAAGCGAAAAGGGAAGAGTAATAAGCAGTGAACTCATTAGAGAAATCATCAATAGACTGACACCACAAATTAGAATTAGCCTTTTTAAGAGAATCAATATGGTTCTTCCTTCTTTTGCCCGAAACAAAGTGGCATGGAAAAACTTAGAGTTTTTATCCCCTTCCTTAAGCCAGTGACTCTAGCCTTTTGGGACCAATACAACTCTTCCCGATTATAAGCTTCTTTAAGCTCATTTTCAAGACTAAGAATGGCGAGAGGGTCGAGAGAAGGAGTTAATGGCCATATCAATCTTTGATTTTAGATCTTTTATTTTATTGGCCGAATTAGAAGTTTTGCTTCCCTTCCACTTTAGAATCCGCACCACGACGACCTTGATTTTCATCGAAATTTGTACATAAAGGAGCCGGCAAAATTAGAGTTCCATCCCGCCCAAACGACCTCGAAAAACCCCTCCATATGAAGCCATCTTTGATCAAAAATAAAGGATCTCCTCTTCTTGTTATAGAGAGGATTAGTGTCTCCCAAAATAAAACGGTGATCGATGCAAATGTGTAAATATGAGTACATAGAAATGCGGGGTAAAGATCATGCCAAAAGTTAGAGCAAAGAAACCTATCTAACCTTTCATAGGTGGAAATTTGACCCTTATAAACCCTCTTCCAGGTCCAAAAGTGGCCATGAAAGCCGGGATCAACCGGAGAGAATTATTGAAGACAAAATTTCTGAAGTCCTTAAAGGAGGCTTCAGATCTCTGGACACCACCGAGTTTTTCCTTGGAAGACAAAATATCATTAAAGTCACCTTGTTGCCACAAAAGACAAAGGCCACCTGCCAAACCATTTGGCTCAACAGTACAATAGTCAAAAAAGTGGAGCTTGGAACATAACTTTTTGATGAAGTGGGACTTGTTCTTTGTTTCACATAGAAAAACCAAGTCTGGGGAGTGGAGTCTGCAAACCTCCTCAAGCTGGGAAACTGCCAAGGACCCCCCCAAGCCTTGACAATTCCACACCAAAGTTCTCATTGTGGTGGTGGGAGCCACTCAGGGCTGGCTGCCTCCACCCTTTCTACAATGCAAAGTTTCTTCATGTCAGGTTCAATAGAAGAATCTGTTACAAAAGAGTTAACATTTGAAAGCTTCCTTTTGGAAAAACAGAGCCTAGTTGCACAATCTTGATCCATGGGGTATCTAATCGAAATCGGAGATAAGATAGAACCATCTCCCCCCTCAGTCCCACTATCCAGCGAGGTAAGGTTTAAAGTGTTATTGTTATCAATTAAAGACACTTCAGACGGGCTGCTGATCAGTGGAATACGGATACCATCATTGCTATTAGATAGAGTACTGCTTTGTACGGCATTGTTTCCTGCCAACATAGAATCTGTATCTTGTGTAGAACCACTAGGGACTTGGGCTTCAATTTCAATAACAGCCAAATCGTCATCATTGCTTAAGTTTCGATTAATTAATTTAGTAAGTTATTTATGCTTTTAAATTTCTTGATTTCTTAAGGAGATAGAAATATAATATTATCATAATATTAAGTGGTTACGTTACTAACCTATAAATTTAATCTGGACAAATTATATTAACTCTTTTATTTTTTTATATAAATTATCGCTTACTTTGCTCGAGGACGATCAAAATGCTAAATGGGGAGTATTTGATAAGTGGTAAAAATATGATAATATTTAGTATCATTTCATAACATTTTTCTATTATATCGTATGAATTTTATAATTATAATCAAATAATCGTATGAAATTATAATAAAATCAAATAAACACATAATACAGAAAATCAATATAAATTATAACTTTTATTATCAGTTTTACCCTTGGTTTTCTTGTTTTTGATCATTACAGGTGTTGAATGATGAAACCAAGTCACTAAAGCAGATAAATGGATCAAAATACAGAAGAATATATCAATTTGGCTAAAATCAGTGCAACTCGGCGCACGCCGGAAGCAATCATCACGAAAATCTGATTTTCTGACAATTGTGTCAGAGTTAGTTATTTCGGCGCACGCCGGAATCACTTCGGCGCGCGCCGGGAAAAATTAGACCTATAAATATGGGCCTAAATGCAATGATTTTGTTTGTACCGTATCGTTTTATATTATTCCGTATTGTATTAAATATTAGTAGTATAGGCCTTATGCCAAAAATAAATTAGTATTGTAGTGTTGTTGTATTATCGAAGAATTGTTGCGTTCGAAGCTGTATTGGATTGCTATCGGAATATACAGTTAGACTCGACAGTGTAATTGGTAATATTTCAATGTTGTTATGTTCTATATATATATTTTACTTTTTATAATTATGATAGGCTAATTTTATAACTAGCCGAGACATGTAATTGAAATATTTAATATTTTAGGGAAATGGATGATGACTATATAAAAATGACTAAAACTGAATCGTTTGAATCTTTTTCTATTGTGAAATGTTTGTTAAGTCATATTGATCTAATCAATATGATTATCCACATATCCGAACTAAGAACTGACCTGAGACGTAAGGGTATGGGATCTGGGTAGAAAAACCGGATATTAATTAGAGCCGAGGCTATAAAAGCGTGACATCGGAAATTCTATTTTCTATACCGGGGGTAGATTAATTATATTCGAGAGGTTATAATGTTAATATTGTTGTTTTAGTTGAAACTACACCGAGATGTAAAAATCGTTCTGTCTGACACCTCAGAGCCTTTTGAATAACATCGGCCGTTTGACAAACGGAGCAACCTCTTTTATCCAAGGTAGATTTGTACGCGGTACCTGTTCGGACTAAACTAATCAGGAATTAGCGTAGGGCAGTTGTGGAAACTAAAATAATGATTTAGCATAGTACAATTTCAGATACTCGTCTGAGGGGGAATTGTCAGCTGAGGAATATACCGGTTCACGAGTTCAATTTACACCTTAAAATAAAGGTAGATCGAGCACATCCATTAACCTAAAAGTAACAATAATTCAATGAAATGTCTTGGCTAGTGCTTTTTATATAATATTTTTTCATATATATATATATATATATATATATATATATATATATATATATATATATATATATATATATATATATATATATATATATATATATATATATATATATATATATATATATATATATATATATATATAGTTTTATTCATTATGATAGTACTTATTATTTATACTTATATTTATGTTATAATAATATTAATAATTATTCGTTTTAATTCGGTATCGTTCATGTTATGATAAAGCTGCGACTTAGTTTGAGATAATAATTACTTTTTGGTGTTTAACCACACTTTGAATTGCACATCTGATTCCATGAGGAGACGATACTCAACTCACCAGACTATAACTACAATTTGACCCGGTACACTGCCGGTTAGATCGTAGCTAGTCGAATTTTAGCACATCAACATATAAACAATTAATATGTCAAACTCTAGTTGCTTTATGTCATAGACATTGTCATTATTGTTCATTACTGTTTACTTTTGCTTTTGCCGCCCATATAGCTTTAATGTGGCCGCCCAAGCTAGTTAGTTTCTCTCCACACAATTGTATCTATTTATACTCTTTCTTCTTCAATGAATAAACGAAGTTGAAGTTTACTCTAGTGTTATCACTTTCTCAAACTCTCTTCATGGTATCAGAGCGATACTGAGTTTAATTCCACTGCAAAACTCAGTCTTTTTTTCTCTCTCAGATAATGTCTACTTTATCTGACGTTTCATCTCCATCTTCAGTAGACTTTCAACTGCCTTAGCAGACTGGGGTCACTGAATCTTCATCATATACAAATCATAGACTTGATGGCAGCAACTTCATGATGTGGTCAAGATCTATGAAAATGTACATCTCCGGACAAGGTAAGATGGGATACCTGTCTGGCTCTAAACCTGCCCCTGCTGAAGATGACCCCGGATTTGAAGCATGGGACACTGCTAATAATCAAGTCATGACCATTCTCACAAGATCAATGACAAAAGAGATTAATGAGAACTTTATGATGTATGATACTGCAAAGGAAATCTGGGACAATGCCAGAGATCTTTACTCCAAGAAAGACAATACATCAGAAGTGTATGAACTTGAAGCTCAGATTCAAAACTGCAGACAAGGAGATATGTCTGTGACTCAATATTTCAATCAACTATCTAAGGCATGACAACACCTAGATATGTTGGAAACTCACGCTTGGAATGATGTGAGAGATGCTGCTATTTACAAAGACATCATAGAGAAGAAGAGAGTTTTCAAGTTCCTCACTCGACTGAATCCTACTCTTGATGATGTTAGAGGGAGAATTCTTGCCACAAAACCTCTCCCAAATCTCAAATCCATGTTTGCTGAGGTCAAACATGAAGAAAGCAGGAGGAAAGTGATGCTGCTGAACTCCCCTGCTGACAACCCTTCTGAGAGTGATACCCTGCTGACTGTCAGGAAGCCTGCTGAGGCTAGTGAGACATCTAGGAAGCCTACTGATAGAACTGGAAAGTTGTTCTGTGAGCACTGCAAATGCACAAATCACACCAAGGACACTTGCTGGAAGCTACATGGCAAGCCTAACCCCTCCAAACCTACCAGGGAAAGTCAGGACATGCATGTCAATGAAGAGGAGAATGATAACAAGTTGAATGCTCAGTTTGCTGCATTCAAAGCTTTTCTCACTCAACAAAATGAAGGTAGTCCCTCTACTAACACAGATACTCAGGCCAGCGCAGGTAAATTCTACTAATCTATTAGTCATAAAACTTGGATTGTTGATTCTAGGGCCTCCTCTCATATGACTGGAAATAAAAACCTCATAACTCACTGAAGAGAGTTTGAGAATGTGATAAACACAAGAGTAAACTTCAACTTATCTTTTATTCATTGAACAAAGTGATGTATAAATAGATACAATTATAAGGTAAGTATCCTAGAGTATCCCAGTGATAGTGATAGGTCCTAAAAGTCAAAGCATGGGCTGGCTGTCTGTTTGAGTCCAGTAGGCTGACACTGTCCAGTAGTCTGACATGTCAGCCGAGATGCCTTTTTTTGAGTTGACTCTACCTAATATGACATATTAATTGCTTATACACTACAATTAATATGTCATGGTACAAGTAATGTGTACAACTAAAAAACATGTGTTAAATAATATACATTATATAAAACACGATATTCATATATACATTATATGAATATATATTTCTACACCCCCCCTCAAACTGGGCTGTATATGTTTATGCAGCCAAGTTTTCTACTCAGTCTGCTGAATATAAGAGGGGGAACTGCCTTGGTGAGAATGTCAGCATTCTGGTCTGCTGAGGGAACATATTGAAGCTGAATAATCTTGGCATCAATCTTTTCTTTCAGGAAGTGTCTGTCAATGTCCACACGTTTTTGTTTTGTCATGATGGACTGGATCCTCTGCCATACATAATGCTGAATTATTATCACAGTAGAGTGTAATAGGTTGCTGAGTAGGCTGCTGAAGTTCAGTAAGCAGTCTTTTGAGCCAAAGAGCTTCACAGATGCCCAAAACAAGTGCCCTAAGTTCAGCTTCAACAGAGCTTCTAGACATAGTAGGTTGTTTCTTGCTCCTCCAAGTAACAAGATTTCCCCATACATAGGAACAGTAGCCTGTGGTGGACCTTCTGTCTATGTGGCATCCAGCCCAATCAACATCAGTGTAGACTTTGATCGATCTCTCAGTAGACTTAGTGAAGTGTAAACCTTGGCCAGGAGTGGACTTTAAATACCTTAGTATTCTGTAGACAGCATCCCAATGTTGCTCAGTAGGGCAATGCATGAACTGACTGACCAGGCTGACACCATAGGCAATATCAGGTCTTGTATGAGAAAGGTAGATGAGTTTCCATACAAGCCTTTGATATTGTTCTTTTCTGACAGCAATGTCACCATGCAGCAGGGTATGACTAGGGTCTACTGGAGATACAGCAGGTTTGCATCCCAGCATGCCTGTTTCCTTCAGCAGGTCCAGGACATACTTCCTTTGAGAGACAGAAATACCTTTGTTGTTTCTTGCTATTTCCATGCCAAGAAAGTATTTAAGAAAACCCAAATCTTTAACCTGAAATACCTTTGCCAGCAGGGCTTTCAAGTGTTGGATCTCAGCAGGGTCATCCCCAGTAAGGATGATATCATCCACATATACAATCAGAATGGACCTCCTCTTGTTGGTTGTCTTGACAAACATGGTGTGATCAGAGTTGCATTGATGATATCCAGCAGCTTTAACCACAGTAGTGAGTTTCCCAAACCATGCCCTTGGTGATTGCTTCAGGCCATATAGAGATTTCCTCAGTTTTCACACTTTGCCTTGAGTATGAGGATTGACAAACCCAGGAGGTACAGTCATATAAACCTCCTCAGTAAGGTCCCCATTTAGAAAAGCATTTTTTATGTCCAATTGGTGAAGAGTCCAGTCAAGTTGGACAGCTAGAGAGAGCAGAACCCTGACAGTGTTGAGTTTTGCCGCTGGTGCAAAAGTTTCCTTATAGTCAATGCCATAAGTTTGAGTGAATCCCCTTGCTACCAATCTGGCTTTATACTTGTCAATTTTACCATCAACATTGTATTTGATAGTGAATAACCATCTGCAGCTAACTGTCTTCTTGCCTTTGGGAAGAGTTGTGAGGTCCCAAGTATGATTGTCCAGGAGTGCAGCCATCTCTGTTTTCACAGCAGCCTTCCACTTATCATTCTGAAGGGCCTCCTGAATATTTTTAGGAATAGAGTGAGAGTCCAGGTCCTGTGTAAACATGGCAAAGACAAGAGACAACTGATCATAAGATAAATAAGTATGAATAGAATGATCAGTAGTGCAAGATCTCTTTCCCTTCCTTAGAGCAATTGGCACATCATCAATGTCGGCGAGGGTCTTTGAGGCTCGGTGATTGTGCTTCGAGCGGGCCGCCGAGGCTCGGTAGACTCGGAGTCGGCGGTCTGGCGAGTATCGGCGAGCTCAAGGCCGACGCGGGTACCGAGGGTCAGAAGACTCAATGTCAGTAGGCTGCTGAGGATTAAGAGTCTGCGAGGATGAGTGTCGGTATACACGGGGTCGGCCGGTTGCGATGCTCAATAGGATGCCGATGGCTGGAAGTCTGCTGAGGATCTTGAGTGTGCTTTGAGAAGTCACGATGGTTGCGAGGGTAAATGGTTTGCTGAGGGAACGGATTTAGTTCAATCTCAATCAAGTTTCCATCGATGAATCGGCTCGGTGAGTTTGTTTGTAATAAGAAGTCCTTTCAAAGAATTTTACATCCATAGAATTGTAAAATTTCTTTTCAGTAGGGGAATAGCACTTGTAACCTTTCCTGTCCTTTGCATATCCTAGGAAAATGCACTTGTGAGCTTTGGGATCAAGTTTTCTTCTGTGTTGAGCATGAATATAGACAAACACAGTGCAACCAAAGATTTTTGGAGGTAATTGGGCAATCAGACGAGGGCAGGAGTGTGTGGTCAGTAGGGTTTGGATTGGAGTTTTGAAGTTTAACACTCTACTGGGAAGTCTGTTGATTAAGTATGTGGCCGTCAATATAGCTTCACCCCACATATATTTTGGAACATGTGAGGTGAACATGATTGATCTAGCCATTTCCAGCAGGTGCCTATTCTTTCTCTCAGCAACCCCATTTTGTTGAGGTGTCTCCACACAGCTGCTGATATGAACTATCCCATTATTCTTTACGAAATTACTGAGGTTAGACTCATAGTATTCAAGAGCATTATCAGTCTTCAAAATTTTGATCTTAGTGTCAAATTGAGTAGAGACCATGTTGTAAAACTCTTGAAAAATGGACCCAACTTCAGATTTATCCTTCATTAAAAATAACCAAGTGGTTCTGGTGTGGTCATCTATGAAGGTAACAAACCACCTCTTTCCTGTTATACTTTTCACTCTTGAGGGTCCCCATACATCACTGTGAATTAAGGTGAATGGTGAGGATGGTAAGTAAGGTAATTTTGTATACACAGATTTGGTGAGTTTGGCAAACTGACAGATGTCACATTGAAGATCTTTCATATTACAACCTTTGAACAATTCAGGATCTATAGACTTTAAATAACCAAAGCTGGGATGTCCTAGTCTATAATGCCATAACATGATATTGTCTAAGTTTTGAGTGCAGGCCGCTGAGGCAGATTCAGTCTTCAGGCTTTTGTCTTCAGCAGGTTGGACAATAAACAGTCCCGAGCAGGCTTTGGCTCTCTCCATTACTTCTTGTGAATAAGAATCTTGGAATATACACTGATTGTTTTTAAACTGACTGTCCAATTTAGGTCCTTTGTGAGTTTACTGACAGATATAAGATTACAATCTAACTTTGGAACAAATAGGACATCATTCAGATAGATCTTATCAGTAAGTTTACTAGTGCCAATACCTTGTGCGCATGAAACAGATCCATCAGCAGTCTTAACATTATGAGTCTGCTGACAAGGTTTTAAGTTATATAACAGGTTTTTATTTCCTGTCATATGAGACGAGGCCCCAGAATCAAATATCCAGGTGCCATTACTGAGTTGGGAATGAGATATACCTGTCTTGGTATAAGTGGCAATGCCTGTGGGAGAGTTACCAGCCTTCTGCCAATTGAGAAATTCTTTGAAGAGAGCAACCTGAGAATCCGTAATATCACCAGTGATTCCAGTCTGCTGAGAGAGTTTGGACTTAGACAAGTCTTCCACTTTGTTTTGTCCACAGTTATATGTTTTCATAGATCTTGACAACACAAGATTATTGTTGTAATCAAGTCTATGATTTGTATAAGAAGAGGATTCAGTAGCTCCAGTCTGCTGAGGCAGCTGTGAGTCTGTGTTGATATGAGTTGCAATGCCTGTAGGATAATTACCGTCTTCTGCTGATACCACAATTTCATTGCTGAGTAAAACGCTTCGGATGAAGACATTCTTGAAGAATTTTATGAGTTTTGTAGCGGATTTAAGAATCAGATAGGCTCTGATACCATGAAGAGAGTTTGAGAATGTGATAAACACAAGAGTAAACTTCAACTTATCTTTTATTCATTTAACAAAGTGATGTATAAATAGATACAATTGTAAGGTAAGTATCCTAGAGTATCCTAGTGATAGTGATAGGTCCTAAAAAGTCAAAGCATGGGGTCGGTCGTCTGTTTGAGTCCAAGTGGGCCGACATCGTCCCGATAGTCGACATGTCAGCCGAGATGCCTTTTTTTGAGTTGACTCTACCTAATATGACATATTAATTGCTTATACACTACAATTAATATGTCATGGTACAAGTAATGTGTACAACTAAAAAACATGTGTTAAATAATATACATTATATAAAACACGATATTCATATATACATTATATGAATATATATTTCTACACTCACCTTATGCCATGTCACCAAATTCACAATGTTAAGACTGCTGATGGATCTGTCTCTTGTGCAAAAGGTTTTGGAAATGTTAAACTCACTAATAAGATATGCCTAAAAGATGTCCTATTTGTTCCAAAATTAGACTGCAATCTCATATCTGTCAGTAGACTCGCAAAAGATTTGAATTGGACTGTTGTTTTTAATAAGAATCAGTGCACTTTCCAGGATCCTTCTTCACAGGAAGTGATTGGGAGGGCTAAACCCTGCTCAGAATTGTATGTGGTCAACCCTGCTGAAGACAGAGGACTGAATCTGCCTCAGCAGCATGCACTCAAACCCTAGACAACATCATGTTATGGCATTATAGACTAGGACATCCAAGTTTTGGTTATTTAAAGTCTTTAATTCCTGAATTATTCAAAGGATGTAATCTTAATGATCTTCAATGTGATATTTGTCAATTTGCCAAACTCACCAAATCTGTGTATACTAAATTACTTCACTTACCATCCACACCTTTCACTTTAATCCACAGTGATGTTTGGGGACCCTCAAGAGTGAAAAGTATAACAGGAAAGAGGTGGTTTGTCACTTTCATAGATGATCATACCAGAAACACTTGGTTATTTTTAATGAAAGACAAATCTGAAGTTGGAACCATCTTCCAAGAATTTTATCATATGGTTTCCACTCAATTTGATACTGAAGAGAGTTTGAGAAAGTAAATAATACTTGAGTAAACTTCAACTTAGTTTATTCATCATAAAAGAGTGAGTATAAATAGGTACAAGTAAGTGAGAAAGGTCATAGTAGAGTATAAGCTAGGAGAGAGCAATTAATTACTAGAGTCGGCTAGTATTAATTGCTAGAGTTGTCTATTACCTAATAAGACAAAATAGAGTTACTTTATGACTTTATGACATATTAATTGTTTATTCAATACAATTAATATGTCTTATAATTAATATGTCTCACAATTAATATGTTACACTAATGTAACGTAATATTTCCACACCCCCCCTCAAACTGGGTTGTATATGTTTATACAGCCAAGTTTGCTACTCAGTCTGCTGAACATAAGTGGCGGAATGGCCTTGGTGAGAATATCAGCATTCTGATCTGCTGAGGAAACATACTGGAGTTGAATAATCTTGGCATCAATCTTCTCCTTCAGGAAGTGTCTGTCAATGTCCACATGTTTGGTTTTATCATGATGGACTGGATCCTCTGCCATGTATAAGGCTGAATTATTGTCATAGCAGAGTTTGATAGGTTGCTGAATAGGCTGCTGAAGTTCAGTAAGGACTCTTTTTATCCATAGAGCTTCACAAATACCCAAAACTAATGCCCTGAGTTCAGCTTCAGCACTGCTTCTAGAGATAGTAGGTTGTTTCTTGCTCCTCCAGGTGACAAGATTTCCCCATACATAAGAACAGTAGCCTGTAGTGGACCTTCTATCTATGTGGCAGCCATCCCAATCAGCATCAGTGTAAACCTTGACAGATCTCTCAGCAGACTTGGTGAAATGCAGGCCTTGGCCAGGAGTGGATTTCAAGTACCTTAGTATCCTGTTCACAGCATCCCAATGGTGCTCAGTAGGGCAATGCATGAACTGGCTTACCAGACTGACTCCATATGCAATATCAGGTCTTGTATGTGATAGATAAATGAGTTTCCCTACAAGTCTCTGATATTGATCCTTCCTGACAGCAATGTCATCATGCAGCAGGGGTATTACTGGGGTCTACTGGGGATACAGCAGGTTTGCAGCCCAGCATACCAGTTTCCTTCAGCAGGTCCAACACATATTTCCTTTGAGAGATAGAGATACCCTGGTTGTTTCTTGCAATTTCCATACCAAGGAAGTATTTAAGATAGCCCAAATCCTTGACTTGAAACACCTTTGCCAGTAGGGTCTTCAAATTTTGGATCTCAGTAGAGTCATCACCAGTAAGGATGATATCATCCACATATACAATAAGAATGGACCTTCTCTGGTTGGTTGTCTTGATAAACATAGTGTGATTTGAGTTGCATTGATGATATCCAAGGCGGCTACGACCACAGTAGTGAGTTTCCCAAACCAGGCTCTTGGGGATTGCTTCAGGCCATATAGAGATTTCCTGAGTTTGCATACCTTGCCCTGAGTGTGAGGATTGACAAAACCAGGAGGTACATTCATGTAGACTTCCTCAGTGAGGTCACCATTGAGAAAAGCATTTTTGATATCCAATTGATGTAGAGGCCAGTCAAGTTGGACAGCTAGAGAAATCAGCACCCGACAGTGTTCAGTTTTGCCACTGGTGCAAACGTTTCTTTATAGTCAATGCCATAAGTTTGAGTGAAACCCCTTGCAACCAACCCGGCTTTGTACTTGTCAATTGTACCATCGCATTGTATTTGATAGTGAATAACCATCTGCGGTATTTGTCTTCTTGCCTTTTGGAAGAGTTGTGAGATCCCAAGTATGATTATCCAGGAGGGCAGTCATCTCTGTTTTAACAGCAGCCTTCCACTTATCATTTTGAAGAGCCTCATGAATATTTTTAGGAATAGAGTGAGAATCCAAGTCCTGTGTAAACATGGCAAAGACAGGAGACAACTGATCATAAGATAAATAAGTATGAATAGAGTGATTAGTGCAAGATCTCTTTCCCTTCCTGAGAGCAATAGGCATATCATCAATGTCAGCAGGCTGCTGAGAGTCCGTAGATTGCTGAGTGTCAGTAGGCTCGGGTCAGCAGGCTCTGGGTCAGTAGTCTCAGGTTCAGTAGGCTGCTGAGAGTCAGTAGGGTGCTGAGGTTCAGTCTGCTGAGAGTCAGTAGGTTGCTGAGGGTTAAGAGTTTGCTGAGGGAAAGGGTTTAGGTCAATTTCAATCAGGTTTCCATCAGTGACTGCCTCAGTGGACTTGCTGTAGTAGGGAGTCCTTTCAAAAAATTTGACATCCATAGAATTGTAAAATCTCTTTTCAGAAGGAGAGTAACACTTGTAGCCTTTCCTGTCCTTTGCATATCCTAGGAAAATGCACTTGTGAGCTTTGGGATCAAGTTTGCTTCTGTGTTGGGCATGGATATAGACAAACACAGTACAACCAAAGATTTTTGGAGGTAACTGGGAAATAAGATGGGGGCAGGAGTGTGTGGCCAGTAGGGTTTTGATAGGAGTTTTGAAGCCTAACACCCTGCTGGGAAGTCTGTTGATTAAGTATGTGGAAGTCAATATAGCTTCACCCCACATATATTTTGGGACATTTGTGGTAAACATGATAGACCTAGCCATTTCTAGCAGATGCCTGTTCTTTCTCTCAGCAACCCCATTTTGCTGAGGAGTCTCAACACAACTACTGATATGGACAATTCCCTTATTCATCAAGAAATTACTGAGATTAGACTCATAATATTCAAGAGCATTGTCAGTCTTCAAAATTTTGATCTTAGTGTCAAACTGAGTGGAGACCATGTTGTAAAACTCTTGAAAGATGGATCCAACTTCAGATTTATCCTTCATTAAAAATAACCAAGTGGTTCTGGTGTGGTCATCTATGAAGGTAACAAACCACCTCTTCCCTGTTATGCTTTTTACTCTTGAGGGTCCCCATACATCACTGTGAATTAAGGTGAATGGTGTGGATGGTAAGTGAGGTAATTTTGCATACACAGATTTGGTGAGTTTGGAAAATTGACAAATATCACATTGAAGATCATTCAAATTACAACCTTTAAACAATTCAGGATCTATAGACTTTAAATAACTAAAACTGGGATGTCCTAGTCTATAATGCCATAACATGATATTGTCAAGGTTTTGAGTGCGAGTGGCGAGGCGGATTCGGTCTTCGCCCTCGTCTTCGACGGGGTCGACCACATACGATCCCCGAGCACGGTTTAGCAGTCCCAATCACGCGCTTTGAGGAATGATCTGGAAAGTGCACAATCGATTCTCATTAAAAACAACGGTCCGAGTTCAAATCTTTAGTAAGTTTACCGACGATATGAGATTGCAATCTAATTTTGGAACAAATATGACATCCCGTAGGCATATCTTATTAGTAAGTTGCACCTTACCAAAACCTTTTGCACTAGAGATAGATCCATCAGCAGTCTTAACATTGTGAATTTGGGGACATGGCTTAAGTTGAGTAATGAGATTTTTATTACCAGTCATATGGGATGAGGCCCCAGAATCAACAATCCAGGTTTCTTTACTAATAGATGAGTAGAATTTACCTGTACTGGCATGAGAGGCTATGTCAGTAGAGTGACTACCTCCCTTTTGTTGAGTTAGGAAGGCTTTGAATGCAGCAAGTTGTGCATTCAACCTGTTGTCATCTTCTTCCTCACTTATGTGTCTGCCCTGACTTTCCTTGGCAGGTCTTGAGGTTTTGGAGGAGTTAGGCTTGCCATGTAGTTTCCAGCAAGTGTCCTTGGTGTGATTTGTGCGTTTGCGGTGGTCACGCGAAACGACTTTCCAATTTTATCGGCGAGGCTTCCCGTAAGCCTCGGTAACCTCGGCGGGGTTCCCGACGGTCGACGGGTGGCACTCTCGGTAGGGTTGTCGGCGGGGAGTTCGGCGGCATCACTTTCCTCCTGCTTTCCTCATGTTTGACCTCGGCAAACATGGATTTGAGATTTGGGAGAGGTTTAGTAGCCGAATTCTACCTCTAACATCATCAAGAGTAGGATTCGATCCGGTGAGGAACTTGAATACTCTCTTCTTTTCTATGATGTCTTTATACGGGGCGGCATCCTTGACATCATTCCGGGAGTGAGTTTCCAACATATCTAGGTGTTGCCATGCCTTAGATAGTTGGTTGAAATATTGAGTCACGTACATATCTCCTTGTCTCAGCTTTTGAATTTGAGCTTCAAGCTCATAGACCTCTGATGTATTGTCTTTCTTGGAGTAAAGATCCCTGGCATTATCCCAGATCTCCTTTGCAGTATCATACATCATAAAGTTCTCACTAATCTCTTTTGTCATTGATCTTGTGAGAATGGTCATGACTTGATTATTAGTAGTATCCCATGCTTCAAATCCTGGGTCATCTTCAGCAGGGGCAGGTTTAGAGCCAGACAGGTATCCCATCTTACCTTGTCCAGAGATGTACATTTTCATAGACCTTGACCACAGCAAGTAGTTGTTGCCATCAAGTCAATGATTAGTGTAAGATGAAGAGTCAGTGATCCCAGTCTGCTGAGGCAGCTGGGACTCAACTGAGGGTGAGGAAGCTTCAGATAATGAAGACATTCTTGATTCAGCAGGGTACTGAGAGTTTGCAGCGGATTCAGGAGTTTAACGCTCCGATACCATGAAGAGAGATTGAGAAAGTAAATAATACTTGAATAAACTTCAACTTAGTTTATTGATGAGAGACAAATTAATGATCATTATTACGACATTTTACCCCAATATTGATACCACTTTGAGCATTATTGTACCAATTTAAGTCAATAATTACTTAATTTTATCCAAATATATAAATAGTAATTATTATATAAATTATCGCATTTTACTAGGTTTTGTACCAGTTTAGTATAAATAAACATCCACAGTACAAATACTGTACTTTTTGACTTTTATTGTCAGATTTACTCGCGGTTCGTTTCTTTGTATTCAGGTAAGAAAGATAAGATTTACTGCGGAGACAGAACTAAAGACTGAATAACGAGACGAGAGTTTTGCCTGACTGAAGAAGGATTACTTGGAGCCCAAGGCCATCAAAATATTCCACGTAACGACATGTTTTGAGCCTAAAAAGATGTATTTTGATGGATGGAAGAATGTGCCATAAGCTAACGAGTTCAAACGGATCAATTGTCCTGGATGCTTCTACCGTAAAATATCTACGACAGACATTTGACCCAACTTAGAGGCTTTTTCTGGGGAAGAGTTCTTCATAAAAGTTGTAGATATTCAAATGAGCTTTCCAACGCATTTTGAATCACGTCAATTGGAGGTCTACAACTCAAGTTATGGCTATTTTATCGATAAGCGCCGCAATAGAAACGCCGGGAAAAGTGCAGATTTTTTCTCAACTTGATTTTAACCAACTTGATGGTGCATGTGAGGATTTATCATTACACCCACCATCTTCTTACCACTTGCTAGCATCTTCATCATCTTCCATCGCCATATTCATGTATATATATATATATACATATCAACATCCCCTATATATATCCCTCAACTCCATTCACAAACCTTGCCCCTCTCTTCTCATCTCCTTCCCATTTCTTCCATTTCCCCTCTTCTTCCATCTCCTTTCTTCTCTTTTTTATGTTTTGGGCCCATATATATATATATATATATATATATATATATATATATATATATATATATATATATATATATGCATATGTGTATAAATAAATAGAGTAGTATCGTTGTAATGCTTGGATTTATTATCGAGGATTGTTGTCTCGGAAGCCGTTGTTACTTTCACGAGGATTAGGCTCCAATTCAGCAGTTGTAATCGGTAATTTTCTAATGTTATTATGTTTATTATTTCTATCTATTTATATACATATATATTAGTAGTAGTAATATCTAGCCAAGATGTGAATCTGAATTAGTTAATCTTTTTGGTAAAATGGATGATCAACTCTGGTAATAATGATTAAAACCAGTTATAATGAATCTCTTTCTATTTGCACTTAATGAAAGTAAAAATTGAATTAGCCACTCGATTTTTACTAGAAACGTAATCTAATGAATTGACAACTCGCGATTAGAATACGAGATCGTAATAGAAAGACCGGAGGGTAAAATTGGCCGAGTGAAAACGTGACAACGGAATCCGATTTCCTACCCGGGGGCAGATTTATCTTGGGAGAGATAAATCTTATTAAAATTGTGCTCACGATATTATTACGTTAAAATCACTGTTTAATGAATCAATCTTAAAATTGGCCGAATGACAAAACGGGAGTGACCCATGCTTAAGATGACATTGGACGAGATGACTAGACGTATGACAATTTCATACGCTCGTGTGAGGAGTAGTTGTCTAGCTTAGGAGTACACCGGTTCATATATAATTGACCTCCTTGAATCAAGGAAAAGATCTCGTCTCATTTATTTCTACTAAAAAGAGATCGTAATTCGGTAACGTATTCTTGGCTAGATCTCAAAAATATCTATATATATACGTATATATATATATATATATATATATATATATATATATATATATATATATATATATATATATATATATATATATATATATATTATTTATTGTTTTACTAACATCTAACTAATCTAACGATCTAACCCGATAAAACCGATAAAGCTGCGACTTAGATCGAGTTAATAATAGCTTCTTGGTGTTTAACCACACTTTGAATTATGCCTTCATTTCCCTGAGGATACGACCTGACTCACCAGACTAGCACTACAATTTGACCCGGTACACTGCCGGTTAGGATCTGTATAGCCTAGGTAATGTCCGTCAGCTTTATGGCGCCGTTTCCAAGGTTAGGTTTAGGTCTGTCAGTATTTTGGCGCCGTTTCCGGGGAAACGACGCTAATTCATTGTGTCTATGGTTACTACTTGTATTAGCTCAAAATTCTCGAGGATAAGTCAACACTCTTCTTATCACATTTCTATTTTTATTTTCCGTTGGTATCTACCTTCTTTTAGTTACCAATTTTCTTCTTCTACAAATTTCGAGTTATTTTCTATTTTCGATAGTAGAAAGTAAACGCGGTTCGTTTATTTATTTTTGGTACCTACCTATCGGAGATACCAATTAAAAAAAATTAAAAAAAAAATACACTCGGTAAATACCGAGAGAAAAAAAAAATTACACTCGGTAAATACCGAGTGGAGTCGGTAATTACCGAGAAAAAAAAAGTGGTTTTTTTTATCGATTTCGTGTTATTTTCTATTCGATATTTTCTATTCCACAAGAATTGTCAAATCGAGTTACGAAAATGGTCGAAACCGTTGGTGAAACACCTGAACAAGGGATTGCTCATGCTCAAGGGCATGGCCAAAACCTTAATCGAATTTACCTCAACCTAATAACCGAATCGAATAATAGAAATAATCGAAATCGGAATAAGCATACTCGTCGAAACCAAATAACCCGAGACCTATATGTGATCGGACCGTAAGAAGGTACCAGATTAATAATCCAATTCTTTTACCCAATAGAGGAGCAAATAATTTCGAAATAAAATCTCATCTTTTTTGTTTAATTGACACAAGAGCCCAATTTCTAGGAGAAGATGATGAGGATCCACATCATCATCTCTATCTTTTCGAAGAATTGTGTAATACAGCCAAAAGTCATGGTGCTCATCGGGAATTAACGAGGATGTCTATGTTTCCTTTTTCCTTAAAAGGAAGAGCACGAGATTGGTTTCTGTCACTTCCACATCATTCATTGACTAGTTGGGAGGATATTCAAACCGAGTTCTTAAAGCAGTATTTTACTCCTGGTAAAAAATTGGAATTAATAGTCGAGATTGCTAATTTTAGACAAGGATATGAAGAAACGTTTGGAAATACTTGGGAAAGATTTAAGAAACTATTAAGAGCTTGTCCCGATCATGGTTATTCCTTAGATATGCAAATTCAACTTTTCTGTCGTAAATTAAGAAAAGACTCACGTGCAGATGTTGATCATGCATGTGATGGTTCGTTAATGATGAGTGAAGCTCAAATAGTTTACGATGCTATAGAAAAGATTTCCAAAAACAATCGAATGTGGGAAACCGGTTCTAGCACCAGAAAAGTAGCATTTGCAGGAGAAAGTACATCGAATACAGAAGTCCTAGCACACTTGGAGAATTTGAGTAGGAAAATTGACGGCTTATTAGCCAGTAAAACGATAAACTCAGAAAATATCATATCGAATGAATACTCAAATCATGATAATGTGTCATTAGGGATGGAAGACCCAAAAGGATATTCAAGGGAAAAGGTGAGTTTTTTGCAACAGCATAGGAATTTGAACGATGCATATTCAAACTCTTTTAATGTTATTAGAAGAGATCACCCTACTTTTCGTTGGTCTGAAAACCCTAGTAAGCAAGGACAACCACCGTATCCAGTTCAATATAAGAATCCATATACTAATAAGGTTTATCAAGGAGATACCTCGAATCGGAACCTACAATCATTACCTAGACCATATCCACAACATACCACTCAAAGCATACCGGTCACCCAAAGTTCAACTCAACTTTGAAGGAGTTGATAAATGGGAGAAATTAATCGAAAATCGATGGGTATGATGTCAACTCAAGCTCAAAATATGGAAACCATGATGACTTCTATAGGTACGATCACTAAGGATATGAGTACGTTGAAAACATCTATAAGTGGACATGATACCGAATGAGAATTGTAGAAGCTTCATTACGGAATTTGGAATATCATTTGAGTAGAGAAGAGGAACGTAAAAACGATAAACCTCCAGGAGAGCGCCAAGTAATACCGAAAGAAACCCGAAAGAGGTAACTCGCATTATTATTACTAGAAGTGGGAGGACTGTGGAAGTAATGGATTAGAAAACATCGAATTAATGAAGTAGAGAATGATTTAGATGGTACATATGAGAAAAACATGGAATCTAAAGAGGAAGAGGACATTATTGAAGATTTCCTAAGACAGAACAGATATATTGAACCTGGAAGTAAGGATGAGGAATGGGTCAAGGTTCCTAGAATATTGAAAAATCCAAGATTGAGTAGGACCTTGACCAATGAGCAGGTTAGAAAAGAATCAAGTTTGGAAAGGCCAATTCAAACCGAACCTTATCCGGCTCAACCCAAATTCACCTCGATTCAATCTGATAGGGTAGCACCATATCCAGTGCATATTTTGAAGAAAAAGGTACAGAATGATAACACACAATGTCCTCAAAAGGCACAATCATTCCAGGAAGCTTTACCATCTTCGTTTAACGACAAGGGTAAGGGAGGTATACATTCTAACCCTACTTTAATTGATCTTGAATTACTCCCCTATTCCCCGAAAGAGGAAATGAAAGAGATGAAGTTGGATAAGAAGTATGCACATTTTCTTGACACTTTTCGTCACTTAACAATTAATAGCCCTTTCATCGATGTTTGTAAGGGAGAGCTTAGTTTGGGAATTAATGATGAGCACGTTGTCTTCAACATTTACAATTCATTGAAATATCCATACACTACACTAGAATCTTGTTCTTGTGTGGACCCTTTGTGTCATTTTGCTGTGGATCGTACTAACACACAGGTAATTGAAGAAGATGACTTCAGCAATAATGTAAAAGCTCACAAACCGAAGGCTCGAAAATCAAAGGAAAAGGTCAAGAATCGCTTGGATTGGTGGAAATTGTCTGCTCTATGTTGGAGACCGGTATTAAAGACGGATGCGGTGCGTGAGGATGACCCACCACCTGTGCATTAAAAATTGAAGCAAGGAAAAGTCTAGCTATAGACTATAAATATAGTGAAATCACGGGTACTATCCTTCCTATTTACTCATTAAGCATTTATTTCTAGTTGATTCGTGTGCTTAATTGTTACATGCTTTGGTGAGTAATTGTTAGAAGTATCCCATTTAGTTTAGTATATTATATTAGTTGCTTAAGTTTGTCGAGCAAACGACGTTAACCAAAAGCGCTACCGGGAGGCAGCCCGCAAAAATGTTAAATATAATAATTACTCATACTTTGGATGATACTTTGCGAATACTTCGGATTGATTTTCATTTTGTTTTACCAAGTCTCAGGATGAATGTTTGAATGTCATTAAAAAAGGGAATGATTAGGTGGTTATCCGAAAATCCCGATGGAGAAAAAAGAGAAAAATTCAAATGCGTCATTTCTTGGACTTAGGATGTTCGAACGATTTGAAATAACCCTTGAGGATCTGGGTATAAAAGACCCAGAGTTAATACTTTGCCATACGTTACATTTCATGATCTAGTCTGTTTTAAATTTCAAATAACGTGTGACATGTTTTAGTTCAAATACTATGGAATTGAGGAGGTCATAACTTTAACCCACCCACCCACCCTTTAATATCATCCGAGTATTTGTTTTGACTTGTTTTAGTGCACCATTGCTTTCCCAACAACTTATTTACACTCACTTTACATTGAGGACAATGTAAGTTCGTAAGTGGGGAGTGGAGTCGTTGGTCTAAGAATGGAATTAATGTTTATTTTGTATCAATAAATCCCTTAGTTTTCGATTTTTTTTTCGAGCATTATTTAGTTGATTAAAATAAATTGTGTAAGGTATATATTTCATGGATTTGAAGATGTAATGATCAATTTGGATGTGTATAACCAACGTGAACCGTAAGTGCATTGTAATTCCAAATATATTTGTGTAACATGAATTCCTTCACGTAAAGCCTTTGATATTGAAGCGGAAAATTTTAAAACGTATCCATTCGGTATCCTAGTGGTTATTCTATAGATAATTGCGGTAACTTAGTACCTAACTTTTGAATGTGTCTTGTGAATATCGAAGGTTTGAATGTGATAGGAAGGATATAAGTTAAAGAAGAATACCAAATTAAGATGAACTATCTATATGTCGGTTGTAGCTACCAATGATTTGAGTGCAGTAGGGCGTTATCACGAAACGTCCTATATCACTATGAGGTTTAAAAGCTCCCGACTGCCTGATGATAGTAGTCCAGCTAGGGTGTTATCACGAAACGTCCTATTGCTGGGAATGAAGGCATATGCTACAAATGAAAAAAAAAATGGAAATATGGTTGAAAACTTAGTTATCTTCTGACTATCCCCGGTATAAACTGAATGATATGCTTTAGGGATTATCCTAATAAGTACACGGAAGGACTTTGTGTGGAAACGTTATCGCCTATACCTAGGAAAGTCATTAGGAATTTGTCTCGAATGGATATTTGTGCGTTTGCTTGAATTATTCAAGAGAGGAGTGGAAATTGAAAAGGCTTGTCACACACACACTCGTTATACATTTATATTGAGGTTAACGCCTGGATGTAATTCTAATGGTTGCGACATACGGTTGTCCCTTATATCTTATATCTTCATGAATTTATCTCTCATTCATTTTGTTTTATCGCTTGTTTTGCTCGAGGACGACCAAAAGCTAAGTGGGGAGTTGTGATGAGAGACAAATTAATGATCATTATTACGACATTTTACCCCAATATTGATACCACTTTGAGCATTATTGTACCAATTTAAGTCAATAATTACTTAATTTTATCCAAATATATAAATAGTAATTATTATATAAATTATCGTATTTTACTAGGTTTTGTACCAGTTTAGTATAAATAAACATCCACAGTACAAATACTGTAATTTTTGACTTTTATTGTCATATTTACTCGCGGTTCGTTTCTTTATATTCAGGTAAGAAAGATAAGATTTACTGCGGAGACAGAACTAAAGACTGGATAACGAGACGAGAGTTTTGCCTGACTGAAGAAGGATTACTTGGAGCCCAAGGCCATCAAAATATTCCACGTAACGACATGTTTTGAGCCTAAAAAGATGTATTTTGATGGATGGAAGAATGTGCCATAAGCTAACGAGTTCAAACGGATCAATTGTCCTGGATGCTTCTACCGTAAAATATCTACGACAGACATTTGACCCAACTTAGAGGCTTTTTCTGGGGAAGAGTTCTTCATAAAAGTTGTAGATATTCAAATGAGCTTTCCAACTCATTTTGAATCACGTCAATTGGAGGTCTACAACTCAAGTTATGGCTATTTTATCGATAAGCGCCGCAATAGAAACGCCGGGAAAAGTGCAGATTTTTTCTCAACTTGATTTTAACCAACTTGATGGTGCATGTGAGGATTTATCATTACACCCACCATCTTCATCATCTTCCATCGCCATATTCATATATATATATATATATATATATATATATATATATATATATATATATATATATATATATATATATATCAACCTCCCCTATATATATCCCTCAACTCCATTCACAAACCTTGCCCCTCTCTTCTCATCTCCTTCCCATTTCTTCCATTTCCCCTCTTCTTCCATCTCCTTTCTTCTCTTTTTTATGTTTTGGGCCCATATATATATATATATATATATATATATATATATATATATATATATATATATATATATATATATATATATATATATATATATGCATATGTGTATAAATAAATAGAGTAGTATCGTTGTAATGCTTGGATTTATTATCGAGGATTGTTGTCTCGGAAGCCGTTGTTACTTTCACGAGGATTAGGCTCCAATTCGGCTTGTAATCGGTAATTTTCTAATGTTATTATGTTTATTATTTCTATCTATTTATATACATATATATATTAGTAGTAGTAATATCTAGCCAAGATGTGAATCTGAATTAGTTAATCTTTTTGGTAAAATGGATGATCAACTCTGGTAATAATGATTAAAACCAGTTATAACGAATCTCTTTCTATTTGCACTTAATGAAATTAAAAATTGAATTAGCCACTCGATTTTACCTAGAAACGTAATCTAATGAATTGACAACTCGCGATTAGAATACGAGATCGTAATAGAAAGACCGGAGGGTAAAATTGGCCGAGTGAAAACGTGACAACGGAATCCGATTTCCTACCCGGGGGCAGATTTATCTTGGGAGAGATAAATCTTATTAAAATTGTGCTCACGATATTATTACGTTAAAATCACCTATTTAATGAATCAATCTTAAAATTGGCCGAATGACAAAACGGGAGTGACCCATGCTTAAGATGACATTGGACAGATGACTAGACGTATGACAATTTCATACGCTCGTGTGAGGAGGAGTTGTCTAGCTTAGGAGTACACCGGTTCATATATAATTGACCTCCTTGAATCAAGGAAAAGATCTGTCTCATTTATTTCTACTAAAAAGAGATCTTAATTCAGTAACGTATTCTTGGCTAGATCTCAAAAATATCTATATATATACGTACTTATATATATATATATATATATATATATATATATATATATATATATATATATATATATATATATATATATATATATATATATATATATTTATTCTTGTTTTACTAACATCTAACTAATCTAACGATCTAACCCGATAAAACTGATAAAACTGCGACTTAGATCGAGTTAATAATAGTTTCTTGGTGTTTAACCACACTTTGAATTATGCCTTCATTTCCCTGAGGATACGACCTGGCTCACCAGACTAGCACTACAATTTGACCCGGTACACTGCCGGTTAGGATCTGTATAGCCTAGGTAATGTCCGTCAGCTTTCTGGTGCCGTTTCCAAGGTTAGGTTTAGGTCTGTCATTTATTCATCATAAAAGAGTGAGTATAAATAGGTACAAGTAAGTGAGAAAGGTCCTAGTAGAGTATAAGCTAGGAGAGAGCAATTAATTACTAGAGTCGGCTAGTATTAATTGCTAGAGTTGTCTATTACCTAATAAGATAAAATAGAGTTACTTTATGACTTTATGACATATTAATTGTTTATTCAATACAATTAATATGTCTTATAATTAATATGTCTCACAATTAATATGTTACACTAATGTAACGTAATATTTCCACAGATACTAAGATCAAGATCTTAAAGACTGATAATGCCCTTGAATACTATGAGTCTAACCTCAGTAACTTCTTGATAGAAAAGGGAATTATACATATCAGTAGTTATGTGGAAACACCTCAACAAAATGGGGTTGCTGAGAGAAAGAACAAGCACCTGCTGGAAATGGCTAGATCAATCATGTTCACTACACATGTTCCAAAATATATGTGGGGTGAAGCTATATTGACTGCCACATACTTAATCAACAGACTTCCCAACAGAGTATTAGGTTACCAAACTCATATCCAAACCCTGCTGACCACACACTCCTGCCCTCATCTGATTGCCTAATTGCCTCTAAAATTTTTTGGTTGTATTGTGTTTGTTTATATCCATGCTCAACACAGAAGCAAACTTGATCCCAAAGCTCACAAGTGCATTTTCCTAGGGTATGCCAAGGACAGGAAAGGTTACAAGTGCTATTCACCTACTGAAAAGAGATTCTACATTTCTATGGATGTAAAATTCTTTGAGAAGACTCCCTACTACAGCAAGTCTACTGAGGTAGCCACTGATGGAAATCTGATTGAAATTGACCTAAATCCGTTCCCTCAGCAAACTTTTAACCCTCAGTAACCTACTGATGCTCAGCGGACTGAACCTCGGCGGATCGAACCTAAGCGAAATTTCGAACCTCAACGGAATGAACCTCGGCGGCCTACTCGGCGGGACGAACCTCGGCGGTCCACGACCCGGATCTGCTCGAACCTCGGCACCTCTGCCGACACTCGGCACCTGCTGATATTGACGACATGCCAATTGCTATCAGGAAGGGAAAGAGATCATGCACTATTGATCATTCTATTCATAATTATCTATCTTATGATCAGCTATCACCTGTTTTTTCCATGTTTACACAGGACTTGGACTCTCACTCTATTCCTAAAAATATTCAGGAGGCTCTTCAACATGATAAGTGGAAGGCTGCCGCTAAAACAGAGATGACTGCCCTCCTAGATAATCATACTTGGGATCTCACAACTCTCCCACATGGCAAGAAGACAGTCAGATGTAGATGGTTATTTACTATCAAATACAATGCTGATGGTACAATTGACAAGTATAAGACCAGATTGGTTGCCAGGGGTTTCACTCAAACTTATGGCATTGATTACAAAGAAACTTTTGCACCAGTAGCAAAACTGAACACTGTCAGAGTACTGATATCTCTTGCTGTCCAACTTGACTGGCCTCTCCACCAATTGGATATAAAAAATGCTTTCCTTAATGGTGACATCACTGAGGAAGTCTACATGAATGTACCTCCTGGTTTTACCAATCCTCACACTCAAGGCAAAGTTTGCAAATTGAGGAAATCTCTATATGGCCTGAAGCAATCCCCAAGAGCCTGGTTTGGGAAACTCACTATCATGGTTAAAGCTGCTGGATATCACCAATGCAACTCAGATCACACCATGTTTATCAAGACAACTAACCAGAAAAGATCTATTCTTATTGTATATGTGGATGATATCATCCTTACTGGTGATGACTCTACCGAGATCCAAAATCTGAAGACTCTACTGGCAAAGGTCTTTCAGGTTAAAGATTTGGGATATCTCAAATGCTTTCTTGGTATGGAAATATCTAGAAACAGCCAAGGTATTTCAGTCTCACAAAGAAAATATGTGTTGGACCTGCTGAAGGAAACTGGTATGCTGGGGTGCAAACTTGTTGTATCTCCAGTAGACCCAGTAATACCCTACTGAATGGTGAGATTGCAGTAAGAAAAGAGCAATATCAAAGACTTGTAGGGAAGCTCATTTACCTTTCTCATACAAGACCTGATATTGCATATGAAGTCAGTCTGGTCAGTCAGTTCATGCATTGCCCTACTGAGCAACATTGGGATGTTGTGAATAGGATACTGAGATATTTGAAGTCCACTCCTGGCCAAGGCTTACATTTCACCAAGTCTGCTGAGAGATCCATCAAGGTCTACACTGATGCTGATTGGGCTGGCTGTCACATAGACAGAAGGTCTACTACAGGCTATTGTTCTTATGTATGGGGAAATCTTGTCACTCGGAGGAGCAAGAAACAGCCTATTGTCTCTAGAAGCAGTGCTGAAGTTGAACTCAGGGCACTTGTTTTGGTCATTTGTGAAGCTCTTTGGCTCAAAAGAGTACTTACTGAACTTCAACAGCCTATTCAGCAACCTATCACACTCTGGTGTGACAATAATTCAGCCTTATGCATGGCCAGAGGATCCAGTCCATCATGATAAAACCAAACATGTGGACATTGACAGACACTTCCTGAAGGAGAAGATTGATGCCAAGATTATTCAACTCCAGTATGTTCCCTCAGCAGACCAGAATGTTGATATTCTCACCAAGGCTATTCCACCTCTTATGTTCAGCAGACTAAGTAACAAACTTGGCTGCATAAACATATACAACCCAGTTTGAGGGGGGTGTGGAAATATTACATATCAAATATTATGTAATATTATCTTATGTCGTGTATAAATTATGTGTACACTTTATTTGTAAAAGGACATATTAATTGTGGTACATATAAATAATTAATATGTCAAACTCTAGTTGCTTTATGTCATAGACATAGTCATTATTCTTGTTATTCGTTTACTTTTTTTGCTTTTGCCGCCCATATAGCTTTAATGTGGCCGCCCAAGCTAGTTAGTTTCTCTCCACACAATTGTATCTATTTATACTCTTTCTTCTTCAATGAATAAACGAAGTTGAAGTTTACTCTAGTGTTATCACTTTCTCAAACTCTCTTCAGAACTGGAGTACCAAACTCCATTCACTGGGTTATGGCTTTTAAACCAACCTCTATGATCAGGATCATATACAGCCCACAAAGGACTATATGTCATCAATCTACCCTATAAACCGTAAGATCCTGCAATGGGTAATGGACAAACCATACTCCCACTGCGTTCGGGGTGGATTGATATTCTGATCTAGTTCAGTAGTATTTATTAGTGTTATCACCAACAGCCGATGTTGGACGTGGTCTGAACAAGTCATTCAGTAACATCCTTGAGTAACAGTACTCCAAGGTTCAAGGTTGTTATTTATAAACTCTATCGGAAGAGGTGTGACAGTATGAATGTCACTATCTGATCTTAAGAACCTTATAACCAACCTTTACTCACCGTATTAAGATATTTCATGAACAGTTAACGCAAAATTTCCAGTCCTACCTTCAAGCAATATATGCTAAATGCCTATATTTACGGAAGTGGGGTGAACCGAATTCACTCACTCTCCACAAATTCCAAGGCATCTTCTAGGTAGACTTCTCGGTTTTACATGATAATGTAAACTGTTATTTTGCAACCAATATCGTAAATGAGTTAAGAAGTGTATTCTAGCACATCAGTAACTATATAATGCAATTTTATGGTGTATCCCTTAGTGAAAACATTCCACTGGGAGGCAGGTTGAGCATCAGTCCCAAGACTATGCGACAACCTATTTCTGAGTATGGAATACTCTATCTCTGGAGAAATCAGAGATTCCTCCAAATATTTTGGATAAACTTACTGGTTTTTCGAGTAGTTGTCAGACAAGATGTCACCACTCTGAAGATCACACTAGCTTGTATCTTTCAAAGGACCCCGAAGGTCATTATGGACAAGCTATGTAACTTCTTTAAATCTATTACCCTTTCCCGGTTGAAAGGAAACTTAGGCATTTTTCCTTTGAGACAGGGTTCCTTCGAATGGGAGATAGGAATCACCCTAAGCCAGTTTTCAGATCTTGTCTTTTAGGAACTATGCACTAATTAATAGAGTATGAAGAAGTGTTTATCTAAATACGGAAACCATTTGCGTTTAAATAGTTTAAGATGTGTAACATATACATATTCAACATTTCTTAGTGGTTATGACTTTATCAAACAAAAGTCCGAGTCTTGGGTTCGTGCTACGAATGTTATATTTATCATCAATAAGACAAACAGATTATCTTATTGAAAATGAATACGTTCGTTCCAACGAATCCGAAAACAGAAAAAAAAAATTCTGTGATAGTAGAGGATTGAATCCGAGATTCATTCCTTACATCACTCCCACTATTCTAGCTGAAATAACTGCCCGTTGTTTACTTTTATTTATCGTTGAATGCAAAGCTACCTAGTTCTTCCAAAAAACTTAGCTTTCGAGGAAGTTGTTAATGATGCATTGGTTACTGATCCGAATATCCTCTAATTTTCAATTTATTAATATTCGGTTTAGCCTAAAAAACTACTTAGTTTAGATGACTAACACGTATAGACATTCTTTCCCATTTGACGACGTCGGAATCGTCACGGTGTTGATCAAGTGATCAAATGGGAGGATATCTGGCTATTTGTGATGATATTGAGTATATTTGTGGGTGGCGCCGCCGTGTCGGAGATGATTCCGGAGGTGGCACTGGTTATTGGTTCTTGGAGAATATGGAGCCTAGAGATATTAATGATGGTAATAAATGCTCAAGCTTCAATGTATTAAATGTGTTCCAAGAATGTGAGATAGTAATAAATGCGTACAAGGGGGGTATTTATAGGGAGATGGGTCTGCCCCGAGGCCTACACGTGTCAGGGACGTCGTTACCCGGCAAGTGGCATTCGACGTCGCCATTCTACGCTATCTAGCCATTTGTTCCCTAAGTAAGGTCGCAGGCTGCTGCGAGATGGCCCTCGTGTGTTGGCATCGCCCGTGGGGTCCTCAGGAGGCTGAAGCCGCCGCAGGGTTGGGTGTTGACAGGTGGTTTGACTGGCTCTCTGACGAGTTGACCGTAGATTATGGGACCGCATCAGGTTCCGTATCATCACCATTCTTGACTTTCCTTAAATGAGAACAATCTTGAACTAGCAGTTCGTTTGAGTAGACGCTACTCTTAAAATGTGGGATGTCTAATGATAGTGTTACTGGCTTGGACTCTTTGATTTTTCTAATCGACAAATCATAAGGCTAAAGCTCCCACTAGTTTATCGGTTCCAAATACCGTCTAACTAGCAACACTTTGTTTTATGGTTTGAGAAATCATAATAATAAAACTCCCACCAGTTTATCGGTTCCAAATACCGTCTAACTAGCAACACTTTGTTTTATGATTTTTCAGAGATTAGAAAATCACCAGAACTAAGCTTACACTAGTTTATCAGTTCCAAATACTGTCTAACTAGCAATGGTTTATTCATGTTTTTCCAATGAATGGAAAAACTCTTGTGCAATCTCTTACACATTTCTAATGATTCAGAAAAACAACAAATCATAATAATAAAGCTCCCGCTGGTTTATCGGTTCCAAATACCGTCTAACCAGCAACGCCTTTATTTATGATTTTCCAATTAGAAACATCTTGTGTAATTACACATTTTAAAATTCACTAAATGAATTTTATAGTCCTAAATCATCTTTCGTAAACTAAGTATGGTCGTCTCTCGTTTAACACGAGTGACATCCGTGACATACCTATACTATGTCACTTAAGTTTTTAAAGGCTCAAGAGAAGAAATCTCTTCCGAAAATTAACTGCATTTATTGATAATTGCAACGTACTTGTTACTTCCCACATTTTTAATGAAGTCCTATTACTAACAATTTAGTAGCCTAGAGATAAAAGTTGTAAATAAAACTTGACAGAAAAATAAATTCAAAAATAAAATTTCACTACTAGCTTTATTTTAGGAATTATAAACTTTAAAAGTCTATCCTACCATTCCAATGATTTAACCTCGCATCATACTGCCGCCACAAGGTCGGTATAAGTATAATGACGGTTAAACTGAGACAATCTCTCTTGATGATTAAACTATGAGAATCATACATCTCACGGGAGTCGGACATCACATACTTTAATCGTCGATTACCTTCCTTTTCTAGCCAAGATATTTCCTAAAATATCATGTATGAGTGTGACCTACTATATCAGATCTCAAAGTACGCCCCGAGTGTGCCGCCGCAGGGTCAGTCAGTGACTCAACGAGTACCCAAAATCCTATCCTTTCAGAGACCAAGCCTTGAATTTTGATAGGGGTGAACACCATCCGCAGGGGGACGAAATCAAAGCGCCTCGAGGCGTCACCCTTCTCTCATGTGCTTGCATCTATAGTAGAGGCCGTGGGGTCGGCTGTCGCCTTCCCTGCTCCCACTCAATATTTTGAAAAAGTGGTGGGTTTACTGAATGTGTTTTTGGGACTTGATGTTAACATAAGAGACAATAAATCATGGATCCGAATTTAAGTTCGTTGGAACATATGTGATAGTCGGTCGAATCGGGTCAAGGGAGCCCCGTTGAGACAAAAGGAATCACCCTTTTGCTCGCGAGATAGCTAAGCCTTGCCGGACCCCCGTGCATACATCACACTTGGAGGGTTAAGTCGGTCGAGCGTTTGCTCAGTTGACCACCCATCCGGAAACAAACCGTTTTTCCATGATTTTCTGATCTCTTACCATCAAACTTTCACGTAGCGACTACGGAACAAAAACGTAATCTCGTTGAGTTTAAGGTGGGTTCACCGAGAATCCATCACCGAAAGCTCGCTAAATCCTAAGGTGGGTTCACCGAGAATCCATCACCGAAGAACTTATAATGATTGACAAAACCCGGGTCCTCGGTTATTATAATTAGTTACTTATTAATTAACTACCACATATTAATACAATAAGCATTCAACTAATTATTCGAGTTATACATGCCTAATTTAATTATCCAGAATTAAATTTCTACATGTATGCTGATGATGTCGAATAACACTTAGGGATCCAAATAACCTCTAAGACGATCCAAACAAGAACAGAGATAATGGGGATGGTGATTTTGTGTGATTAAGACTGAGCCTGAGAGTTAGCTTCTCTCAAGTTGCCTACGTATCCAATAGCTAAATTGGAATCAAGTCATTCGTAGTTCCTTAGGGTTGTTTATATAGGGAGGCGTCTCACCCCTTTTCTTGTTAAACAAGTCGTATAATCCTTAAACCCTAAGGATCATCACGTGTTTATCTCTCACAAAAGATAATTATGATTATATTCGAATTATGGGATTTCCTTACGGTAATCCAGGGATTCTCCTCTAATATAGGCACATGTGTTATTTATCACTTAAGGAAAGAGCCAGTCGGCCTTCGACGGGCTCCTCAGGGCCAACTCGACCTGAGCTGCGTATCCTACCTCCAGACTAGACCGAGCTGCACTGCAGTGCGGTAGTCGGGAAGGTCATGCAGAGACTTCCCTCCTGGGGTAAGGTTTTACTGGTGTGGGCTCCTGGCCATAAATGCTTCCTTCTTATCTTTCTCTCTCAATCTTGGGGTGTTATAAGAGTGACACGTAGTCAGGTCTATTTCCACCATCGTCATAAGCCCCCGGTGCGGCCGGACGCCTAGGAGGCCGGCGGACACGAGATCGCTCGGACGTCTCAAAGTAATATGCTTACCATGACACGTGTCCTTGCTACCGTTCAGACGGCCGTATTAAGTGCGTGAAACGAAGCGTCGTGACACAATAATGGGGCGGTTATTCCAAGACTTCTTTTTGGGGTTTTATAACTCCTAGTCTCATCAATCCTTTCAGACGTTACTCTTTAAATCAAGTGTGAAGTCGGGACGGTTGCCATTCTATTCTTCCATTCCCTCAATTTCTCAAGTAAGTTTTCTTTCTTCTCTTGTTTCTCTAAGTCTTTTCCGTTGTTAATGAACGAACCTATAATTCTTACTGATAGTTCCATCGAGGCGTTGTTTGAATCGGAGCCGGAATTAGAAGGAGAAATTACCACTACCGGGGTCGATGCGAGAGACCCGTTCTTTCTTTTTTCAATCCTCCCCCTTCTTCCTCATCTTCTAGGTTTGTCCTTTCCCTTAAAGCTTTTATGGCTGCGAAATCACGGGCGGCTGCCATGGCATCGATACCAAAATAACTCCCACGAGACTTGACCCGCATCCGTAAACAATACAACCTAACAAATCCACTTTTCAAACCCATTATCCCGGCTCCCGGTGTTTACGCTTATCAAGCTCCGGCGGGGTACGCGCCGTGTACGGGGAGCGACTTTTATGTGGTTTACGGTTCCCTATCTGTCCGGCCATTTTGTACGTCCGGAGCATTACAACCTAGGGTTGGCCCGGATCGTGCCCAACGGTATAAGGGCAATAGTGGGTTTTGCCATTTGGTGTAGGTGTGCTGCATCCCCTTCAAAGTTCAAACATTTCGATTTGTTCTTTCAACGCAAACAAGTGCACAGGGCGGTAGGGTACTATTGCTTCCCTCGCCGGGGGGATTTCATGCCGACGTTCAATTTACGGAGCCGGGAGATACCTCATACAAAGGTTGGAAGACCAGATTCTTCTTCATATGTCCGGAGGTGGCTCGAAACCTAGGCAGGTGGAACTCCTCTGACCTGGACAGCGATCCGCGACCAACTGACGTGGATCAGAAACTGCTAGACGACATTCGCAAAAGTGGGGTTTACATCAGGGAGAAAAATATTCTTCTGAGTTGATTCTGGCTGCCCAGTTGCCTACTGCGGGCCCTAACCCCTACAAGGAGTTAACCAAGGAAGAGTACAAGATGTGTAGGACTTTAAAGTCTGTTCCTTATCGTATTTTGCTATTTATAAAACATCCTCTAACATTTCTTGTTATTTACATTGGCAGTGTCTTCCTTTGTTGATCTCTTGGAGGACGTGAATGATGAAGCGGTTCCTTCTGTTAACACTGACGAGCCTATCCCGGAGCCTGAGCAGCAGGAGCACATACAGCCGGAGCCTCTCCGAGCTGCTGGGACCGTCCTGACCCCCACCTCAGTCCATCTCCTATCCGAGCAACCAGACGACTCATCTGGGGAAGCGGAGAGGATAGATGTGGATGAAGATCAGGAGGCCAGAGAGGATGTGATCGAGCCCAGCCGGAAGAAGAAGATAGCCTCTTCTTCGACTCGGAAGGGTCGATCTAAGAAAAGGAAAGCGGGTCGACAGACCATAGAGAACGTTGAGGACTCTCCTGAGGAGCAAACTTCCCCTGGACACAACCGGTTGTATGAGCTGTCAGATCAGGACCTCGCCGCTGTGGTAAGCTCTAGTGTACATATGTCAGTTATTTCTATGCATATTGTTTCCTTCTTACCTTTCCTACGTCTTTTCCAGGGTGCCCAGGTCGGTCAGGAATTCCTGGACCGCCTTGCCGAATCTGCAGCGAGTAAGGAGGCTTTACAGGGGACGATCGAGGAGCTCCGGGCTGCACGTGATAGGCACAGAGAAGCCTCCAAGACTAAAGATCAGGAGATTGCGGCCCTGAAGAAGGAACTGGTCGAGACTAGGGCCAGGTGCACTGCTGAACTCCAGGCCAAACACGACGAGTATGTGGCGGAGAACTCTGAGCTCGGGCAGGCGCTGGCCAAGGTCCGGGCTGAGCTCACTACTTTGGAAGCTTCTCTTCTGCTCGGGATGCCCGAGTTGTGCATGAGTACAAGTCTTCCGATCATCTAGGCGGAGCTCGAAGGTCTTGCGAACCCCGTCATGCGGCATGGGTACACGGCGGGTGTGGACGAGGCAAAAGAACGGCGCCACGAGCCGGTTCTTTCGGACCTTAGACATTACCGCTCTATGTACAAAGAAGGGGCAGGTCAGATCTATGACGATCGTTTGAGAGAGTTCAGGGCAGGTGAAGACATCGGGTCAAAGTATGCCAGACGTCGTCCTGCTTCTCAAAGTGCTGGTCCAAACCCATCTTCGTCAGAGCAGGCTCCAAGGACCCAGACCTGATTGTTTCCAGACCTGATTGTTTATCCTTGTTACTTGTTTTTTTTTGAAAACTTTGAAACTTTTTGTTATCCAAGTTTCTGTACTTTATTTCATACTTTATGGTGCCACCTTGCTTGTATTTTGTACTTTGAATTCACTTGGTTTATTTTGTGCTTAGTTATTCGCATTACGCCTTATAGATGTCCCCTATTTCCCCCCGCATGGCATGCATTACCGATAGTTAGGATGACATACTAAGTCTTGATTAAATTCGCTCGACACACGGACCGAGGAGGTTTGACTTTTGCAAACCTTCGAGTATAACGACTCGATTAAAGCCCCGTGCGGCTTGAGGACTCGGGAAGCTTGTGGTATTCAAGCTTTCGAGTCGACTGCGGGACTCGGTTAAATTCGGCGACTGCGGACTTAGGAGGTTTGACTTTTGCAAACCTTCGAGTATAACGACTCGATTAAAGCCACGTCCGGCTTGAGGACTCGGGAAGCTTGTGGTATTCAAGCTTTACGAGTCGACTGCGGGACTCGGTTAAATTACGGCGACTGCGGACTTAGGAGGTTTGACTTTTGCAAACCTTCGAGTATAACGACTCGATTAAAGCCACACGGCTTGAGGACTCGGGAAGCTTGTGGTATTCAAGCTTTACGAGTCGACTGCGAGGACTCGGTTAAATTCGGCACGACTGCGGACTTAGGAGGTTTGACTTTTGCAAACCTTCGAGTAAAACGACTCGATTAAAAATAATCTCACTACAGAGCATAATAATAAATAACATGTAAGAAATCATATATTTATTAGAAATCAAGTATCTTTGATCACACTTTTATTGAAAAAGACAACATAAAATAAAAAGATAGAATCAAGCCTGGATTCATCTCAGGCATAAAACTTCCTAAGGTTGCTAGCATTCCAGCTTCTCGGTATGGTCTGTCCGCTGGCGTCAGCTAGCTGGTAAGCACCTTTGCCATGAACCTTTACTACCCTGTACGGACCTTCCCAGTTCGGGTTAAGCTTCCCCTGGGGAATTTGCTTGCGACCTCGTTTTTCCTCAATACCAAGTCTCCTTCCCCGAAGTATGAATGCTTCACTTTAGAGTTGTAATCTTTGGGATATCTTTTGCTTGTATTTTGCCATCCGGATGTAAGCTACTTCCCTAGCTTCTTCCAAGTTATCCTTGGCATGTCCGAGCTCGGTATCTGGTCGGTACTTGCATGGAGCTCGATCCTTGGAGAAGGGAGCCCCACTTCGAGTGGAATGACCGCTTCACAACCATAAGCTAAGGCAAAGGGAGTTTCCCCGGTAGCCGAATTTGGAGTCGTTCGTATGCCCAAAGAACGTTAGGCAAATGCTCGACCCATGCTTGTCCCTCTTCTTCCAACCTCTTTTCAACCCAACCTTGAGCCGCCCGTTTGTTTGCTCCACCCGGCCGTTGGCTTGAGGGTATCCGACGAGAGGTGAAATGTTGGACTATACCCGGCTCGGCACACCATGACTTGACCGCCTATCTTCAAATTGCGTTCCATTGTCGACACCGGGATCTTGGGTATTCCAAAACGACGGATAATATTCTTCCATAAAAATTTACGTATTGCTTTCCCCGTGATAGTGGTCAAGGCTTCGGCTCTACCCACTTAGTAAAGTAATCGATGGCCACGACTAGGTACTGTAGGTTACCTGGAGCTCGGGGAAGGGGTCCAACCAGATCTGCCCCCCATTGATAAAAGGGCCAAGGAGAAACCAAGGGAATCATGTTCTGGGTTGGCTGGTGAAACAGATTATCATGCACCTGGCATGACCTACATCTCATTACTAGATCGTCTGCATCTGCTTGCATGGTTGGCCAATAATACCCGAACAAACGGCATTTACGTGCTAGAGTCCGGGCTCCTGCGTGGTTTCCACAAATGCCGAGGTGGATTTCCCTGAGCAGATAATTTCCTTCCTCCTGGGTAGCACACCTAAGCCAAGGTGATATAAATGACCGTCTGTATAGGATATCATCAAAGAGAGCATACCTGCTAGCCTGTAGCTTGACCTTCCTGGATTGAACCTTGTCAGTTGGTAGAACACCGTGTTTTAGATAGGACGTTATGGGATCCATCCAGGTGGCCTGTTGGCAAATCGGTTGAACTTCATTCAACGCATAACTTCGCTCGGCCAGCCGCTCCACTAGAACTTTTTTATTTGAGAGAAATTAGATGCCAACTTGGAGAGGGCATCAGCCTTTTTGTTCCTGGATCGAGAGACCTGCTCTATATGAACTGACTTGAAGTTCTTCAGTAAATCGTGAGCGGCTGCCAAGTATTTCTTCATTGATTCCTCCTTTGCTTCATATTCACCCTTAATATGGTTAACCACCAACGGGAGTCACCGAATACATGCGGGTTATCGCCCCCAAACTGGCCGGCTAGTCGGAGCCCGGTAATCAAAGCCTCATATTACGCCTCGTTGTTTGTAGCCGCAAAGTTGAAACGCGGCGCATATGGGAATTCTTCCCCCTTCGGACTAAGGAGCAAAAGGCCTCGCTCCTCGCTCCTTCCTTTCCCGATGCTCCATCCACAAAAGGGTCCATGTATCGACCCCGACCCGCCGGGCCGTTCTTTATGCGTCTCGACTTGAAGCCCTTCGGCTAGGAAGTCCGCTAGAGCACCGGGCTTTGACTAACGTCCTAGGTTGGTAGTCCGGGTCATACTCGCCGGCTCGATAACCCATCCGGCCAATCTTCCCGAGGTGTCCGGTTTCGTCAAGATCGACGCGGGGGTTGATCCGTAACCACAATGATTGAATGTGCCCGAAAGTACGGTCGCAACTTCCTAGAGGCATGGACTAGAGCCAGAGCTAGCTTCTCTGCGTTGGTATACCTGAGCTCTGGTCCATGTAAAGCTCGGCTCACATAAAACACGGGTGTCTACCTGTTTTCTTCTTCTCTAATCAGGACTGCACTGATTGCCTCTTCAACTACTGCCAAGTATAAAAGCAGAGTTTCTCCCTCCTGGGGAGATGTTAGGGTTGGCAACTCGGCCAAGTACTCCTTTAAATCGTCAAATGCCTTCTGACTGTCCTCATTCCACTGGAAGGGACTTGCTTTCCTCAGGATTTTAAAAAATGGTAAAGCACGCTGTGCCGACTTGGATAGGAACCTACTCAGGGCGGCCATGCGGCCGGTTAACCTTTGCACCTCCTTGATGCTTCTGGGTGGTGGCATTGTTCTTAAGGCTTCAACTTTGTCCGGGTTAGCCTTAATTCCTTCTTTTGAAATCATGTAACCCGGGAATTTTCTCGACGACCCCAAATGTACACTTTTTTGGGTTAAGTTTCATTTGGGTCTGCTGAGTACCCCAAATACTTCCCGGACGTCGATCATGTACGATTTAGAGACACTTGCTCTTGATCGGGAGATCATCCACATAGACTTCCATGCATTTCCCGATCCGTTTCTCGAAGATCTTATTCACGCTCTTTGATAAGTGGCTCCTGCGTTCTTCAATCCAAACGGCATGGTAACATAGCGAACGTTCCTTCTTCCGTAATGAATGCCGTCTTTTCCGCATCGTCCGGGTCCATGGCAATTTGGTGGTATCCTTTGTATGCATCTAGAAATGCAAAGATTTCAAATCCAACCGTTGAGTCAACTAACCTTGTCAATCTTAGGTAGTGGGTAACAATCCTTGGGGCAAGCCCCGTTTAGGTCGGTAAAATCTACACACATTCGCCGGCCTACCATCCGGCTTTTTTACCAGGCCCGGGTTGGCAAGCCAGTCGGGTAAAACACTTCACGTATGATTCCGGCCTGTAATAACTTTTCTACTTCCTTTTGAATGGCCTCCATTCGGTCTTTTGCAAAGCCGCTTTTCTTTTGCCTAATCGGTTTCCGGGCCGGATCCACATGCAACCTGTGTAGAGCCAGTTCGGGGGACAAGCCTGGCATGTCATCCGTCTTCCATGCAAACACGTCTTTAAACTCCTTTAAAATCTCAACGAGCTCTGTTTTAAACCGATCTGGGATCCATGATCCTATGTTGACTGACAAGCTTTCTTGTTCCTTTCCCAAATTTACTAACTCGATCTTATCATCTGATGACCAACTCTCTTCCTCCTCTGGGAGTAACTCTTCCACAGATACCTGTTGTACCATCACTTTTCCATTTACAGTGGCCGTGTAACAGCTCCTGGCTGTTTCGACATCACCTTTGACTTCTGTTTGTCCCCTCCCGGGTCGGGAACTTCAAACCGATGTGAGCCGGAGAGATCACGGCTCGCGGATCTATTAGGGCGGTCGCCCCATAATAACATTGTAGGGCGATGGGGCCACGACCACCACATAACTCACCATGAGGATCTGTCCCGAGGTGCTTTCCCAAAGGTGGTTGGTAAGGTGATCATGCCCGTGGGGTGAACTGGTGGCCCCGCAAACCCGAATAGCGGGGATGATACGGTGCTAGCTCGCATCCTTTAACTTCATGGATTGAAACACATTGTAGTACAAAGACATTGATCGCACTTCCGATGTCTACACAAATACGCTTCACCGTATGTTTGTTGATTACCGCCTCGATAACCAAGCCTTCATTATTGTCCGATGAGGGGAAGAGGATCGCGAGGGCCATAAACGACCTCCCCGACAACCTTTGTCTCTTTCCCCGAGTCGGTGTTAGTCATTACTCGGCTACTACTCGCTCCTCGGGTCGGGACGGTGTACTCGGACCACCCGAGATGGTATTAATGGTATTGATGGGGCGATTATCCGTCGCCCTTCCGGTCCGGGGGACGGGTCCCTCCTTCGTCCGTAATCATCTTTTCGGTCATGACCGAAATCTCTCCTCTTGTATTCCCGCCTTCCTCGAGGTTCTGGGTGACGAGACCTATCTATTACCTCATCGAGTTTACCTTCCATAACAGCAGCGTCGATCTCTCTCTGTAAATCCCTGCACTGCTCTTAGTCGTGACCAATGTCCTCATGAAACTTACAGTATTTAGTTTGATCCTTTTTTTCCCGGGGACCCTTCATAGGAGGTGGAGTACGGGCAATGCCTTTCCTCTGCATTATGGCGAGGACCTGCTCGCGCGATCGATTCAAAGGGATAAAGTCCCTCTCTTGCAGGGCCCCTTTCTTTCCGAGTCGGTCAGTTATGGGCGCAGCTACTCGGTCCCATATTGGTTTGCGCTTTCTATCAGATCTGTCCTCTGCCTTCTCTTTCTTAGGGGCTTCCGACTCCCTCTTTAAACGGTTGGCCTCTTCACCTTGACAAGTGCTTATATGCCGGATCCATACACTCATCCATAGATTTCGGAAGTCGACCATTGAGCTTTGCATACAATCTACCTTCTCGCGGACACCGCTACGAAAGAGGTGATCGGGAGGTGTTCATCGACATTCCCGACCCGCCTAGATTCCTCATTGAATCTTTTCGTGCTATGCGCACCGTTTCTTCTTTTTTTCTCGACGAATTGTGAGGAGGTATGTGACATTCCTCCTGGGAAGGGTTTAGCGGTGACAAAAGCCTCGCAAAAATTTTCTTGCCGGGGTTTCAAAATTCTCAATAGACCGAGGTGGTAATTTCCGGAACCACTCACGAGCCCCGCCCGTGAGTAAGGCCGGGAAGGCTTTGCACTTCATCTCCTCGGGTGCACAATCTAAATTCATGTGTGTCGAATCTTGAAAGAGGTGGTCCTGGGGATCTTTCGTTCCGTCATATGCTTCTAGTTTTGGGATCTTAAATCTCTCCGGGCGTGGGTAGTTCAAAATGTGCTCTGAGAACGGTGATTCGATAGAGAGATCGTTCGTTTTCTTTCCCAGGATCCCATCTAGTTCCGCCCTAGCTGCCTCCTGGGCCTGAGCCTTAACCTGTCTGTGCTTTGCGTTTGAGAGGTAGAGGAGAGAGTTTCTCCTCTCGTCCTCTTTATTTGCCGCATTGTCTTTTGGGTCCACGTTTTGTGGAGCTTCTTCTTCTCGCCCTTTAGGGCCAATCCCGATACACTTTTGAACGCCGGTACGTCCAAATTACGTAATGCCTCCAAAGGCCTCGCCGTGGCTTTGGATCTCGCCAATGTTTCCTCCGGATTGGTTTGCGGGCCGGCTAGCGATAGGTTGTGGGGTCTATGTCTCCAGTATCTCTAGCTGCCGCGGTTTGAGTCCTTTTTCCGGTATTTTTTGGTGGTACCATCGCTGTTTCTTGATCAAATCGCAACTTGAGACCCTCCTTCTAGCGCCAATTGATGATGTCGAATAACACTTAGGGATCCAAATAACCTCTAAGACGATCCAAACAAGAACAGAGATAATGGGGATGGTGATTTTGTGTGATTAAGACTGAGCCTGAGAGTTAGCTTCTCTCAAGTTGCCTACGTATCCAATAGCTAAATTGGAATCAAGTCATTCGTAGTTCCTTAGGGTTGTTTATATAGGGAGGCGTCTCACCCCTTTTCTTGTTAAACAAGTCGTATAATCCTTAAACCCTAAGGATCATCACGTGTTTATCTCTCACAAAAGATAATTATGATTATATTCGAATTATGGGATTTCCTTACGGTAATCCGGGGATTCTCCTCTAATATAGGCACATGTGTTATTTATCACTTAAGGAAAGAGCCAGTCGGCCTTCGACGGGCTCCTCAGGCCAACTCGACCTGAGCTGCGTATCCTACCTCCAGACTAGACCGAGCTGCACTGCAGTGCGGTAGTCGGGAAGGTCATGCAGAGACTTCCCTCCTGGGGTAAGGTTTTACTGGTGTGGGCTCCTGGCCATAAATGCTTCCTTCTTATCTTTCTCTCTCAATCTTGGGGTGTTATAAGAGTGACACGTAGTCAGGTCTATTTCCACCATCATCATATGCATTGGAGTGTAATCATGATATGATGCATGTCATGGCAATTTTCTGGTTATTATCATGCAATTTCGATCAATCGTGAAAAATAAATAACGGAAAAATAAACACCGAGATGGACCGTTGGTACCCCCGACTTGTTGTGCAATGTATTATTAAGTTTGATTAATTTATCATAACTATTCCTTAATGTGCTATATCATATCTTGTGTGTACTAATCATGTCTTCTGCAGATCGTGTTTAGTTATCGGATCTTTCGGAATAAATTAAATCCTATATTCTTTCTTAACCTTGGGCCTATACCTTTAAAACCCCAACACCCGGCCCAGAACCTTTTTTTATATAACCCAACTTCCTAACCTATTTTAATCCAAGCCCAGCCCAACTATCCTAACCCTATCTTCTATTAAGCCTGGCAGCCTTTCTAGCCGTTGGATCATCACAACCGATCTCAGCCGTCCATTCTTTTTCCTAATTATATAAAACAACCCTCAGCCGTCACTCTCTCTCTTTGCTATCATCTTCTTCATTTGCTCTGCACTTTCTGAAAACACTCTGCATATCGCCTTCGCTCTCATCTTCTTTTAGTTACAGTTTCATACTCTTTCATGGTTACTTCTCCTCTTTCTTCTGTTTATATCTATTTCGGTGAAAGGCTCTTACCGATTAAATGTTTCTCTCTGTTCTGTATTTGTACAGATCTATTTTTGATTTCTCGTTCATCTCTTTGTGCTATGTTCGGTAAAAACACGTTTTAATATTTATAATACCGACACACCCCAAGTATAAGGATCTGTAGTAAAGGATGTTATCGGGTCGTCCTAAGGGAATGGAATGTTTATCGAATTCTAGTATAAATCTATATCGATTATGTCACAATTATCTACCTAAACTAAGGTTGAAACTAACTAAAAGATAAAACTATTAACTAACCTAAAACAAAACAAAAACGAACGAGAAAACGAAAATAGACAAATTGGACGAGCGTTCGATTTAATGAACGAACGTCCGGAAACGAAATCTATCGGACGAGCGTCGCTATTGCGGACGAACGTTCAACTACGAACAGAAAGGAAAAGTGTAGGAAAACAGCAGGAAATTAGGGTTTATAAAACTAGAACTTAAACTAAACTTAATCTAAACGATTTGATTAAAACAATTAAAGGAAAACACAGCGAGGCAACGAATCCACCCGTCAACAAACAACCCCCAACTAGATGGTGATTAAAAAGACATAGTTTTTAGTAGTGATTTTTCACGAACTCGATCAAATATCTTCAGTCAAATTTCTAAGGTTTCGTTTATCTTTTCAAACAAACTAAACATGCAATCAAAACGAAATCACGAGATTGTTTCCAAACTCTTACTCAACTAATCATGTATAATCTCTTAAAACACAATTAATTGCATTACTTTGAACAAAATAGAACTTCAAATAATATACTTTCATATAATCATTCAAGCATAAAATAAACCTAGATCGTTTCATCAAATCTTAATTCAACAAAACTTAAACAATACAAAACAGATCCAAAGTAATGAAAAACTATGAATTAACTCACTACTCATCTAGTATCGAACTCCTCTAGTTGGTTGTGTTGTTGATGAGCTTCCTCCGTCGACTCACCGCAAGGGCTTTTAGCCAACAATCATGTTGGACAAGATTGTTGGATTGGAGAAATTCATCTCTATGGAATTAGGGTTCTCTGGCCGCAGCTTTTTGGTGTGAAAGTGCGATCTCAATGATGTGGTAGTCGTGTATGTAATTAGGGTTGGGGCTTGCTGCTGTATTTATAGGAATTTGATGTCGGCTGCTACAGTAACTGGGTTGGACGCCCGTTTGAATATCCGGACGCTCGTCTAGAAACTTCTGGACGGAGCTGGACGCTAGTTTAACCAACGTCTGAAGACTCTGTACGTAAAATACGATTCTGGACGCTGCATGGACGCCAGTTCACTTCTGGACGCTCGTCCAAGATCAGTGGACGCCCGTCTGGACTGTTTTGAGGTCGGATTTCTTCATCTTTATCCAATTTCTTTGAGCCAATTCCAACTCTATCTTGAATAATTCGACTTGAGCTTCATTAATCCACTTATAGCACTCGAAATTAAGCCTCCTAAAGGATAAATAAACATTGCAAAATGTAATAAAACTCAAATAATAATAATTCCATTAATTTAACACATAAAATAATCAATTTTGCAAATAACCATATTAAAATCATCATTACTAAATAATTACACTTAAACCCTTAATTCTCATGTAAATTATGCAAATGCGGGGAAATAATAATGAAATATAACCCTTAATAATCATATAAATATGGCCTTAACAACACCCCCACACTTAGCTTTTTGTACGTCCTCGGACAAAACAATCAAAACTATAGCTCAACTTTCATGCAATCCACATAGATCTCTAACTCACGTAACAAAAGATACAACAACTATAGCAAACAATACCATCACAGAGATAGATTCAGTGTATGTGTGACAAGCCCTTTTCAAATTTAACAAGCCTTTCAAAGAAGTATCCTCTCAAAAATCCAATGACTATCCTAGATATAGGCAGTAATAGCTCCACTCAAAGCCTTCCCCCGCACTCAGTAGGATAATCCCTACAGCATATCATGCGGTTCTACTGGGTATAAGATCCATTATAACAAAGACTTCACTTTATTTTTACTCATCATTTCCAAAATTTTCAAATTTGACGCATATCAGAATGAGCTTTTACCCATCATAGTAGAATAGGATGTTTCGTGATAACACCCTACCTTACTCAAATCATAAGGTAGCTTCTCCTGACTGTCGTGAGCTTTTGGTCATCATAGTGGTATAGGACATTTCGAGATAGTGCCCTACCGCACTCCAATCATAAACCAGCTTCCGACAAACGTATTTATTATGATTGCTTATTCATTCGTTTTTTCAAGACATAAGTTACATCTCACTTATCACATTCAAACTTTATGATATTCACAGCACACGGTCTAACTAAGGTGTTACTATACTGACCTTCCTAAGATAAATCACTAAAACAATGAAAGGATATAGTTCAAAAATCTTGCTTCAATATCAAAGGCTCTCGTGAACGTGAAAAATGAATACTAGCTCCATGAAAGTAAAGACATGCTATAATTATCTCACTAAGTCACATACTATCATCGTTAGAAAACTACAACTAGCAAGCATTTAGTTTCAACCATATGCTCGAGACTAACAAAAATTTAAATTTCGTGGAAATTTAACATTCACTCATATTTCAAAGGATATAGCATAAAAACATACCCAATTTCCCCCCCACACTTAAATCACATGATGTCCTCGGAATGTGCAGAATAAAAGAAAAAGAAAACTTAGTTGGTTTCAACAGTGGTTGTCGGATGAAAGATGGCAGAGGTCAGGCCGGAGCATGAATGTACCGCGACAACTCGAATAGACAACACTGGACATAAAAGCTTGCGAACCTGCTCAAAAGTATCTGCCACACTCGACATACCATATAATCTTGGGGTACACGGGGTATATGAGCAACACATAACACAAAACACTTATAATGAATGTAGGAGGAATAACCATCAACACATAATCAACTAAAGTACTACTAACAATAAAACAACCTAAGAGAAAAAAAACAAATAACTAGGTTGCCTCTTATGAGCGCTCTTTTAATGTCAATAGCTTGACACAGATTCCAAAAGATCAACCCGGATCGGGCCACTTTGGTTTGACTACCGCCACCTCAGTATCAGAATCAGGAGCACTGGGGCGGAAATGATTTTCACCACAACAACAAGTCAAGTGTGCTATAAGATCATTAAATTTTTCTCTCCAAACTACACTGATTCTCTTCTTCGTGTTCTTGCGGATGATAGGCGTAGGTGTGCTATGATGACAGTTAAAATATACCCATTTATGTCATCAATTATAACCTTAAATCGGAGTTAATTATATATATTTCATATTTAATCATGTGTTTATATTTATTATTTAATGATAAGTGATTATTAATATGATAATTGGTATTTAGCTGTTTTTATTATAAAAGAGCAATTAATTGTGTGATAAATGCTGATTTTGCAGATCATGATAAATCGGGAAGATAATTATCATACAATCGGGAGATCTCAAGATAAAAGAGAAGAAAATCGGAGCATTAAAGAAAAGATAAATCAGATCAGTTCAAAAGCATGGAGTGGAGAACAAGTCAGACGAACCGAGTGTGAAAACGCGTGAAGAGGGAGGCTCGGTCGACCGAGCCATACCATTCGGTCGACCGAGCGTGTAGGTTCGGTCACCCCGAGCCTAATGTGATAAATGCATGTCAATCTTCTGGATTCTCCCTATGTCGGCTACAACTCCTATATAAACAGCAGCCACGATGTTGAGAACACACACCACTACAACACAAAAACAATTCATACAATTTTAGATTTCAAGTTTTAGTTTTATTTTCTTTATGTTCGTACATTGTGGATTCGTCGGATTCTCCGATTAGGGAGCGCATTAAAGAGTGGGAGTCACTCTCGTCTTCGAGGGTATGACTATTCAATTATGCAATCTTTATTCGTAGATCTGTTATATTTTATTATGGAGTAATTTTATTTGTATTGATTGCGTGATGTAGATTTATTTACGAACCCATGTGTTTAGGTTAGAAACGTTAAGAAGTAGTCATGATTTGTTCCGACACGGAAGCGTGTTCGGTCGACCTAGACGTGTCACTCGGTCGCCCGAGTGCGTCGTTCGGTCGACCGAGCCCGGCAATATGTAGGGCAATATTATGATCGGCTTCGACTACGTCGATTCTCTGATTTGGAATTAAAACGAGTAATTAAACCTGATCAACTTAGTTATTCGTCATCATAATTTAACATGAAACCTAAAAAGTGATTGTTACTTAGGATATAGATTGAATTGGCATCTAAGAAGTACGCCTTACCCTAGGAATGTTGCTTAGATGAGGTTACGGTTTATACCGGCATCCCTAGTCTCGTAATTGTGTCAGAAGTTATATGAGATGGAGGCATTAAAAAGCGAAGTAACGTAATGGAGGCACGATGATTTAGATGGCCAAACCGGAGCTAAATCTACCTTAGGGGATGACTCCCGTAGTCATAATAATTAATCTTTAACGTTTGTTTTGTCTCGTTATCGTCCTAGTCCACATGGGGAAGTTATAATCTACTAGCGTAATCAATACTATTTGTTTAGATAATATCAACCGTATTATCCGCATTTTAGTAGTCTTTCGTTTGTCTTTGTGGTCTTTTGTGTCTCGTGGTTGTCACTATTTTATTTTCTGCATTTAGTTGGTCGTAGACCGCCCTTTTAATTTAGTTCTAATAGGATAAAGTTGTGTTTTATTTGTGCCGAGTCTCTGTGGGATCGACCTCGACTCTATCTGACTATACTACAATTGAACATAGTTCTCTTGCTAGTGTGTTAGTAGGCATCGAGTTAATAATTTAACTTGACCACGTCATCATGCTAGCATGCTCAGGAGTCTCAGGAGAAGGTTCCTCACAGGTAGAGGTAGGAATGTCATCATGTGTCTCAAAGAAATAAGATGGAATCTCTTCACAAATCAGGACATCTGTACTCTCATCTCTTCTTTGGAAATAAAGAGTCTCAGGCTTTTCCTTTGGTTGCCCAAAATATTTCTTAAGTCGATGACCATTCACTTTAAAAGCTTGATTACCATACCCGTTCAAAGTAATTACTCCACTTGGATTAACCTCGAGAATCTCAAAGGGACCAGACCATCTAGACTTGAGTTTACCCGGAAACAAAGTGAAGTCTAGTATTATAGAGTAAAGCCATTTCACCAACTTTGAATTCTCGGTCCTTGATCTTAGCGTCATGGAGTATCTTCGTTCTTTCCTTACTAAGCTTAGCATTCTCGTACGCTCCGAGTCCGAATTCGTCGAGCTCGTTCAATTGTAACAACCGTTTCTCCCCACGAGTTGGCTATCGAAATTTAAGAATTTAATTGCCCGAAAAGCTCGTGTTCAAGTTCGACGAGGCAAATGACAAGCTTTGCCATAGACCATTTGGAAGGGTGACGTGCCCATCGGGGTTTTAAATGCGGTACGATAAGCCCACAACGCGTCATCCAACTTAAGACTCAGCTTAGATCGATTATTGTTCACGGTCTTCTCTAAAATTCTTTTCAAGCTCGGTTGCTTACCTCGACTTGGCCACTGGTTTGGGGATGATATGGTGTACCAACTTTGTGTTTGACACCATATTTTTCAAGGATTTTATCAAACGGCGCATTGCAAAAGTGGGTACCCTCATCACTAATGAGTGCTCTCGGACAGCCGAATCTGGTAAAGATATTCATTTGCAAGAATTTCTTCACGACTTTATGATCATTAGTTTGGGTAGCTATGGCTTCAACCCACTTGGAAACATAGTCGACACAGACGAGGATATATTTATTACCGCACGAAGATGGAAAGGGTCCCATAAAATCTATGCCCCAAACGTTGAAAACTTCGCATTCAAGAATGGGCTTAAGTGGCATTTCCATCCTACTACCCTGCCGTCCAGTTCTCTGGCACCTATCACAACCTTTACAAAAAGGCTTCTGCATCTTTAAACGAGTCGGCCGGTAGAATCCAAATTGAAGGATCTTTGCAACCGTCTTCGGTGTTCCATAATGACCTCCGGTAGGACCGCTATGGCATTGTTCTAGGATATCCCACCGATCATGCTCCGGAACACACCTTCGAAGCAATCCGTCTTTACGTACTCGAACAAATAAGGATCTTCCCATACGAGATATTTAAGATCGAAAATAACTTTTTCTTCTCCCGATACGTCATGTCCTCTAAATGACCACTCGCTAAATAGTTGACGTAGTCGCATACCACGGCCTAACCGTTTCAAGCTTCATCAATTGCTCGCCGGAAAATCAATGCCTATATCATTGTGATTCTCTCGCACCCTCATTTACTAAGCGAGATAAATGATCACCCACAATATTCTCACTACCTTTCTTATCTTTAATCACAAGGTCAAACTCTTGTAAAATCGAATCCATCGAAGTAACCTTGGTTTTGCATCCGCTTTGTCCATAAGGTAGCGTAGGGCTGCATGATCGGTCCATACAACAACTTGAGACCCTAGAAGATAACTTCTAAACTTGTCAATGGCAAAAACAACGGCTAAGAATTCCTTCTCAGTTGTGGTATAATTGCATTGAGCCGGGTTCAAGGTGCGGCTCGCATAATAAATGGGCTCCGAACCTTTTATCAACTCTTTGACCTAAAACTGCGCCTACGGCGTAATTAGAGGCATCGCACATCAACTCGAAAGGCTTGGTCCAGTCAGGTGCAACTAAAATAGAGGCACTGATAAGCTTGTCTTTCAGACAATTGAAAGCTTCTTTGCACTTCGCATCGAACAAGAAATCTACATCATCTTTCAAAAGATTTGATAAAGGCTTGGCGATGGTAGAAAAATCTTTAATGAAACGCCCGTAGAAGCCAACATGACCTAGAAAACCTCGTACCTCTTTCACTTGTCTTAGGGTACGTCATCCTTTCAATGGCTTCGACCTTAGCCTTATCAACTTGAATACCGGCATTGGACACCTTATGTCCCAAAACGATTCCTTCGTCTACTAGAAAATGGCATTTTTCCCGGTTAAGCACCGATTTTTCTCAACACACCGTTGGAGTACCATATCTAGATTCTTTAAGATTTCATCAAAGCTATCGCCGTAGATCGAGAAGTCATCCATGAAGACCTCCATGCATTGCTCCACAAGTCCATAAAAAATGGCTAACATGCACCGTTGAAAAGTCGCGGGTGCATTGCATAGGCCGAATGGCATTCTCGCGAAAAGCAAAAGTACCGGATGGACACGTAAAAGTTGTCTTCTCTTGGTCATTAGGATCAATGGCTATCCGGAAGTAGCCGAATAGCCATCAAGGAAACAATAATACTTATGACCACTCGGTCGTTCAATAAGCCGGTCAATGAAGGGTAGGGGAAAGTGGTCCTTGGCGATAACCTCATTAAGTCTACGATAGTCAATACGGACTCGTAGCTTTGTCACGAGTCGTAAGGCAACTTCCTCCCCTTTTTCATTCTTTTCGACCGTGATTCCGCCCTTCTTTGGCACAACTTGAGTAGAGGTGACCCACTCGCTATCGGCGATTGCATAGATGATGCCCATGTCAAGACACTTTATCACTTCTTTCTTGACAACCTCCTGCATATGCGGATTCAGCCTTCTCTGAGGTTGTCTAACCTTTTTAGCTCCCTCCTCCGTTCGGATTTTATGCATGCATACATCTGGGCTGATTCCTCGGATATCACCCACTTGCCATCCGAACGCGAGGATATTCTTTTTAAGCACTTCTATCACCGTGCTTCTTGCTCGTGGTCGAGTTTCGAAGAAATGATCAAAGGCAATTTATCTCCATCCTTAAGAAAGATATACTTAAGGTGTTTTGGAAGCGGTTTGAGCTCTAAATCGCAGGTGGTTGCTCAATACTAGACTTTAACGGGCCACCTTTCTCTTTATGAGCTTGGAGTGGTTGACTAAAGAATAGCTCATCTTCCCGAGGCTCAACCCCAGAAAGGTACTGGCTCAACTCATCCATAGAAATCCTCCGGTCAACACTCGCTTCCTTCTTCCTGTTGGGAGGATTTTGCATCATTTAAACAAAAGAAAATTTATAAACCCTAACTTAGATGCAAAACTAACTCCTAACCGGCCAAACACCGGGTAGTTGATAGTATAGCGAGATAAGTAAGGGGTCGATCCACGGGGAATTGGGATGTTGAATCTAATTTCATTAATCTTTCCAATTGTTACTACTAGTTATTACCGAACCTAAACTAAAGAGGAGAATAAACCGGACAGAGGATTTTTAGTCCAAAGCCAGGAAACACATAACTAAGAACAAACAAACAAGAAAATCACAGAAGATAGAAACAGTCCTAAAGCTAAGGAAAACATAAAAACGACCTAAACTAAGGAAACATGAAATCAAACAATGCGCAAACCATGTAATTTCAATCCTAGTTCACCTCATGATCTTAACTCGAATTGTGGTTTCACCTTACAAAGGTATGAATCCTACTTTCGTAGTAATTCGCCTATCAATCTCATCATCTTTCGATCTATAGAGATTAACGCATACAAAACAAGGTGTAAGATCTTTCAATCTAATAACCTAGATAATCAACCTATCAACTTTCGTTATGTCAAGGTTAAAAATCACATCTTTTCTATGGTGATCTAACCTAACAACGATTCTCATCACGTTAGACAACGACTTAGCAACCAATCTTTCGATCTAGTCACACAATAGCATGATAATTGCATAGAAAAGATACAAAACGAATCATAAATCATGAAGATAAAACAGGGACCGAATTAATTGCGAACAAACTCACGGGGTTTGATACAATAGTTTGAGCTCCATGAATCAACAAGCAAAACAAAAGAAAGAAGCCTAATCTAACCCCGGATCACCCGAGCACAAGGCTCGGGTGACCGGCCTCGAGACTCCAAAAGAGTGGCTCGCTCCTTGGAATTTTATGTGTGAGAAGTTTTGTGACCGATTTCGAATGGAAGGATGAATTGTGAATGTTTGGGAGCGACTAGTATATATAGGAAATCGATTGCGGACATTCGAACTCCGCTTGAGATGTGGAACGCCGGTTCAAGCTCGGAACGCCGGTTCTATTGTTCAAACGCCGCTTCCATGCTTTTTCCGAGCTCTCGCATCGCTTTGGACTTCCCGGAACGCCGCTTCGATATGGGACGCCGCTTCCATCTTCAAAACGCCGATTCGGCTTTTGAACTCCGGTTCCCACCCGTGCCGAGCTTATCCGCATTTGATCCTTGTCATTATCTCCAACAAACCATCCTTATCCTTTGTAACAAACCTTATCTCTTGGATATTCTAGATGATTCATGACTTGTCCTCCAAGATCTTATCCTTTTGCCACTTGTCACATCCAAACTTGAACACTTGTAGGCTCCTAAATAATGATCAAATGATACCAAAATGTAATATAATTCCAAAATGATATAAAATCATCATTTATGCACATAATTCATTACATTTTGGAATTAACCCATTAAAAATATCATTTGCTCAATATTTAAATATAAATCTCGATTTCTATGAAAAACATAAGAATATGGGGGAAATTGATATAAAATATATCGTTAAAAATCGTATAATTTGACCGAGAACAACTCCCCCACACTTAGCTTTTTGCTCGTCCCGAGCAAAACAAAACAAAATCAAGACTCGAGACGTATAAACATTTATGCAAATATAAAACATATTCAAGTCGTTTAGAGGTTCACCCAGGTGTGTGTGTGCATAGCCATAATAAATTTCCACTAAAACCGCACTTGAAATTGATTCAAGGAAAACTAGCTAACATCCCATTTAAATTAGAAATATAAAAACGATTATAACATGCACCTCACAAAACATACAAATTCGAAAAACAATAATAGGGAGTATTTAAAATATTTCCGACATACTTAGAGGATAATCCCTACAACATATCTTTCGCTTATACTCTGGGGATAAGATATACGATAACTATGTCTTATATTCAATTCATATCACTTCTCATCTAAGTTGATTTAATTATTTCTCATTTAAACACACATCAGAATGAGTTATTGCCCTCATAGTAGAATAGGACATTTCGAGATAATCCCCTACCTACTCAAATCATAAGGCAGCTTTTCCTGACTGTCGTGAGCTTTTGGTCATCATAGTGGTATAGGACATTTCGAGATAATGCCCTATCTCACTCCAATCATCAACCAGCTTTCGACACACTCAACTAATTCATTCATTAACTCAACTTTTCAAAAAACAATAGTTACGTGTCACTTATCACATTCAAACTTCAAGATATTCACAGTATGACATACTTTTAATTCTAAATACAAACTATTAAAATTTTCAAAATTCATATGAAAGCAAAGAATCATGCGATAATCATCAAAAATCTCCAATCAACTGGGCAAAGCTTTAAATTATAGCTCATCATTTACTATGGCACGTGAAAAATAGTGTTGGGTGAAACATCTAAAGTTACTAAATATGCAAAATAATGCACCAATGATATACAAACTCAAATAAAGATATGCATTTGTTCACTTGGGACAAAACAAAAATTTTGAAAAATTTAGCATTTTTCATAGAAATATGACTAATATGGCAAAAGAGTGTAGATACTAATCCCTTCCCCCACACTTAGATTGCAACTTGTCCTCAAGTTGTACGAAATAAAAAGTTTAGAACTTAGCCGATTGTATTTCCAAGCCGGCAATTCGGAAAGAACCCCGAAGAACCAAAATTGCTTGACTATCCTTGGAAATGTGGAGCATCACGGATCCAAGTAAGCTTGAATAGATCGGTAGACTTGTGGAGCATCACAGAATACCGACATCGACGTGAAAACGCACAACAACCTATCAAAAGTGTCCCGCATACTTGATCGGTGCAAAAAGAGTCTACGGGGAAAAAGAATTATACATTGAAAACACAAGGAGAATAAATCATAGAGATGTTTCGCATTAAGCTCGTATAAGGATGGAACATATACATGGACATTGCAAAATAGTAGGCTAGGTGCAACTACATTACAATGCAAACTACATGATATGTAATCCTAATAAAAGAAAACGCAAACAAGCTCAGCCGAGCGAGGTTGTGAAGACAACCCTACAAAGGTGACTACGGCCCTTAAAGAAAAGAAAACAATGCAACTAGATGACATGCAACTAAATGAGATGCGAAATAAAAGAAAATAAAAGAAAGAGAACTAGCCCACTCATTTGCAACATGACATGTATAAAATAAACGTCTACCAAATAATGACAAAGTTACGATAAACGACAAGTCTTGTCCATTACAATGCAAAGGTGTAGACGGGCCTTAAGACTCATCAAAAGTGATAGCATTATGGAAAACCAACGAGTTAGCTATACTAAACAGATATAACTCATAAGACGCGATGGTAGCATACGGAAAACCGACATTAGCTACCCATATGAGTTACAAAATAACAAGAAATCACATAAGTCTCAAAGCTTAAAAGATTCATCACAGCGGTATGTAGCATACGGAAACCGACATTAGCTACTAAATAACAATAAGACCGCTTATAGCTTACGAGAACCGACAATCACTATAACTTGCATAGATGAATCAAGTATATTAAAGTAAATCAATTATTTAACATGGATTCGTAGATGGAAAGATATGAATATGCAAGTTCGTAACATCTACGTAAAAATAAAAAGCCACGAAAGCTAGTATAAAATTATCCATGTCAAACAAAAGCATTAAAAATCGGATCAAGGAAAATTCGAACCCGAACCGCATTTCTCGGACCAAACGGACGTTCATGCAAATTTGGACGAGCGTTCATCCGAAAATTTAGCACCGAACGGGCGTTTCATCACTCAAACGGACGTTCCCCGCATATTATAAACTTGGACGGGCGTTCGGATGCCTTGAACGCTCGTCCATTTCCAAAAATGCACGGATAGGCGGGAAAAATAACAAAGAACCCAAAACTAATCATAAACTCAACACACATATAGCACGGACAACAACCACGTATAAATTTTTAGCACATACGGGTCGATTAGAAATCACCTAAACACATAATTCACGTTGAACAAATTGAGTAAAAAAACTTTTTGCACATTCTTAACCAAACGGTCATCGAAACACGGCAAAAATAAAAACTCTCAATTTAGTTAACGCTACTTTTATTGAACACAGTAAATTGTAACAAAATCAAGAATTAACTCAAGTAGATTCAACGAACACCGATTCCCCGGCAACGGCGCCACTTTTGTTGGGAGGATTTTGCATCATTTAAACAAAAGAAAATTTATAAACCCTAACTTAGATGCAAAACTAACTCCTAACCGGCCAAACACCGGGTAGTTGATAGTATAGCGAGATAAGTAAGGGTCGATCCACAGGGAATTGGGATGTTGAATCTAATTTCATTAATCTTTCCAATTGTTACTACTAGTTATTACCGAACCTAAACTAAAGAGGAGAATAAACTGACGAGGATTTTTAGTCCAAAGCCGGAAACACATAACTAAGAACAAACAAACAAGAAAATCACGAAAGATAGAAACAGTCCTAAAGCTAAGGAAAACATAAAAAACGACCTAAACTAAGGAAACATGAAATCAAACAATGCGCAAACCATGTAATTTCAATCCTAGTTCACCTCATGATCTTAACTCGAATTGTGGTTTCACCTTACAAAGGTATGAATCCTACTTTCGTAGTAATTCTCCTATCAATCTCATCATCTTTCGATCTATAGAGATTAACGCATACAAAACAAGGTGTAAGATCTTTCAATCTAATAACCTAGATAATCAACCTATCAACTTTCGTTATGTCAAGGTTAAAAATCACATCTTTTCTATGGTGATCTAACCTAACAACGATTCTCATCACGTTAGACAACAAGCTAGCAACCAATCTTTCGATCTAGTCACACAATAGCATGATAATTGCATAGAAAAGATACAAAACGAATCATAAATCATGAAGATAAAACAGGGACTGAATTAATTGCGAACAAACTCACGGGGTTTGATACAATAGTTTGAGCTCCATGAATCAACAAGCAAAACAAAAGAAAGAAGCCTAATCTAACCCCGGATCACCCGAGCACAAGGCTCGGGTGACCGGCCTTGAGACTCCAAAAGAGTGGCTGCTCCTTGGAATTTTATGTGTGAGAAGTTTTGTGACTGATTTCTGAATGGAAGGATGAATTGTGAATGTTTGGGAGCAGCTAGTATATATAGGAAATCAGTTGCAGACATTCTGAACTCCAGTTTGAGATGTGGAACGCTGGTTCAAGCTCTGGAACGCTGGTTCTATTGTTCAAACGCCAGTTCCATGCTTTTTCTGAGCTCTCGCATCGCTTTGGACTTCCTGGAACGCCAGTTCTGATATGGGACGCCAGTTCCATCTTCAAAACGCCACTTCTGGCTTTTGAACTCCAGTTCCACCTGTGCTGAGCTTATCCGCATTTGATCCTTGTCATTATCTCCAACAAACCATCCTTATCCTTTGTAACAAACCTTATCTCTTGGATATTCTAGATGATTCATGACTTGTCCTCCAAGATCTTATCCTTTTGCCACTTGTCACATCCAAACTTGAACACTTGTAGACTCCTAAATAATGATCAAATGATACCAAAATGTAATATAATTCCAAAATGATATAAAATCATCATTTATGCACATAATTCATTACATTTTGGAATTAACCCATTAAAAATATCATTTGCTCAATATTTAAATATAAATCTCGATTTCTATGAAAAACATAAGAATATGGGGGAAATTGATATAAAATATATCATTAAAAATCGTATAATTTGACCGAGAACACTTCCTATGATCGATCATTTGTCTTAACTCTTCATCTTTAAGCTCTTCTGCCAGCTCTTCCCAATCATCTACTTCCCAATGAGTAGCTTCTCTCCAAAAGTCTACCTCGTCCCAACTACCCATCGAGCTTCTTCTTCACCAGGGATGAAGTCTTCCCGACTCAGTTCTTTGAAATTATCGTTTGTTGCTGGGCATCTCCATGCTTCTAACTCAATAACGTGCTCGGTGTGAGCGAGTGAAGATGACTCGTCAATGCCTACGTCTTGAAATGAATTAGAAGATTGTCCGCGATCGGCCGGATCCTCAATGTCCATGACTTCAAAAACACCTATCTCTCGTCAACTCCTCTCGCTTCTTCGAGTAGGTATCTTTTTCATCCTCGTAAATAGCTTCGACAAACGATATTTCATCGGTTATGGTTCTTTCGGGACTTGTCCCTCGTGTGAAGGTGACGGATGTGTCATCGACTCTAAGAGTAATCGTCCTTTGCGAAGTCGATGAGAGCGTTAGAAGTGTCTAAAAAGGTTCGGCCTAGAATTAGAGGCATCTCCTTATCGTGGATAGTCTAGAATAACCCGGTCGGTAGGGAAGACTAAATGTTCAACTTGAAGGAGCACATTAGCTACACAACCGGCTGCGGTCCGGCTAGATTTATCTACCATCCGAAGAGAAATCGGGCGTTCCCGCATCCTTTTATCTAACCCGAGCTTTTTGCATACGTTTAATGGCATCACATTAATAGAGGCCCCCGAGTCGCATAAGACATTTTCGAATAAATGGCCTTCGATCTCACGGAGATTGAAGGTCTCGCCAGTGGTCACCTCGCTTAACGGCGACTTTCGTGAAACCATCGCGCAATCTTCACGTAGCACTTCTTCACCATCCCCGAAGCTTTCTCTTACTCCCACTGAGAATTCTTTTAAGATACTTAGAGCATTTAGGCATTTCGCTTAATACCTCGGCTAAGGGCATACTAACTTGAGTGTCTCTAAGCATCCTCCTCACTCCGAAAGATACTTGCTTGTCATTAATGAGGGCTTTCTCTTTCCTTTTTGGTGGATAAGGAAGGGCTTTAGCATTCCCCGTAGCTTGATTCTTTATCGCCTCATCCTCCTTATCCTTCCATCTTACGAACTTTTCTTCCCTTTTCTTAGTCGTGATACAACTTTTCGACTTTCCTTCCTTACCTCATCATCGAATTATTTTCGTCCTCCGAAGAATTGTCACTAAGCTCCTCATCGTTGCTTTCTTCGGTATGTGGTTTTCGATTTTCCCCTCCTGAACTCATGGCGTCAGGAGGGGCTACTCGTTTCCCGACATCTTGCCGGATTCAGCCTTCTTACCACTTCTCAACGTTACTTCATTCAACTCCTCTTCTTGTCCATACTCCCACTGAGGTGTAATGGCAGTGCAAACATTCACATCAGCTTTCGGATTTCTCTCGGTATAACTTGGAAGTTTACCGTGAGGTCTGCTTGCTTGCTGGTCTGCCATCTGACCAACTTGTCTCTCAATAGCTTTAACGCTAGTAGACAAGGTCTTCACCATGTCTACCAGCTCATCGAATTTGTGTTGAGGGACACGTAGGGTGGTATGATTTTGAGTTTGGTTCCATCCACCCTGCGGCCTTTGGGAGTTAGGGGCGTCCTTTGATAGTTTGAGTTGAAAGAATTCGAATTTGAAGGGCCAGGTGGTAACTTGGCTTGATTGAAGTTTTGTCGTGGAAATCCCGAGTAGTTCTGATTCTGGTTAAAGTTTCAGAAGGGTTGGTTTTGATTATCCATTAGATTTACTTCTTCCATCATCTCCGTTCCTACATGCATTCCCAGATCAAAAGGTTGCGTCTGAAGATTGGCCAGCTGCTTGCTTATCAATTCCATCTGAGCAACCAACGGCTTTGTATCGGGGCCGCTTGCGTACCTTCTTTCTTAACAACATTGGTCTTCTTGGGAGTCGACCACATATTGTTCTTGGCGATGGTCTCGGCCACTCGTAGGGCCTCATCACCTCCCTAAGAAGGATCCATGAGCTGTGGAGTCAAGATAGTCTCTATTAGGTTGAGAGACACCTCTATAGAACAGTTCCGGCAGAACTCATGTCCGTCATATCCGTGATTGGGGCACTTCCTCATCAACGATTTAATCTCTCCCAAGCTTTGCCAACAGCCTCATCATCTAGTTGCTCGAAAGTAGCTATTTCCCGTTTCATCTCCATAATCTTGCCTCGGTGAAACCCACTTGAGAGCGAAGGCTCTTTTGACATCATTCCATGTATGGAGGGAATGATGTGCTAACGACTTAAACCATCGACTTGCTTCGCCCTTCAAAGCAAAAGGAAATAGCTTCAACTTTACGATCTCTCGAATCAACACCAGGGATAATGGCCTCGCTTCACAGATTTGTACGAATGTGGATAAGAAGTCATGTGGATCTTCCCGAGCGCACCATGGAAAGAGCTATTCTGAACTAGAGCAACTACTCCGTTCTTTAGATCAAAATTCACTCCTCCCATGTCAGGAGGACGAATAGGTCTATGCCCCTCGAAAAAATCTTGATTTAGATATGGGGTGTAGGGGTCCTGGTTCAATTGATTAAGCTGGTTTTGTCCAAATTGTTGAAGTTGTTGATTTATGCCAGCTTGTTGATTCTGCTGTTGCTGCAGAGCTTGCATTTGTTGCAGAATTAGATTTAACTGAGCTTGGGGATCAGGATTTGGAATTGGTGGATCTTGATCTGCCATTATGTCCAAATCAGGGAAAAGCCTCCTTCTAAAAATAGATCGTTCAGGCTCGGGATCGAAGATTAGAAGTCCCTTCTTACTTCTCGTTTGCATAAACCAGAAGAAAGGAAAAGGAAGAAATCAACCTTAAGGTTGATTAGAACAGGTTTAGAAAAGGTTTGATGGTTTAGAAGGAGAAAAGAAAAGAGAAGAGAAGAGAAGATAGAAAAGAAGTGATGATTGAACAGACTGAACTGGCGTCCAGTGTTAGTGGACGTTCGTTCAGAGATGAACGCTCGTTCAAATAAATGAACGGTCGTTCGGGGGAACAGGTTTGAAGTGGACGGGCGTTCAAGTTATTAAACGCTTGTCCAGACTTCGAAAATCTAAAACTAAGGCTTAAAACTTAAAAACGAAATAGAAATAATTAAGGAAACTAAAAAGAACGTACGGAAATAAATAAAGGCTAATCTAAAGTTACGAAAAACAAATCGAAAATTATAGAAACTAATATAACTATCAAAAATTAAAGAAAATAATTGAAGGAAACTAAAACTAAATAAACAAGGTAAAACGAAAACAAAAATAAACGTAATTCTAAAATTTAGACCTACGAGTTAAAATTAGAATCGATATAAAATTTTATACCTAAAAGAATCCGACAACCGTTACCGATTCCCCGGCAACGGCGCCAAAAACTTGTTCGGTAAAAACACGTTTTAATATTTATAATACCGACACACCCCAAGTATAAGGATCTGTAGTAAAGGATGTTATCGGGTCGTCCTAAGGGAATGGAATGTTTATCGAATTCTAGTATAAATCTATATCGATTATGTCACAATTATCTACCTAAACTAAGGTTGAAACTAACTAAAAGATAAAACTATTAACTAACCTAAAACTGAAAACAAAAACGAACAGAAAACTGACAAATTGGACGAGCGTTCGATTTAATGAACGAACGTCCGGAAACGAAATCTACTGGACGAGCGTCTGCTATTGCGGACGAACGTTCAACTACGAACAGAAAGGAAAAGTGCAGGAAAACAGCAGGAAATTAGGGTTTATAAAACTAGAACTTAAACTAAACTTAATCTAAACGATTTGATTAAAACAATTAAAGGAAAACACAGCGAGGCAACGAATCCACCCGTCAACAAACAACCCCCAACTAGATGGTGATTAAAAAGACATAGTTTTTAGTAGTGATTTTTCACAAACTCGATCAAATATCTTCAATCAAATTTCTAAGGTTTCGTTTATCTTTTCAAACAAACTAAACATGCAATCAAAACGAAATCACGAGATTGTTTCCAAACTCTTACTCAACTAATCATGCATAATCTCTTAAAACACAATTAATTGCATTACTTTGAACAAAATAGAACTTCAAATAATATACTTTCATATAATCATTCAAGCATAAAATAAACCTAGATCGTTTCATCAAATCTTAATTCAACAAAACTTAAACAATACAAAACAGATCCAAAGTAATGAAAAACTATGAATTAACTCACTACTCATCTAGTATCGAACTCCTCTAGTTGGTTGTGTTGTTGATGAGCTTCCTCCGTCGACTCACTGCAAGGCTTTTAGCCAACAATCATGTTGGACAAGATTGTTGGATTGGAGAAATTCATCTCTATGGAATTAGGGTTCTCTGGCCGCAGCTTTTTGGTGTGAAAGTGCGATCTCAATGATGTGGTAGTCGTGTATGTAATTAGGGTTGGGGCTGCTGCTGTATTTATAGGAATTTGATGTCGGTCGCTACGATGAATCGGGTTGGACGCCCGTTTGAATATCCGGACGCTCTTCTAGAAACTTCTGGACGGAGCTGGACGCTAGTTTAACCAACGTCTGAAGACTCTGTACGTAAAATACGATTCTGGACGCTGCATGGACGCCAGTTCACTTCTGGACGCTCGTCCAAGATCAGTGGACGCCCGTCTGGACTGTTTTGAGGTCGGATTTCTTCATCTTTATCCAATTTCTTTGAGCCAATTCCAACTCTATCTTGAATAATTCGACTTGAGCTTCATTAATCCACTTATAGCACTCGAAATTAAGCCTCCTAAAGGATAAATATACATTGCAAAATGTAATAAAACTCAAATAATAATAATTCCATTAATTTAACACATAAAATAATCAATTTTGCAAATAACCATATTAAAATCATCCTTACTAAATAATTACACTTAAACCCTTAATTCTCATGTAAATTATGCAAATACGGGGAAATAATAATGAAATATAACCCTTAATAATCATATAAATATTGCCTTAACATGCTATATAGGTGAAAGAATCTCACCTGATGTGTTCTGCTGCTCCTTAAATGCATCTCTTTAGCTCTGTATTTGCATACTGGTCCTCTGAGTGTGTTCAGACTTGTTTGACCGGTTTGCTTTTTCCCTGATATAGACGTATGCGGACATACAGTAAATAGCATGACGTGGAGCAACCAGATTCACTTGTTTTTTATGCCATCTTTAAAGACAAATTTGAGAAAAAAAAATCGGATAATGTACTTCCTTTTCCTATCATAACACCCAAAACCCTTTTCTGATGTAGATATTTCTCCGGCGACACCAAGAGCGGCTGTATCATCCGCCGGAATGCTCACATGGAAGAAAAAAAGCAGATAGGTTTCTCATCTTCATCTCTCATAGATCCCTGCTCCCTCCTGTTCTTACAAATATAGATGTTTTTTCACCCCAATCTTTTCTCTTGCTCACTTCCCGCCCTTGAAGAAAAACAGCGTTTCAGTTCAATCAAAGTGATGGTAAGTCCAACTTTAATATGCGTTAATGTTAACAATGTGTGCTTTTCAGTATTTAAATTTTCTTTTACAATTTCTCTCAATTGTTTTTTCTTTTCTTTTCACATTTTCTGTTCAGCATTGATTTATGATTTCTTCTTCCCAGGTGATTTATGATATTGGTGGCATGTCACCGACAAATTTCCTTTGTCATTGATGATACTCCTATAAATGGTGAAAATGCGATTGTTAAAGATTAATACAGGGGAAATTACCCCTATTAAAAATGTATGAACATCATGAAGTGTGTTAATGTTTTTTTGTTTACTGTAGATACAAACATCTACATCAACAAGTGCGAAGGGATGAGTGACTTGAATACAGGTACTTCTATTTTGAAGATAATATTTTAAAATTATGGTCAAAGTATCAATTGTACCGTAAGTAATGATATTTCTGCCTTTCTCTTAAATGTCAGCTCTGGAAATTGGTTGTACGCATGGAAATATTGGTAATGATGTTTCTTCAAAAGATTACATTGATATTCTTGAAATTAAGTTAGAAAAGATTGTTGTTCATGATGTTATCGAGGCTTACAAAGTATATTGTGATTATGCACATGCAAAGGGGTTTAGTGTGCGGAAAGGAAAGCATGATTTTTTTCCAGGTACTTCAATGATAAGGGCAAAACTGTTTACTTGCTGGAAAGAAGGGTTTAAAAACTTGGATAATAGAGAAAATTGTTCATATGGTAGATCGAATGAAAGGACGGGATGTAACGCTCGAATATGGTTTACCCGTGGCTCTGATGGGTTATTTAAAGTGACTAAGTGGGTGAGAGAGCATAATCATGAATTGGCTAAGCCGGATCAAACTTATTTGCTTAAATCGTCTAGATCAATTAGTGAAGTGGCCGGAAACTTAATTGAGTCACACCTAAATGCTGGTATTCGACCTGTTGATTCATTTAAAATGGTTGCACAAGATTGTGGTGGTGTTGAGGCTGTTGGTTTCACACAAAGGGATCTTTATAACTATGCGCACCTACTAAAGGCATCAAAAATTGAAGCAGGTGACGCTCAAAGTGTTATTAATCATTTCAAAAAAAAATCAAATGAAGAGGGATTATTTTATTGGGATGTGCAGCTTGATGTTGAAGGAAGAGTGGCAAATATTTTTTGGAGAGATAATAGAGCTCGAATAGATTATGAATTTTTCGGAGATGTTGTTACGTTTGATACTACGTATCGAACTAACAAATATGGATTAATTTGTGCACCTTTTGTGGGTGTTAATCATCACTTTGACAATGTGATGTTTGGTTGTGGGTTTATGTCCGATAAGACCAAAAGTTCATTTAAGTGGCTATTTGAGACTTTTTTAGAATCTATGGGTGAAAAACAACCAAAAACTATTTTCACTGATCAAGATGCTGCAATGCTAAATGTGATCCCAACCGTTTTCGTTGAATCAAGGCATCGTTTGTGCCAGTGGCATATATCACAAAATGCTCCATCTCATTTGGGCAGTCTTCAAAGGCAACCTGGGTTCATGAATATGTGGTATAAGTGTATGAAAGAATGTGATTCAGAAACAGAATTTGAGGCTACGTGGTCAGACATGATGAGTAGTTATAATGTTTGTCAGCATTCTTGGTTGAATAAGATGTATGAGTTGCGACATAAATGGAGTACAGCTTTCAATAAAGATACTTTTTATGCTGATCTGAAATCTACATCCCGTAGTGAGAGTACCAATCATGCACTTAATGGAATTGCAGACAGAACCACTTGTTTGTATAAATTTGTTGAGTCTTATGAAAACCTTGTTAAGGATTGGCGAAAAAATGAAGGGAATGAGGACCATTACTCTAATCAAGGGGTGCCAACACTATCCATTCAAAGTAGTCAAATTCTCAAACAGGCGAGCCAAAAGTACACTCATACTATTTACAAAATGTTTGAACATGGATTCATGGAAGGTGTAGGGGCAAGTGATTTAAAGGAAAAACAATGTTCAACATTTGTAAGTTGCTTTGAAGTTGAGTTACATGGAAGTCATAAAGTGAGCTATGTTATGTTTGATATAAGTTCATTGGATATAAAATGTAGTTGTTGCAGGTTTGAAACAATGGGTTTACTTTGTCCACATGCTTTTAGAGTATTAACTTGGAAAAATGTGCACGCTATACCGGAAAAATACTTCTTAAGGAGATGGTGTAGGGATGCAAGGGATAGAGTGGAGCGTCTATGTGAATCACAGTCTCATTCTTCTGTTTCTAGTGAATCTGAGATGGTGTACTCTAATCGATCGATGAGAACCGCACATGAATTTGTTATGCAAAGTAAAGCTCATCCGGAACTTAGGCTAATTTTTGACAAGGCTATGGAGGATGTTGGTGCAAATTTCAAAGTTTTCTTCCAAGGGCTGAACAAGATTAATCATGCATCAGAACAGGTTTTCCAGGTCAATGAGGTCCCAAGGAATGAAAATAATGTTCATGTCAGAGACCCTCTATTTGTAAGATCGAAAGGTGTTTCTAACAAGCGAATTCTTAGGCATTGGGATAAAAAACAAAAGAGGCCACAAACCACTGTTGGAGGTAAAAAATAATGTGTCTCATTTTCATTGTGTGCATTATACAATTAACATTTATAGTTTTCTAAGAGATGTGTTAAGACACAAACAACATTTAATTGCAGCCCTTTTTAACATGAGATTTTTTGTGTCTAAAACATTCAAGAAAAAATAAATTGCAGATAATTTTGCATATGCCAAGAAGTTAGTTGTTTGATGAATAACAATGCTTGTGCCTAACAAATTATCTTTGACATGCCTTATAGGTACTACTAAAAAGAGGAAGAAGAATGTAGATTTTTCAACTCCAGTTCTTCAGGACATTAGTAATGTTATGCCCATTGCTTCACAAGAATGCAGATTGTCAAACATGCCGGTATCTAAACCTACAATTATCCTTTAGTTTAGTTGAAACTACAATGCTAAGTTATAGGATATTCCAAACATTGATCTTGACAAGTTTATTCGATTTAAGTTGATAAAAGGAAACACATGAATTTCAAGGCAAGTTCGCTAAAGCTTAAGCATCGAGTCATGAAAATAAAATAGTTGGCGGATTTCTTTCTGTAATTTTATTTTCCTTGCTGGTTCTATGTTTTGCTATTGTATAGATTGACATAAATTTTTTATTTTAATGCTAACTTGTACACTAACAATACATGCTGAAACATCACTTTTTTTTTATAGCGAGATGTAATGAGTTGGGAGATGGAACCAAATCTTTCTTTGGATGGCTTGTCAAGAGGGGTTCAATCTTCAAGTGCAAATAACCCCTTCTCTTTGGAGTCTTACATGTCTGGTTTTCGAAGCGTCTATCCGATTCGAAATGTGTTTTAAGGTTGTTTTGTCTCATTACGTTAATGAATTGCTGATTCAATTTTTTGTTGTTGTGAACTACCGTGATGCAAAATCACGGCATTATTATTTTTGCCTAATTTATTTTTTGTGTTTGTCTACAGGTTCTTTTTGGTATGATGGGTCATATACTCTGCCCGTCATTTTGGATCTCAAGTTGGTATTGGGTTTTTTCTTCAAATTGGTGAAGGATTTTGTCCAAGAAAAAAAATGGTGTTAGTTTTTGAGTTTGGACCTGCTGTATATTAGGAACAGCTATGATTTGTTAGATGAAGATGTATTTAGATGTTTATATTACTAATTACATCGTTGTCTAACAGTCTTTTGATGTAAAGATCAAATTTGGTTACATTGTTGTCTAACAGTCTTTTGATGTAAAGATTAAATTTGATTTTGTTTTGGTAGGGATGAACAGTTTTCTGTTGTGAAAATCATTAGCTGACTGAATGATGTAATATCAACTTTGTATTTATTTTGGTATTTGGGGTGATCCCTTTTTTTCGTGCTTTAAGTCATCACCAAGTGATTATTCAATGTTAATGTGCAGTCTTATTTTTAATTTTTATGCTATTGCTAAGACATTGGACTTGTTTGATCCGGAAGGATTTTTTTATGATGGCTTTTTGAAAACCTCAATTTGTCAGTTCAAGAAACTCAAATTCATTACATTTTCTTCTTGTTGTTGCATTTTGAGTGATCTGGCATTTGTGCATCTGGAAAGGGGTCAAGGAATTGATTTTGAGAAACTAATGACATATAATTAGACATGAAAATCAACACATGGGCACCTCCACAAGTTTTTTTTTTTCTGGAGACCACATACTAATATTTAGCGAAACTGAAACGGTGAATAATAAGAATCAACGAGCAATCGTACTGATCATTAAAAACAAAAAAACAAAATAAAACAAAATAAAACCAGAATGAAGAGCACTAAACAAAAACCAACTTTTGCATCAAATCAGACAAAATAGAGAACACTATACAATCATCCCACAGATGGCCTAGTATTATGTGGAAAATTCTATCCTAGGGACTCCCTACTGGGAATCGTCTACGCAAGAAAGATCCGACCATACAATTTCCACACACGCATTGTGTATTCCACCTCGTGAACCGCGTGGTCGAGATCTTCGCGCGTAGACGCTTCCTCTTAGGGAGTCCTACAAGTAGAACGACCCGTATTATGTATCATAAACATCATTTTGTCTTTCACATACACTCTTGAATTTTACTCAAACTCTGTCATCAAATACTGCATAAGGTTTCTTGATCTCCACCGAAGCCTTTTTCTTGCATCATCATACTTCTCATAAAGAATAGAAAACTCTGTGCAGCAAGACAAAAGTTGTTGAATTCGCAACAACAAGGAGTATCATCAATTACAAAGGAAATTTGTCGGTGACATGCCACCAATATCATAAATCACCTGGGAAGAAGAAATCATAAATCAATGCTGAACAGAAAATGTGAAAAGAAAAGAAAAAACAATTGAGAGAAATTGTAAAAGAAAATTTAAATACTGAAAAGCACACATTGTTAACATTAACGCATATTAAAGTTGGACTTACCATCACTTTGATTGAACTGAAACGCTGTTTTTCTTCAAGGGCGGGAAGTGAGCAAGAGAAAAGATTGGGGTGAAAAAACATCTATATTTGTAAGAACAGGAGGGAGCAGGGATCTATGAGAGATGAAGATGAGAAACCTATCTGCTTTTTTTCTTCCATGTGAGCATTCCGGCGGATGATACAGCCGCTCTTGGTGTCGCCGGAGAAATTTCTACATCAGAAAAGGGTTTTGGGTGTTATGATAGGAAAAGGAAGTACATTATCCGATTTTTTTTTCTCAAATTTGTCTTTAAAGATGGCATAAAAAACAAGTGAATCTGGTTGCTCCACGTCATGCTATTTACTGTATGTCCGCATACGTCTATACCAGGGAAAAAGCACCCGACCGCATACTGGTCCTCTGAGTGTGTTCAGACTTGTTTGACCGGTTTGCTATACTTAAAGCTTGAAGTTTGCAGGCTTTTGATATAGCCGTTGCTATGATCTTTTGGTGTTCTTTTAGCTGAGACCCGGGATGGACGTTTGTCCTAGGTCAATGAAGCTTTTACAGGTTGCTATGTCACTATCTGCTTCATCTGAACCTCTGTCAACCCGTGATTTTGTATAAGACAAAGTTCTGGGTCTTTGTCACTCTCTGATCTGAAATTTTTGAAAGCTGGTTCTCTGTCTTTTGGTTATTTGAGTTGTATAAGCTTTATTCGAGTCTCCTGTGTTTAGATCGAGTCTTAAATTAGTGTCTTTTTCAAGTCCTTGTCTGTTCTGAGCCTGTATTCGAGTTTTGCATGTTCTGTGAGTCCTAATCGAGTCTATAACTTTTAGATCGAGTCTAGTATTGTGAATCTGAGCTTTTGATGTGGAAATCTAAAGTGTTCAGATCTGGTTATATCATTATCGAGCCGAGCTGAGCCTAGGTCAATCTCATAACTAGCTCGAAAATGTATGTGCTGTGACTTTGCTCATTTAGAGCTTGTTTTTATTTTCATTATATGTTATCTTGAGTCACGGGACTCCAAAATCGAGTTAGTGTCGTTTTTAATCTCTGCTTTTGTCAGTCTCAGCTCTTGTGTCTTTGATCTGTTAGCTCTGTTTAAGGTCGCATGTTATGTGATAAACTGCTACGTGCTTTTGTGTTAGACTATATAAGTCTAATACAGCTAATTGTTTACGTTTGTGTCTGTATCAAATCTGAGTAATTTACTTAAGATTATCAGATTTGGTTTGTGTTAGTCATTTGTCTAAAAATGGTTTTTAGACTCACGAGTATCTGTATGCCTGTGTGGCATATTCTCTTGTCTCTAAGTCTGTTAAGCACACACTTACATGATTGCATCACAGTCCTTAACTGACATTGCATTTCTGTGATTATGTGTTATAACATGTTTTATGTGCTTATGTGTTTGTCAATCACTTAATCATCTAAGTGCCAAAGTGATAACTTTAGAGCTTGCATTTATATGAGCCTCTCTAGTTGTCATTAGTAACACTGTGATTATTAAGTGACCAGTTCATTTCATCATATAGGTGTCTCACATGTTAATCTTAAGATTGAGTCTAAAGCATTTCATTTCCTCTTTCCTCACACACGCAGCTTAATTGTCAATGTGCTGCACAGCTGCTATTGTATGTCACTTTCTCATCATGCATCATGTGCATAACAGCCGGGGCCCTGTTAGTTTACAACTTTGCCCTTCTATACTCAAACATCATTGTTTGTAGTATAAATACCCCAGCTGTCCATCAAACTGACCAAGCAAGTTGATATCCATCTTGGTCAAACATTTTACTCATAACACAAATATTGTCCCTTCGGTTAAGTGCTTGCAAGTCACTCCTGGATAAGTGCTGGTCTGCACTTGTGAGTGTCTTGAAGGCTTAGAGTAGGCTAGTTAGGTGTTTGAGTGTCCGGAGAGTCATTTGTGAGGCACCATTGTTTGTGAGGATAGCTTTTGTACTTTACATTCTGAGTGTTTGTTCTGAGAGAGAAAAACAGTGAGTGTAAGTGGTGCTGAGAAGCTGGTCCTGCATTGGCTTGGTGGTTCAACACACAGGGCTGTGTGTGTTGGTGGGCTTAACATAGGAGCTAGAAGAAGGAGCAGCTGGAGTTGTCTGTTCTTGTCTGTCTTTCCTTGATTAAGTCTGTTGTTTGGTAAAATCTGTACTTGTGTTTGCTTGTTATACTTAAATCTGCACTTCAAGTATTCTACTAGGACTTGTCTTAGTTCAATACTTGGTTGATTTAAGTAGAACATCCGTGTGGTGTTTACTTAAATTGTTTGAACACTTAGAACTGCATGTTTAGTTTAACTCAGGATTAAAACTGGTAAAGTGCTTAATAAAATAAATCTTAAGTAAACCTTTGCATGCTAGTTGGCCTGAACTACAAACATTGTTTGTGTGTTAGTAGGTTAGGCGCCCCTTTAGTATTTTAGGTAGTTTAGATTATCCCTTAGACATCTAGGTTAACTTAGTTTTGTCTAAAACTTGTTGAACTTCCGCCTATAAGTTTTATCAGAAACTAGGTTTAATAAACTCGTAATTAAAATCAAAAATAGGTATTACTCTATTCAACCCCCCTTCTAGAGTAATTTTCGCGTTTACGATCCCACACGACTAACCTATTTCTTAGGAAAAACAAAACTTAAACTATGTCTTTAGAGTCTTGATCTTGGAATCTTGGACTCGAACCGCTGGATCATGAACATCCGAGAGGAGAAAGGCTTTTAAATTAAATAAACAAATTTAATTTAATTAAAAAACCTTTTTTTATGTTCAACGGAGACTGCTGAATACCCATAAAAAACAGTTTTTTAAAAAAACGTCACATAATCCTAGAAAAAAAATAGGGGTTTTTAAAAAAATAGAAAACAGGCCTTTCTGTGACGCTAAAACCGTTGCAGAAGGCTGAAAAATCGTCTCCGAAAGGCTTGTAGCTTTCAATTTTTTTTTATAAAAATTAGGTTTTTCACCGTTTCTACTCATTCATATATTGGGTTTCGATTTAATCTTCATAAAACTGCAGGATCTTCATCTTTCCGGATTTTTTTTATTACAATAAACGAATTGAATCAAAAAAATACAATATCATGTGCTCTATTGATTTAATCAATAGAGCTATAAAATAGATCTACGGGTAAACAATATTAGCCTCAATCCATCTTTTCAACCGCAACAATCACAAGCATACATACATGATTAAAAGTAAATTTCGATGCAAAAAAAATATTGCAATCGAAAATAAAAACACATCTAAACATGTTTTTTCACTTATAGATCTAAAATTCACATACTTTGATCGTTGGATCAAAGGCTCTGATACCACTTGTTAGATGTAATATCATCGGATGGATCAAGATCCATCCGATTACGCAGCGGAATGCATCAGATCTAATCTAAACGAAATAAAGCATATAAATATAATAGATCTAATCTACAAGGGGGTTTAGATTGATTACCAGTTTATTGTGAATAAACGCCAAGATCAATCCAAGAACACGCCGGTTGAGAAGCCAAAGTTTTCCAACGCGTATCTTCAAGCAACACCAAGTGGATGGTTTTTCATGCTGCCGGACCTCCTCGATATGTTACCTAGAAAACCCGAAGTTTTCTAAACTCGAACCCTAGGAGAATAGGCCGAAAATTCTAAGCGTATTTCTTCCTCTAATGCGTGAATTGTGATGTCAAGAGTACTAGGAAGAACTTTTCTTATATAAGAGAGAGATCCGTGTCCTCCAATGATTTAATTTAATTAATACAAAATCAATTAAATTAATCATTTACCATAAAGGATAAATCTAATATTTTCCTAAACAAATTAGGTTATATAAAAGATCTTTATACAATATATTAATTATTCAACCAATAAATAATTAAGCACATGTCATATAATTTATCCAAGAAATTAACTAATTTCCCTTTAATTATATCACATATAATCGGCGACCCCACTTAATAATTAGGGTTTAAGCCGACTTCTTCACATTCGGGTCGAGTCTATGAAAAATGTATTTTTCATGTATTTAATCATTTAGTTCAACTAAACAATTAATCCACATATTAATTAAACAGTCCAATCGAACTATTTAATTATAATCGAGGTGTAATAATGATAAACCATATGCTATATTAGGAGTCACGTCGGGGACTATGGACCTATAACCAGTTCCAATAAATTAAATAAAATTATTCGTCGGACAGAATAATTATATTCAATCTATTAGTTTCGGGATTACACCACCATAAACCCGAAACTGAACTCTATCGATTATAGATATATAATTACATTCTAATCTTCGAGTAAAAGCGTCCATTGATATAATCACTACATATGGCTAAATCCTCCATAGAATGTTCGTTCTGATTCAGGATATTGCCGTAAACCCTTCTCAGAACCTCTTATCCTTATTTACCATTAACCTCCTAGTGATCAATTAGTTCATAACTAATATAATATGAACTCCCGGAATCGATCAGTTTCTAGGAGTAAGAAATAAGTGAATTGTATGACTACTTCCTGCAGGAAGGAATAGATTCCATAAATGTGAAAGCACAGACTACTCACTCATTCCAGAATAGAGCCAACGAGAAGTGTTCAGATCACATCCGTCGAAATGATCCTTAAGTAACACATCAAACTCTA